>CM055116.1:997042351-997639443 GCA_029206835.1 Rana muscosa
CCCCTCTTCTCCTCTCCGGTTCTTCCTTTCTTCTGCCGGGCCTCCGCTAACTTCTTTTAGCTCTTTTGCTAGCGGAGGCCCGGTCTTCTCCGTCGCCTTCTTCTTCTCCCACTATCCGGTTCTTCTCCCGCTTCTTTCTTCTGCCGGCCCCTCCACTAACTTCTTTAGCTCTTTTGCTAGTGGAGGGGCCGGTCTTCTCCGTCGTCTTCTTCTTCTCCCGCTCTCCGGTTCTTCTCCCGGTTCTTCTCCTGCTTCTTTCTTCTGCCGGCCCTTCCACTAACTTCTTTAGCTCTTTTGCTAGTGGAGGGGCCGGTCTTCTCCATCGTCGCCGTCGGCATCTTCTTCTCTCTTCTCCTCCTCGATGTTGACTCGTCGCTTCCTTTCGCAGTAATGTTAAATTTTCGGTCCGCAGAGATTAATATAGGCTTCTCATGACGTCACAGTCACATGTTCCGGGGCACATGGCCCCGGAGCATGTGAGTGTGACGTCATGGGAACGCCACAAAGCGCGCCTTTCTAAACGCCACTTTCAACCTTAGTTCAGAACACTTTGCACCAGCGTCCCGTCTACATGGGGCCTAAAAACGCCTATGCCATTTACAGCTCCAAAATGCCATGGTGGCCATGAGGCCATAGGCCAACATGGAGAGATGTTTTTAAGCTGCAAAAAATGCTCAAACAAGCGGTTGGAAAAACGTCCGTGTGCATGTAGCCTTATATTAACCACTTGCGCACTGCCCAGAACAAGTTTCACATTTCAGCGCTGATTCACTTTTAATCACAATTGCACGCTCATACAACACTGTAACCCAATGAAAATGTTTTATTTGTTGGCACACAAATAGAGCTTGCTTTTGGTGCTATTTGATCACCTTTGTGTTTTATTTAAAAAAAAATTCTATACAAAAGACCGAGTTTAAAAAATAAATAAATGGATATTTTACCCACTTCAGCACTGGGCCTATTCTGGCACTTCTCTCCTTCATGTAAAAATCATAAATTTATGGCTATAAAATTACTTCAAAACACCAAACATTATATATTTTTTTGGAGCAGACACCCTAGGGAATAAGATGGCGGTCATTGCAAATTTTTATCTCGCTCGGTATTTGCGCAATAAATTTTCAAACGCCTTTTGTTTGCTAAAAATATTACAAAACAGTAAAGTTACGGCCAATTTTTTGGTATAATGTGAAAGATGTTGTTATGCTGAGTAAATAGATACCTAACACGTCACGCTTTAAAATTGCGCACACACATGGCATGACACCAAACTTCAGTAATTGAAAATCTCCCTAGGCGATGCTTAATTTTTTTTTACACGTTACCATTCTGGCATTACAGAGGGGGTCTAGTGCTAGAATTTCTGCACTTGTTCTAACGCACGCAGCAATAACTCACATGTGTGGTTTGAACGGCGTTTACATATGTGGGCGGGACTTACGTGTGTGTTCGCCTCTGAGCGCGAGCTACCGGGGACATGGGCAGTTTTTCTTATTTTATTTTTTTTTTTTTTTTTTTTACTTTTTTGTATTTCTTACTCTTTTTTAATTTTTTTAATTTTTTGGGATCTCTTTTATTCCTATTACAAGGAATGTAAACATCCCTTGTAATAGGAATGTGTGTGACAGGTCCTCTTTATGGAGAGATGCAGGGTCAATAAGACCCCACATCTCTCCTCCAGGCTGGAAAGCATGATATTGTTCCAAAAAAATCACTAATCTCATGCTGACAGCCAAGATCATGGCTTGGTTAACATACGGGAACACGGCATGATGTCATAACGTCGTGCCCGCGCCTCCGACGGTCATAGAGATGACTGATGACCATCTGGTCACCAGTCATCTCCAAATCGTTCTCCGAGTCCCAGATGGCACGGGAGAGCCCGGAGAAGCACCGGATGGCGGCAAGAGAGGGGGGGGACGTCCCCTCCCCCGCCTATAAGAACGATCAAGCGGCGGAACTGCCACTATGATCGTTTTTATTGTGCACAGAATCGCCGGCTGAAAAGAATGATATCTGAATGATGCCTGCAACTGCAGGCATCATTCAGATGTCACCGCCCAAAGCCAAGGATGTCATTTGACGGTGGGCGGTAGGAAACTGGTTAATATTTTTAAAAAAGGTAAATTTTCTTCTTCATTGATGTACACTGATGAGACTGCACTGATGGGCACCGATAAGGTGGCAAGGGTGGGCACTGAGAGGTGGCATTGCTATTTAGCACTGGTGGGCAGTGAGAAGTGGCACTGCTAGGTGGCAATGATAGTTGGCAGTGATGGGCACTGATAGGCACTGGCAGCACTGCTAGGTGCCACTGATTGGCACCAGTGGTGGGCATTGATAGGTGGCACTGGCAGGGGCTACTAATTGTCACAGATGATGCAGAATTGCCTCTTCCTCTTCGGGCCCCATGTCCCTTGCACATAAGCCGGTGATTGCCTTTTTTTTATGCTCACGCTGTCAGCACAAGGAGAAAACAAAAACCATTACCCAGCTTTTGTTTACATCACGTGATCAGCTGTCATTTGCTGACAGCTGATCACATGGTAAAGGGCAGGGATCGGCCCCTTACTCGGATCTGTCATCAACCGAGTCACAGTGACTCTGTGACCACAGCGCGCGCAAAGGGGAGGACGTTTATTGACGGACTTCCGGCAATTGAGGACCATGCTGTGGCCGTCGATCAGTTATAGCGCTGATCTCAAGTGATTAAAGAGGGTCTAAATGGGCCATTGACATGCATCACAATTCAACTTAGGAATGAGTCTTTGAAAAGTTAAACTAAATAATTTGGCCACTTTATCCTTCCAAATAATTCACTTCCTGTCACATAGCCACACAGGAAGTGAGGGAAAATCCCTAACAATGTCTTTCCTTGGGGACACACAGGTCAGTCTAAATACTTTCCCCATTATGCACATTGCACTCGAGCATATTGCGGGGTACACTACAATTTATTAGGTAGTTTGGACTGTGGGGTTTATTTACTAAAGGCAAATCTACTTTGCACTACAAGAGCACTTGCTGTATATCTGAGGGGGACATGCAAGCCAAAAAAAAAAACATCTTTGCTTTTACATGATTGTAACATCCAATCACCAGTACTTTCCCTCAGATTTTCAGCAGCTACACTTTTACTGCAGAGTGGATTTGTCTTTACTAAACCCCAAACTACCCAATGATTTGGGGTGTACACAACAAAGTGCTAGAGTGCAATTTGCTTAATGGGGACACTAGTTAGATTGATCTGTGTCCCCAAGAAAAGACATTGGTAGGGTTTTACCTTCACTTCCTGTTTAGCTGTGTGACAGGAAGTGAAGCCAATGTTAAGAAAAGGAGACAAAGGCCAAAACTACAAAAAAAAACACACACACACACGCAGGGGTTCTAACACTTTGTTTCCCTCAAAATGCCCACAATTAGAATTCTATGGCCTTGAGCTATTTTTAAGTGCAGTGCTCTAAATCAGTGCTTCTCAAGTACCCCCAACAGGCCATGTTTGCAGGTTTTCCTTCATCTTGCACATGTGCTTTAAATCACAGTCAATGGTTTTGATTTTTGGACAGCAATGCTCGATAAGCTAAATTCACAAAACATGTCCTGTTGGGGGTACTTTAGGACTGAGGCTGAGAACCACTGCAGTAAAAAAGGAAAATTGAATACTTACCGCTCTGTATTTCATTTCCTGGTGACGCTCCATGGCAGCACACAATACAATCCATGCATATACTACCATGAAGGCACCAGGGTAGACAAATCACACCTGATTTGTTTTGACATGCCAATCAAATGTCACATTTGTTGCAAAGAAAACACAAAACAAACATCAAAACTTTTCATGTAATTTTATTGTTCAACAAAACAAAAAGGGAAGGCAAAATAAAAAACATGGTCAATTTGAAACAGTTACAGACTCAACATCTTGAGCAATTTTTGGCCAAAAAAATGCAGCAGACAATTAAATCAAAGTGAACAAACAACACACATTAACAACATCAGAATTATTTCAGGGGAACATATCTCCCCCACACCAAAAATATACAATCCACATAAGTTAACCAATCACTTGTTTTGCAAAGACATAAATAAAATACATGTGTTACAAACTCAATAAGGACACCAACATGTACATTTTGACACACACACACAATTGAAAACACATGCACAGTCCATGAAACACCCAAAATGCAAGTTCACTCAATGTATAGACTGAAATTCAAAGTGGCTACACCTGTTAAATTACTAACCCATCAAAACACTCTCTGAGTGAGCATGCCCAGAAATATCCAAGCGCTGTTCACACACAAAAAACACGCCAAAAAAATAATAACTGGCTGGGCATGTGCAGAACAACACCAATGCAGCTAGCAAAAAATAACCCCCCCTCCCCCCGTCCAAAATTAAGCACATCATCCAGCATGCTACAAAATTAGAGATGGGACAATCACCCCTCCCCCCCACCAACAAATACTATTGCAGTCTATGGGAACTGACTTGTTAATTTTGCTAGTCCCCACTTGGCTGGCTTATCTTCTAGTAGTTATTGGCCTTAAAATGGGGGCCCAGGTCTCACCCTAAGGGACATATATCAATGTCACCAATTTGGAAAACACCAAAAACAAAACAAGGAGAAGTGCCTTTAAATATGCCAAATTGTTTAAGGGCCATTTCACACCACATGCAGTGCATTGCGTTTTTTATGCATCCAAAATGCATGGAAAGTTGGTTATATGGTTCTAAATGGCAGTGCTTGTTCCAGTGCGTTCCAGTTCCACCAAAAAATTAGAACATGCTGCATTTTACCTGCACTGGACTGTACTGGAACGCAGCAAAACGCATCATAAACGCACTGGAACGCACAGGAACACACCTAAATGCACCAAAAACGCACTGGACACACTTGTCCTTATCTATGGTTAATAAAAAAGAGGGGTGAAAAAAGAGCACTGGACTGCATCAAAAACGTACCAAAAATGCACCGGAACGCATGAAAAAAGTGCATGCAGAAAAGCACCTGGAACGCATCCGGATTGTGTTTCTATGGTGTGAACTGGCCCTAGTTCACACTATAGAAACGCAGTCTGGGTGTGTTCCAGGTGCTTTTCTGCATGCGCGTTTTTGACACATTCCAGTGCATTTTTGAGGCGTTTTTGATGCAGTCCAGTGTTTTTTTCCACCTCTTTTCACTTAGGACAAGTGTGTTGCAGTGCGTCTTTGGTGCATTTAGGTGCGTTGCGGTGCATTCCAGTGCATTTTTGGTACGTTCCGTCGCGTTTTTGATGTGTTTTACTGTGGTCCAGTACAGTTCTGTACCTAAAAAATGCAGCATGACCAATTTTTTTTTTGCTTTCTGAAACGCACTGGAACGGACTGCAGTGGTGTGAACTATGCCATTGGCATTAATGTGATCAACTTTCTTTGCGTTTTTCAGGCATCAAAAAAACGCACTGCACTGCATCCGGTGTGAACAGGCCCTAAATATCATCCCCGGGGGGTGTCTATAGTATGCCTGTAAAGTAGCGCATGTTTTCCATGTTTATAACAGTTGGAGAGCAAAATGACATTTCTAAAGTAAAATAATAGTCATTTAAAAGTCCTTGCGGCTGTAATGAATTGCTGGTTCCTGTCAATACAGATAAAAGTCATTGAAAGTCTTGGCTAACCAAAAAAAAAAAGCGTGGGGGTTCCCCCAAATTCCATAACCAGGCCCTTCAGGTCTGGAATGGATATTAAGGGGAACCCCGCTGCAAATTTAAAAAAAAAATTACGTGGGGTTCCCCCCAAATATCCAAACCAGGCCCTTCAGATCTGGCATGGATTTTAAGGGGAACTCCACCCCAAATTTAAAAAAAAAATGGCGTGGAGTCCCCCTAAAAATCCACACCAGACCCTTTATCCGAGCACATAACCTGGCCGGCCGCAGGGGAAGAGGGGGGGACGAGAGAGCGGCCCCCCTCCCTCCTGAACCGTACCAGGCCACATGCCCTCAACATGGGGAGGATGTCCCCATGTTGATGGGGACAAGGGCCTCATCCCCACAACCCTTGCCCGGTGGTTGTGGGGGTCTGCGGGCGGGGGGCTTATCGGAATCTGGAAGACCCCTTTAACAAAGGGGACCCCCAGATCCCGCCCCCCCTGTGTGAAATGGTAATGGGGTACAAATGTACCCCTACCATTTCACAAGGAAAGTGTCAAAAATGTAAAAAATGACAAGAGCCGGTTTTTGACAATTCCTTTATTAATGTCTTTTCTTTTCTTCCATCTTCTTCTTCTTCCATCTTCTTCTTTTCTCCATTCGGGTTTCTTCCTCCATCTTCATCTTCCTCTTCATCTTTATCTTCATCTTCATCTTCCTTCTTCCTTCGGTCTTCTCGTCCGCATCTTGCTCCGGCGTCTTCCCTTCTTCTTTCTTCTCCGGCCGCTCCGTTTGAATTGGAGGTTCCCGCTGTGCGATGCTTCAGTTCGCCTCTGGGTCCGCTTACACCCGGTGACCCCGCCCCCCTCTGATGCACATGGATTTCACGGGGACTTTCCCTGTGGTGACAGAGGGGGCGGAGCCACCGGGTGTAAGCGGACCGAGTGGAGAACTGAAGCGTCGCACAGCGGGAACCTCCAATTCAAACGGAGCGGCCGGAGAAGAAAGAAGAAGGGAAGACGCCAGAGCAAGATGCGGACGAGAAGACCGAAGGAAGAAGGAAGATGAAGATGAAGATAAAGATGAAGAGGAAGATGAAGATGGAGGAAGAAACCCGAATGGAGAAAAGAAGAAGATGGAAGAAGAAGAAGAAGGAAGAAGATAGAAGAAAAGAAAATACATTAATAAAGGAATTGTCTAAAACCGGCTCTTGTCATTTTTTACATTTTTTACACTTTCCTTGTGAAATGGTAGGGGTACATTTGTACCCCATTACCATTTCACACAGGGGGGGCCGGGATCTGGGGGTCCCCTTTGTTAAAGGGGTCTTCCAGATTCCGATAAGCCCCCTGCCCGCAGACCCCCACAACCACCGGGCAAGGGTTGTGGGGATGAGGCCCTTGTCCCCATCAACATGTTAAGGGCATGTGGCCTGGTACGGTTCAGGAGGGAGGGGGGCCGCTCTCGTACCCCCCTCTTCCCCTGCGGCCGGCCAGGTTATGTGCTCGGATAAAGGGTCTGGTGTGGATTTTTGGGGGGACTCCACGCCATTTTTTTATAAAATTTGGGGTAGAGTTCCCCTTAAAATCCATGCCAGATCTGAAGGGCCTGGTTTGGATATTTGGGGGGAACCCGCACGTCATTTTTTTTTAAATTTGCAGCGGGGTTCCCCTTAATATCCATTCCAGACCTGAAGGGCCTGGTTATGGAATTTGGGGGAACCCCCACGCTTTTTTTTTTGGTTAGCAAAGACTTTCTATGACTTTTCTCTATATTGCCAGGAGCCGACAATTCATTACAGCCGCGGCTGCTTTTAAATGGGTTTTTTTTCCTTTAGAAATGTCATTTTGCTGGCGCACTGGCAATTTCAGAGCTGCGCCTGTTCAACTTATGCAAATTAGTTTACGTGACTTGACATTTACTAAGATTTTGCCGGCGCAGTGAACCGGTGCATTTAAACCATTGAAATTCCCGCGCTGAGCTGAAAAAAAACTCCCGCAGCTCGAATCGGAATTGCCGGCGCAGCGGGCTGGTTTTGAAAAAGTTACTTTCCCACTCTATTTTGCCCATGTTTGTTATTTTGACAGGTGTCACTTCACTTCCTCACATCACCCCACATCACCCCCATTATATTCCCACTTCCAACTTCTTTATATTTAGATTTTAACATGCCCTGCGCCAGGTCCATAGTAGCGCACTGAGCGCCTCCTCCCGGGCGCAGAGAACACTATAGTAAATGGGAAATAGGGCTGCGCTACAGGTGCTAATGTTTTGTAAATACCAAAACAGCCATTGCGCACGCAGATGCACCAATACTCATGGCGCAAATGTTTGGTAAATCAGCCCCACTGTTCTACATTGCTCTGCACATGCTCAGTTGATCTCCATTATTAGGCACTTTTAGATACTGATGAATTTGGCCCATTGACAGCTGATGACTCATCCATTGTTAAGGATGCAGCGCCCTGCTTCTTAACAACCAACTATTCACCATGCCCTGTTTGGGCAAAGCTTTGCCCAATCAAGGCTTAGAATGCACTGTGCAACATGTAGTGCAATCTGGGGCGGCGGCGCTCCTGTAAATCCGTTATTTTTTTATAAAATTAATTAAAATACAATTGAGATCCACTCACATGTTAAGGTGACTGATTACTGGCACCTGGTATGATCAGCATGTGTATATGTGGGGTATTCGGCTGAAGATTTTGTGTAGACGCTGCTATCGCGGTTTGGTTCGATCCCTTATAGTGATTCCGGGCGGATGTATGGTTGCAATAACGCGGTCATGTGAGATGTTCAAACTCTGGATATTTTTTTTATAACCTAACCCTGCTTTAAACTTCTCCACAATGTTATCCCTGACCTGTCTGGTGTGTTCCTTAGCTTTCATGATGCTGTTTGTTCACTAAGGTTCTATAACAAACCTCTGAGGGCTTCACAGAACAGATGTATTTATACTGAGATAAAATTTCACACAGGTGGACTCTATTTACGAATTAGGTGACATCTGAAGGCAATTGGATCCACTGGATTTTAGTTAGGGGTATCAGAGTAAAGGGGTCTGAATACAAATGCACGCCACATTTTTCAGATATTTATTTGTAAAACATTTGGAAAACCATTTATAATTTTCCTTCCATTTCACAATTATATGCCACTTTGTGTTGGTCTATCACATAAAATCCCAATCAAACACATTTACGTTTTTGGTTGTAACATGACAAAATGTGGAAAATTTCAAGGGGTATGAATACTTATTCAAGGCACTGTATATACTGTATATCCAATGAAAAAATTCATGCAAATGTACTCCTTATTTGAATATGGTGAAACATTCTCAAAACACAGCAATGTAGCAACCAATTACTGCAAATAAAAAAGGTGAATGACAATGTGCAAGCAAACAGTGGCACAGTCCCACAGTCCAATCTTTCATCAAAACAACTATCCACTATTGGCAAACAGCATATATAAGTTAACTACATCCATCGATAACAGTGTAATACTCATCCGGCCAATGTTAGAAATAAGGATGAGCTCAGGCGTGTTTGCAAATCCATGTACCCATGCCCGCAAGGAAGCTGACACTCCGCAGCGCTAATCACAGGTAGTGAGACATTTCCAGATCTGTTCAGCCGTGGATCAGGAAATATCTCACTGCCTGTGATTAGCGTTGCGGAGTGTCAGCTTCTTGGCAGGTGCGGGCACGTGCAGTTGCGAACACGCCTGAGATCATCTTTAGTTAGAAGACAAGTTGTCCTTCGAGTTCAGCCAGAAGGTGCTGGTCAATAAAGCTCCACCCCTTTATGCGTTATGTCCATTTGGGCTTCCTCAAAAGGTGGAGCTCTGCTCTGAGTCTCTCGCTTAAATCAGTTCTGGCATTGGGTTGCCATAGCAACACAACAAATCATTCCTGGTGATCACAGCAGGATACAGAAGAGCATCAGTGTCACTAAGAGCCCTTTCACACTGAGCCGCCCATAGCGTCGGCAGTAAAACACCGCTATTTTTACCGCTGACGCTATGGGCGGATTTGCGGCGCATTTCGGTCGCTAGCGGGTCAGTTTTACCCCCCGCTAGTGGCTGAGAAAGGGTTAAAACCACCCGCAATGCGCTGCTGAAGCAGCACATTGCGAGCGGTATAGCTGCGCTGTCCCATTGATTTCAATGGGCAGCAGCGGTGGAGGAGCGGTAAACACACCACTCCTTCTCCACTCCAAAGATGCGGCTAGCAGGACTTTTTTTTACCGTCCTGCTAGCTCAACACTCCAGTGTGAGAGCCCCTGGGATTTCACACTGGAATGAATGGTGCAGCTTTTTAAGGGCGGATTGCAGGCGCTATTTTTAACGTTATTGCGCCTGCAATACGCTCCAGTGTGAAAGGGGTCTTAGTGTCCTTCTGACTTTATAAATTCTCCAACCTAATCTATCATAAAGTGAACAGTAAGTGGCGTATTATACCTGTCCCTATAGCCACATTAAAAGAGAACATATCAATTACATAAAAAATGTATGTGGGTGAGCCCCTTTATCTAATATTAAAAAAACACCTTTTAATATTTTAAAAATATATATAAAATATTCTGTATATATAAATAATTACATAAATTAAAAAAAAAAAAAAATATATATATATATATATATGGAAAAAAAATAATAATAAAAAGGAGAAGCAATATTTAATTCCATCTGCTCCAGACTTCCTATTATGTACTGTCTCCCTAAAGTTCATAAAGACCTTGCTAACCCAGCAGAGAGAGCCATTATTAGTGGCATAGGATCACTTCTCACCAGAGTTGGTGAGTACATAGACTGGTTCCTGCAAACATCAGTGGGTGCCACACCCTCTTTTCTCAAGGACACCAAGCAGGTGATAAATGATTTTAATGGTATGCATGTGGATGGTGATACCTATCTAGCTACTACTGATGTGTCACCTTAATACACCACTATTGCACATAGTGATAGATTAGAGGCCATCCAATTCTATCTGGATACAGTAGACTATGTCCCCCCGAAACAGAAACAATAGTTTTCCATGACTTGATTTTGCAATGACACATAATTATTTCTGATACAATTTTCACCAAGCCTAACTAATCGTTTCATGGCTAGATGGGAAGAGGTTATGGTCTACTCCAGAGATTGGGCAGAGTTATTTTTTTTTACCATTGCTACATCGATGATATGCTGCTGCTTTGGAAAGGGGACACATTTACCTTAAAAAAATTCATGACAACACTTAATAATAATGAAAAAGGAAAAAGGAGGGTAACCGCGCTTAAAAATAATTAATAATAAAAATTAAATAATGAAATAATAATAAATAGAAAAAACCCTAAATGTGCAGCAAACTCATATGTGCAGACCCAACACTAATATGCAACCAAAGAAAAAGAGGAGTTGCGCAAACGTAAATATGGTGAACCAATTAATATAATATATCAATGTGACTGATTATAAAAATAAATAACGTGATAGACCAAAACACATCAGTGAAAATGAACCCCAATGTTTAAAAATAAATAAATATCCACAAAAAAAGTCCATATAAAAGTCCATATGGTCCTGATCAGTGAAACTTGCAATGCAGGGTATCAAAGAGAAGCGTGAACTCCTAATTACACCATTGCACACGTGCACCACCACCAGGATGTTATGCTTACCAGAGGCAAGCTTAAGTAGTGCCAAACTGTGAATAATCCACTTCCTCGTAGTAAATGGACCTCAGGGATGGAACTCCTGCGCTGTATAGGACTCAGTATTTGCCAATCATGGAAATGAAGAGGGGAAACCACATAGTGCAGTAATTTTATTGTATAAAAACAGATGGCTACTTACATCAAAGCAGATAAAACAAGCATGTGAAAAAGCCGGCCAGCTTGCAGTCTCCCGTCCAGCGATGACGTCAGCGCGTCAGCCTCCCGACGTACGTTTTGCTATAGATAGCGTCGTCTGGGGAACGGGCGACGCACTGACTCATCGCAAATTATATACACTAGAGCCCACGCCTCTATCTGAGTCACGGGCAGCCCCGCCACCCGGAAGTAGAACTACACAGTTCACAGAATGGAAACCATCAGAACACACAGCTAAAATACTATTGTTAATTGCGTTTTAGCATAATATAACAAAGATCTATTTACCAGATCATTAAAAGAGTAAAAGAAATTTAAATAAATGCAGCTAAAAAGCACTTCCACAGGAAGTGACACGAGGAACAGAGAACTCATTGACCTCTGCCTATTCCGAGGTTAAAGCAGTGCCATCATGTGGCCAAAAAGAAGAAGGCAGCATAAATAAATTTAAATTATACTGTCATATGTCATATCATGTGGGAAGGCAGAAATTATGCCAAAGGCACAATCATAGATCATGACCAAAAATTTCTTAATGATGATGTAAAACCTAATATACTGCCCGGGACTCAGATCAATAAATCAGAATCTAAAAATATTGACATACTCTTATTAATATAGGCATATTCTAAATCAAAACCATAGGAAAAAAAACCATAGATAAAAACATTAAATAAATAAATAAACCATTGGGTAAAGAAAACCATTGAGTAAAAAAACCCATGGAAAAAAAATACCAAATCAAGAGTTATCTATGAAGGCATTTAGATCTGTGTCGACTTTTAACCCAAAGGGGGCATAGTATTTTATTTTATGTATCCAGGACATCTCTATTGTGTACCTCTACCTAGAGGTACACAATAGAAATCCTGCTAAGACTTTATTTATGGGCATTGATAGGTATACCCCCCAGTGGAGGGGTGATTCCCTAGTGCGGAGCATTTCCAGGTCAGAGATGTCCTGGATACATAAAATAAAATGCTATGCCCCCTTTGGGTTAAACGTTGACACAGATCTAAATGCCTTCATAGATAACTCTTGATTTGGTATTTTTTTCCATGGGTTTTTTTACTCAATGGTTTTCTTTACCCAATGGTTTATTTATTTATTTAATGTTTTTATCTATGGTTTTTTTTCCTATGGTTTTGATTTAGAATATGCCTATATTAATAAGAGTATGTCAATATTTTTAGATTCTGATTTATTGATCTGAGTCCCGGGCAGTATATTAGGTTTTACATCATCATTAAGAAATTTTTGGTCATGATCTATGATTGTGCCTTTGGCGTAATTTCTGCCTTCCCACATGATATGACATATGACAGTATAATTTAAATTTATTTATGCTGCCTTCTTCTTTTTGGCCACATGATGGCACTGCTTTAACCTCGGAATAGGCAGAGGTCAATGAGTTCTCTGTTCCTCGTGTCACTTCCTGTGGAAGTGCTTTTTAGCTGCATTTATTTAAATTTCTTTTACTCTTTTAATGATCTGGTAAATAGATCTTTGTCATAGTATGCTAAAACGCAATTAACAATAGTATTTTAGCTGTGTGTTCTGATGGTTTCCATTCTGTGAACTGTGTAGTTCTACTTCCGGGTGGCGGGGCTGCCCGTGACTCAGATAGAGGCGGGGTCTCCAGTGTATATAATTTGCGATGAGTCAGTGCGTCGCCCGTTCCCCAGACGACGCTATCTATAGCGAAACGTACGCCGGGAGGCTGACGCGCTGACGTCATCGCTGGATGGGAGACTGCAAGCTGGCCGGCTTTTTCCCATGCTTGTTTTATCTGCTTTGATGTAAGTAGCCATCTGTTTTTATACAATAAAATTACTGTTGGACGGTACACACTACAGTATGTGGTTTCCCCTCTTCATTTCCATGATTGGCGAATACTGAGTCCTATACAGCGCAGGAGTTCCATCCCTGAGGTCCATTTACTATGAGGAAGTGGATTATTCACAGTTTGGCACTACTTAAGCTTGCCTCTGGTAAGCATAACATCCTGGTGGTGGTGCACATGTGCAATGGTGTGATTAGGAGTTCACTCTTCTCTTTGATACCCTGCATTGCAAGTTTCACTGATCAGGACCATATGGACTTTTATATGGACTTTTTTTGTGGATATTTATTTATTTTTAAACATTGGGGTTCATTTTCACTGATGTGTTTTGGTCTATCACGTTATTTAACTTAATAATAATGGCCAAAATTTTAAAGACTAACTTCATCTTTGTTAAGGAAAAAACATTCCCCTCTGGGTGATATATGTACAGTACAAGGATTTTGACAAACTTTGTTGCAGATTCCTACCTTTTATTATTCTAAAGAAATCCCTTTTTAGATTACTTTTGGAATAGTCACTCTGAATAACTTTCTGAGGTAATTAATCAGTCATCCAAATGCTGGCCCTGTGTCCGGAGCTCATTCACACAGACACCCCCCTCTGACACCACAGTCCATTTACTTGCAAATGGTAACTGAGGGACTACTAGGCCCAAATAGTCCAGTGATATGGAAGTTGAGTTCCCCGGCTACAGCCTTCCATATTGAGTTTAAATAAGATTAGAGTCCCTCCTTGTAATATCCTGCTGTGTAGGACTGACCGTGCAACATCCCATCAAAGACACCCCCTTGTGTCGTTCAGTTACTAGGGGCAACAGCAAATATTCCTAAGCTCCTTGAACAGACTCCTCTGGTCCCATCACTTGCTGTAGTGTACCCACTGACCTGTTCCATGGTCCCCGGTCCATGGAAGAGGCATGGTTAAACCGCACAATCCAGCAGTAACAGTTCCAGGATGCTTGATCTTAGTTCTTAGTTCTTCCTATGCAGTGTTAAAGAAAGGTGGTCCTCTTCAGCACCGGTTGGCCCCAGACCCTCAGGCCAGGGCCTTGTCTCACAGACACTACTGCTCCATTCTCTTTCCTCTCATGACTCCTCCGCAGTGGCATGTTACCTCAGCCTATATAGCAGTCCTGCCCCCTGCCAACCCTCATTGGGGATTGGTCAGAGCTGCTATACAAACTGCCTGTCACTCAAAGCTTCCAGCTCCGCCCCCTTCTAGAACACTCCTTCCAGAAGCAGGGGAGGAGTTCCAGAGTCTGCGCACAGGTAGCCACACCCACTGCTACTCTGACACTCCCAGTCCCAGATCAAACAATCCGGTGGACACAGCGGGTGACAGAACGTGCTGGAGTGCGGCCTGTGGGGTGCACGTGAGGCACGATCCTTAAAAGGACGTCATATGATACCCTCCTAGGATAACAGGGCTCCCACTCGGCTGTCATATTACAATAGGTCGGGAGGGAGGGGGTAAAAGAATTATGCTCATATGGTAAACTTATAAAACTAAAGATAAAATTAAATGTCATTGTCCATATGGTATTACAAGGACAGTAATTAAAATAAAAGCTAAACTATTATCTTTAAAACAATTTATATCTATGTCCACATTTAGACCTGGGGTACTGATGTTCTCATATTATAAATCCAGTGTGTCCCCAGCTTGGAGACCTCACGAGTGCAGTTACATCCCATCCAATTAGGTATTACTTTGTAAGTTCCCATAAATCAAATGCCTGTGGGGTCCCTATGGTGATATTTCCTGAAATGTGCTGACAAATTGTGTCCACTGAACCCTCTTTTAATATTAATATTTTCCTATCCTGTCCTTGAGCATTCTAGTGGTTCTCAATGAAAAGATACTAAAATTACCTGGCCCTCCTTCCTAGTATCACTCTGTGCTTATAGATAAAACCAAGAGAATAAAAGCACTAGGATAAAATGTGTGACAGCAGCTGCTTAAAAACAAATGTAAATGCAATGCAAACACAGTGTTAAAAAACTTATATCAAAAGCTCGAAATAAAACTGTAGCAGCGCTACGGACAAAAGTTTGTATGTACGTCTTCTATATAAATAGTTCATATAGGTTATGTAGATAGTGAATGGTGGGTCTAGTTGTGATTGGTCCAAATCCTGATTCCAGTGCTCCTTTAACCAAGGTATATTTCAACACGTGGGGGGGGGGGGGGGGTTTGAAAGTCCCCTTCAGGGGATGCACTCACCAAATACACACAGTAGTCCCGCCCGCGGCCTGGCGTCGGATCACCTATCGTGCGCCCGCGTCATCACGCATGCGCCCTAAGGGATCCGCGTCCATGTCCTATTGTGGGCGGAAGTGTTCAACTCTACAGACCCGGAATGCACCGCCCTGATTGGTGCGTGTGCTCGGTCTGCTGACTGATTGGGTCGTGTGTGTTTACTATAGCCAGACATGGATAAGAGAATTAGCTCCTTGCGTCACAGGCTATAGGATATGTACTGCCGGACCAAAGTCACTATTGCAGATCCACATGGCACGGCGCTAGCTGCAACAAACAACACACGGGAATTGCATTGCTGTATGAGACACCTCAGTATCAGATTGATCGATTTGCAGATATATATATACCATAGTTTGTGGACTCTATAACTTTCCTACAGACTAAATAACAT
Source organism: Rana muscosa (assembly GCA_029206835.1). NCBI lineage: Eukaryota > Metazoa > Chordata > Amphibia > Anura > Ranidae > Rana > Rana muscosa. Next base: position 997,058,347 of record CM055116.1, read on the forward strand.
ACACTGATTTTGGTTATTTTCACTAAAGAAATGTAGCAGTATACATGTTGGCCTAAATTTATGAAGAAAGAGTATTTATTTTCAAAATGGTATAAAAGAAACAAAGACAAACACCTTTTTTTTTAATCAAAATTTTCACACACAGATCCACGGTTCTGCTCTGTAACAAGCGATCGCGAGTGCCCGGCGGACATCGCAGGCTGCCGGGCACGCGCATCGGCTCCTCTGTGGCGCAGCATGCCCCCTATACTGCCAGGAAGCAGAGGACATCATATGACACCAGCCCAGGATGGGAGATCCCTCCTGCGGACGTCATATGTCTATACGTGGGTAGGGAAGTGGTTAAATTGGTGCCCCCCAGCCTGTTTAAATAGAGTCTGTTTTATTGGTTTGGTAGATTATCGAAATATGACTGCCATTTGGGAACATTGGTATATATTCAAAAAAGATAGCACAATCTTCTTTGTTTTTTGTCCACTGAAATATGGCCACCAGCTATTGTCGGGAATGGAAACTCTGATAATATTTTGCCCGCTTCCATTCATGTGTTCCAATTGACAGCAATGAGCAAGCTACCTAAGTGGGCCCAGTAAGCACATCAGCATGCCACAACTTGGCCACCAGCTACTTCACTAACCTATTCTCAAAATACCAACCTAATTGTTCTCTTCCTTTCTCCCAAGACCTCCTGCTCTCTAGTTCCCTTGTCACCTCCTCCCATACTCGCCTGCAGGACTTCTCCCGAGCCTCTCCTATCCTATGAAATTTAGTACACCAATCTGTCCAACTATCTCCAACTCTATACACTTTTAGGTGATCCCTGGAAACTTTTCTCGTCAGAGAAGCCTATCCTGCCTCCACCTAACAACTGCAATAAACAGAAGTATACTCACAAACAACTAATGCTAAAAGCATATCGCAGTCCATAACATGTACAAAGCAACCAGGTCACCAAGAAAAATCCCAGCATGCAGGAGGACCTTGCAGATGTCTGACACATTTTGAGGGGTTATCCCCTCTGCCTCAGAGCCCTGGGTTCCTAGTTTTCAGTCTTAAAGCCAAGCAGGGGACAGAAGCAGCATCGGACTGATGCTGCATCCAGGTAAGTATGATTTCTAAAAAAAAAAGACTTCTCTTTTAAATCTTTTTTCCTCCAGATCTATTGTGTGCCCCCTTGTCCTTCTTTAATGATCTAAAAGTGAATAATTCCAAATTCACTTATGAGTACTGTATGAATTTATACATAATGATCATAACCCCTCTTAATTGCCTCTTCTCAAGAGAGAATAAATTAAATTCAGCTAATCTTTACTCATAGCTGAGCTCCTCCATGCCCCTTATTAGTTTGGTTGCCCTTCTCTGCACTTTCTCCAGTTCTCCAATATCCTTTTTGTGAACTGGTACCCCAAACTTAACTGCACATTTTAGATGAGGTCTTACTAATGATTTGTACAGGGGCACAATTACATCTCTCTCTGGAATCTAAGCTAGCATTTTGCTAGCTTTAGAAACTGCAGCTTGGTATTTCATGCTGTTATCAAGTCTATGGTCTACTAGAAAACCCAAATCCTTCTCAGCCATTGACTCCCCCAGTTTTTCTCGTCCCAGAATGTATAAAGCATGCATGTTTTAACCCCCAAGTGCATACCTTTACATTTATCAACATTAAACCTCAGTCAACGCATAGTTGCCCAGTTAAATAGTGCATTGAGGTCAGCTTGTAAGCTGGAGACATCTTGAATGTGAAGATTTATGCTACTATTGACTGAGTGTACAGGGCTACAAATAACACCATGAAACTGGATGATCAATGCACATCTTATGTAGGTGAAAGACACAAGGGGCAGGTAGGAAGGTTTATAATGGCTTCTAAATTTAAAGAATTTGATTGCATCCCTCTCACAGATCTCTAATGTCTCCAACAAAATATGGAAATTGAAAAGAATACTTTAACAAAGGTGACATGTTGACCATCTTTAACAGTATTAAAGTGTTGCACAGTGTAACAATTAATTTATCAAGTTGCCTGCCCCAATGTTTATATCCTGCTGTGAAATCTTCTTTGCACTAGCCATGCCTACACAATCAATCTCTGTTGATAAACTGTGCAGGCACAGCAGTACAAGTAGGTGAATATATTTCTGGGGTGGGGAAGGGTGCGTAACGTTTTGGGAGGTAGACATTATTCAAGCAGGTAATGAGAAAGTCCCTTTACTCTTCAAACCTTGGTTCTTTAGCAGCTCATAATTACCTTTTCTTTGTTTCCCGTCTCTGTTAACAGCTGGGAAAGAGGAAAGCTAGCTGTGTATAAGCTTATCTAGATCTCTTATACAGCTTTTATTGTCTTCTCAATTTCAAGTGATATCACTGGGCCAATCCCCAAGCTGTTTCAAGTGGGTAAGATGAATGAGCCACTTGCTCTAACAATCCAGTAAGTATTTCCATCTCTTTCAGGGGCAGAAAGAGGGAAAGATGTATATTTGGTGATAAGGGATTGGGTTTTATTGTGAACCTATTGCTTTGCCTGTAGATGGAAATTACAGATTCACTTTAAATGACACTCACCAGCGGCTTAGACTCACATTTCGTTTAATCCCCTCTATTTTGTTTACCATTGCCCATGTAATATCACAAGCAGTCAAAGGAGGTTTAATATTAATCCCCATTCTATCATCCTTTATCCTATCCTTTATTTGTTTATTTGTTCAAAGCTGATCTTACCAGGTAATTTCCATTTCCATGTATGTGTTTCAGCTTTTTGTCTTCAATAACCTGTATGCTTTATGTAAGCTTAATATCTCTCACACATTCATCTCCACTCTCATGACATTGATCCCACTCTAACCTAACTCTGCTGTTTCTCCAGGCCTTGGCTAAATCCCATTATTTTTTCAAATCTGACTCCCACTTATCCCTTTCCATTCTCCAGTACTCGACCACCCAGAGGCGCAACTAGAACCTTCAGGGCCCTGGTGCAGGAAACCATAAAGGGCTCCGGACTGGGGCCCTTCCCATTGATCCTGGGGCCATTTACTCCCATTGTGGGACCCTTTGTTAAGGTCCCACAGCAGACCACCTTCCTGTCATTTTGGAGTCCACTCGCTGTTGTGTAATGCCAGAGGCTAGTGCAACCTTTGCGACCCTAGTAGTTCTGCCACTGGTGTCAGTAGTTTTTTATTTTTGCTGTTTTATTATTAATTATTTTTTACCATTTTTTTAAATTAAATTTAATTAAATTTTTTTTTATTTATTTTGTACATTTTTTTAGGACCCCCGTGGGGGGTCTTGGTGAAATGTCAGAGGTCTATCAGACACCTGATGTCTCACTTTTGAGCCAGAGAAATGGGCTGACAACAGATTCATCAATCCCTCAGCCGCATAGAATGAATGGACAGGAATAGCTCTGTATAGAGCTTTCTGTTCAATTATAAACAGAAGCATATTAAACACAGTTTATTATGTGTCAGGGTGCTATTCAGAACAAGAATGAGCAGATGCTGAAAAGGAGTCAGATGAATAAAGATGTGCAAGTGCTGAAGAAAAGACCTGGCATAGTTGTCAATACTTTACATGGCCATGCTCGTTTGCATAGAAATGCGCGCATGCGTATGAACGTTCGCACTGGTGCACGTTCTCCTACACCTGCTGCCAGAACTGGCACCGAACGCCCTATATAAGGTCAGTGGCTGCACTCAGACTTTGCTGCATAATCTGTAGCTACCAGTACTCCTTGCTCCTGTGTTTCTTGTATTATTGAATTACCTGTTACCGACCCAGCTTGCCTCTGGACTTCTCTGCTGCCTGATCCCTGGTTTTGACCCTGGCTTGCTCTAAGGACTCTCTTTCTCTACCGTGTATTACCCAGGCTTGTTTCTAACTACCCTTCTGCATACTCGCTGGCTTACCTTCCTGTGTATGGCTCTTGTCCTGACTTCGCCTCTTCAGTCCTGTCCTGCCAGCATGCTCCTGCTTCTTCCTCGGGTGCCACCGTGCCTGTGCTCGCTGCCCTGGTTCAGCTACACACATGGGGCTACGGAGGTCCTGCCATATGCCCTGACAGACCAGCTGACAGCTATCCAGTTCCTCTGCACTGCAAACCGCTTCCAGTGGATCTACCTAAATGGCACCTGTGCTTCTTGCAGTATAGAACTCCCTGTTTCCACCTTGAGGGGTGCTTGGCACTTAGCCACAACAGAAGCTTTCTCGTCAAGTTGGCCTCAGACCAGGTATGTGACACTATGCCACAGTTCTGAAAAATAAATAAAAAACTGTCATTAAGACAAGGAAGGGGTTGGTAAATTACAAATTTTTCCAGCCCCTTTTCCTGCTCTCCATCTTGACAGATGCTGCGGGGTGCCAGGGAAGTGAAGCACACAGGGCACGGGGCAGCATGACAGGGATAGGGTGGCGGCAGGAGCCGCATGTAGAGGAATTGCCCAGATAGCAAGCAATTATGGCTGCAAGTTTGAAAAATTACTTGCTAAGCTATTGCTTGACCTAGTCCCCTACCCATGTCCACTTGTATTAGTTCAGTTCACGCGCTCTGGGTCTGCGTGCCTAAAATTGACCTGCTAACAGAATAAGGTGACAGGTTGCCAATATTTTTAGTTGTTTGGTCCTTGGTGTACAGTATAGACAGAGTGTAGGGCGCAAAGTGTTTATTTTACACTCCCCACCACCAGGCTTGGTGTGCCTTGTGTGGCTATGACATCTGATGGCGTGTGCCTGCTACAGTACAGCTATTTAGTCAGCTTGGACAGAAGGGTGATATCATAAAATTGCTGGCCCAAGGGGTCAAGAAATATAAATATGACCATGTCCACTAAAAATATCATAAATGTTAAATATAGTATATTGTACCTCTAACTTCAGTTAGTGGAGGTTTTCCACTATATTTTGGCATGGTATAAAATGTGTTGATGTTTTTTTTAGATGTTTACAAACTAAATAGAAAATATATATATTTTTTTTACTTAAACTAGAAGCCATATGCATGTACCAGGATAATCTTTTATATTCATTGAATTGAATTTCAAAATAGCCTCTTACACCTTGGATGTTCTGTTTATGCTAGACAGATAAGAGGATCTTCACAAATAGAGAAAACTAAATTGTATACTGTTTATTAAAATTCATTAGCTCTAACTCAACAATTTACACTTGCTGAATAAGAAAACAGGCTTAATAGAGGTGACAATAACAAATGAGATCAAGGTATTTTTCTTGCATGACAGCACTTTTCCCACAGCATGTTCTCAGAAATGAGGGTTATTACAAAAACGGAAAAAGAACACTATGTAATCAGACAGTTTCACAAGCAGGAATTGGGTATCACGCATTGTCTTTTTTTAAAGTCAAAGGTGATATGACAGTACTTTGAAAATATTTTTGTGACACTGTAAAACCAATTACAACATGTCTTCATTTACAGTATGATAAATACAATTACCTCTCCTCAACATACTGTAGTTAAAGTAAATGCAACATTAGATGATAATATGAAATGTGGAGTAATGTAGAAGTTAGCTATATTGAAATCATCAATTTGATTTTGAACCACAATATCTGCATAGACAGCACTAAGGGCTCATTCACACCATATGCTTCGGGCTGCCTTGGGCTGCATTTCTTAACATGGGCCCAACACAATAGCAAGCCAAAATACGTGGCTTCTGATAGACTCAGTTCTTATCAATGTATTGTGCTGTTGTTTGCTGAGTGAAAATGTAATTTACTGCAATGCAACATAGTGTGCAATTTACATATTTTTGCTTCTGCTGTGAATATAACCCTGCACATCAATGCAACTTGTCAAAAAATGCACATCAATGCAGTGCATTAAACAAAGGATGTTATTGCACATCAACTCAAGTGCATTTATCACATGGCAAATGCAACAAAAGTGGAGTGAATCAAGCCTAAAAGCACTTTGTGCAGGTTACTCTAACCAGAATGCAAATAACTGCGTCATTCAAATGGTAGTCCTCTTTGTTTAATGCATTACTGAACCCTTGACAAAAAGGGATTACTAAATGGGGTATTTTTAATTATTCATATTTCAAATATTAAAATTATTATTTAAATTATTTCAATTAAGTGCTTCCAATCACTTTAAAAATGAATGTGTGCCATACACTGTACAAATAAAAAAACAGCACCTTTTATCATCTGCAACTGCAAATGTTCTTCCTTTTTAGAAAAAAAGGTATCTCTTTCCAACTCCTTCACTTTCTCCTCTAATTGGAAGCTTAGCCCACTTCACATTTTATCTCTTCCTGGTTTCATGTGACTGGGCTCACATTATTACCTCTAGTTCTCTTCAATAATGTGAGTCATCACCAGTGGCGGCTGGTGGTGGCTAGTGCTCCATTTATTGGGGGGAGGGGCAGCAAACAACCCCCCCCCGCCAGGTCGGCACTTACATCATCCAGGTTGCGGGTGGCATTCCCGAATTCTCCGGCTTCTCCTCCTGGCCAATCCGATTTTAAATCCTGCTTCTTGTCCTGATTGGCCAGGAGGAGAAGCAGGAAGACAATAGCGAATGTTGATTCGCTAATGTCACAAGTGGGTGGGCTCAACCTTTTTTAAGCCAATTAGAACATGTGCTTAAAAAGAATAAGCGCATAGAAATCTATGTGTCCAGCGCCCCACTTGGGGATTAGGGGCCGGCGCATAGAGATTAGGGTGCCCCTGCACCCCTATGGAATGGCCGCTGCTCGTCATCACTGTGTGTACCTGTTTAACAAAAACATTTACATTAATTGTCTACTGTCTGTGCAAGTGTTTGTGTGACAGTGGAGCAACAACAGCAATATGCAAAAAGACCCTGTCACATTGGTAACATGTTTTTGAAAACCACATACCTTTAAAGGTTGCTCCAATCCTGAGAAATCATTCCTTGAAGTTCACTGAGAAACTGACATTTCTTAGAGTGTTGATCTGTTGGGTCTCCATATCTCTCTTTGGTTCCTCCTTCTGACCTCTACATGCAAGGTATATAAAAACATGGAGTTTTTCTAGCACATGATTGGTCATATGAAGTGAACACAGCTTTCCCTTAATGACCAAGATTAGTATATATTTGCTAAGAAGAGAGGCTGTATTACTTTATATATATATAGTATATATATGTTACTGGAAACATTTTCACTGATAATACCAACAGCAATAAAACCCTAAAATTGTAACAATGCACTGATATTAGAGACTTGGATGAGCAAGTTGAAACACTGAGCAGAAAGGACAACCTTGAAAGGGGTCCTTTGCTTGCTTAGCAGGTGGTCAATGGGGTTGATGTGGAGCAGGGATGAGCCGAACACCCCCCTGTTCGGTTCGCACCAGAACCTGCGAACAGACAAAATGTTCGTGTGAACTTTAGAACCCTATTAAATACAATGGACTCGAACGTTCAAAATCGAAAGTGTTAATTATAAAGGCTGATATGCAAGTTATTGTCCTAAAAAGTGTTTGGGGACCGGGGTCCTGCCCCAGGGGACATGTATCAATGCAAAAAGAAGTTTTAAAAACGGACGTTTTTTCGGGAGCAGTGATTTTAATAATGCTTAAAATGAAAAAATAAAAGTGAAATATTCCTTTAAATTTCGTACCTGGGGGGTGTGTATGATATGCATGTGAAGTGGCGCATGTTTCCCGTGCTTAGAACTGTCCCTGCAAAAAATGTCATTTTTGAAAGAAAAAAAGTCTTTTAAAACTGACTTGCGGCTATTAATGAATTGTCGGCTCCCGACAATACATACAAAAGTCATTGATAAAAAAAAAAAAAAAAAGCGTGGGGGTTCCCCAGAATTCAATTACCAGGCCCTTCAGGTCTGGAATGGATATTAAGGGGAACCCCGCCGCAAATTTAAAAAAAATTTGACGTGAGGTTCCCCCAAATATCCATTCCAGGCCCTTCAGATCTGGCATGGATTTTAAGGGGAACTCCACCCCAAATTTTTAAAAAATGGCGTGGAGTCCCCCTAAAAATCCATACCAGACCCCTTATCCGAGCACGCAACCTGGCCGGCCGCAGGGGAAAATGGGGGGACGAGAGAGCGCCCCCCCTCCCTCCTGAATCGTACCAAGCCACATGCCCTCAACATGGGGAGGATTTCCCCATGTTGATGGGGACAAGGGCCTCATCCCCACAACCCTTGCCCGGTGGTTGTGGGGGTCTGCGGGCGGGGGGCTTATCGGAATCTGGAAGACCCCTTTAACAAAGGGGACCCCCAGATCCCGGCCCCCCCTATGTGAATTGGTAAGGGGTACGTTGTACCCCTACCATTTCACGAAGAAAGCGTAAAAAAATGTTTTAAAAAAACACACAAACACCTTGAAAAAGTCCTTTATTTAAAAAAACAAAACAAAAACATTCCAGCGGTGAAATCCAGTGTCCCGCGGCGATCCCGATGTCCAGCGCTGTCCTTCATTGGTTGTGCCTGAGCGGACCTGATGGGGAACTCCCTCTCAGTATTTTAAATGTATAGACCCGCCCCTTCTAAAGTTCCCCATCAGGTCCGCTCAGCGGACCAGATGCGGAACATGAGAAGGGGCGGGTCTATACATGTATTGCCAATGTGAGAGCAGTTCCCCATCAGGTCCGCCCCCTCGGTATGTCGGACCCGCCTACGTCATTGGCTTGAGCGGGGAACTTCCTTCACTATGTAAATTTAAATTACACAGTGAAGGAAGTTCCCCGCTCAAGCCAATGACGTAGGCGGGTCCGACATACCGAGGGAGCGGACCTGATGGGGAACTTTAGAAGGGGCGGGTCTATACATTTAAAATACTGAGAGGGAGTTCCCCATCAGGTCCGCTCAGGCACAACCAATGAAGGACAGCGCTGGACATCGGGATCGCCGCGGGACACTGGATTTCAGCGCTGGAATGTTTTTTTTTTTTATTATTTTAAATAAAGGACTTTTTCAAGGTGTTTGTGTGTTTTTTTTTAACATTTTTTTACGCTTTCTTTGTGAAATGGTAGGGGTACAATGTACCCCTTACCAATTCACATAGGGGGGGGTGGGATCTGGGGGTCCCCTTTGTTAAAGGGGTCTTCCAGATTCCGATAAGCCCCCCACCCGCAAACCCCCACAACCACCGGGCAAGGGTTGTGGGGATGAGGCCCTTGTCCCCATCAACATGGGGACATCCTCCCCATGTTGAGGGCATGTGGCTTGGTACGGTTCAGGAGGGAGGGGGGGCCGCTCTCTCGTCCCTCCCTTTTCCCCTGCGGCCGGCCAGGTTGCGTGCTCGGATAAGGGGTCTGGTATGGATTTTTAGGGGGACTCCACGCCATTTTTTTAAAATTTGGGGTGGAGTTCCCCTTAAAATCCATGACAGATCTGAAGGGCCTGGAATGGATATTTGGGGGAACCCCACATCAAATTTTTTTTTAATTTGCGGCAGGGTTCCCCTTAATATCCATTCCAGACCTGAAGGGCCTGGTAATTGAATTCTGGGGAACCCCCACGCTTTTTTTTTTTATCAATGACTTTTGTATGTATTGCCGGGAGCCGACAATTCATTAATAGCCGCGAGTCAGTTTTAAAAGACTTTTTTTCTTTCAAAAATGACATTTTTTGCATGGACAGTTCTAAGCACGGGAAACATGCGCCACTTTACATGCATATCATACACACCCCCCAGGTACGAAATTTAAAGGAATATTTCACTTTTATTTTTTCATTTTAAGCATTATTAAAATCACTGCTCCCGAAAAAACGGCCGTTTTTAAAACATCTTTTTGCATTGATACATGTCCCCAGGGGCAGGACCCGGGTCCCCAAACACTTTTTAGGACAATAACTTGCATATAAGCCTTTATAATTAGCACTTTAGATTTCTCCCATAGATTTTTCGAATTTGCCGCGAACACCCCAATTTGTTCGCTGTTCGGCGAACGGGCGAACAGGCAATGTTCGAGTCGAACATGAGTTCGACTCGAACTCGAAGCTCATCCCTAATGTGGAAGGGCAAGTCAGGATTATCAGGTAGGAAGATAGGTTAATGTAGTTAGAGGGAGTGGTAGGGGCTCACAGAAAAGGAAGGCCAGTCCTGTGTTTGTGCACCACAACAAATTTGCCAAGTTGAGTGAAGATGTGGAGGTGAAAAACACTGGCTGCTTTGGATGTCACTACTACCCCTAAAAGCCAGGAGAGCAGTCCATCTAGTAGGGGGGGTGGGGGTAGTGCAGATAGGCCTAGAAAGTTGGTGGTTATAGGGGATTCTATAATCAGAAGGACTGATAGAATAATTTGTCGCCAGGATCGCCTCAACCAAATGGTTTGCTGTCTCCCTGGTGCTAGGGTTCAGCATGTGGTAAACCAGGTTGATAAATTACTGGGAGGGGCTAGGCATGACCCAGCTGTCTTGGTCCATGTTGGAACCAATGACAGAATACATGGAAGGTGGAGGTTCCTTAGGAATCAATTTAAAGAACTAGGCTGCAAGTTGAAGGGAAGGACCTCCAAGGTGATATTCTCTGAAATATTGCCTGTGCCATGCTCAACACAGGAAATACAGGGAGAGATTAGAGAACTGAATGAATGGCTTAAGGTCTGGTGTAAGAAGGAAGGGTTTGGGTTTCTAGAGCACTGGGCTGACTTTTCATTGGCGTACAACCTATATGCTAAAGATGGTTTGCACCTGAATGGAAGGGGGTCTGCTGTGCTGGGGAGAGGTTTATGGGAAGGTTGGAGGAGTATTTAAACTATGATTGAGGGGTGAGGGTGAACTAGAATTCAATTGGGCAGACAGGTCAGTTAGGGGTCAGAAACTAATGGAGGGTTGAATGGGGATAGATGGGGGGAGGGTTATGGCAGGTGACAAGAAGGTTCCCATATTGCAAACAGCCATTGGAAATTATAGTGCTATTTGTACTACTAAAAAAGATATGCAAAGCACCAGAGCAAAATGTAATAATTGCATTAGAGTGTTTGTTCACCAATGCCAGAAGTCTACCAAGCAAAATAGGAGAGTTGGAAGCTCTGGTGCACAAGGAGAGCTATGATGTAATCGGTATTGCTGAATCTTGGCTTCATTCTTTACATGACTGGGCTATTAATATTCCTGGCAATGCATTCTTTTGGAGAGACAGGGTAAAAAGGAAAGGTGGCGGTGTCTGTCTCTATGTGAGAAGTGATCTCAAAGCGAGTGTGAAAGTGGACCTAGTTGTTGGAGAGTGTGATGTGGCTGAAGCAATATTGGTTGAAACTGCATACAGATGTGTGTAGTTCAAAGTTAATCATTGGAGTTTGTTAAAGGCCACACAATGTTAATGAGGAGGTGGAGACTCAGCTCTTTGCACAGATGGAAAGGGCTGCAAGGACTGTGATGGTGATAATAATGGGGGATTTTAACTACCCGGAAATTGACTGGAGTAATGGGACTGCTGGAACAGTTAAGGGCCAAAATTTAAAAAACCTATTACAGGACAATTTTATGGACCAGTTTATTGAGGCCCCAACTAGGAATGATGCTCTGTTGGACCTGGTAATCTGAAACCATGCAGAATATTTGGGGGCGCTATGTGTAAATTTAAGGGTAGTCTGAGCCAGTAGTTAGGCTCAGACCAATTGATTGTTGTAAATTTGCTTCTGCTCTGGGTGTGATACTGCCCCGCAGTAATGTTCCCTGTTCGCCTATAGGTGTCACTGTCACCACCGGCATAGGTTGAACTACAGGGGGTATCACAACACCTTGGATGTCCTTTCTCGGCAGCCGTGCAGTGGGTGTGGTCTACCCGCTGTACATGCTGGGAGGGGGTACATAAGGGACAGACGCCTTTGAGGTTGGTTCGTTTTTTTGGGGGGGCGGTCAGGCCTGTCCTGTGTGCGTGCCTCGCGGCCCGCATGGCACGAGGTACGTGTGTGTTCTGGCCCCGGGCACCTTCAGCCCAAGGCTGTATCGCTACCTGGTAGGCCCAGCTCTGCTGGCTGAGGCCTATACCTTCGGAAGGGATCCTGAGCTACCCACCTGTGGGAAGGGAAGGAGACCAGGGGAGGATCTGCCCCAGAGGAGACTAGAGACAGTACTGCTGTCTCGGGAGGAGGCCTGGAGCTCACCTAAGGAGGGATCCATTATTACAAGCCCTGCAATACACCAATCCGGCATAAAGGTTCTCTCACTATTGCTTGGCTGGGAGGTTCGGGACTTTTGATAATTCCTGATCGTATCACTAGTTCTCAAGAGAAATATTGATTCATGCTTCATCTCGGCTGCTAGGACCACTAAACGGGACTATCCGGGTGAGAAATACCCACTCAGGCTTGAGTGGAGACAATTGTGACTTTAGTGCTGCGTGCCTGAACCTTTCCCAGTGTTTTTTTTCTCTCGTATCCTACTTTCCTCTCAAGTTTTCTCAGCAAAGTAAATAAAGCCTGACTGTTTGGGTTTTACATTTGTGTGGGCATTGGCCTTTCTGGAGACTTTCCATACCCTGACAACGGAAGCCTTAGAGGTAGTTTGCAGACCCAACATAACCAGCCGGTCCCTTAAATGGGGGTAAGTGCTACACATATAAAAGAACATCTGGGTAGCAGTGACCATAACATGATTTAATTTAATGTTAGCTGTAAGCAACAAACACATACGGGAAAGATAAAAACACTTAACTTTAAGACAGCAAATATTCCAAGGATGAGGGCTGCTCTCCAAGCCTTAGACTGGGAGAGAATATTGGCATCGATGAACACAGAATAGAAATGGGAATTCTTCAAAAAGACTGTATGTGAACTCACTGCAAAGTATATTCCCATGGACAATACGTTTAAAAGGCTAAAAATAAAACCTATGTGGCTCACGGCCAAAGTTAAAAAAAAGCTATAAATAATAAGAAAAGAGCTTTTATAAAATATAAAAAAGAAGGAATGCAATCATTGTTTAAATGTTACAAAGAATATAACAGAATATGTAAAAAGGAAATCAAAGATGCAAAAATTCAAAAACGAATGACAGATTGCAAAAGATAGTAGGACAAACCCCCAAAAATTCTTCAAATATATAAATAGTAAAACGGTCAGGTCTGAGCATGTAGGCCCTTTACAAAATAACCTAGAGTGGGTGACTGGGGACAAAGAGAAGGCAAATTTATAAAATACTTTCTTCAGCTCTGTGTATACAATGGAGCATGGGGGAGCTCATGTCCATATTGGAGGTGGTAGTGACACAGCCCCAAATGATCCACAATGGCTCAAAAGTGATATGGTCCAGAAATATTTAGACAGAATAAAGGTGAATAAAGCACCTGGACTAGATGGCATCCACCCATAGATCGTAAAAGAATTGAGCTCTGTCATTTTAAAGCCATTGTATCCATTGTATCACGGCCAAAGTTAAAAAAAGCTATAAATAATAAGAAAAGAGCTTTTATAAAATCACTGTTTAACCACTTGCTTACTGGGCACTAAACCCCCTTCGTGCCCAGACCAACTTTCAGCTTTCAGCACTCTCACAATTTGAATGACAATTACTCAGTCATGTAATACTGTACCCAAATTAATTTTTTGTCCTTTTTTCATACAAATAGAGATTTCTTTTGGTGGTATTTGATCACCTCTGGGTTTTTATTTTTTGCGCTATAAATGAAAAAATACGGAAAATTTTGAAAAAAAACAATTTTTTTTTAGTTTATGTGATAAAATGTTGCAAATTATTAATTTTTCTTCATAAATTTTGGCCACAATTTATACTGCTACATATCTTAGGTAAAAATAACCCAAATTAGTGGATATTATTTGGTATTTGTGAAAGTTATAGAGTCTACAAGCTGTGGTGCAGATCATACAATTGATCACACCTAATGTACTGGTGGCCTATCAAATTTCTTACGATCCGAACAAGCCAGGGAGGTACAAATACCCCCCAAATGACCCCTTTTTTGAAAGTAGACATTCCAAGGTATTTATTAAGATGCATGGTGAGGTTTTTGATGTTGTAATTTTTTCCCACAATTCTTTGCAAAATGAAGATTTATTTATTTTTATTTTTTTCTCCACAAAATTGTCATTGTAATAGGTTATTTCTCTCACATGGCATGTGTATACCACAAATGATGCCCCAAAATACATTCTGCTACTCCTCCTGAGTATGCAGATACCACATGTGTGGGACTTTTTCACAGCCTGGCCACATACAGAGGCCCAACATGCAGGGAGCACCATCAGGTATTCTAGGAGCATAAATTACACATCTAACTAGTTGACTACCTATTACATTTTTGACGGGCCTGGAGCACCAGGACAATGGAAACGCCCACAAAGTGACCCCATTTTGGAAAGCTAACACACCAACGTATAATCTATGAGGCATAATGAGTCTTTTGAACAGTTCATTTTTTTCCAGAAGTTTTTAGAAAATGTGCCAAAAAAATGAAAGCGCAATTTTTTTACGCAAAGTTGTCCATTTATAAGATATTGCCAACACATAGCATGTACATAGCAAAAATTACACCCCAAAATACATTCTGCTACTCCTCCTGAGTATGGCGATGCCAAATGTGTGAGACTTTTACACAGCCTGGCCAAATACAGAGGCCCAATATTGAAATGGCACCTTCAGGCATTCTAGGAGCATAAATTACACATCTCATTTCTCAACCACCTATTACACTTTCAAAGGCCCTGGAGCACAAGGAAAATGGAAATGCCCACAAAGTGACCCCATTTTGGAAAGCTAACACCCCAACGTATAATCTATGAGGCATAATGAGTCTTTTGAACGGTTCATTTTTTTCCAGAAGTTTTTGGAAAATGTGGAAAAAAATGAAAACGCAATTTTTTTACGCAAAGTTGTTTATTTATAAGATATTGCCAACACATAGCATGTACATGGCAAAAATTACACCCCAAAATACATTCTGCTGCTCCTCCTGAGTATGGTGATACCAAATGTGTGAGACTTTTATACAATCTGGCCACATACAGAGGCCCAACATGCAAGGAACACCATCAGGTGTTCTAGGGACACATAGCATGCACATACAAGAATTACACCCCAAAATACATTCTGCTGAGCAAAGGGTAAACAAAAGATTACCTGTGGTTTTAGTAGCGCAGTTGTCCACAGGAGGATAGCACTGGTCCAGGCAGCAGGCAGGGACTTGGTCAGCAAAAGCGAATGCAATTGTCCAGGCAACAGGCAGGAATACTGTCTATAGTCAGTACAGGCAGCAGGCAGGGATACTGTCCATATACAGTCCAGGGTCAGTGCAGGCAGAGATTGTCAGCAGTGCCAAAATATTGGTCCTGATAGTAGGCAGGTCCAAGTGGTGTGGTCAGTTCATGCGACAGGCAGAGGCATGATGGCATAGGTCCTACAGGCAGCAGGCAGAAGTAGGGCCTCGTTCAGGACTGAATGGGGACAGGGGTAGAGGCTTCTCCCACCCAAATCTCTTTGAAGCCTCTGAGTCTCCAGACCCTAATCTAGGAATGAGAAAAACAAAAACAATTGTTTTCTTCATCCAGAAAAACAATTCTGGAGCCCCTCACATATGTGAGACCCCTGTGTTATGAATCCCACTAGTCCACTGGCAGGGTACAAGATCAGTCCAAGAGGCAGGCAAAAAGCATGGTCAAACAGTCCAGGGTCAGATCCAGATCAGGCAGAAGTATGTACAAAATCGGTAGGCAGAAGCGTGGTCAAATAACAGTCCAGGGTCAGTTCCAGATCAGGCAGAGGTATAAACAGAATCGTTAGGCAGAAGCGTGGTCAAAAACAAGCCAGGGTCAGTTACAGAGAAAGCAGAGGCATAAGGGGTGTGAAGGTAAATGGCAGGAAGTGAGCTAATAATTTAGTTTGGTATGGTAACGGCGGAAGTAGTCACCTATGCAGAGGCCTGGTTCTGAAGGACATTGGGCACAATAATAAATGGTGTCTCTTCTCTCTCCTCTTTTGGTGCACACCCGGCATTTTTTCTGGCGTTTTTGGCCTGTTGGTCTAGGAGGGATTTTATCTGGGAAGTGGCGCTCGGAGAGTCGGCTAATCACATTGGATCTAATGTTTACAGGTGGGCCGTTCGGGTATAAAAGGGCAGTGGTGATTTCCTCCTGGAAGAAAAGGAAGGATTTGGGTCTTTCAGTGGATTTCCGATAGATTACATAGGAGTTGTACATGGCCAAATTAAACAAATAAATGGAAACTTTTTTATACCACTGGTATGTTCTTCTTGTGGAAAGGTAGGGTTCGAGCATTTGGTCGTTGAAGTCGACACCCCCCATGAACTTATTGTATTTGTGGATGCATGTGGGTTTTTGGATCCGGCCATTCCTCCTGGTGATCTCAACTAATTCATTGTTGTGGATGGAAGAAAGCATATACACATCCCTTCTGTCCCTCCACTTCACAGCCAGAATTTCCTCATTGCGTAAACTCACCATCTCCCCTCTTCTTAATTTTTTGTTGACCAGGCTTTGAGGAAAGCCCTTCCGGTTCATCTGTACGGTGCCGCATGCTGGAGTGTTCATTCTGTGAAGGTTTCGGAACAGGGGCAAACTTGTATAAAAATTGTCCACATACAAGTGGTAGCCTTTCTCCAGGAGTGGGTTTATGAGTTCCCAAACTACTTTCCCACTGGTTCCTATATAGTCTGGGCAATTAGGGGGGTGCAGTTGGGTGTCCTTCCCTTCGTATACAATGAAGGCATACACATGCCCTGTGGCTCGGTCACACAATTTATAGAGCTTCACCCCATAGCGGGCCCTTTTGCTGGGTATAAATTGTTTTATGCCCAGCCTGGCAGAAAAATGTATAAGGGACTCATCTACGCATATGTGTTGGTCTGGGGTAAACAACTGGGGGAAGGTTTCAGAAAAATAATTTAGTAGCGGCCGAATTTTATAAAGCTTATCAAAATTTGGGTCATTTTGTGGAGGGCACTGGGTATTGTCATTGTAGTGTAGGAATCTCATAATCATGAGATATCTGGTCCTGGGCATTACTGAGGAAAAGATGGGCATGTGGTAGATGGGGCGGGATGACCAATATGAACGCAATTGATTTTTTCCGTTTAGTCCCATGCAGAATGTGAGGCCCAAAAAAATTCTAAACTCCTCCACTTTAAGGGGTCTCCCCATGTAGGGACGTGCATAAGAGGACGTTGAGTTGCTTGCTATGAACTGTTGGGCATATAGGTTGCACTGGGCCACAATTGATGCAAGCATGTCGTCAGTAAAAATTAAATTGAAAAAGTCAATCAAGGAAAAGTTTTCTGCATCCACCTGGACTCCTGGCTGGGCAGTGAAAGGGGGAATGTTGGCTTCTCCTGAATTAGGAGGAAGCCACAAGGGGTACTGAAGGGAATAGGGAAGGCTGGCATGGGACCTAACCCTTTGGGACTGAGGTGACACCCCACTGGTACGTGGCCTTGCTTGCCGAGGTACTGTGGTGCTGGTGGATGGCACTGCAGTGGTGGTGGATGGCACTGCAGTGCTGGTGGATGGCACTGCCTCCTCAGCAGAACGCCTTTGTCTGGTGGGCGAGCCCTCCTCCTCGTCCTCCTCCTCCATTGTTCCACTGCTTATTATAGGCTCATAGTCAACGTCAGACTCATATTCTGAATTTGCGTAGGAATCCGAATCGGAGAGCTCCCCATTGCTCCCGTCGGCCGCTAGAATATCGTACGCCTCCTCGGCTGAAAATAATCTTTTAGCCATTGTTGGTGATAACAGAAGGCACTGGCACTGACAGATGGCACTTATATGTGGCACTGATGACACTGATACGTGGCACTGATATGTGGCACTGATATGTGGCACTGATGACACTGATGACACTGATACGTGGCACTGATATGTGGCACTGATATGTGGAACTGATGACACTGATACGTGGCACTAGTGACGCTGATAACAGATGACATGTGGCACTGATGACAGGTGGCACTAATGACAGGTGGCACTGGCAGATGGTCACTGGCAGATGGGCAATGGCAGAAGGCACTGGAAGATGGGCACTGGCAGATGGGCACTGGCAGATGGCACTGGCAGATGGGCACTGGCAGATGGCACTGGCAGATGGGCACTGGCAGATGGACACTGGCAGATGGGCACTGGCAGATGGACACTGGCAGATGGACACTGGCAGATGGGACTGGCAGGTACTGTGGGCACTGTTTTTTTTACTTTCAATAGTTTTCACTCACAGATCTCACTCACTCACAGATCTGCAGCACAGACGCTCTCTCCCTCCTCACACACGGTCTCTGTGTGAGGAGAGAAAGCCGGCAATGAGAGATGATCTCATATGTTTACATTTGAGATCATCTCTCATTGGACAGTAAGATCGAGTGCTAAATGGCCTCTGTGATTGGCCATTTAGCAAGATATGTGATTAGCTGTGTCCAAGGGACACGGCCAACACAAATTTTCCCCGATGCATGCTCGCGGGGGTGCACGGGGAGGGAGTTAACAGGAGGACGTCCATGGACGTCCTCTCAGCAATTGAGCGCTGCAATGCTGGCATCTTTTGAGCATTGCCCGGGCGCAAAGTGGTTAAATGTAACAAAGAATATAACAGAATATGTAAAAAGAAAATCAAGGATGCAAAAATTCAAAACGAATGCAAACCCCCAAAAATTCTTCAAATATATAAATAGTAAAACGGTCAAGTCTGAGCATGTAGGCCCTTTACAAAATAACCTAGAGTGGGTGACTGGGGACAAAGAAAAGGCAAATTTATAAAATACTTTCTTCAGCTCTGTGTATACAATGGAGCATGGGGGAGCTCATGTCCATATTGGAGGTGTTAGTGACACAGCCCCAAATGATCCACAATGGCTCAAAAGTGATACTGTATGGTCCAGAAATATTTAGACAGAATAAAGGTGAATAAAGCACCTGGACCAGATGGCATCCACCCATAGATCATAAAAGAATTGAGCTCTGTCATTTTAAAGCAATTGTATCTAATTTTTAGGGACTCGTTAATGACTGGAATAATACCACTGAATTGGCGTAGGGCCAATGTGGTGCCTATATTTAAAAAGGGATCAAAGTCTTTACCAAGTAACTATAGACCTGTTAGTTTAACTTCTGTAGTTGGGAGGATACTAGAGAGTTTCATAAAAGACCAAATAGATGAGTTCTTGCTGGAAAAAAGATTTTAAGCAACAGATAGCATGGATTCATGAAAGACAGAAGTTGTCAGACAAACCTGATTTCTTCTTATGAGGAGGTAAGTAAATCCTTGGACAGATGGGTGGCTGTGGACGTGGTATACTTGGATTTTGCAAAAGCGTTTGACACAGTTCCCCACACATGACTAATGTGTAAGGTAAAATCTACAGGCTTGGAAAGATCAGTTTGTAATGGATAGAAAATTGGTTGAAAGACCAAATTCAGAGAGTAGTGGTTAATGATTCATACTCTGAATGGTCTAAGGTAGACATGTGCACTGCCCAAAAATGTGTTTGTTTTAGTTTTATTGATTCATTTTTAATTTTTTTGTTTTTCGGGTCATTCGTTATGAATGCAATTTGTAAATTCGTAAATTTGAAAATTCGTAAATTTGAACATTCGAAAATCTGAAAATAAGAAAGAAAATCCGAAAGTTTGAAATAATAACTAACTAATAACTAACTATTAAATTATAGGTATTGAAATTTCCTTTCAAATTAGACTGTTAGCGAACGTAAAGAAAATACAAATTTATCCGAAGTTATGAATTATCCGAAATAATGAATGCTGTAGCTAAACAAATTGAATGTAACAAATTAATATTAAATAATAATAAAAAGTTTTTATTATTATTATTGTTATTTATTATTATTAATTTGTTACTTTCCATTCGTTATTTCAGGTAATTCGTAACTTTGGATAAATTCGTATTCGTTACGTTCTCTAATGGACAAATTTGAAAGGAAATTCCAATACCTATAATTTAATAGTTAGTAATAGTTATTATTAGTTAGTTATTATATTACATGTTCGAATTTTCGGATTTTGGAATTTCTGAATTTCCGATTTTTCTAATTTTTACAATTTAGAATATTCTAATTTACGAATATTCAGAAAAATGTATTAAACGGGTTTTCTTTTATTCGGATATCTCTGAATTAAGAAATTTGTCAAAATTTGTTAAAAAACAAATTCTGAACTAAACGAATTGCATGTCTAGTCTAAGGTTATCAGTGGTGTACCCCAAGGTTCAGAGTTGGGACCCTTACTTTTTAATATCTTTATAAATGATATTGGGTATGGGATTAAAAGTACCATTTCAGTGTTTGCAGATGACACCAAGCTATGCAGTGAAATAACGTCCGTACAAGATGTCTCCAATTTACAAGTCAACCTCAATGCACTGTTTAATTGGGCGACTATGTGGCAGATGAGGATTAATGTAGATAAATGTAAAGTTATACTTAGGGGCTAAGAATATGCATGCATCATACATACATGGGGGAGTACAACTGGGGAAATCCATAGTGGAGAAGGATCTGGGGGTTTTGGTAGTTCATAAGCTTAATAATGGCATGCAATGCCAAGCTGCGGTTTCCAAAGCAAGCAAAATCCTTTCTTGTATTAAGAGAGGTATGGACTCCAGAGAGTGAGATATCTTTTTTCCCCTGTTCAAATCATTAGTAAGACCTCATCTGGAATACGCAGGTCAGTTTTGGGCACCAGTTCAAAAAAAGGATATGGGGGAACTGGAGAAAGTGCAGAGAAGGGCAACCAAATTGATAAGAGGCATGGAGGAGCTCAGCTATGAGGATAGATTAGGAACTGAACTGAATTTATTCTCTCTTGAGAAGAGAAGATTAAAGGGGAATATGATCAACATGTATAAATACATAAGGGGTCCATATCCACTTGCCTACAGGGCACTTTCACCCCCTTCCTGCCCAAGCCATTTTTCAGCTTTCAGCGCTGTAACATTTTGAATGACAATTGCGCGGCTGTGCGATTCAGTACCCAAACAAAATTTGCGCCCTTTTTTTCCCACAAATAGAGCTTTCTTTTGGTGGTATTTGATCACCTCTGCGGTTTTTATTTTTTGCGCTATAAACAAAAGTAGAGCGACAATTTTGAAAAAAAACACAACATTTTTTACTTTTTGGTATAATAAATATAATTTTTTTAAAAATTTTCCTCAGTTTAGGCCGATATGTATTCTTCTATATATTTTTGGTAAAAAAAAAATAGCAATAAGCGTATATTGATTGCTTTGCGCAAAAGTTATAGCAGCTACAAAATAGGGGATAAATTTATAGCATTTTTATTATATATATTTTTTTACTAGTAATGGCGGTGATCAGGGATTTTTATTGTGACTGCGATATTGCGGTGGACACATCGAACACTTTTGACACATTGTTCACATTTATACAGCGATCCCTGCTATAAAAATGCATTGGTTACTGTAAAACATGACTGGCAGGGAATGGGTTAACACAAGGGGCGAGGAAGGGGTTAAATGTGTTCCCTGGAAGTGTTTCTTACTGTGGGGGGAGGGGACTGACTGGGGGAGGTGACCGATCGGTGTCCCTATGTACAAGGGACACACCATCGGTCTCCTCTCCCTGACAGGACATGGATCTGTGTGTTTACACACACAGATCCACGGTCCTGCTCGGTTACTGGGCAATCTCGGGTGCCAGGCGGCCATCGCGGCCACCGGGCACGCGCATCGGGTCCCCAGTGATGCAGCGCGCCCCCCCTAGTGGCGTTTTTTAGGGCTCGACGTCATATGACGTCCACCCAGAACAACAGGGTCTTCCGCCTGCCCTCATTTGACAGTGGGCGGTCGACAAGTGGATATAGTAAACTTGGTGTTGAGTTATTCACTGTAAGGTCAACACAGAGGACAAGGGGGCACTCTTTACGCCTATTTCATCTCCAAATATGGAAAGGTTTCTTCACAGTAAGAGCTGTGAAAATGTGGAATTTACTTCATTCAGAGGTGGTTCTGGTCAGCTCAGTAGATTGCTTTGAAAAAGGCCTGGATTCTTTCCTAAATCTACATAATATAACTGAGTACTAACATTTATATGTAAAGTTGATCCAGGGAATATCTGATTGCCTCTCGGGGGATCAGGAAATAATATTACCCCTGCTGTAGCAAATTGGATCATGCTTTGCTGTTTTTTTTTGCCTTCCTCTGGATCAACTGTGGGTATAGAATTGTGTATGTGGGATTGTATGACGTATTTTTTTTTTTTATTATGGTTGAACTAGATAGACTTGTGTATTTTTTTCAACCTGACTAACTATGTAACTATGTAACTATATATGTCTATGTCTTTTTTCTGCTCCTGTCTCCTTATAAGACTATAAATACCAATGAAGGCTTACAGGGGTTGATTTACTAAAACTGGAGCATGCTAAATCTGGTGCAGCTCTGCATAAAAACCAATCAGCTTCCAGGTTTTTTGGCAAAGCTTAACTGAACAAGCTGAACTTAGAAGCTGATTGGCTACAATGCACAGCTGTACCAGATTTCAATGTAAATAAGGTAGTACTGCATTGCCACCTAGTGATGGAATAAAATGTGTATAGTTGCTGCAATCACTAAATGTGTTCCCACATCCACAGTAAATCAATATGAAAATATGTGATTGCGCTGCCTCAACAACAATATAAGGCAATGACTGAAAAGTGACAATGAATAACTAAAAATATAAATATAACATATGGATGAAGTGCCAGTGCAAACTATATATCAGGGAACACATATATAAAATAATGAATGGTGCAATGAAAGTCCAATGAGAATTGAGTTTAAATAAAAAAATCTTACGGCAGATTAATCTGATGGACCAGGAACTGGTGCTCAGGTTTCTTTAAGAGCGATAGGGTTCCCTCTCCAAAATGGCTCCACACAGCTCACAAGCAGGTCATAGGCAACAAATAGAAAAGAACACCCTCTATTAGTGCAGTACCTGGGTTACTACGTGTAACAAACCGCACAGACCTTGCTTCATAAAATACACTCACATTTATTTGATAAAAAACAACCATGTAATAAACATCCAGCATATCACGTAATTCAGTGAATTCTCCCACTGCCTGGTTCAACCTCCACGCGTTACACCACCAACGCACATGGCCCCCTCCAGATGAGGCTCATGCATTGGTGGCGTAACACGTACAGGTTGAACCTGGCTGAGGGAGAATTCACTGGATTACATGAGATGCTGGATGTTTATTACATGCTTGTTTTTATCAAATAAATGTGAGTGTATTTTTTGAAAACTGAAAATTTTATTAAATACCGTATTTATCGGCGTATAACACGCACAGGCGTATAACACGCACCCTAACTTTAAGAAGGAGGTTTCAGGAAAATAACTTTCCACAGCCCCCTGCGTATAACACGCAGGCAAAGTTTACCCTCTAGTTTCAGGGTAAAAAAGTGAGTGTTATACGCCAATAAATACAGTACTTACTGTTGCCTTATGGGTTATGTGAAATCTCCATTAAATAGCTGTAAAATATTGTAAATATGAATATATATTTTATTTAGCTTACGGAATATATTTCATTTAGCACCTATGAAAGCCCTTTTGTTAACAGCTAGACATTGCGGAGCCCCAAGCTTGGAGAGACAATTCCATTGTGTTAAACCCACTCTCGTCAATGAGTCCCATGCTGGGATATACAATGAAGAGAGCCTCACCTATAGTCCTGGGAAAATTCAATCAAATCTCCTGCCCAGATAGAGACACCAGGACTTGCATGAAAGGGGGCTGACTTATGTAGTAAGCGCTCCAATCATGATAACAGCTTGGCCAACCAATGGAACATCAGCATAGAGAGATATACTCAGAGGGGAGGAGAAGGGAGCTCTCTCTTGAGGGGAAGGTAGCCTGCAGGATGGTTCAGAAAGGGTAACTATGGTAAAGGCCTGTCTGATCTGCAACTATGCATGCTTGTACTTTAATGTTTCAGAGGAATATGATCTATATTCCCCCATGTAAATACTTTGTATATATTAAAACTAACAAAAGATGACTATACCAGCAACCCACTCAAAATTTGGAACGAATTTTGTAGAAAACTAACCACACTATACAAAAGTACAAATACATTTGATCAATCTCATTTGACCACGCTGTTAAGCAGGCTATACATGGTCGAATTTGAACAAACTTTCTTTTCAAAATCAGAAAGATTGTTTCTTTTGTGATCCGATGATGCCACCATTGATTTTCGAAATTCGGCCGACCAAGCCTTCAATTTCACCTCATGTTGCTACAGAAAAGAATTTTCATGGCTGGGAATCTTCTTTTCTCTCCGGGAATTTTCTTTTCTTGTACATGGACATTTTTTTTCTATTACATTTGTAGCACACGGACCTTTTTCTCACCTGGCTCACTTGTAAGACAAGGCACACCATGCTATATGCCCATACCCTTCTCTCCGAAAAGGTTAAGCGGTGTTCACAGTTGTTGGGTTCCGCAGCGAGTTACATCCTCTAGGCTGGTTCCTTTCCCTAGAGTGTAGGGAAAAGTCTGTTGCTTGTGTATCAATAAGGCCAATGTCCAGACAAGGTTAAACCTCAATGGCTGAAGGTTTATTTTCTTTATGCTTGAAACTGGACAGGAAAGTTGAAGGTGAAGAATAGAATAACAGGAGGTAGGTTCAGGCACTTAATATCACCACTCAATCCCAAGTGGACTCTGCTCACCCGGATAGTTCCCTCTCACGGTCCTAGCAGCCGGAGTGATGCACAAACTTTACTTTACTGTCCTAGGGATACGATCGGAACCCTTTTTGCCTAGTTCCAAACTTCCCAGCACTTGTAGCATATGGACCTAGGTGCAAGTTGAAGCACGCTACAATGCCTGTGGCGGACTTATAGAATCCCTCTGTAGGTGACCAGGCCTCATCTGAGGTGGTGACTTCCTTCACCGGTAACCCTGGCTCCCTCTCCAGAACAGGTCACCCTTGAGTGCCCTGGAATTCCTCTTTAGATGGTAGGCAAGCTAAAGGTGCTGGGCCTACAAGAAAAGTTGCAGCCCCAGGCTAAAGGTGCCTGAGACTGATCTTCCCCTGCACACTCCCATGGCCTGGAGGGCCACGAGACACAGGCGGTACTGCTCCTCAGTACCCCTCTTTCTCCCTTCTCTCTGCTAAGATGGCGTCTGCCCCTTTTGTATCCTCTCCCAGCATGCACAGTGGACCGACCACGCCCCTGTACAGCTGCCTGAAGAGGACATCCAAAGGTACAGTAATCTCACTAGCAGTTCAACCCTGACCTGTTATGGCAGCACCACTTACAGGCCACAGGGAACTGTACACCAGCAACACCACTTGGCAAAAGCAGAAGAACTAAACCTAACAATTGAAGTGATCTGGGCCTGGCTACCCACCCAGATCAACCCTTAAATTTAGGTACCTAGCTCCCCTGAAAGTAAAAGGGCGCTACACATTTCTCGCACAATTCTCCCATCATTGATTAGAAAATTTCCAACATGTCCGATTCCTCAAATTTGATTGCCGCACGAAAATCGGCTGTTGCTGCAGTTCACTAATGGTGCGAAATTCGTACGAAAATTCTTAGATACAATTTTCGAAAGAAAATTATTTCGAAATTCGAACCGTGTTTGGCCGGAATTATCCTCTATTAATATTCCTTCTCTCTCCCCATCACATCAGGAAAATATAGACAAACCTATCACACTAACAGAAATTGAGACCGCAATGAAAACATTGAAACCCCGTAAACGCCCTGGTGTAGATGGCTTTTCATCTGCCTATTATAAATGGTTTTCCACAATTTTATCATCAATTATAGTTGAGGCCTACAACTCGCTTAATGGACAATCCTTTTGTACTGAATCTCTCACAGCTTCCATCTCCATGATACATAAACCAAATTCTGATGATACCTCATGGTCAAATTACAGACCGATTTCCATTCTTAACCTAGATATAAAGATATTGGCAAACATTCTTGCAACCCGACTTAATCCCATAATATGTACTTTGATCTACAGGGACCAAACTGGCTTTATCCCTTTCAGACAAACTGGTGACAATATTCACCGAGCTACACTTCTGGCACATACAGCCCGCTCTAGTCGTATGCCTACCTGTTTCCTCTCGTTAGATTTACGAAAAGCTTTTGGCTTGCTGTCTTGGCCTTATCTTCATACAATTCTCCAGAGTTGGGTATTCGGAGCGAATTTCTTGCGTTGGATTGATACCTTATATTAAAACCCAAAAGCTTATATTTTTTATTCAGGATACTGTTCCGACACCTTTAATATTGAGAGAGGTACCAGGCAGGGATGCCCATTATCCCCTCTCCTCTTTTCCCTAGCCATTGAACCCCTAGCACAACTCATTCGATCTAACCCAAACATCAAAGGATTGGAACTTGGGGGTCATCACCACAAATTATGCCTGTTTGCAGATGATGTCCTGATATTTCTTACTTCGCCCCTGTTATCAGCACCGCCTCTCATGGACATTCTTTCCAAATTCGGAAAATTATCAGGCCTAACAATAAACTTCCACAAATCCACATCCCTAAACATTTCTTTATCATCTACTCTCCAAACTCAACTTCATGATTCTCTCCCGTTTGTCTGGTCGACCTCACATATTTATTATCTAGGCATAAATTTTACAGCAAATCCATCTGACCTCTACACAGTCAACTACCCACCTATGCTTACACAACTTACTAAACTCCTAGCTAATTGGTCTTCTCTACCGTTGGCATGGATGGGTAGAATAACAGTGATCAAAATGTCTATCCTCCCTAAACTTTTATACCTCTTTAGAGTACTACGTATTTTACAGCGAAAAACCAACTAATTCATTTGGGGCTCACTCAAACCTTGTTTACCCAAATTAACCTTATATTCCCCCCCGTATTAGAGGTGGTCTTAGTGTGCCAGATTTCACCAAATATTATTACGCAGCACAACTAGCACAATTACCCAAATTTCACGCTACGAAGGAAATTCCATTATGGGTATCATTGGAGTCAATCGACTGTGACCCACTTTCTATTGCAAATTTACTAGGATTAACTCCTACACAGCGGAAGGAAATCACAAATCCTATTACCAAACACAGCCTTTCCATTTGGGATGGATTGAAAACCAGATTTGGACTCATATCCAAACATAATCCCCTCCTCTCATTCTTACGTAACCCTTCCTTCTACCCAGTCTGGTCCTTCCCAAATTATTTTTCAGCGTGGTCAAATGTAGGTTTAATTAGAGTTTATAATTTTTTAATTCTCAAAATATCATATCATTTCCAGACTTATGAAAAACATATTACCTCCCATCCACAAAAACCTTTAGATATCTCCAAATGCAAAAAATTTTTTGGAACACAACAAACCCACTGACACACAAACTCCTGACTTCATGGTCTTTGAAAATGCTTGCAAATCGGACCCCCATAGACGTGGACTTATTTTTGCCATATATGAACAATTACTCTCTCATGTAAGTGGTCAGAAATCTTTAAAATTCTTTTTACTATGTTCAATATAATCTTAAAACCGATCCCTCAGTAGCACTTCTGAACATAAAACCACAAATCATAACACAGCGCCAATTCAAATTACTTATTTTTATAACCACGGCAGCTAAACAAATTGTAGCAAAAGCGTGGAAATCAAACTCTCTCTGCATAGAGTCAGTCAAACAAAGATTCACTTAATCTATGATACATGCTAAAACTGAAGCGATACTGCTAGATAAAGTTTCTAATTTTGAATCCTTATGGGGACCTTGGATCAAACACTATTTACCACCTGGTTTGGACTGTTCGCTAATTTCTCCCTGAGAGTAGTGATGAGCCGAACACCCCCGGGTTCGGTTCGCACCAGAACCCGCGTACGGACCGAAAGTTCGCACAAACTTTAGAACCCTATTAAATACAATGGATGCGAATGTTCTAAAACTAAAGTGCTAATTATAACGACTATTATGCATGTTATTGTCCTAAAAAGGGTTTGGGAACCCGGGTTCTGCACCAGGGGACATGTATCAATCCAAAAAAAAGTTTTAAAAACGGCCGTTTTTCGGGAGCAGTCATTTTAATGATGCATAAAGTGAAAAAAAAAAGTCAAATATTCCTTTAAATATCGTACCTGGGGGGTGTCTAAAGTATGCCTGTGAAGTGCCACGTGTTTCCCGTGTTTAGAACTGTCCCTGCACAAAATTACATTTCTAAAGGAAAAAAAGCCATTTAAAACTGCTTGCGGCTTTAATGTAATGTCTGGTCCCGGGTAATATGGATGAAAATCTTTAGGAAAAATGGCATAGCTACCCCATCACAGCCCCCCCCCACCCCAGCCCATTACCAGCCCCTTTGGGTCTTGTATGGATATTAAGGGGAACACCGCACACAAAATAAAAAAGGCCCTATATACTCTGAACAGCCGTATACAGGCGGTGCATACAAGACAGGGACTGTAGGTTTGTTCCTATGTAGAATCTGTTTGTAATTTTGAACAGGTACATTGTTTAAGTGTAGCTCCAGCCAAAAAATCTATTTTTAAGCTTTTTAGAAAACATAGGGAAGGGTTATCACCCCTGTAACATTTGTTTTGCTGTCTGTGCAGTGTGCACCTGTTCAGAACAGTTCACCTCACTTTCCGTCCTAATGACAAATGTTTTTTGAAAATTTGGGTTTTTTATTGAAACAAGAATTGGTGATAAAGCATCAGTGGAGAGGAGACACTTTTTTCCCATATTAACTCTTACAGGAGAGAATTTGCCTTCCTACGGGTAGATTTCCTCTCACTTCCTGTTGTATCCTTCCGTTTGCAAGGAGGAGTCATTTGTAAGTTGGATGTTTGAAAGTAGGGGCCTGCCGTATATACTCAGCTGAAATTTGCCCCTTACATGTTGGTGTTGCCACAACACTGTGAGCCCTCACAGTTACTCTTGGTGGGTGCATGAATGGGCCCTGCTGTGAATTATTAGATCAAGAATTGTAATTGCATGCCCCTGTTGAACAGGGGCTGAAAAATTGGGCCTTTGGTGGTGGTGGTGGTGGTGTTGACACAACACTGTAAGGCCTCACAGTTACTCTTGGTGGGCGCAGGAATGGGCCCTGCTGTGAATTATTAGATCAAGAATTGTAATTGCATGCCCCTGTTGAACAGGGGCTGAAAAATTGGGCCTTTGGTGGTGGTGGTGGTGGTGTTGACACAACACTGTAAGGCCTCACAGTTACTCTTGGTGGGCGCAGGAATGGGCCTTGCTGTGAATTATTAGATCAAGAATTGTAATTACATGCCCCTGTTAAACAGGGGCAGAAAAATTGGGCCTTAGGCACTGGTGCCACAACACTGCAACCCCTCACAGATACAGTACTTGGAGCACAGCAATGAGCCCTGTTGCAAAGTATTGCATCAAAAATTGTAATTACACGCCCCTGTTAAACAGGGGCTGAACAATTGGGCCTTAGCCACTGGTGCTGGTGCCACGACACTGCAACCTCTCCCAGATACTCTAGTTGGAGTGCAGGAATGAGCCCTGCTGCAAAGCATTGCATAAAAAATTGTAATAACACGCCCCTGTTAAACAGGGGCTGAAAAATTGGGCCTTAGCCACTGGTGCTGGTGCCACGACACTGCAACCTCTCCCAGATACTCTAGTTGGAGTGCAGGAATGAGCCCTGCTGCAAAGCATTGCATAAAAAATTGTAATAACACGCCCCTGTTAAACAGGGGCTGAAAAATTGGGCCTTAGCCACTGGTGCTGGTGCCACGACACTGCAACCTCTCCCAGATACTCTAGTTGGAGTGCAGGAATGAGCCCTGCTGCAAAGCATTGCATAAAAATTGTAATTACATGCCCCTGTTAAACAGGGGCTGAAAAATTGGGCCTTAGCCACTGGTGGCGGCACCCAGAAACAAAAATGTTCTTCCAAGCTATCATCATCAATAGGATCATTGAGGAGGAGGAGAAGGATAGTCAGTCAACATAACAGGACAGTCTCTCAGCATCAGCATCAGTCTTGAAGGGATGTGACATTTGAAAATAAATTAGTCTGTTATATCAGCTTCAGGTGTTTGGTAGCTGGTGGTGATCCAAGACTGGTTCATCTTTATGAAGGTCAGTCGATCAACCGAGTCGGTGGACAGGCGCACCCTGTGATCCGTGACAAATCCTCCAGCAGCACTGAATGTGCGTTCTGAAAGAACGCTGGATGCAGGACAGGCCAGTAGCTCAATTGCATACTGTGCAAGCTCTGGCCAGTGATCCATCCTCAAGACCCAGTAAGCCAGAGGATTTTCGGTGGGGAAGGTGTCCAAGTCTGACCTTGCCCCTAGGTATTCCTGCACCATGTATATCAGACGCTGGCGATGGTTGCTGGAACCGATCATACCTTGGGGCTGCGGACTAAAGAATTGTCTGAACGCATCGGTCAGACGGCCACCTTCCCCACCGCTTCTTCTTTGACTGACCGAAGCCTCAGCAACTCGTTGTCCAGGACCAGGAGTTTGTAACCTCCCAGTCTCTGGGAACGCGTTGCACAGACCTTTCTACAAGGCCTCCCGGAGTTGTCTCATCCTCTGCTCCCTCTGCGACGGTAAGATAAGGTCCGCAACCTTACCCTTGTACCGTGGATCAAGGAGAGTGGCCAGCCAGTAATGGTCCCTCTCCTTGATCCGAAGAATACGAGGATCCTTCCGCAGACTTTGCAGGATCAGGGAGGCCATGCAGCGTAGGTTAGCTGAGGCATTCGGTCCGGAGTCCTCTGGGTCACTAAGGATGACATGATCCGCAGCCACCTCCTCCCAGCCACGTACAAGTCCACTGGTTTCTTGGGACTGTAAATCATCCCTAAAAGACTGCTGCTGATGATGCTGAGTGCCAGGCTCCACCTCCATGCTTACACAATCCTCCTCCTCCTCCTCCTCTTCTTCCTGTGCGATGGGTGGGACAGAAAGAACACTGTCTGGGTAAAGGGGGCCTTGAGAGGCAAGGAAGTCCTCCTCTTCCTGCCTCTGTTCTGCCTCAAGTGCCCTGTCCATTATTCCACGCAGCGTATGTTCCAACAGGTGGACAAGAGGTACAGTGTCACTGATGCATGCACTGTCACTGCTCACCATCCTCGTGGCCTCCTCAAATGGTGCCAGGACAGTGCATGCATCCCTGATCATGCCCCACTGGCGTGGTGAAAAAAACCTGAGCTCCCCTGACCCTGTCCTGGTGCCGTAGTCGCACAGGTACTCATTGATGGCCCTCTGCTGTGTGTGCAGCCGCTGCAGCATGGCCAACGTTGAGTTCCACCTGGTGGGCATGTCACATATAAGGCAGTTCTTGGGCAGGTTCAACTCCTTTTGCAGCTCAGCCAGGCGAGCACTTGCATTATAAGATCTGCGGAAATGCACACAGACTTTCCTGGCCTGCCTCAGGACATCCTGTAAGCCCGGGTACCTGCCCAAGAACTGCTGCACCACCAGGTTAAGGACGTGAGCCACACAGGGCACATGGGTCAGTTGTCCCTGTCGGAGAGCGGAGAGGAGGTTGGTGCCATTGTCGCAAACTACCATTCCTGGCTTAAGCTGGCGTGGCGTCAACCACCTCTCGGCCTGCCCCTGCAGAGCAGACAGAACCTCTGCCCCTGTGTGGCTCCTGTCCCCCAAACACACCAGCGCAAGCACGGCATGGCATCTTTTTGCCTGCGTACTTGCGTAGCCCCTTGAACGCCTACAGAGCACCGCTGGTTTCCGAGGACAAAGCACAGGAAGAGGCCATGGAGGAAGAAGAAGAGGAGGGGGTGGAGGAGAGAGGTGTGTCACAACCAGTAGTAGCATTTTGGAGGCGTGGTGGTGGAACAACCTGCAACACTACTGCACCTTGTCCTGCATCCTTCCCAGCTGCCAAAAGAGTGACCCAATGGGCCGTGAAAGAAAGGTAACGTCCCTGTCCATGCCTGCTGGACCATGAGTCAGTGGTAATATGCACCTTACCGCTGACCGCCCTGTCCAGCGAGGCCAAGACATTGCCTTCCACATGCCGGTAGAGAGCCGGAATCGCCTTCCGTGAGAAAAAGTGTAGTTTGGGAACCTGCCACTGAGGAACCGCACATTGCACAAACTCACAGAAGGGGGCCGAGTCTACCAACTGAAAAGGCAGCAGTTGAAGAGCTAGCAATTTAGCCAAGCTAGCATTCAACCGCTGGGCATGTGGATGGCTGGGAGTGAACTTCTTTTGACGGTCCAGCAGCTGGGGCAGGGAAATTTGCCTGCTAGAATCGGACGTTGGTGTACTGCTAGCAGAGTGCCCGCAAGTACTTGGCTGTGACACACCTATTTCTACACCTTCATTCCTCTCAGTGCAGGTTTCAGAGAGGACTGAAGGTATAGTGGGGTTGGAGATCCCAGCTGATGCGGTGCAAGGAGAGGTCCGCTTTGTTCTTTGGTGTGGGTCTTTAAAGTAGGCTTGCCAACGAGCTGCATGGCAGGTCAACATATGTCTGGTCAAGCATGTGGTGCCCAAGCGGGTGATGTTTTGGCCACGCGATATACGCTTGAGACATATGTTGCAAACAGCAGCTGTGCGATCTGATGCACTTGACTCAAAAAAGGCCCACACCAAAGAACTTTTTGAATAACGGGCAGAGGCAGCGCCCTGCACAGGCGGAGCTCTGCGGTGTGATTCCGTCGGTGTGCTGCCCTTACGCTGGCCCCCCGAGGGCATCCTGCCTCGTTGGAGATGTGCCTCTTCCTCATCCTCCTTCTCCTCCTCCTCCTCTCTCCTATTAGGCACCCACGTGGAGTCTGTGACCTCATCATCCCCTCCCTCCTCATCACTGGAGCCAATCTGGCAGTATGCTGCAGCTGCTGGAACATGACTGCCAGATTGGTGTCCTTCTTGAGCATCCCCACTCTCTGCTCTCACGCTACTGCCTTCCTCTAGCTGGGTATCTTCATCAGACCCTTAGAAATGCTGGGCATCCTGCTGGAGCATGTACCCAACACTGTGCTCAAACAGTTCGGGGGACTCCTCAGGAGGACATGGTTGGTCTAGGGAAGGAGTGACTGATGATGACATTGATGCCAGGGAAGAGGACGCTTTGGCAGCTGCTTTGCCAGTACCCTGAGCCTGGGTGAGAGAGGATGAGGAGGATGAGGAGGGCTTGGTCATCCACTCTACCAAGTCTTTAGCATGATGCGGCTCAACACATCCAGCTGCCGAAAAGAAGGACAAGCGTGTCCTATGGCCACGTGCTGATGGCGATGCACCGCGTCCACGACCAGCACTGTTGTCTCTAGACACAGAGCCTGCTTGCCCTCTTTTATTGGCTCCTGACTGTCTGCCTCTCCTTGTTTGCCTTCCAGACATTCTAATGGCCTGCAGGGAAATGGGAAAACCAGCAATAAGGCCTAGCTTCAGGAGTATATTTTGCAGGAATCACACTACGCCTGCTGTAGGTGCTGCAAATGCCTGTTGGTGTAACACACCAGGAAAACGCAGCAATACAGGCTAACTTCAGGTGTAATATGATCAGGAGGCACACTCCGCCCGCTGTAAGTGCTGCAAATGCCTGTTGGTGTAACACACCAGGAAAAAGCAGCAATACAGGCTAACTTCAGGTGTAATATGATCAGGAGGCACACTCCGCCCACTGTAAGTGCTGCAAATGCCTGTTGGTGTAACACACCAGGAAAAAGCAGCAATACAGGCTAACTTCAGGTGTAATATGATCAGGAGGCACACTCCGCCCGCTGTAAGTGCTGCAAATGCCTGTTGGTGTAACACACCAGGAAAAAGCAGCAAAACGGGCTAACTTCAGGTGTATAATGTGCAGGAGGCTTAGCAACAATGACACTGACAATGTCCCCTGCCTATCCTTCTCTCTCCCTGCACACAAGGTTTATCAAAGTATATGACACTGACACGCTCCCTGTCTATCCTTCTCTCTCCCTGCACACAAGGTTTATCAAAGTATATGAGTCAGACTCTCCCTGCCTATCCTTCTCTCTCCCTGCACACAAGGTTTAGCAAAGAATATGACACTGACACTGTTCCCTGCCTATCCTTCTCTCTCCCTGCACACAAGGTTTATCAAAGAATATGACACTGACACTCTCCCTGCCTATCCTTCTCTCTCCCTGCACACAAGGTTTAGCAAAGAATGTGACACTGACACTGTCCCCTGCCTATCCTTCTCTCTCCCTGCACACAAGGTTTAGCAAAGAATATGACACTGACACTCTCCCTGCCTATCCTTCTCTCTCCCTACACACAAGTTTGAGGTACAAATAGCACTGACACTGTCCCTGCCTATGTAACTCTTTCCCTGCGCCGGAACACACTACACAAGGCAGCCGCGCTGGCGGCCTTCTATAGTGTGGGGCATGTGCTAAACCCCCTGAGCTATAATTGGCCACAGGCAACCTGCCTGTGGCCAATTATGGCTCTCCTAGCTGCCGGCGCTGTGATTGGCCAAGGATGCGGGGTCACAGTGCATGCTTGGCCAATCACAGCGCCGGGATTGAACTGCGATGGCGCAGTGTATTGTGGGTCACTCGAATTTGGCGCGAACGGCCCAAATCGTTCGATGTTCGCCGAACGGTCGAACAGCCGATGTTCGAGCCGAACTTATGTTCGACTCGAACACCGAGCTCATCCCTACCTGAGAGATTATAATATCCACCCCGCTACTATGATTACCTTCACCTGATTCTCTAACCATTGGTCCCCCTGTACATTTCTTTCTCTCTCCCCTCTGTACCCTATCCCCTCTACTAGGTTTATTCTTGTTAAGTATCTGATATACCAACTGTAATAGAAGATTCTTTAAATGGTTGGGATTTTTGAAATTCGCACCTGATAAAGCCAAGCCAAGAGAAGGAACTTAGCCCTGGTTTAGCCTAATTTATTCCCCCAGCTTTTCTACAACACATTAACTTTATATTTCTTTATAGGTTCATTCAATTCTATTCTCTTAATAGATGACATAATTATATTATATTATTTCAATCAACTTTCTCAATTACTTGTCGTCAAATAGCTGCATAATATTTTACATAATATTATCCTACAATCGGCTAGGTTAACTATTTTCCTTTACATTTATAAGAGTTACTTTCCTGAATGATTACGCCTTTTTCTACTATACTATTGTACATGTTCTGTTAATGAAATATCTATTTCTATTATATTATTGTATATGCTCTGTTAATGGAATTTTGCTGATAATTATGTAGCGGGTATGTACTTTCCCGGGTGTAATTCAAACTGGCAGAGACACCAGCGATGTACAGTTCCTTGCGGTCCAGCGGGTGGCGCTGTCACCTTGGGCTGGGGTTGAACCATTGCTGTGTTCTGTGCCTCCTTTTTGTCCTCCCTCGGCAGCGGTATGGTGGGGCGGGGAACCCGCCGTGCTTGCTGGGAGAGGGTATAAAGGGGCCGGCCATCTTTGTCACGGGGTCGAGTCCCAGGCACCTTCAACCTGTGTGCGTGTGGTTCGTGTCGGTCCTCTAGACGGCCTAGGCCTAGAGGACATCCGGAGGTCGTGTTCCATCCCAGGCACCTTTAGCCTGGGGTGAGGTACTCGGATGGAGGTCTGAAGCTCAGTGCCCAACACTGAGTTCCGCGAGGGAAGGAGGTCCTAGGGAACCCAGGGATTGGGTACCCGAATCCGGAAGGCGTAATGGACCGGGGGGAGCTACTCACTTGAAGACCGGGTGCAGCAGATTGCCAGTGACAGGTGAGCCTCCCATCGGAGACCGCCTGGAAGGAAAATTCCCCCCTCGCTAGGAGACCTCAGCCCACTTTCAGGAAGGAAAGTGGAGAGTTCATTGTGTCTGGGCCTACTCGCATCCACACCTCCTTGTTTGTTCTGTTCTTTAAGGGAGTCTAACTGATTATGCTGTTCACTCGAGAAGAATAAAGGAGTGTTGGACTTTAATGGTGTGAGGCTCTTTTCTGGTGGACATTGTTCAAGGTAACTCCAGGTGCACAACCCTGACCCGAAGGTAGAGAAGGAACTTTGCTTACACCCCACGGACACATGTGGTGAAGGCTTGGCGTGGTGACCCCGCTCTCTCCCCTCTAAGATACCCCTAGACAAGGAGAGAGATGAGCTGATGCAAAGAGGGGAGTGAGGAGGCCGCTACAATTATAAAATTCAATAAAATATTTGAAACAGAATAGATGTTCAGAGATGAAGATACACTTTAGGACATATTGGTTGGAGTACCATACTCATATTGGTCCAATACTTTCATTAGATACAATTTTCCATTTTCTTTCACTCACCCACCACTCAGTTTGGCTGAGAGAGAGTAAAAATAAGCAACAGTGTTATGACTGTGGGAGAGCCCATAGTGTTAGCAGTAGAGAAGTGTAGAGGAAATATGAGTATTTGTAGCTGGGGAAGAGTGATTAAAGTGAACCTGTAGCCTTTGCATGCATAAACAACATTTCCATTATAAACCTTTTTGTGCCTGGTTAGGAAAAGTTTGAAATAAGACAGTTAGGTTTATTAGAGATTATTAAGCAGAAGGAGGCATTGGGGTCCCCACTCCCCAGTATGGAAATATATTATCTAAAGAAAAATGAGCTAATCCCATAAATGTGATAGTGTAGATTTATTTTTAGCTACTGAGAAATAACATTTTCCAGGGTGAAGCACAAATGTATTGTAGCCACAACCTTAATAAAAAGTCATTTTATGGATTGGTTGACGCTTGTACGGTTAACAAGTTTAAAATGAACTGCTCCTTTTTCAAAATGTTTTTTCTTTTCCACAAGGAATTGCAAATAAAAAAGTGATATTTTTTCAAAGATATTTTGTAGGAAAATTCTATCATTATTAACCCCTTGATGTCGACAGTACACATATATGCTTTTTTCCATGGGACCGCATATATGCGTATCTGTCTTTGTGCTGGGAGCGTGCTGCACAGTGCTCTCCCAGCACAAAGACTGGGGTCAGTATATTTTGGGCAGGGTTTAATTTTTTTTTAATTAGTATCAGTGTCAGTGTTAGTGTGTTTTTTTAGGTAGAATAAAAAAGCAAAATGTGCATTATTGTACAAACAACAAATAACATACATATATGTGGTATTGCTGTGATCGTTGGGAGCAGAATTGTTTTTGGGTTGTCCTTTGGTAGTAGGTTATGGTAGTAACAAGAAATATACAGCTAAATTGAAAAAACAAAATCTATTTTGGGTCAGTTTTTTTTGGTAATAAAAAAAATCAGGACATATCTATTACCATTTAAAGGACTGCATAGTGGGTGTGGTGCTGCTATGTGGGATAATGTATGCCAATAAAGTAAAAAAAAAATTAAATATTAGAAATATGTGTAAATAAATGACTCAGTGGGTTTCTAGATGATACTAAATTCAACTCAATAGGTGTTATAAGTAATAAAATGTTAGTGTGTAACCGTTATAAATTGATGACCCTGTGCAAATTGATTGCCAGAACGACCATAGGGAAAAGAATCAAATATTAAAAGTGACAGGTGCTTTTTAAAGTGCTTCAAACCATAAACTAAAAAGGTCATATGTGGTAAAATTCATAAGCATAAGAAACAACAATTCATATGAAACAAAAGTGCGTACCAAAAAAATGGATATATACATGTGTAGTGGGGTCTCCGTTGAGGCCACATGGACTAAGTTACCCAGAACCCCGTTTGGCACCCAAGGTGCATTGTGCCGCCGCAGAGACTCATGGGTGGGGTATAAAAGGGGAGGGCGAGGCTAGGCCCGGCCTCTTTGGACACCGCGCTGCTAGCAAGAGGACTCCCTGTGCGGACCTGCTACAAGTGTAAGGCCCGAGGCCTGGGCCTTGCGCACATCCAAAGAGCCTTCCACCCCACTGCGGAGCCTGTGTGGCACCTGATATCTACTTGCCTCGCGGACATCAGTTGGACCAGAGACCCGGCTGTTGCAGACTCTGTGTGCGGAGACACAGCGGTGGGAGTCCCGGACTAGGATCGAGTCCAGAGGGGTGAGAGAGCACCTGCTCACAACTATAACCGAGTGCATTTGTTAGGCCTATTGACTGCCTTGGCCCATTGTGTTATACTTGCTGTCCTGACAGGAGACTATTTGCAGAACTGAGATATATAGTCTCCGCACAGTTGTTTCTATTACTATAAGCCGTTATTGGATTACAAATTACTGTTCCTGTATGTGCACCACCAATCATCTTGCATGTGAAGATTCTTCACTGTAAGACTGAGCTTTAACTGAGTCAGGCCTGACTGGGAGTGTAGAACTTTGTTGAGCGCCATATTGCTCACGGGGAGGATAGCTACATGTGGTGTGGATCTCTTTATATACTATAGTTGACTAGTGTTATTATTACTGCAGGGCTCTGCATGTATGTTCTGTATTTTATTGATCGTTGACTTTTATATCCGAGTAAATCCGTTATAGTTAATGCTTCCGGTAGTAGTGTCCATTACTATACTTTACAACTGTTTGGATTATTGTGGGATTGTTCATGGACAGGTATAGAGCCATACTAATATACCACCCCTAGACTAGCTGTGCCAGAGGAGGGTCGAGTAGATTGCCGGGGGTTGGCTGTGCTGTGTACAGGGCCTGAAACAAAACCAGCGGCTCTCTTAGTTTGGGGGTATCACTACACGTGGGGGCTCCGGGTCCGGGATCCTGTATATGGCAAGCAAACACGCCAAAGGTACCAGCATGGACCCGCTAGAAGTGAAAGCGTGGTGCGAAGCAGCCAAAACAAATCCAGACAGGTCAGTGTTCATCAGTCTCCCAGGAGAAGAATGGTCGATAGATGCGGCGGAGCGACTCGTAGTGTCGTTATCCCCAAATCATACACCATGGGTGATGGACATATGATCAGACCCAGACACCTAGTTTCAGTATGCACTGATAGAATGGTGGGATGGAGTACCGGGGAACTTTAAAGGCCGAAGTGTGCAGACGCCAGATAACAAAACGTATGGTTTGGCGCACGCAATAACCGCAAAGACGGAGTCACCTCCGCCATCCCCAATGGGATCACCGTAAGGGATACCCCATGCACAGGAGAAGCAGAAAGGGATGACACCTCCAGTGACATCTATCACTGTCATAGGGCCAGAGCTTTTAAACGCCTTGGGGGATCTGCTCGTGAAGTGTCAGAAAACTAACACGGTACACATAGCGGCCAGCTACCGGAAGCTGAGAACATTTTCGGGGAGGCTGCCCATCCCTGTGGGGGAGGAAGACTTTGATACCTGGATCGAACAGGCCTTATTAGCGGTAGAGGCATGGGAGGTGCCTGAAGCGCAGAAGAAGCAGCGTGTGATGGAAAGTCTGAAAGGCGCGGCTGCGGAAGCTGTAAAAAGTCTCCGGTTTGGAAATGCTGCCTGCACGGCTTATGACTGCTTAGCCATGCTGCAAGAAGAGTTCGGTCAGTTAGAGAAAGTAACAGAACTGGTGTATCAGTTTGAACACACTTTTCAGCAGCCGGGAGAAAAGCTGTCGGAGTATGTCAGAAGACTGAACAAGATGCTTTGCCAAATCGTGCTAAAAAAAGGGATGGTACCCCAGGCCATAGATGCGGCAAGAATGAAGCAGATCTTAAAGGGAGCGCTACGCTCGGATCCAGTCTGGCTTCACCTGAAAACCTCTGGAGGAGGTATGTCACTGAATTACCCTGATCTGGTAAAGATCATCAGAGATGAAGAGGCTCTACAGAAAGATCAGCAAGCGATCAAGACGCATACCTCTTCTACGCCAGTAATGGTCAGATCAGCCATGACCCCTGAAAGAGACTCAGAAGTAGATACCCTGAAGTCACAGATGTCTCAGGTGTTGGAGATGCTGACCTCTTTGATGGCAAAGGTTCCAAGGGTCGTACAAAAAGAGGGACCGAAGAAGGAGTTGTTCCCGGATACCTCAGCGCCCACTCCCCTACAAGATTGGGGGGATGCGATTTGTTTTAACTGCGAAGGAATTGGCCATGTTGCGAAAGTATGTTCCAGTCCCAAGAAAAAGAAGATAAATAATCGCAAGACGGCGGAAAACTCCAGAGGGCCCCGGTGAAGGAGTCAACCGGGTGCCCATCATCTCCAGTGAGCTCCATTGGACCCAAACAGAATGAGAAGCCCAGAAGGAAAGGGGGAAAACCCCCTCAGAAGAAGAACAGTGTTCCTCAGCAGGAATATACACCTAAAAAGAGGAATAATGTCCCTCAGCCGGAACATACACCTAAAAAGAGGGGGGATATCAATGCATTACGAGCCCAAGAGGGACTAAAGTCAACAGCCAAATACAAGAAGGAAAATTCCAAGGGAAAGTGTAGGGATCAACAGAAAGAGACCCCTCTGAAGTCATATCCAGAAAAACTGGCAGGCCCCTCCCCCATAGTACCTATTCAGGTGGAGGGGGTCTACACAAGAGCCATCTTGGATACTGGGGCGCAAGTGACCTTATTATACCGGGACTGCTATGATAAACATCTGAGTCATCTACCCATCCAGAGAATTGAAGATTTGGAGATATGGGGAATCGGAACACAGAGTTTCCCTTACGATGGTTACTTGCCCATAAAACTGACCTTCGACCCCTCAGTAGCCGGGAAGGCTGAAGTGTTCAATACCCTGGCAGTGGTGTGCCCCCGACCGCCTGGAGCCAACAAGAGCTCCCTAATAATAGGGACCAACACGGACCTGGTCCGGAGGCTCTTGGCCCCTCTAGCATGAGGGAAGAATCCCGCTGTCACCAGAATCCACCCAATATTGAAGACAGTCTACCAGCGACTAGTCTTAGAACAGCAGGCCCCAGAAGAGGGGGTGGGAAAAGTCTGGAGACTGGGGAAGAAAGGAATAGTATTGCAGCCCGGTGAGGTAACCTGTCTCAGAGTCACTGTGAAGCTTACTTGGGAGCAACCTGGCCCCTTTGTCATGTTGGAACCAGACCCCCGGGAAGAATACTCAGGCTTAGAAGTGATCCCAGAAATGGTTCTGGTAAGAGCGTTGAAGAAGGCACACTGTAAGGTGTGTCAGGAATACCACGGGTGCCCCCAGGATGTTGCTGAGCCAGGTGAGCCCTGCTGCCCCAATTGTCTTATCAGATGTGGAGAAGACAGAGGGAGAAAGGACTATCTGGGAGAAGCTCTGCATGGAGAACTCGAACCTGCCAAGGGCCTGGAAAGAGAGGGCAAAGGCCCAGTTGACCAGATGGAGGAAGATTTTCTCTAAAGATGAGTTCGATGTAGGATGTGCGAAGAGTGTCACCCATCGAATCCGCCTCCAGGAAGACAAGCCTTTCAGGGAGAGAGTCAGGTGAGTTCCTCTAGCCGACCTTGAAGACCTGAGAGAACAGCTCGCCGAGCTCAAGCGAACTGGTGTTATCCGGAATCTAGAAGCCCCTATGCCTCTCCGATAGCGGTGGTCAGGAAGAAGAATGGGTCGTTGAGGTTGTGTATAGACTACAGGACTCTCAACAGGAGAACGATACCCGACCAGTATACCCCCCGAGGATAGAGGATGCCCTACAGAGTTTGTCTGGAGCCAGGTGGTTCAGTGTCATGGACCTTAAGAGTGGATACTACCAGATCCCTATGCATCCGGAAGATAAGGAGAAGACAGCCTTCATAACCCCTGTGGGATTCTTTGAATTTGAGCGGATGCCCCAAGGTCTGTCTGGAGCCCCTGCCACCTTTCAACGCCTCATGGAGAAAACCGTAGGAGACATGAACCTCATCGAAGTCCTAGTGTACCTAGATGACATCATTGTCTTTGGGAAGACTCTAGAGGAACATGAGGAGAGACTGGAAAAAGTCTTGAGAAGGCTCAGTGAAGAGGGACTCAAGCTTTCACCAGAGAAATGCCAGTTCTACCAGTCATCAGTCAACTATCTGGGGCACATAGTGTCCGAGGAAGGGGTAGCCACAGACCCCGGGAAGCTGGAGGCAGTTACCTCCTGGCCACGGCCCACCACTGTGACAGAACTCAGGTCCTTTTTGGGGTTCTGCTCCTACTATAGGAGGTTCGTAGAGGGGTTCACACAGATTGCCAGACCCCTGAATGAACTGTTAAAGACAGAGGGAGAAGAGGATGACTCTGGTCCCAGGAAGCCGGGGGAGTCAGTCGGAGATCAGTGGAATGGGAAGTGTGAAGAGGCCTTCCAAATGCTGAAGAAGAGCTTAACCACTGCCCCTGTCTTGGCCTATGCAGACCCAAAGAAACACTATGAACTCCATGTAGATGCCAGTCATGACCGTCTGGGAGGAGTGCTCTACCAGGAGCATGAAGGGCAACTGCGACCCGTTGCATATGTGAGCAGAAGTTTGACCCCCGCTGAAAAAAACGACCCCACTCATAAGTTGGAGTTCCTGGCCCTCAAGTGGGCTGTAGACGATAAACTTAAAGACTATCTGTATGGGGCAGAATTCACAGTGAAAACTGACAACAACCCCCTTACTTATCTTTTCACCACAGCAAAGCTGGATGCCACAGGCCATCGATGGCTGGCTGCACTGTCTGGATTAAATTTCAGCCTGAAATACAGACCTAGGGCTGGCAATCGAGATGCAGATGCCCTGTCTAGAAGGTCTCATACTCCCACCAGCAGCACAGAAGACTGGACCGAAGTGGCACCGGACGGGGTGCGGGCCCTATGTCAAGGGGCTGAACTCCAGGCCAGTGGTGGGTCCAGAGCGGAAGAGATAGGGGTTACAGTGGTGGGGGTCCCCAAATAATACTGTGGAGTAATTCAGATAGAGGAAGATGGCTTACCTAAGCTGTCCAAAAAGGAATTGAGATGTGACCAATTGGAAGACCCTTTGAGGAAATTGGTCCTGGAGGCCCTGGAAAGTCAGGATCCAGATAGACTCTTGCATCATCCTTCAAAGGAAGCTCGCCTGTTGCGAAAGGAGTGGGACAGGCTGCAGGTACATCAAGGGGTGGTCTACCGAAGGGGCCCCTCTGATGACCTTGAAGACAAGTGGCAACTGTTTCTACCCGAGAAACACAAAGAGACTGTCTTGGTCGGCTTACACGACAACCATGGTCATTTAGGAGCTGAAAGGAACTTTCAACTTGTCAGAAGTCGGTTCTATTGGCCCTGCGTGAGGGCTGAAGTAGAGGAATACTGCCACTCATGCGCACGCTGCATTCAGCGAAAAACTTTACCCCATCAAGCTGCCCCAATGGGCCACCTGCAAAGTCAAGGCC
This sequence comes from Rana muscosa, assembly GCA_029206835.1. Classification (NCBI taxonomy): domain Eukaryota; kingdom Metazoa; phylum Chordata; class Amphibia; order Anura; family Ranidae; genus Rana; species Rana muscosa. The sequence continues at coordinate 997,101,435 of CM055116.1, forward strand.
CATTGGATTTGGTATGCATTGATTTTCTCTGCCTCGAACCCGACTTGAGTGGACTAGGAAATGTTCTGGTGATAACCGACCATTTCACCCGGTATGCCCAGGCCTTCCCAACCAAGGACCAGAAGGCTTCCACCGTGGCCAAAGTACTTATGGAAAAATACTTTGTGCACTATGGGTTACCACAGCGTCTCCACTCGGATCAAGGGAGGGACTTTGAAAGTCGGTTGATCCGGAAGCTCCTGGACTCCTTAGGGATCAAGAAGACCAGAACCACCCCCTACCACCCACAAGGGGATGCTCAGCCGGAGAGGTTCAACCGAACCCTACTCAACATGCTGGGGACTTTAAGTAGCGAAAAGAAGCAGCACTGGAGCAAGCACATAGTAGCAATTGTGCATGCTTACAACAGTACAACAAGTGACGCTACAGGGTACTCTCCCTATTGACTTATGTTTGGGAGAGAAGCAAGACTACCCGTAGACCTGGCCTTTGGCATCTCCATAGACCATTCCTCAGCCGCTTCCCACAAAGGATATGTGGACAGGCTGAGGCACAGATTAAAGTTGGCCTATGAGCAGTCCCAAGCAGCTTCGGATCAAAGGGGAGCCCGCAACAAGAGAAACTTTGACCTGAAGGTCCGGATTCAGGATCTGCAACCTGGGGACAGAGTGCTGCTACGGAACTTAGGAGTCCCTGTGAAGCACAAGCTTGCAGACAGATGGAGACCCGAGCGTATGTTATTTGCAAGAAGCTGCCCGGCCTGCCAGTCTACCAACTGAAGCCGGAGGCACCGGAACCACATACTCCCACTTGCCGAAGCAGTTCAGATACCCCCTGTAAATGATTCCCCTGAGCCAACTTCCATCCTGGATACTCCTAGGCCAAATACCCGGTCCCAGGCATCTCGGTCTGAAGAAACAGATGTCTCTGAACCTAGTGAGGATGAGAGGGAAGAGCTAGAATGGCTTCCCAGGCCCCAGTAACTTCTGCTATAGATCTTCCACCTTTGAAAGACGCCATAGACAGTAGACTGAATGCAGAAGCTACTGAGTTCATCCCGTCCAGTCCTCTATCAGACTCATGGGAAGATGCCTTTGACTCACTCCCAGAGGAGAATCCAAGATGTTCCATGTATCTTCCTGCTCCTGAGTTAAATGTTTCAGAAACAGTGAAAGCTGCCATGTCTGTTCCAGAAGAGGAACCTACAGCGTCCAAGCCAGAAATCCCAAGAGAGCGGAGGGTGAAAAGGACCATAAGGCCTCCTCGAAAGTTGACTTACCCACAAATGGTGGAGAGCTCGGAGGATACTGTAGTAACCGCCAGGAGGAGTGCAGAAAGCCCTGATCCCTCCACTGTTCATTTGGTGGAGGGCAACCCCAACTCACCCCCTGGCACAGTTAGACAGGCCACTTATGACAGTGTGACCTGTGGGCAAGGAAGTTTACCCTCTCATTTTTGGTGGGAAGTTCCTCTGCCGACATCATACGCAACTTTGTCTAATGTTGTGCATAGTGTATGTTGACAATTATCTTTGGGGACCAAAGAGTTTAAGTGGGGGGAGTGTGTAGCGGGGTCTCCGTTGAGGCCCATTGGACTACGTTACCCAGAACCCCGTTTGGCACCCAAGGTGCATTGTGCCTCCGCAGAGACTCATGGGTGGGGTATAAAAGGGGAGGGCGAGGCTAGGCCCGACCTCCTTGGACACCGCACTGCTAGCAAGAGGACTCCCTGTGCGGACCTGCTACAAGTGTAAGGCCCGAGGCTTGGGCCTTGCGCACATCCAAAGAGCCTTCCACCCCACTGCGGAGCCTGTGTGGCACCTGATATCTACTTGCCTCGCGGACATCAGTTGGACCAGAGACCCGGCTGTTGCAGACCCTGTGTGCGGAGACACAGCGGTGGGAGTCCCGGACTAGGATCGAGTCCAGAGGGGTGAGAGAGCACCTGCTCACAATTGTGTTATACTTGCTGTCCTGACAGGAGACTAGTTGCAGAACTAAGATATATAGTCTCCGCACAGTTGTTTCTATTACTATAAGCCGTTATTGGATTACAAGTTACTGTTCCTGTATGTGCAACACCGATCATCTTGCATGCGAAGATTCTTCACTGTAAGACTGAGCTTTCACTGAGTCAGGCCTGACTGGGAGTGTAGAACTTTGTTGAGCACCATATTGCTCACGGGGAGGATAGCTACATGGGGTGTGGATCTCTTTATATACTATAGTTGACTAGTGTTATTATTACTGCAGGGCTCTGCATGTATGTGCTGTATTGTATTGATCGTTGACTTTTATATCCGAGTAAATCCGTTATAGTTAATGCTTCCGGTAGTAGTGTAAATTACTATACTTTATAACTGTTTGGATTATTGTGGGATTGTTCATGGACAGGTATAGAGCCATACAAATATACCACCCCTAGACTAGCTGTGCCAGAGGAGGGTCGAGTAGATTGCCGGGGGTTGGCTGTGCTGTGTACAGGGCCCGAAACAAAACCAGCGGCTCTCTTAGTTTGGGGGTATCGCTACACATTAATTCAAATATAGCACATAAATAAGTCCTTCTGTAGCTGATAAAGTAACTGGTGCTTTTTAAAGGTACTCCAAAACCATCAGAGAATAAAATATAAATCCTCAAGACTGGCTTATCAGTAAGTTCATCAATACGCTTATAGAGTGACAGGTGCTCTTTAAAGGTGCAATGTATTTTAAAATTAGTGCTTGATGCTGGTGTTTCAACTCATGCTCTCCCTCCCTGGTTCGGTTCGCATCCAGAACATGCGAACAGGCAAAAAATTTGTTCGAACACGCGAACACCGTTAAAGTCTATGGGACACGAACATGAAAAATCAAAAGTGCTAATTTTAAGGTTAATATGCAAGTTATTGTCATAAAAAATGTTTGGGGACCCGGGTCCTGCCCCGGTCCCCAAAAAATTGGCGCAGCGTTCCCCTTAATATCCATACCAAACCTGAGGGGCCTGGTAATGGAATTTTGGGGGACCCCCACGTATTTGCCGGGACCTGACAATTCATTATAGCCGCGAGTAGTTTTAAATAACTTTTTTACCTTTAGAAATGTAATTTTTTGCAGAGACTGTTATAAACACGGGAAACATGCGCTATTTTACACGCATACTGTAGACACCCCCCAGGTACGAAATTTTAAGGAATATTTCACTTTTATTGTTTCACTTTAAGCATTATTAAAATCACTGCTCCCGAAAAAACGGCAGTTTTTTAAAACTTTTTTTGCATTGATACCAGGTCCCCAAACACTTTTTATGACAATAACTTGCATATTAACCTTTAAAATTAGCACTGTAGATTTCTCCCATAGACTTTTAAAGGGTGTTCCGCGGCTTTTCGAATTTGCCACGAACACCCCAAATTGTTAGCTGTTCGGCGAACGGGCGAACAGCCAATGTTCGAGTCGAACTCATGTTCGACTCGAACAGATAGCCCATCCCTAGTAGCCAGCATTTACAGCACACAGTGGCTAAAACAGCAGACCTCAGATGCACAGCCGATGTGATGTTCCTCTTTCCTTTAGCTTTCTTGCCCTATCTTTTTTAAATGTGGAGATAGTAAAGGCAAGACCCCATAGTGCAATACTATATAACTTCTTTATTGTAAACAAATCAATTTTTACACTTACATTTATTGGCATACATTATCCCAAAAAGCAGCATCACACCCATTATACATTCCTTTACTATCAAACACCACTTTGGGGGTTGTTTTCAGTGGAGGCAGCAGCTTTTTCATATTTTCATTGTTATGTGCTACATAAGCATTGCATTGAAAACCAATACTATAATTTAGCATAGTAAAAATGGTGCTACCCAAAAAGTAATGTGTCTTTTTGTTGAGTGTTTAGTTTGCAAAGTATAAGAAAAACAAACACCAGAAAAAAATTGTTCTTAAAGTGGATGTAAACTCACTCTCATCCTTTCTAAAATTCTGCCATAGTGCTGATCTATAAGGATATACATGCCTCCTGCATGTATCCTTATCTGTCAAATGTCTCCCCTCTGTCTGTTATTACTGAAAAATTGCAGATTCTGTGGGTGGATCTGTTGTCTGGAGCTCGGTGGGCGGAGTCATGATGTCAGTAGACTCCCCGCCCACCTTTACTCTCCCCTTGTCAACATGCATTTTCTCCTGTGTATTCCTTCTGCTATGATCACTAACATCCAGTCAAAATCCAGAAAAGTAACCACATGACTTCAGAAAAGGAGTGGGGGTGGGAATTAAAAAATAATGCCTGTCTAAAGCTAGTTCACGAGATATGTAAATAACCTGTCAATCAAAGCAAGGGGGCGGAACGGACAAAGGTTTTTCTCTGTTTGTCCGTTTTATCTCACTGAACAATAAAAGAGGATTGCTCAGAGCTGCATTAACTCTCTGTGGCAAGACCTGGCACAAATGATAGGAAATCTTATACTCTACATTGTGACAGCAAAAAAAAAAAAATTGGGTTTACATCCACTTTAAACATTAAAAGCAAACGTAACATTCATTATGTTTGAATTAGCTGTGTAAATTACTCTATAAAATTAACTACTATGTAGGGCTAAACAAGAATAAATACCTGCTAATTCAAATATTTGTATAACATTCCAAAGAAGTAAAGTCTTGATAGGTAAACAAATGCTATAGTGAACTTTGAGATTTAGCATTGTTGACAGTTTGTCAAATAGTAATGACTAGATAAAAAAATATTTGCATATGCTCCATGCATCCTAGAATGCCATGACACATCAAAGACTGTGTTTCCTGACAATTTTCTCAAGTCGTGTAAGTTTTGCAGGTGAAACAATTAGTGCCTCAGCAATGGAAGCTAGGTCCATTTGTATCATATCCATGTCATGAAACTTTGAAGATGCCGGCAAGAGGGAAATTGTTGTGTCCCACGTAATTATGTGTTTTATACTTATTGCAATGTTCCCCTTTACATTTTTTAATATCTACTTGCACCAGGTTAGGAGTGTGTGCCCGTTTTGTTTGTGCCTTTGGTAAATTCCCTGTTCTCCTTCCTGTTTGGTGCTAGTTAGTGCCATCTCTAGGTAGATACTACCTGATCCTTTACACTGTTAAGTTTAATTTTACTGTCATAGCAGAGACAGGCATTAGCAAAGTAATTGCTTTCTTATACTTCAAAAGATTGTAAAGACATCCTTTGTATTGCCCTTATTTGAAGTGAAACTATGTTGCATTCAATTTATGTATCTTATTGAATAGTTAAGCTCTCTGTGGAGTCAGCAAGGGGTCATTCTGCCCCTACAGACTAGAATCTAAGAAGGAATGTCATTGTATTTAAAGCAAAACAGTAAGGAGGCAGCTTTAATCACTCCAAATGAAGTATTTTAACTAGTTAAGGACAGGAAGGATTTGCTCCCTTAATGACCAGGCCATTTTTTGCAAAACGGCACTGCGTCGCTTTAATTGACAATATTGCTGTCGTGCGACGCTATACCCAAACAAAATTTATGTCCTTTTTTCCCCCACAAATAGAGCTTTCTTTTAGTGGTATTTGATCACCTCTGCATTTTTTTTTTTTGCGCTATATACAAAAAAAGGCCACCAATTTTGAATTTTGCTATAATAAATATCCCCAAAAAAAAAAAAAAAAAATTCTTCATCAGTTTAGCCAATATGTATTCTTCTACATATTTTTGGTAAAAAAATTGAAATAAGCGTATATTGATTGGTTTGTGCAAAAGTTATAGCGTCTACAAAATAGGGGATATATTTATGGCAGTTTTATTATAATTTTGCTTTTTTTACAAGTAATGGCGGTGATTATCGATTTTTAGTGGGACTGCGACATATCAGACACTTTTGACACTTTTTTTGGACCGGTGACATTTATACAGCCATCATTGCTAAAAATAGCCACTGATTACTGTATAAATGTCACGGGCAGGGAAGGGGTTAACACTAGGGGCGATCAAGGGGTTAAGTGTTCCCTAGGGAGGTGTTTCTAACTGTGGGGGGAGTGTAGTTACTGGAGGAGGAGAGAGAGATCGCTGTTCCTAATCACTAGGAACAGCAGATCTGTCTCTCCTCCCCTGAGAGAATGTAGATCTGTCTGTTTACATTGACAGATCCCTGCTCTGTCTCTCTCAGGAGCAATCGTGGGTGGCCGGTAGACATCGTGGCCGCTGGCCACACGCATCAGCTCCGGCATTGCTTGCCCCCTAGAGCTCTTAAAGCGGCTGAAATACAATGACGGCGATTCGCCCAGGAGAATGAACCTGCCACAGTACAACTGCAGCGGCTGGTCTTCAAGTGGTTAAACACTCTGCTCTATCTGTTGTGAAGTTTTACCAGTGCCACAGAAAGCACATGGTCTCTGTCTGCACTCTGAGTGAGCAGGTGCTGCTTTACAGTCTATCAGATCTGCTTAAAAATCACACGGATTTTAAAGCAGCTAGGATCAGGATACAGCTTCCAACAATCTCATTAAAAGCAAATCTTTCTACAGTTTGGAAAGCTGTGTATGCATAAAAAACGAGAACTTTTATTTCTAGAATTAATCCCCTATTAGAAGAATTGCTGTGCTGTGATAGACTGGGTTTTATTATTGCCCTGGAAAAACACTTGCTTTCTGTAGAACCTGACTGCACACAAATACAGCTACATGTCTCAGGGAGGATCTGAGCCTGAGGATGAAGCTGATTTGCCACAGTAAGAGATATCTGCTGGCCCCAAATGCACAGTTAAGCCTTCCTCGAAGGTAAAAGAGAGTTATAAAACAAAGAAGGCAAAATGATTGATAACTTATCTGATCTGTGGAATAATAGGACTACACAATATAACTGCTGCTGATGAAACATGTACTGATGAAGGGCAACTATGTAGCAGATGTACAAAGCAAAAAAGAGTTTATAAAAGCTGAAAATGATTTTTGCTATCAAGATTTAAAGTGGTTGTATACACATTACAACCCCTTTAACCTACAGATAAGCCTAGATTAAGGTTTACCTGCAGGTGCAAGAAATATCTCCCAAACCTAAAAGGTTTAGGAGATATTTGCAGAAATAGCGGCACCGATGTCTATGGCACAGGCGCACTGAACGCGCCGTTTCTAAAGGCGATCATGCCGTTAGTGGCGGCACCATCGCGCATGCGCGGGAGTGACGTCATTGTGGCTCCGGCCAGTCACCCGGAAGTCACTCCAGGAGAGATGGCGGTGTCGGAGGAGGCGAACGAGGGCTGGTGCGGGGGGTTCGATCTCAGGTAAGTAATTCATAATGAGCTAGTATGCTATGCATACTAGCTCGTTATGCCTTTGTCTTGCAGGGTATATTTTTATTTCTTTTTTAATGAGAGGGTTTACTTCCTCTTTAATGCAGCGGAGTTAGTTAAGTGTCAAATAACGTTACTGCTCTAAACCAACAAGGACACATTGGGGTTGATTTACTAAAGCCAAATAGACTGTACTGTGCACTTTTGCAAGTGCAGTTGCTCCCGAGCTTAGTAAATGAGGGTGAGCTCTGCTGACTTCCATCATTCAATCATGTGCAAGCAAAAATGCTGTTTTTTTATTTTCCTTGCATGGGATTTATTATATTTATTTATTTATTATTATTTATTTATTATTTATTGTAAAGTGAAGCTTTATCTCATTTACTAAGCTCTTGCAGAGTGCAACTGAACTTGAAAAGTTCAGTCATTCTAAAGCCCTGTACACACGATAGGTTTTACCGATTAAAACAGTCCGATGGACTTTTTTCATCGGACAAACCGATCGTGTATGGGCCCCATCGGTCTTTTTTCCATCGGTGTTTAAAAATAGAACATGTTTTAAATTTATCCGATGGTTAAAAAACCGATAGCAAATTCCGATCGTCTGTGTGGAACTCCATCGGAGAAAAAACCCACGCATGCTTAGAATCAAGTCGACACATGCTCAGAAGCATTGAACTTAATTTTTCTCGGCTCATCGGAGTGTTTTACGTCACCGCGTTTGGAACGGTCGGTTTTTTGACTGATGGTGTGTAGGCAAGACCGATGAAAGTCAGCTTCATCGGTTTTCCGATGGAAAAATCCATTGGTTAAAAAACCATAGGAAATCCGATCGTGTGTACAGGGCTTTACACTTTACTCGACTCCCACGGCGAGAGTTAGAGTCAATGGCTGCCTGTCGGATGCCTTCTCCGTCTCAAACGGAACCCGCCAGGGTTGCCCACTGTCCCCTTTAATCTTCGTACTTATGCTAGAACCATTACTTAGATGTATTAGAGAAAATCCAGATATAAGGGGAATAGACATAAATAGACGCACATACAAAGTCGCAGTCGCGGACGACGTACTCCTTTTTCTGACAAATCCATTGACGACTATGCCAAACTTACTTAAAGACCTCGACCATTTTAGATTATTATCAAACCTCCAAATCAACTTTTCAAAATCAAACGCCCTAAACATTACCCTGCCTTCCGGTTTATGCACACAGTGCCAACATAACTTTCCGTTTAACTGGAACAGCAAGACACTCACATATCTTGGTATACAAATACCTGCTTCCCTGTCAGATCTGTATTCTACTAATTACTTACCTTTGCTACAAAAAGTAATACAGGACTTAAAGAAATGGTCCATAGGACTTTTTTCCTGGTTTGGAAGAGCCGCCATCATTAAAATGAACATTTTACCTAGAATATTGTACTTATTACAAACGGTCCCTATTAAACTTCCCCCAGCCTTTTTCTCGGCTTATAGAAAAGCGTGCACTGATTTTATCTGGGGACCATTAAGACCTAGAATTAGTTACTAGAGACTCATCACCCCTAAACTCAAAGGAGGTGTGGGCTTGCCAGATTTAAGAAAATACCAACAAGCCAGCCATTTGACTAGAATCATTGATTGGAATGTCCACTCTGGAAATAAGACTGGGTCCAGTTGGAGATTTCAATGGCTTCCACCCCTTTGGCCCATTCTCCATGGCTAGCTCAACATCATATTCCCTTAGCATACCGTGCCAATCCATTAATACACCCTACACTAACCTCTTTTAGAGATACGTGTACCAAACACAAGATTTCATCGCTCTTAGGTCCTATGACCCCACCTAGACTGAACCCTGCTATTACCCCTGGAATGCAAAAGCACTTCTTGAAAGATGTTTGGCCACATCCAAATGTGAGAGCTACACACTTCTTTGAAGATGGCCAACTCCTCTCTTACAATAATTTAGCCGCTAAAATGTTGACGGGTACGTTCCCTTTTTGGACGTATGTACAAGTTCGACACTTTCTTCACGCCCCTAAACCCAGACCAGATTGGTCGAGACAACCTACCCCATTTGAAACAATGTGTTTGAAAGCAGAATCCCAATGACATCTTATTTCTTACACATATGCCCTATTATTCTCAGAGCATACTTCCAAAGATAATTGGACTTGTCGCAAATGGGAAAAAGACCTTTCTAAAGAACTGGCTGAAAATGATTGGGAAACCATTTACAACCATATTCATAGGGGTACAATGAACACCTATGTACAAGAAAATGCTTTCAAACTAGCTTCGAGGTGGTACAGAACCCCCCCTCAAACTTCATCATATGTATCCGGCTCTTTCTCCACAATGTTGGAGATGTGGTTCAGAGATTGGATCACTCTTACAAATTTGGTGGACGTGTCCTAAAATCAAACCCTTTTGGATAGCTGTCCATAAATACATCGCACAAATAACCACCTGCAATTTAGAATACACACCAGTTCAATTTCTGTTACACCTCCCCTCGGTAGCACAGAAGGCGTACTTCCGCTCTTTACCTATGCATATGGTGAACGCTGCAAAGATATGTATCCCTACTAAATGGCGCTCCCCTAACCCTCCGTCCATTGCAGAATGGTTCCATCGTATTGGTAAAACTGCAGAAATGAAAGATCTAATTCACCAGGAAAGAGACACACCCTCCAAATTCACCAAGATTTGGTCTTGCTGGTTACATTTCACTACTACAGATGAATACAAGCAGGTTGTTTCATGATACGTCATTGAGAATGATATTAGGATATTTGAGACTCTGGTAATCCCCATCCCTCCCCATCTAACCCCCCTCTATACTCCACATCCCCCTTCGCTGAGACTACAAAAATTGAACACTTATGAAATTCCTCCATAACACCTCTAGCTATATATACTTCCCTCATTCTCCCTTCCCAGTTAGAAAGCTATTCCTTCTCCATTTCACCACCTTTTCCACCTGATGGCCCACTTCATTAATTAACTACTTAGGATTTTACTGTTTAGAACAGTTCTATACTGCCAGATACCCTCCTCACAGGTGTAATATCAACATCTCATTTATGTACCTGTTCGCAAGGTTTCGCTTTCTCATCTTTAGACTCATTTTGCCTTTCTACCACAGTATTTATTGTAGCGGCTGCGCCCGCTTTTATTATCTTTATGTACTCCTGTATACGATCTCAATAAAAACGTTTAAAAAAAAAGAAGAAAAGTTCACAGTCATTTTGCCTTTAGTAAATCAACCCCATTATCTTCTTAGAGGACATATAATAGACAGATGACAAGATATCATAACTGCATGAAACTATATTTCATCACTTTCCGTTAACCAGAGATCTTTGGTATTTTCCACCACATGATGATTCACGCTTAGTTAACAACTTATAAGGGCAGATCTGAGGCTATTGACTTGAATCAAGTCACATCCTGCCATAGTAATGAATTGCAAACCTGTTTTGATTTGATTTAAACACCCTTGCAAATCCATGCTCCTCTAGTCTACTCTGTATTGAGATGTCAGACTTTTCCAGATGATTGGAACAAAGTTAGAAAGCAATCGGCTCACACGGTTTGATGACTCGACTGAAAACTACACAGCGTGGAAGTTTACAATTAGGGCTACCATTAGTAGCCTTGGGCTAGATCACAGTTATGAATGTATACAAGATACAGAAGATGCCCTGTTCAAAGGTTACAAGAATTTTCTAAGATATCTGGTAAGGATAATCAGAGATTTCAGTTTCTAAGTGATCTTTTGCTTGAACTACCAGTTGCTAAGTCAGATCCTCACCTACCAGTTTTCAGCTATATAGAAATGACATCCAGCGTGATTCAAATTTTTTCAAAGCTGTCATACAACATACAGAAGTAGTGGACAACCATGGAATCAAGATATACAAAAGACAAATACTGTACACTTCATTTTCACCATTCCTTCTTTCTGTTACTTCATCAGGAAGATTGCAGAAACCTAAAAGGATCCAAGTTTTTCAACAGTGAGTCCAGCACAAATTGGTCCAACTTTCTCCAAGGACGGGTATACTCTAAGGTTTTCCCCTTACTATGTCATATACCGTATATACTCGAGTATAAGCCGACCTGAATATAAGCCGAGGCACCTAATTTTACCACAAAAAAATGGGAAAACGTATTGACTTGAGTATAAGCCTAGGGTGTCCATGTGCATGCCTCACTGTGCCTCACTTTGCCTCACTGTGTCCATCTGCATGCCTCACTGTGCCCATGCCACACTGTGTCCATGCCTCATTGTGCCCATACCTCACTGTGCCCAATCTCCCTACCTGATCTCTGGCGCTGTGTGACTAGACTGACATTTAACATGGGAGTCTATGGAAGGGGTGCCCAGGCTTGAAAAATCGGTGCTCCCCGGCCGTAGGTCCCCCGGACAACAAACTTTGCACACTTGTAGATAAAGAGTGGGGCTACAGTGTGGCAAGTTTGGAGTCCAGGGGACATACGGCTGGCCGGGATCAGGGGCATTTTCAGCACAAAAAAAATGTGCTGAAGAACTCAGCTTATACTCGAGTATATACGGTAATCTGTAAAGGTATATGATAAATGTAATCAAAAAATAGTTGACTTTAATAAACATATTAATCAGAAAAACAATACCAATGTAACTAATATACTGTATGTTAAAATTACTGATATTAATATACAGAACATTTAGCTTGTCACTGTGCAGGCTTATATTAAATATTCATATATTTCAGCTTCATACATTTATTGTTACTGATAAAATGGGTTGCCTCATAGAAATGATTGAGTAGGTCATGTTTCAAAATCATGTGTCATTTGAAATGTAATAATGCGTTAACCTTGACAAGTGACTGTGTTGATTGTCAGTCAAGTATGAGTGTGAAGTATAATAGTGAAAAGGAGCAGCAATGACTGACAAGATCAAATTCAAGATATCTATGCATATGTTTTAAGGTAAAATGGGTTTAACCAGGTAAACCATTGCAATCACTGATATGTCAAAATGTTGCTTCAGACATTAACCTTAAAAAATCAAGTAAATAAAGGATAAAGTCTTGCTAGCTCTTCATTGGTATAGATAAGTGACAGCATCAATTATCATTTGAATGAAAACGATTATACCTTGGAAAAGTAGTTGGCAATTAGTTGTGATATTTGCTGAGGTTATCTGATACACTTGACACTGTATAAGCAGAATACCTATTATCGCCTAAAAACTGTAAATTTACCAATACGGATTTAGGGTGTGTTTTTTTTTTTTTTCAGTATTAGCAAAAATTATACATTACTGAAAAAATTAAGTACTGTCCGTGATACTTAATTTTCTCTGTCACAATTGCACTAATACGGCTACAATTACGTCAAGTACATTACTGAACAATGAGTAAAAAACTTTTTTTTTTGCATTGAATTTATAAAACTCATGTATAGGTATAACTGTAAAATAACTTTTCTATGCACAAAGCAATATCATTAAAGTACTGAATAATAAACGGTATTGATCGTTTCTTGAGATTATTAAAAGATTATTTTGTGATGAGGAGTACCTTTCAAGATGATGTTATATAGGTAATTGCTCATGCAGCACATTTACAGGAAGCTTTCACTACATTGGCATAGCACTTCATCATAATTATGGAACTATATTTGAAGACTTTGAATGGGTCATTGTAAGTTCATGAGCTGAACACACAATAGAAATGTACCAAGAATTATTCAAATCATTTCCAGAGTTGGAACATTCTTGCATTTTATATGCCCTTAACTTCAGAAAACCAGACAAAATGCAAGAAATAAGTAAAAAAAAGAACATAACTATTTGTCTTTGTCTTTCTATTGTTTCTAGATGTGATATTTTAAACAGATTTCAAACAGAAAGCATTACTTTATATAATTTCAAGAACCCTGTTTGTAAAACCATCTTAATTCTGTCTTTTAAGGCTCTTATTTTCCATGTAAGAGGGCTTATGCCCTGTACACACGATTGGTTTTACTGATGAAAACAGTCCGATGGACTTTTTTCATCTGACAAACTGATCGTGTATGGGCCCCATCTGTCTTTTTTCCATCGGTGAGAAAAAATAGAACATGTTTTAAATTTATCCGATGGAAAAAAAAACGATAGCAAATTCCAATCGTCTGTGTGGAACGCCATCGGAGAAAAAACCCACGCATGCTCAGAATCAAGTCGACGCATGCTCAGAAGCATTGAACTTCATTTTTATCAGCTTGTCGGAGTGTTTTACGTCACAGCGTTTGGGACGGTCGGATTTTTGACTGATGGTGTGTAGGCAAGACTGATGGAAGTCAGCTTCATCGGATTTCCGATGGAAAAATCCATCGGATTAGAATCCATAGGAAATACGATCGTGTGTACAGGGCTTTAGGGTTTTTCAACCGGGGTGCTGCAAAGAGTCCTCAGGTCCTCATGGGCTGCCGCCCATGCCCTACCAACTAATGACATCATTGGTTATTAAGGACATGTCGGGCGGCTCTATAGCTTACACATAGCTGCATGGAGGAGGAGAGAGCCGTAAGGGGTGGGCTCTCTCTCTCTCCTTGCAGAGTTGCACTGCATTGGAGTTAACACACACTGCACAGGAGTTAAGCAAAGCTCACATTTCTGCTAGGTGGAGGAATTTGGGGGACAGGGGTTGTGCTAGGAGGGAGGATTTGAGGGGGTTTGTGCTAGGAGTGGAGATTTGGGAACTGGGGGGTCTGTGCTGGGGGGTGGGATTTGGTGGGGGGGCTGTGCGCGAACATGCAAATGAGGTACATGCTCGGACGCACCTCCTGGTGTGAACGAGCCCTCAGACTGGTGTGCCCCAGGATTATGCACAGTTCTAAAGGGTGCCTTTACGGAAAAAAGGTTGTAAAACACTGCTATAGCTAATAGTAGTTTGTCTCGTTCGACTGAACTAACATAATGTTGAGGACATTTTTCTGCTTATCCAAAAATCAAAGAAGCTGCTTGGTTAAGTGAAACATCTTCAAAATTATTGAACAAGTACAGTTAAAGTTGCCTAACTACTATTGGCTATCCTAATTCTGTGTGTAGTACAGGACTGCACCCCAAAAACAACATGGCAACAACAAGAAATTCAAGTTAACGTAAATGGGTATAGAAGTTGTATGTATATGAACAATTGGAAGGAAGGAATATTTCACATTGTAAGGTAACTCACATAGCTATCACTGTATTGTATTTTTTGGATTACCAAAGTCAAGTGATTGCTGAGAGGCTCCTAGTGCTAGCACCCATTTCACATCTAACAGGACATAATTTATAATGAGATTACAAGTGTTCCTTATTATCAGTTATAATTCTGTGATTACACATTCCAACATGGATATGTCATTGCAATTATAGCAGTACATTTTTTTTCTTGATAGAAAATATACCAACAACTGAAAATGTCTTCTAGTGTAACAGTAATATTGAACAAAACATTTTGCTAATTATTTATTGGCCTGACCTACTAAAGTAAATTGAACAATAACGGGGATAAATAGCTAGGGTATACTTATATTGATGGCATATATGACACCATGGATGTACCTGCAAATAGAAAAAGCAATCTCTAAACCTGTATAGCAGCTCTTGTGGTGAATTTCCAAATAATGCTGCTTTTGTGCTTTCTATTGTATCCATTTAAATAAATGTTTAAAAAAGTAATGCAACCAGCTTGCTGAGCAATGAAATGGGAAAGCATCACGCAAAGTGGCATGTAAATATAATCTGAACACCATGCTGTCAGACCACAAAGGGCATATGAAAGCATATGAAATTATGTGGTCATGGCCCACAGCAGTCCCATCTGCCCATGTACTGTACACTGTAATAACCCCAGCAGAGCATTCACAATGTTGGTTTTACAAATTTTCAAAGTGACCGTGTTATCAAAGAAGTATGGGGGCTACCAATGCTGGCTTCCTTTTGAAAAGGCTAATTGCTACCTGGTGGTGAGTGACTTCTGTGCTTTGAGTCACAAACCTGGAACAAGAACGATATTAAGGAGTGTCAGCAGCTCCGACAGCAATGAAGCCCTCCCAAAAATCAACATTGTCACTACAGAACTGGCTTTCTCAAAAGTATCATTCAACAATGGCAGCCTCCATAGTCTCTTATGACAGAGTCTCTTTAATGATATACAGTAAGTATACAGTAAGTATGCACTTCATGCAATTTTGTTGTTACAAGAAAAGCATATGTAAAATTTCTAATAGTGATCAGACCCGAAACTATATTCTTGGTTAGGGTTGTTAACTAGGTTAAGTGTATATGTGGATACACTCAAATCACTTTAGGAGCATTTACATACAAAAGATCTGAGGATTTATGATCAAAAGTGTTAGTTCAAAATGCAATATACATGTATTGATAGGGTTACAAAATATATAAAAATGACATGCTAAACAGTATTTACAAAAAATTGTACACTATGGGGTTTATTTACTAAAGGCAAATCCATTTTGCACTACAAGTGCACTGCAAGTGCACTTGGAAGTGCATTTGGAAGTGCAGTCACTGTAGATCATTTCAGATCTTCCCCTCAGATCTACAGCAACTGCACTTCTACGTGCACTTGCAGTGCAATTGTAGTGCAAAGTGGATTTGCCTTTAGTAAATAAACCCTCAAATGTAGACTTGGTTACATGATATTTACAAATTACACATGAAACCATATTTGCAATACAATGTACAGTACAAGCAGGGCTTGTGGGGCAACACAGTTCCTGCACCTCCAGTACTGAATGTACTGTATGTAATGACAATGGGTGCTGTGGTGTGATGGAGGGTCTATTGATAATCGCTGCTGGGGGATCTATTGTTGTTGGAGGGGATTTTTTTTGCATGATGATCTTTTGTTGTCGGGGAGGTCTTTTGTTGGTGTTTGTTGCGGGGGGATGTATATGTTGCTGGGGGTCAATTGTTGCTGGAAGGGATCTGCTGTTGAGGGAGGGGTCAATCGATGCTTGCTGCTGAATGATTTGTTGCTGTTGCTGAAGGTCTATTGTTGCTTGGGTGGTCATTTTTTTGCAGGGGTCGGTTGTTGCTGGGGAGGCTATAATGCTGCTGGTTGTAGGGGATAAATGTTTCTGTTTTTCTTGTTATCATTAACAAATTCCATACAAATTACTTAGCACCACAAAATCATACTTGGCTCTGTATTCTCTAAAAGGGGTGGTACTGAGAGGTAGGTGGGGAGTGAGATAAAGAAAAGATTCTTGGAGATGGGTAGGGGATGGAGACAAGAATTGACACAGCATGCACCTATTCTTTGAGGAAAAAAAAGCACTGAGTACAAGTATGGAGTTAGTTTACCTCTCAGCTTCAGGTCTGTTCATATTGAGTGCTTGCATGTTTAGGACAAAGAACGAGCACAGCTTGATAACAATTCATTATATCCCCCCTCTCCTTTCTGAGCAGTGGCTATTATAATGCACCCTATTTGGTCATTATACCTAGCAAATGTATATTGGGCACAGCCTGATTGGAGGATTCAAATAAGGCTGCTGTTTACAATCCATGTAAGAAGTGATGAGGAAAACAATGGCCAGACCTTTGAAGTGGAAAAATATTTGCAGTAACACCAGCTGGGAAGCTAGGAATGGTTTGATGCTGAAACACACTAATGCCACGTACACACGGTCAGAATTTCCGATGGGAAAAGTCAGACAGAATTTTTTCATCGGATATTCCGACCGTGTGTATGCCCCATTGGACTTTTTCCGTCGGAAATTCCGACGGACTTGGAAAGAGAGCAACGGAAATTCCGTTCGTCTGTATAGAATTCCGACGGAGAAAAAAGCATGCATGCTCGGAAACAATTTGACGCATGTTCGGAAGCATTGAACTTTATTTTTCTAGGCTCATCGTAGTGTTGTACATAACCGCGTTTTTGGCGGTCGGAATTTGGTGTGTGTGTGTATGCAAGACAGTGTTGCCTTATGAGGAATTTTTATGAATAATTTCCTTGTAAATTGGGAATATCTGTAACATATATGTATATATATAATTTAGAGTAGGAAATATGTGGGTCTGCAAAGGGTTAAACGGGGCTGACAAGCTGGGCTTGAGGACAATCTAATTACCTGTCCTCTTATTTGAATATGCATGAATGCAGGGTAACAAGAGCTGCGGAGTCTTAGGGTCTGACGAGATAACTTAGGAGTAAACAAACTAGAAAGAGATCGCAGCTGAAAGAGGCAGTCTATGCGGCTGCGGCTTAATTCACTAGATAAAGGCATATGTATTCTCCCATACTAACGAACCATTATCCATTTAAGGGGTAATTCTTCCTGGCTAGTTCCATGCATAGCTAAGCGCCCCATTCAAGGGACGTTAACGACCTCCAGTTTAATTAACTTCAAATCCAATCATCGCTAAAGAGTGGGTAGTGTGGGAAAATAATATAACGATAGGAAGGAGGAGAGAATTAACAGTAGCCAATCGTAGCCGCCCTGGGTTAGTCAATGGAAGAGGACTCCATAAAAAGGACCACCCTAATTCATTAGAGTTGGAGAGAGATGAGAGAACCTGGGCCCAGGATTCATTATAGGTAATTATTAAGACCATCTCCCAGCACTTACCCCTTATGCTTGCATTTTCCTATGTTTGTCTGTCTATTTGTAATGTAAGGTATATACGTTGTATTTGAAACTAATATTTACTCCCTTGCCAAAGACTGTAAATGTTTGCGGTGTATTAGATAGACTAATAACCTTAATTCTTTAATAAATGCTTGTTATATTGAAGTTATCAAATCCTGTCAAAAAGAACTCGTATTTAAACCATATCAATAATCATAATAATATTAATTGAATATTAAATATTAAATATTAATATTTAAAAATCAACAGTTGGCGACCACGAAGTTAAGTACAGGACTGAAAGCATTTAATATAATAACAAAATCTGTATATTAGAGATTAAGATTATTAGGTGGAGTTCGAACTGAGTCAGTTGATCCATTCTATTTAGGCAAAAATATTGGTAAATATTTGTGTTTTATTAGTGGGTATTACCTCCAAGGAGAGAATATACACCACAGGTTATTTTTATTTTTTTTGTTTGTTTTGCTTTTTTTAAAATTATTTTATCCCAAAATCATAATTGATAAAATACTTTGGATGTACCATTATAACCGGTCAATGTAATGGGGAGGAAGTACAAATGGGAAAATTTTTGTTTTAATAATTGTTGTTTATGAGACACTTAAATAGTGATCCGTAGTTTTGAAAAAAAAAAAAAAAAAAAAAAGTTTTTTTTTTACAAAGCAAAAACATTTTTGCCTTGATTTGTGTTGTTTTATTGGAAGGAGGACACTGAAATCGTGGTCCTTGGTTTTGTGGAGAAAAAGTGTATTTACTTTTTTTTTGCAATTTATTAATTTTAATTTAAAATTTTTGTTATTGAATTATTATTATTTTTTTTTAATAATTCTTGTTATCATAAATTTTTGGTAACCTGGCTTAGTTTTAGCCTTTATTTTATTTTAGTTTTGTTTTTATTTTTTTTGTTTAAATCACAGACACGTGCTTGTGTTCTGGTGTAGGTTGAAACAGGCTCAATAGGGTTTTTGCTTGTTATTTAATTTGCATGTCCACTAACATTAAAAATAGGACATTGCAAATAACCTACAAGAGATTTTTTTTTTTCTTTACTCTTATTTTAGTTTTTTGGTTTTTATTGTACCTTTTTTTTTAACTGTGAGAAGTTACAAGCAGTAATATTCTCATTGGTGTCAATTAAAGTACAAGTCTGTGGAAGTCTTGCTACTGAAACCTGAGAAAGATTATTAGGATTTTAAAAGGTGCATTGAACTTTTTTTTTTGTTTTTTGTTTTTGTTTTGTTTTTTCTACTGAATTGAGTGTTACAAATAGTAGTGTAAACACTGCCGTGTTGACATTCCTATTATCAGACTACAGGTATTCATTCTAATTGATCCCTGTGGGGCTTCTATTGTCCCTTGGTCTATTGAGTAGGCTCAGACAAGATAGGCTAAATGCTATTGTTAGTATAATTAGTTTTCCCCACTAATCTGAAAGATTGTTGATTGAGAGCTGGAAAATATTGTTTGACTTTTACTATATTTTCTGCAGCTTATTTCATTTGAGTTCCTATTTATTGTTTTTTTGCTTCCTTTTCTTTTTGTTTTCCTTTTACTGTAATCAAGGGAATTTATAGTATAAGGGAACAATTAATTTAATTTAGCTCACAAATTGTGCATACTATCACAATGGCTGCCATGACCTGTCTAGAAAGTTTTGTAGCAACTTATACTCTTAAACATAAGAGCAATGAATTTGCCTGTGATGCTAAATTATTGGAAGAACAAGCAAAAACAATCAAAAAGAACAAAAAGCTTAAAAGTCTAGCCATAGCAGGCATATTGGCTATGAAGGCTAAAATACAGAAATTGAAAGATATAGTCTATAATCAAAATATTACAATTTCTGAGAGGGAGAAGGAGAATACAGCTTTACAAAGCCAATTACAAACCTTAACTACCCTTAATCAAATAGTTAATGCCTCACAGGAGGAAAATTGTAAAAATTACAAATTTGCCCAAAAAGACGTGGTACAATATAAAAGCATGCTAACTAAAGCTGAGACTGAACTGGACCATATAACAAGTGCATACAAAGTGCTAGATCGCACACAGGGCACGCAAACAGAGCCACAGTTGCTACAAACAATTTCAATCCTTAAAGGACAGACTATGGCTAGCACATGCGAACATAGTATTGCTACGGCACCTACTTGTGCCTATGAAATTGGGGATACTGAGAAATATGAAGAGTATTGGGGAGAGGAAGATATGGATCCTAATTCTACTTTTCCAGTGGCAATGGGAGAAATCGCAGCGCCACAGGAAAATCGAGAATGCACCATGGTCATAGACCCACCAGACAATGGGGACCAGCTATCCACAAATGAGGAGCATGTCAAGTTCCCCATCATGGTTAGGACCCAGATCTCCTCCTCTACTGAAGGAAATCAAACATTTTTGGGGTTTGATAATGAAGGAAATGAGGTGATTTCCAATGTATATCCAATTCAACCGGTAAAAATACTTATGGGTGTGGCTGATTTCATTGACAAAATTAAATCTAGTGAACACATGACTTCATATGCAACATGACAGATATTTTAACTGATTTTTCTTCCCCAAAGAATCTTTTTCAGTACATTGACAATTTACTTAAAGCCACATGCGACAAAGAAAAGCATTTGCGGCTATTGGAGGAACTCCTACGGATCCTAGGAAAAACGGAACTGAAGTGTAATCCCATTAAGGCACAATTGTTGCAGGAATTTGTGTCTTCTCTTGGGATTACAGTGACAGCATACGGTAGTAAGATAGTAACTGAGAAGGTAGAAACCAGTCTACAATTACCTCTGTCAGTAAGTATGCCTACTATCAGATCTTTCCTAGGAATGGTAAATTATTTGCGGCCTTTCATCCCTGATTGTGCCCAAAAGTCTGCACCACTGTATGATTGGTGGAAAAAGGATACCCGATGGCACTGGACTGAGCAACACACCAATCCAGTGCAGGAGCTTAAAGAAGCTTTAGCGCAAGCGCCAGCATTAGCCAACCCAAAGTACCAACTGCCCTTTCACAGTGAGACTGCCATATCAGAGACAACCATGTCAGCGGTTCTGTCACAGGAAAACTATTGGCCTCGGTTGCTCCATGATCGAGACAAACACACAAATAATTCTTCCACTAGGGCCCATGGCTTCCTTTACCAAGGAGTACCACAGGAATGTGATATCATACCACAATCAGTTGCGCAAGAATTCTTTAGACCTTTGTCAGCAAAGGAAAATGTCCCTGAAAATGCAGTCCAATTCTTCACAGATGGATCATGTTTTTACGTGGAGGGTTCACCACATGCAGGATTTGGAATATACCTTAACAATCCACATGCAAAGACCCAAACATCAATCTTTCGGTCATGGCAAGTCAAATCAGCACAATTTGCTGAGCTGGCTTCAATTTCTCATGCCCTAGAACTGATGAAAAGGGACCAAGAAATAGTTTTATACTCAGATTCCGCGTGGGTCTGTAATACTATTTCAGAAATTCTGCCCTTCTGGCACACCCACCAGTACATGTCCTCAGATGGGTCTCCACTTAAACATGCATCCCTGTTGAAATTTATTGTAACATTGGTGCAAAAGTTGCCAGTCAAACCATGGGGGTGCAAAGTAAAAGGTAATTTAGGCACTGCCCCATACTGGGAACAAAATGAGGTAGCGGATTGTTTGGCCAAACAAGGAGCACAAGGGGGGGAGATCTGGGAAATTCCTTGGAATTTACTGGATTCAGTCTTGTGCCCCAGCGTTTGTGCCCTCACAAAATCCTGCAACTAAAATGTTCTGCTTTCTTCCCTTTTAGAGCCATGAAGTCGAGGTGGATTGTGATCCTGCTCCATCTGATCAGACACACCAAGGGAGAGGAGACTGGAATGCTCATCAGCGTGATCGTTGACCAAGAATCCGGGCTACTACCTAGAGGGGAAATCCATCTTATTACATGTGTCCCCAAAGACTAACACCCCTGCTCCTACAACTGTGCCCAAAAATACAGTTGCAATCCCCTATTATGAACCAACATCCTTGGAATGCCCATCAATGCAAGAGGGACCACCTAGCAGCCTAACGGCAACCTCAATCCCTGTAATATTGTTTAATAACGTTAAGATCATTCATGTGCCGTTGGTACTTAATTTGTCCCAGTGGAACATGGCCGAATTCGGCTCATGTGCCCGGACAAATGGGTCTGTTTTACTATTCCTTGCTAGTAGATTTGATTGCCTCCCATGCAAGCCGAACTCAGGATCCATTTGCAGAACCAAACCTCCCTCCCCACAGGGGCATTTTCAGATCCAGAAAGTTAAAGGGCTTGGACAGCATACTCGCGTCCATCCCAGGACTTTATGGATCTGGCATGTCAATTTGGAACAGAGCCGATCTGTCAGCAATTCGCAGGCATATCGGAAATTTTTAACAGAAGGAGGGTCGGCAAGTGCTGAAACCAGTTCTGCAGGGAGTTGAGGGGCTTGCAGAGAAGGAAAGGTTTACGGTTTATAACATGAAGCTAGAGAGGATGGTATGGGCAAAGAGGTATAATGCACTGCGTATGGAAAGTAAAAGATATAGACCTTACCCAGTGGTATTGTACTCACACTAATACTAGTGGTGGAATGAATGTACATTCTGGAGACAAGTGCAAACCTGTGCCAGTTTCCACAATTTGAAATATAGGGATAGTGACACCACAACCCAAATAGAGGGCCATTTGCTTTCAAGAAGAGCCAGTCACTGCCCACATACCGTGACCTACTGTACGTGTCCTTCACAATGTCGCTGCCCGTGTTCCATCCACAAGATGACTGCTTTACACAATGGCGTCCATACACTCCCTCGGATACCTCGAAAATGACGTGTACAAGGAAAGGTTGCACCTCCCCAAATGCTCATTCAAGTTCAAGGGCGATGGAAAGCACCACACACTGCCTGCTGCACTGTCAAAGACAATCGATACTTATGCCGTTGTGATGTGTTCGAAATGGACACTCCAGTCTGTGGTCTAAGCAATGACCCAGTTCCCACAGCCAAAGTAGCAAGGGACCCCCAACTGGAAAGTCCACGCCAACCACCTCAAGAAACCAGTCCAAATGAGATGGAAGCTAACTGCCCTGTAAAGTTGTCAAAATGGAGAACACCAAGCACAAGGGTCACCTACCACATGGATGGACTGTACTGTGTCGTTACCAATCACCAGACCTTTCTCTATGGGGGTCAGTCGTGTCCAATACCCTATCCAAATTTTTGCTTCATTCCACATGAGTACACTACTATTGGGGAAACTGTAGTAACACCCATACCAGTGTTAACAGAAGACTATATCATTGAAAGTACCCCTGATGTCCCAGATCCTATCACATACATACCCCATTTTGATGTACAAATTGATACTCTGTCATTAAACCTTCACAATCTGCTTGCAAGGAAGGACACCCATATAATTCAAATTAGTAATGATATGGTGAAAACAGGAAAAAGGTTGAATGAACTTTTACATGATGGGGATTTCAGCTTAGTCACAACTAGGACCTGGGTGGAAATGGGAATAAAAGGTGTTCTCATATTGCAATGTGGGGTACTGATTTTCATGACGGGCATGGAGATATATCTTGGCTGACTTCTAAGATGGCAGAGGGAGAAACTTAACAATTTAACGGAAATTAGACATAAACAATTACTCACTTAAGTGTGGCCTCGTCTCATCTGTCTCAACTTGCCACAAGGGGTCATCTGTTGCCTTATGAGGAATTTTTATGAATAATTTCCTTGTAAATTGGGAATATCTGTAACATATATGTATATATATAATTTAGAGTAGGAAATATGTGGGTCTGCAAAGGGTTAAACGGGGCTGACAAGCTGGGCTTGAGGACAATCTAATTACCTGTCCTCTTATTTGAATATGCATGAATGCAGGGTAACAAGAGCTGCGGAGTCTTAGGGTCTGACGAGATAACTTAGGAGTAAACAAACTAGAAAGAGATCGCAGCTGAAAGAGGCAGTCTATGCGGCTG
Source organism: Rana muscosa (assembly GCA_029206835.1). NCBI lineage: Eukaryota > Metazoa > Chordata > Amphibia > Anura > Ranidae > Rana > Rana muscosa. The sequence continues at coordinate 997,125,316 of CM055116.1, forward strand.
CGGCTTAATTCACTAGATAAAGGCATATGTATTCTCCCATACTAACGAACCATTATCCATTTAAGGGGTAATTCTTCCTGGCTAGTTCCATGCATAGCTAAGCGCCCCATTCAAGGGACGTTAACGACCTCCAGTTTAATTAACTTCAAATCCAATCATCGCTAAAGAGTGGGTAGTGTGGGAAAATAATATAACGATAGGAAGGAGGAGAGAATTAACAGTAGCCAATCGTAGCCGCCCTGGGTTAGTCAATGGAAGAGGACTCCATAAAAAGGACCACCCTAATTCATTAGAGTTGGAGAGAGATGAGAGAACCTGGGCCCAGGATTCATTATAGGTAATTATTAAGACCATCTCCCAGCACTTACCCCTTATGCTTGCATTTTCCTATGTTTGTCTGTCTATTTGTAATGTAAGGTATATACGTTGTATTTGAAACTAATATTTACTCCCTTGCCAAAGACTGTAAATGTTTGCGGTGTATTAGATAGACTAATAACCTTAATTCTTTAATAAATGCTTGTTATATTGAAGTTATCAAATCCTGTCAAAAAGAACTCTTATTTAAACCATATCAATAATCATAATAATATTAATTGAATATTAAATATTAAATATTAATATTTAAAAATCAACAACAGCCTGAGCGGAATTCCGTTGGAAAAACCCGTCAGAGTTTATTCCGATGGAGAAAAGGGTCGCGTGTATGCGGCATTAATGGTTTAAATATATTCCCATTTAACAAAAATATATTTCTAATTACAATATTATTTACATCTCTTAATGGAGATGTCACATAAATTCATCATCTAACAAGTTAAACCAATATTTATCTGTAGCACTCTGGTTGTAGGCAGGGTTGCTAACAAATTTCGTTTTCTAGCCTGGCTAATTGTTAGGGGAATCCACTGACTTTTCTCTAACTCTGGATTTGATGCACCTCTCTCTTCTGTCACTAGGTGGCATTGTTGCCTGTGGCTTTAGAATGACAAGGGCATGGTGAATTCAGACTAGGTGTGGATGGGTTGTCTCAGCCAATTGGCAGGGGTTTCTTTGGCCCCTTGGCATGCTGGGGGAGCCTATTTTTCCAGGGGAGTCAGATGATCAGTGTTTTGTTTTGTGGACATGTGGTACAAGGCTCCAGGTTGCTAGGCCAGAAGATTGAGGCCTATCCCGGAAGCACCTGACTGCTATGCTGTCTGAGGCCTATCCACGTTTGAGAGAAGCAGCACGGGGGTTGGGGATTCAGGCCGAAAGCCCAACCAAGCTGCAGGGGTCCTGCTGGACCTGGGGAACTGAATTGTTGCTAGTGGTGAGGGAGAAACAGTTGTCATAAGGGACGATGGCTCCTGTCGCCAGAAGCAAGTGAGGATTGAGGCCAGAGGTAAAGGGGAAGCAGTCACCACCAAGAAACAACCACTCCTGTTATCAGAGGCCAGTGTATGGAAGTCTGAAGAAGTACCAGAGCAGTCTTTTTACCTGCCAGGGACAGTGAAGAAGTGGGAAAGCTTCAGCAGAGTGTCAAACCAGGGACCCAGCGGGTTAGCAGGGGTGAAGCTTGAGGAGTATACAGTGGGTTAACTGTGGGGGAGCTCAGGGAATCCAGTGACGACTGAGATCTTGATGTCTAGTGAGAGACCGGGAGCTCAGTGAGTGAAGATCTACAGTGAGATACTGTGAGATGTGAGAGAAGATCTGTAATGCATTACCGTAAGTTACGTGTATAGATCTCTATTGACTGTTGGAAGTTCAGTTGCCATAGGAGACAGCAGTTCTACAAATACAGTTGCTGCATCCAGCTTAAAGGCTCTCTACCTGTATAGCTGTCTGCCTATTATTGCCTTGGAGTCTGCCAATTGCTATTGCATCTGCCTAAGGGTGTCCTGGCCCTAACCCTCTCTCCAACAGTTCTGTTTAAGAGACAATGAATCTATTTTTCTTGCAAAAATGTGAATGGCGCCAATGTTTCCAACTTGCATTACACCCACCATGCCTAGGAAGAATGTCAGCTCTCCCTGACTCTGGAGGTCACCATTAGGCCTTTAGGGTTTGGGGACACCGCAACATATCCTACACCCCATTGCAAAAAACACAATTATTAATATTGTTGTATGCGTGCTGGAACCTATGCATATGTCTGCGTGCATCGCAGATGCATAGTAAATACTGTGAGGATATAATTGAATTGTTCATACATAATTATTATAATTTTTTTCTGCAACTTATTAAAACTCTCACATAAAAAAAATTAAACTGCAAGCTTTTAAGAGTACATAAAGTATATGTGTAAAATTCACCTATTCACAGAGTCCAAACTTCAAAGCCTGTAAGCTCATACAAAAGGATGTACCTAAAGTATTCTAATATCCAATACTATATTTCCTTAACACATAAACTATAGATCACTTACAATATGAATTTATGTAAAATTTTCATTAACAGATGTGAAATATATTTTAGTTATGAATATATTTTAGTTAGAGTATGATCAATGTCGGTATGTCGGTGTGTAATATGTCTTCTAATATGTACATTTTATGAAGGTAGATGGGAATTGTTTGATTTGAATGTAAGCTGGCAAGGGGGAAATTCTATTAATTACAGATGACTCTGTATGCTAGAATGCTTAACAGTAAGTTGAGGAGCTTCTTTTAGGTTATTCGGGGTCAGGTTAGTTTATCTGAACAGTATAACCAAATCCAGAAATCCACTTCAAAGGATACCCTAGTTTAGCTATGCAATGAGGATGGCTATCCTTTTAGGACTGGCACACCTTCGCATAAATAATTTTAATAATATTACCTCCAAGTGGTTGCGTTACAGTGCCTTGAAAAAGTATTCATACCCCTTGAACTTTTCCACATTTTGTTATGTTACAACCAAAAATGTAAATGTATTTTATTTGGATTTTATGTGATAGACCAAACAAAGTGGCACATACAGTGATGGAAAAAAAGTATTTGATCCCCTGCTGATTTTGTATGTTTGCCCACTGACAAAGAAATGATCAGTCCATCATTTTGATGGTAGGTTTATTTTAACAGTGAGAGACAGAACAACAATACAAAATTCAGAAAAACGAATTAAAAAAAGTTATAAATTGATTTGCATTTTAATGAGTGAAATAAATATTTGACCCCTTCACAAAACAAGACTTAGTACTTGATGGCAAAACCCTTGTTGGCAATCACAGAGGTCAGATGTTTCTTGTAATTGGCTACCAGGTTTGCACACATCTCAGGAGGGATATTGTCCCACTCTTCTTTGCAGATCCTCTCCAAGTCCTTGAGGATTCGAGGCTGACGTTTGGTAACTCAAACCTTCAGTGCCCTCCACATATTTTCTATGGGTTTAAGGTCTGGAGACTATCTAGGCCACTCCAGGACCTTAATGTGCTTCTTCTTGAGGCACTCCTTTGTTGCCTTGGCCGTGTGCTTTGGGTCATTGTCATGCTGGAATAGCCATCCATGACCCATTTTTAATGCACTGGCTGAGGGAAGGAGGTTCTCACCCAAGATTTGACAGTGCATGTAATGTGTTCTTGGGATCATTCCTCCTTCTCCAAACACAGCACGTTGCGTTTATGCCAAAGAGCTCGATTTTGGTCTCATCTGACCACAACACTTTCAAATAGTTGTCCTCTGAATCATTCAGATGATCATTAGCAAACTTCAGATGGGCCTGTAAAAGTTCACTCTTGAGCAGGTGGACCTTGCGGGCCCTACAGGATTTCAGTCCTTCATGGCTGCCTTGAGATCATTGATAAGATGGTCCTGTGTAGTTCTATTCCCATGATCATTAAAACTCCATGAAATGAGATCTTGCATGGAGCCCCAGACCAAGGAAGATTGACAGTTATTTTGTGTTTCTTCCATTTGCGAATAATCGCACCAACTGTTGTTGCCCTCTCACCAAGCTGCTTGGTGATGGTCTTGTAGCCCATTCCAGCCTTATGTAGGTCTACAATCTTGTTCTGACAACCTTGGACAGCTCTGGTCTTGACCATGGGGGAGAGATTGGAATCTGATTAATTGCTTCTGTGGACAGGTGTCTTTTATACAGGTAACAAGCTGAGATTATGTGCACTTTTTTTAAGAGTGCTTCTAATCTCAGCTCATTACCTGTATAGAAGAAAACTGGAAGCAGGAAATCTTGCTGATTAATAGGGGATAAAATACTTATTTCACCCATCAAAATACAAATCAATTTATAACTATTTTGAAATGCGCTTTTCTGGATATTTTTGTTGTTATTTTGTCTCTCACTGTTAAAATAAACCTACCATTAAAATTTTAGACTGATGATTTCTTTGTCAGTGGGCAAACATACAAAATCAGCAGGGGGTCAAATATTTTATTCCCTTACTGTAATTGTGAGGTGGAAGGAAAATGATAAATGGTTTTCAAAATTTCTTTACAAATAAATATCTGAAAAGTAGGGATGTTCGGGCCGAACATTGGCTGTTTACACATTCGCCCAACAATCAAATTATCAGGGCATTCGACCATTTGTTTGGCCCGCCAAATGGCCACAATGCACTACGCCGCCGCACAGTACATTGAGAGCCCTGATTGGCTGAAGTAATGAAAGCTTTGCCCAATCAGGGCACAGAGCACTGTCAGAGCCATGATTGGACGCTATCATGATGACTCTATTCAATCATGGCTTATTGCTGTTAGTCCCGCCCCACACTATGGAAGTATTCTTTTAATGGCGACCTTTTTCAGTGTGATATTGGTATGGAGAGAGATAGAACAGGGCTCTGTTTAGTGCTATTAGACAATTAGTGTGCGATAGTGTGCTATTCTGATTCTATTATCAGTGTAGAATATCAGTTTAGTGTGAATGTAGGGATAGTTCAGTGTGAGTGTAGTGCAACCATTCATCTTTATATTAGTGTAAATGTAGGGATAGTTTAATCAGTGTGAGTGTAGTGAGACCACCATTTATCTTTACATTAGTGTGAATGTAGGGATAGTTCAGTTAGTGTGAGTGTAGTTACCGTTTAACACAGTATATTTCATTGCATTACTGCAAGTTTAACGCTGTAAATTTCAGTGCCTTACATGCCGTTTAACAAAGTAGATTTCTGTGCGTTACTACACACTTAATGCAGTATATTTTATTGCGTTACTGCAAGTTTAGTGCGTTACTGCAAGTTTACCGCTGTATATTTCAATGTGTTATATTTAGTTTAAAGCAGTACAGTTCAGTGCTTTACTGTAATGCCATATATTTCAGTGCATTATCTTCAGTTTAACGCAGTCAAGTTCAGTGCGTTACTGCAAGTTTAACACCTTATATTTCCATGTGTTGCGTTCCGTTTAACTCAGAACATTGTGCGTTAGTGCACGCTTAACATAGTATATTTCAGTGCGTTACTGCAAGTTTAATACTGTACAACTCAGTGCATTACTGCAAGTTTAACGCTGTATATTTCAGTGCGTTATTTTCCATTTAACGCAGTACAGTTCAGTGCGTTACTGCAAGTTTAACGCCATATATTTCAGTTCAGTACGTGCCGTTTAACGCAGTACATTTCTGTGCGTTAGTGCACGCTTAACGCAGTATATTTCAGTGTGTTACTGCAAGTTTAACACCATACATTTCAGTGCGTTACTGCAAGTTTAATGCTGTATAATTCAGTGCGTTATCTTCCGTTTAACGCATTACAATTCAGTGTGTACCTGCGAGTTTAAGGCCGTATATTTTAGTGCGGTACGTGCCGTTTAACGCAGTACAGTTCAGTGCGCTACTGCAAGTTTAACGCCGTATTTTTCAGTGCATTACGTGCCATTTAATGCAGTACATTTCTGTGCATTAGTGCACACTTTTCGCAGTATATTTTACTGCAAGTTTAACGCCGTACAGTTCAGTGCATCACTGCAAGTTTAACGCCTTATATTTCAGTGCATTATCTTCCGTTTAACGCAGTACAGTTCAGTGCATTAATGCACGCTTAACGCAATATATTTCAGTGCGTCATCTTCCGCTTAATGCTGTATAGTTCAGTGCGTTACTGCAAGTTTAATGCCATATATTGCAGTGTGTTACGTGCCATTTAATGCAGTGCATTTCTGTGCATTACTGCACACTTAATGCAGTATATTTCAGTGCATTACTGCAAGTTTGCCGCCGTACAGTTCAGTGCATTACTGCATGTTTAACACTGTATATTTCAGTGCGTTATCTTCCATTTAATGCAGTACAGTTCAGTGCGTTACTGCAAGTTTAACGCTGTATATTTCAGTGCATTATCTTCCATTAACGCAGTACAGTTAAGTGCATTGCTGCAATTTTAACGCTGTATTTCACAGTGCAATACCTTCCGTTTAACGCAGTACATTTCTGTGCATTAGTGCACTTTTGACGCAGTATATTTCTGTGCGGTAGTGCATGTTTGACACAGTATATTGCAGTGCAGTTTTACTACAGTATAATATAGTGTATCAGTGGAGTGTGTCTGTGTCATAGTGAGTACTCAAGGTAAAGTGCACCAAACACCACTTTCCATTGGTTAAAGTGCATCCATGTACAAATTTCCACATCTATATTACATTGTGTTAATAAGCACCCCCCCCATCATGTCTGGGAGGACAACAAGGAGGGGCAGATGTTCCCATGGCACTGTGAGGGGACCAGCAGCATATGTGTCCACAGGCAAAGGTGGATGTGGTCAGTCCTCAGGCAGGGCATAATTTCCTCTGTTTAGTGATGTTGCCCACGCTATCCAGCCACAGCATGCAGAGGTGGTGGACTGGCTTATTAAATCCTCCTTATCCTCCATCACCCACACAGAGACTGATGCACAGTCCACTGCAGCTGCCAGAGTGGCTAAACCTGCCTCCTTGTCCACAGCTATACCTGCCATAGCCCCAGCATCAGGCATGGAGGAGTCAGCTGAGTTATTTGAACACAGTGTCAGCCATTTGCTCCTTGATGATACACAGCCATTACTTGATTCAGATGTTGGTTCTGAGGTTGAGGATGAGGAAGGCAGGAACATGAGCCTACAGAGAGGGGAGAACACTGGTACACAAATTGGCAGTCATGTTCCTCCAGCAGAAGCATGAGGATGGAGGAGATGATGATGATGATGAGGTCACTGATGCGACTTTGGTGCCAGATAGAGCAGAGGAGGAAAGTGAGGGTGAGGAAAAACCCCAATGAGGCAGCCATCAAGGAAGAGTAGAGAGCAGCCATCCTATTCCATCACATTGTGGAGCTGTTATCTCCTGGCCCACTTTCCACATGTAGCACTGGGCTCTTTAAAACAACACAGAAAGGATTTTTTTTCTCCTCTCTTGTGATGGACAGCTACAGGGAGAGAGGGGACTGGACTGTGCCCTGATTGGCTGTTGCTACAGCTGACCCTGCCCCTAGTAACTCCGAAGAAGGAGTACTCCTGATTAGCTGCCTAAGCCAGGCTGGTTCCCAATTGGCTGGGGGGTGTTTTTCAGCCTCTCACCACTGAGAGAAGCAGGAAATCCATGTGGGATCTGATGAGAGGTGTCTGGGACCCATTTTAGAGATCCTGAGAACTACTTGGGGAACAGGAGTGCCTGGCCAGTACAATATATCCCCGGGAAGTGTTCTGTGAGGAGAGAAACAGAATTGAGTACTTCATGTGACTGCTATTACAGAGCCCGGGAGCTGAACTGTGCTGTGTGTGCCCAGGCAGTGTTAGCCTGGAAGTTTGTGGTACAGGGCTCAGGGCTGCAGGAATCCACAGGACTGTTGTTGTGACCTGCTGACCACATGCAGTTGCCAGAGGATCTGTTCTGCCAGGAAAAGTGTGCTGCACCTGAATCACATGCAAAACTGTGTGCGGGGACCAGGCTGTGGGCTGTTGCTATGCTTAACACTACTTAATGCAGTGAGGGAGGAGAGACTTTGTTTCTAATCCAGTGTGTTCCAGTTGCTCCCAGTGACCACGTGTTCCAGCTTCCTGCTAAAGCTGCAGAGAGCTAGCTCAAGAGGAAGTACCCTTTCACCAGCCACAGAGGAACCCCTCAGGACTTGAATCAGTCATCAATGGTGAGAGGTTTCCAGACACCATCTTGTTTACTTTAGTGAATACTCCCACGTAAGGGCCCCACTGCCGGCAGACTCTCTACATAGTCCCACTGGCCAGTGGTTAGGCAGGACAACTTTGCATTAGGTAGTAGGCAGGCTGTATTGCCTTTGAAAAATTACATTTGTATTGCTGTACTGTGTTGGATTGTCATTATTCTTCAATTACAAGCCAGTATCGCTCACTAGCACCGGCCTAGTGCACCAGTTGCTTCCCAGGCAGATGTGGTGAACGAACAGTGACACCCTGTGAATGGTGTCACTTAACAAGGTGCCTACATTGCTATATTGCAAATTTTTTCATTATTTAACCCATTCCTTTCTAGGGCTTTGCCATTAAATAAAGCCCATTTAAACCTTTGAGGTGTGTCAGTGTTCTCGGGTCCAGGAAAGGGGTGAGTCATCACAGGTGCAGGGCAGAAGGGACCCAATAACAAAATACCTGCGGCTCCTGTGGGGGTGGCGCTACACATAGATCAGCTGTCTGGGCCTTTTTAGCACATGTGCAGCTGATCGCACTGCAATTTGCAAACTTTGTCCCAAGCACATCAAGCATGGCAAAAACACCAGCCATTTGATTACCACATGCTTAACAAGGCATTTAACCTCCCACCACTCAGCCCATTGGCAAGAACACCTAAAAGCCACACATAATAACCACAAATCTGTTTCTCCTCCCTACTCACCTCAGTCTGCCCCTTGCTATACCTCATGACCTCTCAGCAGCCTCCTCTGACATTAGTATGGTGCATCCGACATCCAATTCCAAATTTTCGGATGACAAATACCTGAGTTGCAAACTTGAAAATTTTTGTTGTCCATAAGCACAACGTCCGATTTCCGCTAAATGTGTAAAGTTGTCGTCCGGAAAAAACAAAGATAACAAACCACATATGATTGGAAGCCACGACCGAGCCTAAACAACCCGGAAGAAATTGCCCATGAAAACTAGAAACTGGTTTCAAGAAAGAACTTTCGCCTTATGTCTCAAATCTTCATTTTTTGACAAAGGAATACATTTTTTTTTTGCGCATTATACATGTCAAATGTTGAAGCCTTTGCTTATCCAGGACACAATTCTACATGTTTTATTTGTCTACCCCTAAAATCACCCTGCAAATAGTTTCTAGTTTCATATACTCAAATTCATATCTAAATCTGTGTCGCTCTCTCTCATATACACACATTATATATATATATATATATATATATATATATATATATTTCCTGGACCTCCCCATGTCAGCCTACTATGGGTCAGGTCCGCCCCCTCTGACCCCTCCAGGACCACCTTTTTCCTAGTCCATAAAGGGCGTCAGTCAGACCAGACCAGCGTTCTTTTTTCGTCCTCGGATGGGCTGTAAATATCCCAAGGAGGTGTGTTCCCTTGGTGCAGGGACATACTATACAGTATAAATGACTGTTATTATTTTGGCAACTAGAGCAGGCAGGCCATATGGCACAGTATAAATTTCTGTTTATTATTCTGGCAGGTTTTAGCAGGCAGTTATTGTGTTTTACCTGTCCCCTGTTGCTATTCAGCAGTTCTCTGGGTTCAGCAGTGCACCCCTCGTGTGTCTGAATGGCGCTGAGTCGGGCGGGGTGATGTCACGGCGGCTGTCCTCCTCATCTGGTTGCCTAGCAACCTCCGGGAAGCTTGTCGCCGATTCGTGGCGCTGCCCTGTCTTAAGGGGCGGGTCTGCCAGTCCCTGAGCCTCCCTGTGTTTCCCCTACGGTGGTGTCCGGCTTCCTGGCTATAGCTCGTTAGCTTGCTGCTCTGCTAAGGTAAGCGGTCTCTCCCTGCAGCTGTCTCATGCTGGTCTGCAGGTTCCCACTAGTCTGACCTCCCTCCGTTTCCTTTGATCCTCAAGGTCCTATTGAAGATTCACAGAGAGAAGGTCACGGCCATAGCAGTTCTACCTCTCTGGACCAGAAGGCCATGGTTCCCATTGGTGTGGAGGATGAAGATGTGCCAGTCAATCCCACTGCCACCTTGTCAGGATCTCCTGCTCCAGAACGGAATGTGTCATCCGGACCCCCGGGAGACTGAAGCTAATGGCGTGGAAATTGAGAGGAAATCTTTGAGAGAATTGCACCTCTCGGAAAGAGTATTGAATACCTTACTGCAGGCTCGTAAGAAGTCTACAAATTTGGCCTATCACCGGGTGTGGACAGTCTTCCGACGCATCGCTGCGGAGAGAGGTTGGGAACCCGAGTACCCTTCGGTCTCGAACTTCTTGGAGTTTCTCCAGCTGGGGCTTGATAGGGGTTTGGCCTACAATTCCTTGAAGGCCCAGGTGTCTGCCCTGTCGGCTATGACGAATTCAAGATGGGCATTGGATTCTGTCGTGATCCGTTTTTTGAAAGCAGCCATAAAGATTAGGCCTCCCCTCAAATCCTTTTTTCCCAAATGGCACCTGACTTTACTGGCTCCTCCTTTTAATCCAACGTCTGCCTGTTCGTTATTCCATTTAACTTTAAGGACAGTGTTCTTGACGGCCATTGCTTCTGCCAGAAGGGTCTCCGAGTTATGCGCTTTTTCGTCCAAATAGCCTTTTTGTCTGATCCTTCCAGATAAAATTATTTTTAGACCAGTTCTGAGCTTCCTACCAAAGGTCTCTACTGCCTTTCACATGAATTGGGAGACTATCCTGCCAGCCTTCCCCGTGGATTCTTTTTAAGATGATTGGAAGAAGCTAGACCTGGTCTCCTCTGTCTCGATGTACCTAGAGCGAACTAAGGTTTTTTGCAAGCAAGATCAGCTTTTCATCTTTCCTATGGGACTAAAGAAGGGCATGGCAGCTCTGCCTAGGATTGTGTCTTCCTGGATTGTAAAGACCATACAGATCACATACGAGATTCGACGACGAGGGGTATGGCAGCATCATGGGCAGCCTATGCAAAGGTGTCACCTGAAATAGTGTGCAGAGCAGCAAGCTGGAGCGCACCCAACACTTGTATCCAGCATTACAGGTTGAATGTGGATTTCTCTCCTGCGGAAGCGTTTGGTTCTTCTATTATTACTGCGGCTGTCGGCCATTAAATTTATTAAGCAGCAGTTTTTCTCTGAGTTTTCTGTTCTTACTCTTCCCCCCTTTTTTCAGGGTTTGCTTGGTACATCCCATAGTAGGCTGACATGGGGAGGTCCAGGAATACAGAAAGTTGTTATCCATACTTTCCGTAATTTTCCTTTCCTGGATCCTCCCCATGTCAGCCGGGGATTCCCACCCTATCTTCCGTCGCGAGGAAGGGAATTTGGAATTCTGGTCTGGTCCGACCGCCACCCTTTATAAGCTAGGAAAAAGGTGGTCCTGGAGGGGTCAGAGGGGGTGGGACCGGCCCATAGTAGGCTGACATGGGGAGGATCCAGGAAAGGTAAATTATGGTAAGTATGGATAACAATTTTCCGTAATATATATATTATATTTTTGTTGCTTATGACATTTTTCTTTTTTGAATATAGAAATGCAAGTTGAACTTTTTCATGCCTGTAGATATGTTTTGATGCATGCAAGTAAAAATGGGATAATGAGGGAATAACACACAATTGTCCCATTACTTTTGGTCCCTTAAAAAGTGGGAGGCACATATACAAACTGCTGTGATTCCTACACTGTTCACCTGATTTGGATGTAAATTCCCTCAAATTAAAGCTGAAAGTCTGCAGTTAAAGCACATCTTGTTTGTTTCATTTCAAATCCATTGTGGTGGTGTATAGAGCCAAAAAGATTAGAATTGTGTCGATGTCCCAATATTTATGAACCTGACTGTATATATATATATATATATATATATATATATATATATATATATATATATATATATATATATACACACACACACACACTATATATTGTTTTTTTGTTGCTCATTTTCTTTGCCTAGTTAGCTCATCTAACTGTTTTCAAATTAGGTATTACAACACCAAAGATAATCATTTTTCATTTCCCAATTTTTTTATTGTATTAAAATTATAATTTTCATTTTTACTTACATGCATCAAAACATATCTACAGGCATGAAAAAGTTCAACTTGCATTTGCAAGTTCAACTTGCATTTCTATAATCAAAAAAGAAAAATGCCAAGAGTCACAAGCAACAAAAATATAACCCCCTCCCCCTTCCCAAACAAAAGTTTTATGACAAATTAGTATAATGATAATCTTGGGACCAAGATGACCCTGTGTGCTCTGGTGCCTGATTATGTTGCCATTGAGTGACATGATGCGGTGCTACCTGGGGTGGAGGTGGTGGTGGTGGTGGTGCTTGGTACTCTCCAAGGTAAGTATTTTCAGTAAGTTCATCTCTGACTCCTTTGTTAAGAACCTATAGGAGAAGACACTATGCCCTTTGCTGTTGGTTTTCGTCATTTTGCATAACTTGTTCACAGTTACAAGGCCAAAGGAATCAGATTCATCCGTGTTTTTTTTGGTAGAGCTGATGAAGCATTTCTCATAAAGCTTGTAGCTGCCTTCTCCAGGTTTCTGCTTTTCTGTGTTTTCTTTGCTGGAGGTTGTGTCCTTAGGATGGGCTCCTCAGTGGTGGCTCCAGCTGGCTCCTCCAAAATTTCAGATTCCTGTGTTTTGAAAATGGCAATAGGAAAGGTTAGCTCAAATGAACACAACCATAGGCATTTTAGACCTGGCTCTGTTTTTTGGAAAGGAAATGAGCAGCAGTTTGAATGACATTTCAAGCAAGGTATATCTAGCTGTATTTGGGAATACTTATTTAACAATATTTTCCTAAATTACACAGACTTTGTGCAGACTTAAATAATCCCTTTGAATTGACACACATAGGATGTAAGTAAACACTTTACCTGTGTCAAGGTAGGTTCTTCAACATCTTCTCCATGCACTTCTGGAGATGGACAATCAGCAGAGGTTGAAGGCAGGGTTGATATTGAGGCTCTGGATTCACTGTGTTCAGAGAGAAAGCAAAGACTTTCAAAGTACCAAAGCCCTGGCACAGAAATCTCCTCTGCTGCAGCTCCTGACCTTTCTGACGCCTTTGATTTTATTTAGCTCTTTGCAGAAAACTGTGAAGAGATTATTGATTTTATTGCGAACATATACTGCATCTGCATTTGGGCATATACTTTTGCACACTTCAGCCAATTTTGTCATTGCCTCATGTCTTTTTGGCTTATCAGAGTATTCTTTAGATTTTGTTCTCCACAAACAAGGCATCTGCCTCTAAAAATCTATGATGTGTGGCAGAAACTCTGGTGAGGTGAATTTGTCTGTCATGATACTTCTGCAAGACACAAATCACATAAAAAAAGTCAGCATATGTCCTGACAAACTTTGTATAAACTTTGCAGTATAGGCCCCTAAACCCACAAACACTATAAGCTAGATCAGGGGTCTCTAAACTTTAGAAACAGAGGGCCAGTTTACTGTCCGTCAGGCTTTAGGGGGGTCAGACTGTGACCAGTGGGATTAGAAACACCCCTGGCATCATTGTCAGTAAATGATGTTCCATCATTGATTTTAGAGGGAAAATTGTGCCCCATCCTTGGTGTCAGTGGGAGGAATAGAGCACCATCATTGGTGTCTGTTGAAAGAATCGTGCACCAAGGGCCAGATAAAGGCAAGCAAAGGGCCACAATTTGGAGACCACTCAGCTATATGAAAATGATTTAGAAATATATTGCTATAAAAAATTTACCTTCAGTCGTTGCCAAGTTTGGATCCTTGCGCGTGCGTACGAACGATAATTGATATATGTTGGCGTCTCCGGGAAACATCTTTCCACGTTTTATACACTGAACATGCATAGAACTCTGCCCCTGTCCTTCTTTCTAGTGTATTCCCTGCCTCTTCTCTTTCGGGGCAGTGGGAGAGCAAATGGCGCAGAGACAGCAGGTGTGTGGTGAGAGCAGCAATGATGAAAACCCAGAGAAAGCGACTTCCAGATCCAGGAGGAGCAATAAGGCCACAAATATGTCCTTTGAAGAAATGGTGGAGATGGTGGACATCTTAGTGAGGACAGACTATGATGGGAAGCATGGACCTTACAGAAAGCCAAATGCCAGAAAGGCCAGGATGATGGATAAAGTTGTGAGAAAACTGCACAGGAATTTTGGGGTACGACAAAACAAGGAACAGTTGAGAAAACGCTGGTCATACCTTAAATTGAGAGAGGAAGATCAGTATAGAAAGATCATGAAAGTGCTGTGAAAAAGTAAGTATTTAATCTGTGTTCCTATTACTTTCGTGCCAGTCCATGTTCTTTTCTTTACTGTTCTACAGTTTAAAATGCCAAGTTTTATTTTTGTGGACACAGTGATCTGTCGTGGGACATGAAACATCATTTTGATTGACCACTAATACTTTGTTATTGGGAGATGCACGTTAAATGCATTTGTTCTGGCCTATTTTGATGTAACATAAGTTTAGTAGATTGTTGTATAGATGCATTCGTAACTACTGAAATGTCAACTATATTCAGTGTCAGTAGAGGACACTCAGCAGCTGTTACGCAGCTGGACGAAGGAGCACCAGTGTGGGACACCATAACAACCTTGTTATCGTGTCCCACGCAGGTTCTTCAGTGGCTACTAGGGGTATCTCCATGTGTGAAACTTGCACAAAACAGAGAAGTATTCCTGTTTTTGGAAAGGGCAAAAAACATGTAGGCAGCTTGGATCTCTGCCAAAACAGACAATTGAAAGACACTTCAAAACAATATTTCATATTACTATTCCTAGCCTAACATATCTGTCAGATAATTATACCTTTTTGGATTCACATACGGGAGAAAAGAAGAGGAACATCTGAGCTGTGTGTGAACACAAGTAACCCAGCACCTCCTGAAGATCCAGAAATTCAACTCACCAGACACCCCGAAGAAGATATTAATGTTGATGTGCAGGAAGTACTGTGTGAAGTTCTGAAAAATGTGTTGACCACAGGTCAGTGTCTGAGACCACAGCTTCAAGTAATGGATGAATGCCTGCATGGTGTGTTTGATATTTTTTAGGTGCTGTGGATGTTGTGGAAGACAAAACTCACTTCAACAGTGCAAGTGCCCAAATACTTATCAGTGAGCTCTTGGTTTGCAATAGGGAATTGGAGATAATGAAAGAAAACATGCATGATCTCCAAAACAGAGTTATCAACATCATCAGTATTTTAGCAAAATTTTAAAAAGCAAACATGTTTTTTTTTTTTTCGTTCTGTTGTACACGTGTTTGTACAGTTTAATATTGACTAACCTTTGCACATTTTTGTAATAGTTGCAACTGTTATATTTGAATGTACGATTTCACTTTAGCAAAAGATTGACATATGAACCTGCAACTCGATGACTTGTCATTATCTTTTTTGTTGCCTACATCATGTTAAACAGGATCAAACCTATGTATTTCAGCACTTGCAGCCTTCCTCAGATGAGTAATTATTCTTTAGATGAAACACATCAGCATAGTTTCTATTTACATTAAAAGAGGAATCATCGAGTTGCCAGCTCCTATTTTATCTTTGCCCATTTCTCAGGGTGGTTGGCTCCCCCAGCTACAGCATCAAATTGGACACAGCACATTGTTGAATAAGGTATGGTAGCTTGGCCAAAAGTATTTTCATCTACAAAAAGCTTGAAGGTGTGCTTTCACACATTGTACAAATATCCGTGTTTTGTATATTACTATTTCACCAAAAAACTTTAATACCTTCAACAGTTTTAGGTACACGTTTACATGTAATTTTTTCATCGTAAAAGACTTCTTCCAATGGGATCAGTTACACGAACTCACACCTCCCTCTTTATACTCCGATCGTGATTGGTCACGGTCGTATTTCCTACTGCGCATGTGCGCGCTTGCCGTCCCCATGATCGCAATACATCGGGCATGACCCCAGTCATTACATACATGGAGGACAAATGTGAATAACACAATCTACATCTAATCTCTGTACACTGCAGATAATATTCATATCGAACACCATAACTGCCATACATTGAAGAAATATCACTCGATTACAAATATAAAATATATGCACATACCGTATATACTCAAGTATAAGCCGAGTTTTTCAGCTCATTTTTTAGGCTGAAAAACTACCCCCTCGGCTTATACTCAAGTCAGCAGTAAAACAGCGTGTCTGCCGCTGTGTAATCCATGTGCAGCCGTACCTTTTCGTTAGTAAAACAGCGTGTGTCTGCCGCTGTATAATCCAGTCTGTTTGCCCGTCCATTGTAAGACAGCCCCACCTCCTCCTCGTCTGTGATAGGTGAAACACTGATACAGTTTCCCATTATCGTATCAGTGTTCCTCTATCACGGACGGACGAGGAGGAGGCGGGGCTTTCTTACAATGGACGGCCGAACAGACTGCATTACACAGCGGCAGACACACGCTGTTTTACTAATGAAAAGGTACGGCTGCATATGGATTACACAGCGGCAGACACGCTGTTTTACTGCTGACTGTGAGAGACTGCATAGGTTAGCACAGTGAGAGACTGCATATGGGCACAGTGAGAGACTGCATATGGGCACAGTAATAGACTGCAACTGAGCACAGTGAGACTGCAACTGGGAACAGTGAGACTGCAACTGGGAACAGTGAGACTGCAACTGGGCACAATTAGACTGCAAATGGGCACAATTAGACTGCAAATGGGCACAGTGAGACTGCAGATGGGCATTGTTTACCCAGTAGCTGCTGCATTTTTCCACCCTAGGCTTATACTCGAGTCAATATGTTTTCCCATTTTTTTGTGGTAAAATTAGGTGCCCCGGCTTATATTCGGCTCGGCTTATACTCGAGTATATACGGTATATAATATACATATGTGTGTATAACTAAAAAGTCTATTATACCTAGAATTGCGATAAATACACCAGCAACTCTGAATATATATTAAATAAAATACAGGTAAGGTATTAAATTATAACATGCGGAAAAAAAACAAATCATCACTTATTTAGTATCAGAGAATTGGGTCAAAAAACTAATATATCAACCTCACATTTTAATATGGGATTAATAAATATATGAATCCAATAAAATACCTAAAGAGTAAAAATATTATTAAAAATACATGTATATGGTGGACATATAGTTTAAATATCTGCCACAACATTACATGTATAATATAAATGATCCATTACATATATGTCCATCTCCCTCAATATATATGTGTGTGCATACATAGATGCATACCATGCATCCACATAAACACACCCCTATGGATACAAAGCTGTTCAAATATATACATTAAAAGGTTTTATTAAAAATTGCTAATAAAGCAGTTTAAATCGAGTTCAATATTTAACCCTCTCGGGTAGAGACTCCTCAAAAGGAAGATCCACTTAGTTTCTCTCTAACATGGTATGCATCTATGTATGCACACACATATATATTGAGGGAGATGGACATATATGTAATGGATCATTTATATTATACATGTAATGTTGTGGCAGATATTTAAACTATATTTTCACCATATACATGTATTTTTAATAATATTTTTACTCTTTAGGTATTTTATTGGATTCATATCTTTATTAATCCCATATTAAAATGTGAGGTTGATATATTAGTTTTTTGACCCAATTCTCTAAAACGAAATAAGTGATGATTTGTTTTTTTTTCCGCATGTTATAATTTAATACCTTACCTGTATTTTATTTAATATATATTCAGAGTTGCTGGTGTATTTATTGCAATTCTAGGTATAATAGACTTTTTAGTTATACACACATATGTATATTATATATGTGCATATATTTTATATTTGTAATCGAGTGATATTTCTTCAATGTATGGCAGTTATGGTGTTCGATATGAATATTATCTGCAGTGTACAGAGATTAGATGTAGATTGTGTTATTCACATTTGTCCTCCATGTATGTAATGACTGAGGTCATGCCCGATGTATTGCGATCATGGGGACGGTGAGCGCGCACATGCGCAGTAGGAAATACGACCGTGACCAATCACGATCGGAGTATAAAGAGGGAGGTGTGAGTTTGTGTAACTGATCCCATTGGAAGAAGTCTTTTACGACGAAACTAGTCTGGGAGGAGCTACATGACAGTTACCTGGTGTGCAGCATTCGGATCTTTCGACCACTCGTCGAATATACAATTTGGGGTTTTTGGACGGAAGTTTGCAGTGGTTCGATTGCAGTGGAGAGGCAAGCTTACATGAAGGAGGGTGAGACACACATAGATGTTTGATCCGACGAGACCGCAATACATCGCGGCTGCCTTTTGTATACTTGCCTGGCGTTTGGAGAAGTTTTATTGAAGTGCTTGATTTTTATCTGCCTAATGTGAGTTTAACCATTGAAGGTCACTTGTGCTGTGCTATTTTAATTAAAGTTGTGACATACTTCACTATTGGAGATACTTGTTTTTTTCCATGTGGGAGACTTGACTGACCTAATTTCATCATTTGGAGTCGTTTCTGATACCCTGGGGGGTAATTAAGCTGATTAGCCGAGCATAAGAGTGCGAGGCATATCCTATTGGTGAGTGCAAGTCCTTAAGGAGTGGAGTCACTGAGCACGGTGGTGTGGTGAAGATTTTCAAGGACACACAGGAAAATATAATTTACACAATTTCGATTTAAAGTCACTATTTGGATGCAGTTTTATTTATGGACTTACTTTTCAAACTATTTGCAGCAATTTTTTAAAAAAACACTGTTTTGAACGTTATGGACACTTGATGAGTTTATTATATGCACATTTTTTCACAGGGTGTATATTGATAAATTTATATGTATGCATTTGTTCACAGAGTGTATATAATTTACAATTAGATGTGTGTTGCAATACACTGAGCGCTACTATTTTGGTTATTCAAAATCACTTTTCAGTCATCCTAAAATAATTGTGATAATCATCGGTATTATTCTCCTAGAGCTCACGAAGAAGGGACATATGGGAAAACTCCTCCCGTTGATGCAACCAAGTTTTGCACCAGCTTCTCCTCTTCTGTTTTTTTTTAAGCACTTGGCTTAGCCCCAATATTCAAATTCCAACAATAGCAAGAGCTGTAGCATCCGCCATAGAGTGCAGTTGATGTTTTAATGATTTGTCGCAATTCACAAAACGTTGATTCCGAATAAATGACTAAACGTAGTCCCCGGATGTTGTCTGCACAGGTCAGGATGGCAATTTCACTTCCTTTATACTACGCCAGCACGTAAAGCACGTTCACTTTGTCGGATGTCAAAATTTGTACAAGTTACTGGGAGTTCGGGGGTGGGGGGAGTATCTCTTTCCACAGCTAGTGCCCTTTTGAGGTGGTGTTGGGTGCTCCGGTTCACCCTCTTCTCCTTATTTAATAGGGAGTAGGTGAGTGATACTCCCTGTAATGTATCTGGCACACTCGCATTGTTGATACTAATACCCTAAGTTGTCTTCCAGGAGACCTTTGTTTGATCCCTGAATTATTTTTATGCTCCCTCTTGGTTTTTTTTTTTTCTCTTCTCTTTTAGCTCCAGCTTTACAAGTGTACACCTAGATGCTTTATTTCTTATAAATGATCTGTATATTAATATCTGACCTGTTGTGATTTACAAAACCAGGCGACAAATATCCTGCTGTCATATGTATTTTGTGTTTATATGCTTTTTCTTTTCTCGTCAGCGTTTTGTTGGCTGTAACATGTCTATCTTTTTCGAACAATAAAAAATTATTGAAAGTAAAATTCGTACAAGTTAGTAATATGGTCGTCCAACCTGATGAGTTGCACCTTCAGAAAAATGTGACGATATATCGG
Organism: Rana muscosa; assembly: GCA_029206835.1. Classification (NCBI taxonomy): domain Eukaryota; kingdom Metazoa; phylum Chordata; class Amphibia; order Anura; family Ranidae; genus Rana; species Rana muscosa. Next base: position 997,145,129 of record CM055116.1, read on the forward strand.
ACGATTTTCTGCCCGTGTGTACAAGGCTTTAGTCCTCTAATTCCTTTCACATTTGTTGTTGGCTTCCATGCTCACCTATGGGCGTTGCCTACAATTCTCTGGGTCAGTATTTCCTTTTTCTTCCATCACTTCCTTGCCTCCCTTCCAGTTTTCTTCCTTATATACAGTATACATGCGCTCAGTCCAACCCATGTTGCCTGAACAACTTCACAGTTCTCTGTGTTCACGTCTGCTTAATACGTGTATACATTCTGACTACCTGTGTACTGATTCCAGCTTTATCTACTGTCTGTACTTGCCTGCCGCATGGCTTTGGCTTGTTTCCTAGTTTTCCCATCAGTCTCCTGATGCTGTACTCTGCACACGCTAAGTGGTCTCTGTGTTCTCAGCTGGGCATTCCTGGGGGCCGTGAGCTGGTACCAGCCCGCTGCAAGTCCATCTCCACCATCAGAGGCCTTGGTGAAGAAGTAGGCTGGGCCTTAGACTTTGCATCCTGGGGAACTCTAAGTTGGCGAACTACAAGGGCTCACTATCACAGACTACTGGCAATATTGTTTAGTGATGAGCTTTATGTTCGAGTCGAACATGAGTTCAAGTCAAACATTGGCTGTTCGCCCGTTCGGCGAACAATTTGGGGTGTTCGCGGCAAATTCGAAAAGCGGAACACCCTTTAAAAGTCTATGGGAGAAATCTAAAGTGCTAATTTTAAAGGTTGATATGCAAGTTATTATCATAAAAAGTGTATGGGGACCTGGGTCCTGCCCCAGGGGACATGTATCAATGAAAAAAAAAGTTTTAAAAACGTCAGTTTTTTCGGGAGCAGGGATTTTATTAATGCTTAAAGTGAAACAATAAAAGTGAAATATTCCTTTAAATTTCGTACCTGGGGGTGTGTATAGTATGCCTGTAAAGTAGTGCATGTTTCCCATGCTTAGAACTGTCCCTGCACAAAATGTAATTTCTAAAGGAAAAAAAGTAATTTAAAACTACTCGCCGCTATAATGAATTGTCGGATCCCAGCAATACAGATCAAAGTAATTTAAAAAAACGGCACGGGTCCCCCCCCCCCAGCCCATTACCAGGCCTTTTGGGTCTGGTATGAATATTAAGGGGAACCCCGCACCAAATTTTTTTAAAAAATAGCGTGGGGTCCCCCCAAAAATCCATACCAGACCCTTATCCAAGCACGCAACCTGGCAGGCCACAGGAAAAGAGGGGGGCGAGAGAGCGCCCCCCCCTACTGAACCGTACCAGGCCACATGCCCTCAACATGGGGAGGATGTCCCCATGTTGATGGGGACAAGGGCCTCATCCCCACAACCCTTGCCCGGTGATTGTGGGGGTCTGTGGGTGGGGGGCTTATCGTAATCTGGAAGCCCCCTTTAACAAAGGGGACCCCCAGATTCTGCCCCCCCTGTGTGAATTGGTAACGGGTACATTGTACCCCTGTGAAATAATATAATATAATGATGTGCTGTGGCACCAACCTAAAGTTTTACACGGTAAATCTTCAAACAAAGATATATATAAATGTGAACCAGAAATGTGACAATAAACCCAGTGCTCAATGCTCCATGTACTGTGTACATAAATCAATATTGATTGCTTAATCAATTTAAGCAGCACAGGATAAAAATGCAAAGTGGAGTAGATGATCCTAACCACATAATGCTAATATCACTCAAAAACTTGGCCCCAAATGAATAGGATAAACAAGTCCACAGATTTCTCAATTCAAACCTCCGGTGCATACACCAGCCAATGTCCCTCTGTTATAATCACTCCATGGATCTGCCCATCTGCTGGCGATGAATTCACTCAGTGATTCCTCATATGCTCCCGGTTCCCATATGCATTAGATGGACATGTGTAGGAAATACAAAAAAAAAACAAAGATCATTGCGCAGTACAGCACCACACCACAGTCTCCTACTCAACTGTGTGTGTGGTTACACTCTCATATCCTGGATATAAAACAGCGCTTGTAGTCAGCTCAGTCAGATCAATGTCCTCCTTCGGCTGCTGGGAGCATCACTAAGATCCTCCCCCTACGCGTTGCGTCAATGACACGTGACTTACTCATGGGGCAACTAAGCGATACAAATACATACATTAAGTTGAGAGGAAACCCCACGAGTGAATACAAAGAAGAATTATCTGAATTGATACTGAGAGGAAGTATGAAGAATATTCTAACTAAAAGAGAGGAAAAATATCTTGTTCGCGATATGTGTAGGGTGCCAGTGATCTACATGGTACCAAAGGTACACAAGGATTTACAAAATCCTCTGGGGAGACCCATAATTAATGGCATACAATCTCTTAACTCTAGATTGGGGGAATATGTTGATAAATTCATGCAACCACTGGTGCCAAAAACACGTGCGTATCTAAGAGATACTAAGCATCTCATACAGATATTGGATGGGATGGAACAAAATCCACAACAGAAATATATGATGGCCACGGCAGATGTTGCCTCACTGTACACCAATATAGAACATGAACAAGCCATAAAGGCCTCAAAATGGGCCCTAAATGGCTTTAGTAATTTAGCATCTAAACAGAAAAAAATCATTTTGAGAAGTCTGGCCTTTGGACTACAACACAACTATTTCTGGTACGACTCTGAGTACTATAGACAACTGAATGGAATAGGGATGGAGGCAAAATATGCCCAAGTGTTGCAAACATTTTCATGTCCGAGTGGGAGGAGGAAGCTATATATATTGATGTATCAGATCAGTTGGTGTTATATAAACAGTTCATTGATGACTGTATAGTGATATGGAGTGGCAGTGAAAGCACTTTATTTTCAAAAACTCAATGTTTATAACAAAAATATCAAGTTATCGTATACAACAAGTGAGAAAGCTATACAGTTCTTGGATTTAGAAATAATATTAGAGAACAATAAGATCAAAACAAAAACGCTCTTTAAACCAGTGGAAAGAAACAGCTACATTCCAGTGGACAGCTGCCACTTTGATCCATGGCTGATCAACATACATAAAGGTCAATTGATAAGGCTTTGACGGAATTATACAGACTCAAAAGTATATTTAGAACAGGCAAAAACAATTGGTAATAAATTCATCTCGAAAGGATATAATGAAGAGTTTATCAACAACAAAATAAGAGAGGTATATGAAATCCCAAGGGACCACCTCATAAAGGATAAAGAAAAGACAGTAAACAGATCTAAGGATGTACCAATAATTATGAACTTTAATATTCAACACAAACAACTTGAATCAATTTTTAAGAAGCATTGGCCAATCCTAAAGGCTGATAAACAGTTACAAAGTGTACTACCAGATAGGCCACGGGTGGTATACAGAAGAGCTCCCACTTTGAGGGATCTAGTGGTAAAAAACATACCAGATCCACCCAAAAAATCGAGTATACACACCTTCTTTCAAGGGAGAGGATTCTATCCTTGCAAACGATGTTATGCATGTAGAGAAACAAGGCAAAATGGGGTGAAATGCTCAAATTTCAAATCCAATACTACACAGAAAGAATATAATATCAAAGATTTCATTATGTGTAGGACTGAGGGGGTCGTATACATATTGGAGTGCACATGCTCATTACAGTATATAGGCAGAACAAAGAGACCCCTATGGAAACGTATAAGAGAGCACGTGCAAAATATAAAAGCAGGTTTCCCTAAACATAATGCTTCATGCCACTTTGCACTGTGTCATAACAAGAATCCGGCTGAGCTTAAATTTTGGGCTGTAGAGAAGTTCAAACCACGCTGGAGAGGTAGCCATGTAGTCAGAGAAATTAGTAAAAGCGAATTGCGGTGGATTTATGAAATATGTAGCTTGGCGCCGAATAGTTTGAACATTGACTTTGACTTAAATTGCTTCATCTCAGATTATTAGATTAAGGTTCCTGCCTGATATGCACACATTAGGTAGGTTCCTTTTTTCTGTACACACTTCAGATTTAGTTGATTTTTATTGGGATTGCCATTTGTCAGTATGTGTGACATTATGGTGCCAACATATGGAGAATATCCAGTTCCCCCCCCTTTCACCCCCATTTTTGGGGTTGCCTTTAGCATCTGGAGGGGATGGTATGGTCTAGGGGACCCATAGGTGGGTGTGTCAATGCTGAAGCATTTACATATGGAACCAACTGGGGTGTAGGGTTATCATCTGGTGTACTATCAAGCATAGTCTCAGTATTTCATCTATGGGACTAGATGATAGGATGTTGTTCAGGTTTTAACATCTATTATTCACATTATTGGGTATATATGGTAATATACACATCTCTACCATTTGTGTATTTTTATTTTTCTATATATTATATATAATTTCTATATAATTTTTACATATATTTACATATTTTTACATATTTTTAATAAGGTACTTTATGCTGTGCATTGGACAATAGAGTTTCCCTTTAATGCAAATGTGCGGGTGGTACCTGCATAAACCACTGAAGGAACCACTGAGCATGTTTCTCTATATATCCTTCCTGAGCTTTTAAGGTTTTTATACATAGATTAGATTAAGATTGTAAGATCTTAAAATGCCATTGTATTAAAGGCTTGTGATGTTTTAAATGTTTTTCTGGAAAATCGCTCACCAGCAATGATGTAGTCTTAGACCTATTTTGTCGCCATGACAATGACTATGTGGTCTATGAGCCTCTATATAAAGTCACGCTGCCGGGTCACATGCATACCCATGAGTAAGTCACGTGTCGTTGAAGCAACGCGTGGGGGAAGAGCTTAGTGATGCTCCCAGCAGCCGAAGGAGGACATTGATCTGACTGAGCTGACTACAAGCGCTGTTTTATATCCAGGATATGTGAGTGTAACCACACACACAGCTGAGTAGGAGACTGTGGTGTGGTGCTTTACTGCGCAATGATGTTTTTTATTTGTTTTTCCTACACATGTCCATCTAATGCATATGGGAACCGGGAGCATATGGGGAATCACTGAATGAATTCATCGCCAGCAGATGGGCAGATCCATGGAGTGATTATAACAGAGGGACATTGGCTGGTGTATGCACCGGAGGTTTGAATTGAGAAATCTGTGGACTTGTTTATCCTATTCATTTGGGGCCAAGTTTTTGAGTGATATTAGCATTATGTGGTTAGGATCATCTACTCCACTTTGCATTTTTATCCTGTGCTGCTTAAATTGATTAAGCAATCAATACTGATTTATGTACATAGTACATGAAGCATTGAGCACTGGGTTTATTGTCACATTTCTGGTTCGCATTTATATATATCTTTGTTTGAAGATTCACCATGTAAAACTTTAGGTTGGTGCCACAGCGCATCATTATATTATATTATTTCACAGTGGAGAGCTCAGCATTCTTTGAATGATTGCAGCTGGTATCATTTAATAATCTTTTGTTTTTTGTTCTCACGTTCACCACGTATTAGCGCTTTAGTATTATATTTCACTACATTGTACCCCTACTATTTCACAAAGAAAGTGTAAAAAATTGTAAAAAAAAACACAGAGACACAGTTGTGATAAGTCCTTTATTAAAAAAAAAACTAAAAAAAAACATTCCAGCGATGTAATCCAGTCTGTCCAGCGTTGTTCTCTATGTCCCGTGGTGATCCGATGTCCAGCGCTGCAGTCTCCACTCCACACAAAACCCCCATGATGTAAGAGGGGGCGGGGTCACCCGTCCACATCATAGGGTAAGCCCCGGCTTTCCCCGGCAAGCGGGGGGGAATACCCAATGATATCGGTGTGTAACCTGCCCACGTCATTGGTTATTCCCCGGCAAACGGGGAATACCCAATGGAGACTGCAGCGCTGGACATCAGATCACCGCGGGACATAGAGAACAACGCTGGACAGACTGGATTACATCGCTGGAATGTTTTTTTTGAGTTTTTATTTTTTAATAAAGGACTTATCCCAACTGTGTCTGTGTGTTTTTTTTACAATTTTTGACACTTTCTTTGTGAAATGGTAGGGGTACAATGTACCCCGTTACCAATTCACATGTGGGGCGGAATCTGGGAGTCCCCTTTGTTAAAGGGGGCTTCCAGATTACGATAAGCCCCCCGCCCGCAGACCCCCACAACCACCGGGCAAGGGTTGTGGATATGAGGCCCTTGTCCCCATCAACATGGGGACATCCTCCCCATGTTGAGGGCATGTGGCCTGGTATGGTTCAGGAGTAGGGGGCCGCTCTCTCGTCCCCCCTCTTTTCCTGTGGCCTGGCCTGCCAGGTTGCGTGTTCAGATAAGGGTCTGGTATGGATTTTTGGGGGGACCCCACTCCATTTTTTTTCCTTTTGGTGCGGTGGTTCCCCTTAATATCCATTACAGTGCCTGATATGGAATTTGGGGGACCCCCACGCTTTTATTTTTTGGTTCGGGGTTCCCCTTAATATTCATACCAGACCCAGAGGGCCTGGTAATGGACTGGGGGGGGACCCCTACCGCTTTTTTCAATGACTTTGATCTGTATTGCCGGGACCCGACGATTCATGAATAGCCGCGAGTAGATTTAAATTACTTTTTTCCTTTAGAAATTACCGTATATTTTGTGCAGGGACAGTTCTAAACACCGGAAACATGCACTACTTTATAGGCATACTATACACACCCCCCCCAGGTACGAAATTTAAAGGAATATTTCACTTTTATTGTTTCACTTTAAGCATTATTAAAGTCACTGCTCCCGAAAAAACTTCAGTTTTTAAAACTTTTTTTTGCATTGATACATGTCCCCTGGGGCAGGACCCGGGTCCCCAAACACTTTTTATGACAATAACTTGCATATTAACCTTTAAAATTAGCACTTTAGATTTTTCATGTTCGTGTCCCATAGACTTTAACGGTGTTCGCACAAATTTTTTGCCTGTTCGCATGTTCTGGTGTGAACCGAACCGGCTCATCCCTACTATTGTTATTATGCAAGTAATGATGGCCTTTTTTTCTCTATAGTACTGTTTTTTTGTTTGTTTTTTACCAGTGCATTTTATGTGCCTTGTATTTTTGACTGTACACATTTAGCTTAAAATTAATATTTTTTTTTTCCCTGTAGTGTACAGTATGTATTAAATAAAAAAAATGCAGTCCTTACTTAAAGGAACATAAAAACTATTGCACAGTTGTTTTTAAAGAAGCCCATACTAGTGTTCCAAAGGCACTATTAAATCCTGTTGCTACATGCTAATTCTGTATTATCACCCCCCGATTTGCAGCCCAGTTAATGTGGAAACTGAAAATTCTACACCTATACAATTATTTTATTTTCACCAAAGAATTATTACATTCAATTTTAGAGCAATTAAACCTTTATGCCTGACAGTTCATTGCCAGTAATCCAAATTCCAGTTATGCCATACCATTTCAGTGAAGGTCTATCACTGTATCAGAAAACATGTTTCAACCTGACTCTAAACATGGGAATCACCATAAAAAAATGTGCAATCATATCAGTCCACACCTAATGCACATGCCAATGAATTCTTTAGTCATGCATAGGACACATTGCATTTTAGGCCTCTTTCACACTGAGGCGTTGCAATAACGCGCTAAAAATGATTAGCGTTATTACAGCGTTTTTACCGCGTTAATGCTAAAAATAGCGCTAACGCCTATGCGTTTTTACCACGTTTTTACCGCGTTTTTGCGGTAAAAATGATTATTTGGTATCCCACAATCCTCCACTCTACTGCGGTCATGTGACCTTGCCACAGCTTCTGGGCATTTTTACCGCATTTTTACAGCGGTACTTATTCATTTCAATGGGGATAGTCGTTTTTACAGCGCTATTTTATGCGCCCCAAAGATGCTCCAAAAAAGCTGTTTGCAGGATTTTTTCCAACGCACAGCCAGCACAACACCTCAGTGTGAAAGCCCTCAGGGCTTTCACATTGTGAATGCTGGGGCATGATTATTTCAGGCGTTTTTACAGCGCTATTTTTAGCGCTAAAACGCCTGAAAAACGCCTCAGTGTGAAAGGGGCCTTAGTGACAATTCTTTGTGCCATTCCAGAAGTAACCCCCACATATGATAGGCTTCCCAAAATTAGGCTGCTCATTAATGTCTTCTTAAAAACATTTCCGAAATGTGCACAAAAGTGTATGTATTGTTGAGTTAGGCCTCAGTTATGAGGATCTGACCGACACTTGCATTTCAAAAGGAATAAGCATATAAGGGTGGGAAATAAGCATAATTCAAAGTAAGGATGACGTTTCTAATTTGGATTCATAGCTAATGCTCTTGCAAGAGAATATCATTTGAGTCCTCAAGTTGTTGGAAGGTTTTGATACTATTGAGGGAGAGGAAAGAATATATGACATGAAAGCCATGTTCCTGCCACCACTTGAATTGAGCAGGATTATCCATACCAGAGGGGAATGAATTAAAGTTACCAGACAATTTTACAGGTTTGCAAATGGGGAGTGTATGGGTAAAATATAATTTGGGTTCCTTGGATGGGAGGAAGGTGGTAGCTGGGGAGAGCTACAATAGGGAATGGATGGCACTCAATCAGATTCAAAGAAAGAAAAAAAGGTTAGAAGTAGCATGAAAATGAGATAGGGAGGAAATATTTGTTGCTAGATAGTATTGATGGATATTTGGAACAGCTAGGCCTTCAAGCTTAAATATAAATAAGATATGTTTGATGATTCAAGGCCTAGATTTACCCAAAATAAACTGTATTAGATAATGCTGCTGCATACAAAGAATATAGGCAGGAATTGCAACTGGAAGGATACAGAAAGCATACAGTAAATTGGGAAGCTGTATCATTGTAAGATCAGTTATGGTACTGAACTAGGAGATCGGGGTGTGTTGCTTGGAGTTGAGAAGTGACTAAAGAGGGGAGGCAAATAATCTCACTAGAGTGACTCATATGGGGTTTAAGTAACCCTAAAATAAAGCAAGGAGTCTGACCATTGAAATAGCTAACAATATTGAAGGATGGCCAATGTCTATGTTGATAAAGCAATAGACATAGCAGTTGATTTTGACTGATTTACAGATAGGCCAGGCATGGTGGCAAATGTATGTACTTGTTCAGCAAGCTAGAGCGAGAAATATGAGGTGAAATAAGTGAAAGTACAATATCATCTGCAAACATTATGATTTTATGATCTCCATGCTTTATGAACTCCAGCTGTTTCTACCCCATTAATGTCAATGTTTGTTCGCATAATTTTAGCCAGAGGTTCCAATACTAAAATGAACAAGACAGATTAGAGTAGAACAGCCTTGTCTGGTGCATCAGTGAATTGTAAACACAGAAGGTTCAAATGCACAATATTTGATCCTAGCTTGAAGAGAACTGTAGATGGCCAAATCTTAAATGATTTAATACTATTGTTAAGTCAGACCACAATAAAGTATTAAAAGCTTTAGTAGACTATATAACTTTCACACAGACTAAATCATATACACATATTTGTTTTTAACAACATTTTTTTTTTTTAACAAACAAATTCAGCAGGTTGCATTTTGGTCTGCATTTATAAGGAAAAACTGAAAGTGAGCAAAGTTTTTTTTGGAAACATTTTTTCTTTAATATAGTAAAAAATAATAAACCCAGTGATTTTTAAATACCAGTAACAAAAAAGCCCTGTTTGTCTCAAAAATTATTTAGAACTCATTTGGCTGCAGTTTTTTCATGAAAGATTTATTGTCAATCAGACTATCACAGCACTGAGAACTAAAAAATGTTCTGGAAAGAATTGTGGGGGGGGGGGGGGTAACATGCTGATATGGAGGTGATTAAGAAATAACAAAGTTATTGCCAAACCTCGTTAAGGGCAGGGACTCATGTGAATGTACAATGTAAAGCGCTGTGTAAATTAGCAACCCTATATAATTACCTGTAATAAAAAAAATGAAAAAAATAGAGATTAAACAATAAACAGACACTTAGCAGAAATGTAAAAATTGCCCTGACAGATAAAGGGTATATAAGTGTAACTGCAAGCACTGTCATCATTACAGTTCAGATGTTATTATTATATTTTAATGTAGGGAAAGTATGAATTACTTCAGAACACATAAAGTTATAATTCAGATTTTTTTAAGTTTTTAATAAAATTCTTGCGATGTGTTACCTGTAAGTTATATTTGAGATTTATCCATCTATTGTACAGGAATTAGGTGAAAATCACGGATTACATGAAGGAATACAGAGTATAATACTCAAAACATTAATCTACAAACAGCAAGACAGAAAAGACATAAGACAAACATTTAGATACAAGTGAAAGGGAGATATTCCATAGTTACAATGTTACTGCACGTGAGTAGGGATGGACGAACATCTCCCGGGACGGTTCGCGAACGCGGGTAAATGTTCACGAACCGCGGGTTCGCGGCGGGCCCCATTCATTTCAATGGGAGGCGAACATTAAAAACCTCCAGGTCATATATGCAGCCACAAAATAATTACTAGCTGTGCACACATAGTCCCACAACATGGACAATGACATAACAGAAGTATTAAGCAAATTTGTGATCGACAACGACAAGCATTCTTTTCTTATCTGAAAATTTTTGTCAATTCAGGAGCGCATGAAGGCCATGGAAGAGGCGCAAGGCCAGGCTATGAAAGGGGTGCAGGAGATGATCCTGCTATTGGAAAAGTTGCCATAAATGTTTTTGTTATATAAATCGTTTTTACAGTTATAACGTTTATTTTGTTTTTTGTAATATTGCTCGGTTTTATTGTAATAGCTCGGCCTAAATCAGCCAGAACTGACAGCAGCCGGTAAATACATGTCAAATATATATAGGGTCCATTCACACATCTGTAAAATGGGTCCGCATCCGTTCCACAATTTAGCGGAATTGATTTTCAATTCCAGTCTGAAAAATTAGGCATTCACAGCCTGGATAAAGAAGCAAGTGTCGGCCAGTACAGGCCCCAAAAATTAGCCGTAGCTGTAACACATGTCATCTGGACTCTATGGTGTCTGGTTCTAGCAGGAGGCAATTCCCATTGATGGAATGTTATACGTGCCTATTTTCATACTTGCTTTGTGAGTATTTGTAATCTTTTTATATATTTTTAACAAACCTAGCCACTGGTTATGCACTAGGTCGGTGCGCCCTCTTTTTTCCTTTTACTTTTTAGCCCAAAAATTAGCCAACAGGCATTCATCTGACAGCAAAGAACTTTGTATTCTGTGGCTGGAGGTACATTAGGCATTCACAGGATAAATACGTTTCGGGCACTAAAGGCCCCAAAAATTAGGCATTCAACGGACATAAAAGGCCTTTTATGCAGCTGTATTTACCCGAGAAGACAGGGACCATGAATAATTGTTATAGGTGGTGGTGGATATTTGTGGCCTGTCATGAGGAATTTGAATGAAACATGGTCTACTGGTCACATGTGTTGAATTCCTCAGAGATCCATGCCTCATTCATTTTTATAAATGTGAGGTAGTCAACACTGTCGTGAGCTAGGCGAGTGCGCTTATCGGTCACGATCCCCCCTGCTGCGCTGAACGTCCTTTCGGACAGGACACTGGACGAGGGGCAAGCCAACAGTTCCATTGCAAATTGTGCAAGCTCTGGCCAGAGGTCAAGCCTGCCCACCCAGTAGTCCAGGGGTTCATCACTTTTCAGAGCGTCCACATCGGCCGTTAATCCGATGTAGTCGGTCACCTGTCGGTCTAGGCGTTCCCTGATGCTGGATCCGGATGAGACCTGTCGATGGGTCGGCTAAAAGAATGATCTCATATCAGAAGTGACCAAGACATCTTCAAACCGCCCTCTTCTTGCAGGCGCTGTTGGATTGGAATCCACAACTGTTCCTCTGGGAGTGGAAATTCCTCTGCCAGCGCACGCAAAAGCAGAATGCAGCATTTCTCGAAGCAAGGCCTGGAAGTGCTCCATTCTGACAGCCCTCTTTGATGGTGGTAACATTTCTGCCATTTTTTGTTTGTACCGGGGGTCCAAGTACGTTGCCACCCAGTAATGGTCCTTACCCTTTATGCTTTTTATACAGGGGGTCCCTCTTAAAACACTGGAGCATGAAGGCCCCCATTTGCACTAAACTGGAAGCAGTGTGGTGGCCTGGCTCCTGCTCATCATCATCCAGGATAATGTCGTTCTCCTCCCCCATCCACGAACAACAACAGCAGGGATCCCAGAAAGGTTTAAAGCATGCTCTTCTTGCTCCTCCTCATCCGCCCCGGCACCATCCTCCTCTGACTCCTCTTCAGACTCCTGTTGTTGACTTGTCTTAGATAGAGTAGCCCCCCCCTGGGAATTCATCCAGCATTGCGACTTCCTCATCTTCCTGCTCCTGCTCCTCGACGGCTTGATCAATGACACGACGCAATGCACGCATAAAGAAGGCATAAGATACGATGTCACTGATGGTGCCATGGCTGCGACTGACCAGTTTGGTGATCTCATCAAATGGCCGCAAAAGTCTGCATACGTCGCGCATGAGCAGCCACTGACGCGGTGAAAAAAAAACAAGATCCCAGAACCTGTTCTGGCGCAGAGTTCGTACAGGTAGTCGTTAACTGCACGTTTCTGCTAGAGCAGCCTATCAAGCATATACAAGGTTGAGTTCCATCGCGTCGGGCAGTCACAAATAAGACGTCTGACCGGCAGATTGTGTCGCCGCTGAATGTCAGCAAGGCGAGCCATGGCCGTGTAAGATCTTCTGAAATGGGCCGAGATTTTCCTTGCCTGCCGCAAGACGTCCTGGACCCCAGGGTACTTGACAACAAATCGCTGCACGACCAAGTTCAAGATGTGTGCCATGCATAGCACATGTGTAATTTTGTCCTGTTTCAACACGCTCAGCAGATTGGCACCGTTGTCGCACACCACTTTACCAACTGTCAAATTGAGCGGTGTCAGCCACTGATCTGCCTGTGAACGCAAAGCTGAAAGGAGTGCAGGGCCAGTGTGGCTCTTAGCTTCCAGGCACAACAGACGCAGCACAGCATGGCAACGTCTCACCTGGCATGTCAAATAGGTTCTGGGGATCTTGGGCGGCGCAGCGGAAGAGACGGTAGCAGCGGAAGAGGAGGAGTCAGCCGAGGAGGAGAGGGAGGATGGAGTAGGAGGAGGAGGAGAAGAAGAGGCAGGCCTGCATGCAATCCGTGGCGGTAAAACCAAATCTACACGGGTGCCACGGGTTACATGCTTGACAGCCATCAGAAGGTTCACCCAGTGGGCAGTAAAAGTAATATACCTTCCCTGTCCGTGTTTGCTAGACCACGTTTCTGTGGTCAGATGTATCTTGGCACCGACACTGTGTGCCAGAGATACATTCACTTGCCGCTGAACATGGCCATATAGCTCTGGGATGCCCTTCTGGGAGAAATATTTCCTTCCTGGGACCTTCCATTGTGGTGTTCCAATGGCCACAAATTTTCGAAAGGCCTCCGAGTCCACCAGTTTATATGGCAGTAGTTGGCGGGCTAGGAGTTCTGACAAGCCAGCGGTCAACCGTTGGGCAAGAGGGTTATCCGGCGTCATCATTCTTTTACGCTCGAACATTTGGCCCACGGAAGCCTGCCTTTTTCCAGATAAACTTGGGGACAGGATGATGGAAGATGGAGTGGAGGACAACTGTGAAGAGAGAGGAGAAGTAGTAGAAGAGGCTGGACGGTGAGAGCCTGGAGTTTGGCTTTGTGGGTTCTGACGGCGTTGCTCCCACTGGGCTCGGTGATGGGAGTTCATGTGCCTTCTTAAGGCGGTCGTCCCTAGGTGAGTGTTGGGCTTACCGCGACTTATGCGTTGACTGCAAAGGCTGCAGATGGCAACACTATTGTCAGCAGCGGACACGTTAAAAAAAGCCCACACTGCGGAGCCATGTGTCGGCGTCCTGGGAGCGCCAGATGTGACCGTACATGGTTGATGGCTCGCTCTGAGTCCTGATACATTAGCAGTCTGGTTTGTCCCTCCTGTGAAATGTAAGTTCCGCCTGCCTCTCCTCCCTATCTGATGGTCCATCTCTCCCTCTGAACTCCCCTCCTGGTCCTCTCTTGTGGGCACCCACGTGACGTCCATAGACACATCATCATCTACGTCACCTTCCCCACCACTAACATTAGAGATCTCGGAGTAGGCAGCAACAGCAAGGACCAACATCCTTGGGCTGATCTGGGTACTGTCGTCAGACTGCTGAGTGGCGGTTGTTGCTACCTCCTCTTCCTGATCCAATGTCAAGAATGCCTGCGCATCGGAGAAGTCTTGTGATGGATCGGAAAATAATTCCTGTGACTCAAGCGGAGGGTATATGGTGGCGGTGGTGTTGGTGGTAGTGTCTTTGGGGGTGCACACAGCAGAGAGTGAAGAGGGTGCAGATAGAGAGGATGAGGAGGGTGCAGAAGAGTAAGGCTGAGTGAGCCACTCAACCAAGTCTGGTGCGTCCTTTGAAGTAATCAAACGCACCTTCTGCATCTTCCCACTTTGGCACCGGCCTGGTGCTCCTGCCTTACCCCTACCACCCCTGCGGAAGGGCCTGCCTCTTCCTCTGCCTGTCATCTTTTTAAATGACCCTGTGACAAAAGGCTGTAGAGAAGGGCAGTATATGTGAAAGAAGGTATATAACACCCCGCTTCAAACTGTCGTTTTCGGGGGCCACTGGTCTATCACAGCAGTTATAATACTTTTTTCTAATTGTGTTTGTCACTTTTTGTAGTATCGCTGCAGAACCTCTCAGCAGTCACAATGCTGCACAGTAGAAATGCACTATACTATTCTTCCTATATGTGAAAGTATTTTATGCGTGTAGTACACCCCTATTTACTGCACACAAAATAGTACACCTATACCAGTCCTTAAAATAACTTTTGTGGAGCTTTATTGGTTAGCGATTTTAGTCGCTAGTCTGTGCCTGCGACACACAGCAGCAACTTCTCCCTAAACCCGAGAAAAGAGCTGCAGCAGAACCGCTCAGAAGCTGCACAGTAGAAATGCTGCACAGTTGAAATGCACTATATATTATATAGTATAGTATATAGTATATATTATATAGTATGTTTGAAAGTTTTTTATGCGTGTATTAGACCCCTATATACTGCACACCAAATAGTACACCTATACCAGTCCTCAAAATGAACTTTTGTGGAGCTTTATTGGTTAGCAATTTTAGTCGCTAGTCTGTGCCTGCGACACACAGCGGCAACTTCTACCTAAACCGAGAAAAGAGCTGCAGCAGAACCGCTCAGAAGCTGCACAGTAGAAATGCTGCACAGTTGAAATGCACTATATATTATATAGTATAGTATATAGTATATATTATATAGTAGGTTTGAAAGTTTTTTATGCGTGTATTAGACCCCTATATACTGCACACCAAATAGTACACCTATACCAGTCCTCAAAATGAACTTTTGTGGAGCTTTATTGGTTAGCAATTTTAGTCGCTAGTCTGTGCCTGCGACACACAGCGGCAACTTTTACCTAAACTGAGAAAAGAGCTGCAGAACCGCTCAGAAGCTGCACAGTAGAAATGCACTATACTATTCTTCCTATATGTGAAAGTATTTTATGCGTGTAGTACACCCCTCTTTACTGCACACAAAATAGTACACCTATACCAGTCCTTAGAAGGACTTTTGTTTTAGTAGAGTCTGTCCCTGCTAGTACACACACAGCAACCTTCCTACACTGACTAAGACAGCTGCAGAACCGCTCAGAAGCTGCACAGTAGAAATGCACTATACTATTCTTCCTAGAGTATTTTATGCGTGTAGTACACCCCTATTTACTGCACACAAATTAGTACACCTATACCAGTCCTTAAAAGGACTTTTGTGGACCAAATAGCTAGGATTACAGTCTGGCCCTGCTCCACACAGCAACCTGTCCCTACGCTGACAAATAACAGAATGTAAAATGGCAGCCAGATCAGGTCTATTTATAAGGTAGGGGGCATGTCCATCTGCAGAAATGTCTCAATTGGCTGTCCTGTACCACATGATGGATGTGTCATAGGTCAAAGTTCCAAAATGGAAAAGAATATGGCGGCCGCGAACCGGCCGCGAATAGCGCCATATGTCCGCCGGTTTTGCGAACTGCGATTGCGCAAAATTCGCCGCGAACTGACCGCGGGGCGAACCGCAAGGCCATCTCTACACGTGAGGGCTCCATTCTGCTGACTGGTCAATCAGAGAGAGAGTTCTCTCCCCTCCCATCTAGTCTGTGTATATCATTACAGGCCGGTGCCTCATTGGTTGGCATGGCTCTGATTAGTGGGCCTCCCTATTCCTGTTATCTTCAGCTAAATCTTCAATCCTTATACTTTGCATAAGTCAGCCCCCTTTAATGCAAATCTTTGGCCCAAACGATTTTAAGCTGGAAACTTAACCTTGTAAGTAGATTACATTTTCAGGGAAATTAAGTATTTATGACGGGCTGGCCACCTTCATTGCATATCTAAACTAGCGATCCTTTGAAATTAATATTTGTAGAACAAAGAGGCTTGGGTCCCATTGTTTAGATAAACAAGCTTAGGCACCGAATGGTCTGTATAACAGGGACTTTTGGGAAGCTATATTATAGACCCACATTGATACAACTCTAAATTAAATATATTCATAATTACAATATTTTACAGCTATTAATGGAGATTTCACATAAACTCATATTCTTAACTGGCCACAAGGGGGCATCTGTTGCCTTATTAGACTAGGCAAGACCAGGCCACACCTAAAATGATGGTTTATGTGTAATCTCCTTTAATATTTAGAACTTTTGTCTTTGCCTTCTGAAATAAAAAAAAACTATTTGAAAAAGAAAAAACCTTTAAACTCTCCATGTCCACAGTCTTCATTCCTGGATCTCAGTATCTGTAGTCATCACTTGTTCTGGATGTAATAAGTCCATAATTAAAATAATAGGAGACAAAACACAAAAAAAACCCCAAAAAAAACAAGAAGAAAAAAAAATGGGGATCTTTGTTTACAACAGTCCAATAATAATCGTACGAAAGTCCATAATGCCAATCTGGTCATGTTGCCCTTGCTTCTGGGACCGCCTTACTTGGTGATTCCAATTGGATACAACATACAGTAACGGCCTTTGGACCAGCTTTCCTGGCTTTCAGAGATTATAGTTTATTAATGTGGACAAAGGTAGGGAAAGAAAAACACAAGTACTTCTAATGCCTTGTACACATAAACACATAAACTCCGATGGATTTTTCAGACGGAATTCCGTTCAAGCTGTCATGCATACACACTGTCACACCAAATTCTGACCGTCAAGAACGTGGTGATGTACAACACTACGACGAACCGAGAAAAATTAAGTTCAATGCTTCCGAGCATGCGTCAACTTGTTTCTGAGCATGCGTGTTTTTTTCTCCGCAGGAGTTCCCTACAGATGAACGGAATTTCCAATAGAAAAAGTCAGATGGGACACGCAAGGTCGGAATATCCGATGAAAAAATTCCGTCTGACTTTTTCCATCGGAAATACCGAACGTCTGTACGCGGTATGAGACATACAGTATCTCACAAAAGTGAGTACACCACTCACACTTTTGATTTTTTTTATTATTCATTTTCATGTAGCAACACTGAACAAATTACACTTTTATACAATGTAAAGTAGTAAGTGTACAGCTTGTATAACAGTGCAAATTTGCTGTCCCCTCAAAATAACTCAACACAAAGCCGTTAATGTCTAAACTGCTGGCAACAAAAGTGAGTACACCCCCTAAGTGGAAATGTCCAAATCGGGGCCAAATTGTCAATATTTTGTGTCACCACCATTATTTTCCAGTACTGCCTTAACCCTCTTGGGCATGGAGTTCACCAGAGCTTTAACGGTTGCCACTGGAGTGCTCTTCCACTCCTCCATGACGACATCACGGAGCTGGTGGATGTTAGAGACCTTGTGCTCCTCCACCTTCCGTTTCAGGATGCCCCACAGATACCTAATAGGGTTTAGGCCTGGAGACATGCTTGGCCAGTCCATCACCTTTATTCCTGATAAAGAACCTGTGGATACTATGGACTGATTGCCTATTACTTTTCTTGAAGTTTTTCTTTTCACTACATTGATGTCATGACTTTCTTTGACTCTAAGGCCGTAATCTCATGTTGGCTCCCAATTACCATGTGGAGTATACATACGGTTATTGTAATCCTTTCATCCAAATCACTCCACTAGCACACATAATATTCTGTTATTGTTCTTAAAATATTAATTTAGTTTTTTTTGTTTTTCATTTTGCATCCAGGCTGTATGCCAAGATACAAAACTTAGAATAGAACTGATCTCAGGAAATAAAAATATCATAAACATCCAGTCTCTTATTGCAGAGGGAACATGCAATTTCTCTTATCTACCTGTTCACAAATTCCTCCACAGATTGTATACAGATCCACGCATGTGTGGTTCGATTTACATTTCTAGCACAGTACCAGTGTGCCAGGATGATTGACTCATGTGCATGCATGGGGATGATGTCATCTTATAAAGAAAAAGTGCCTGTGCGCCTGCCGCTAGGTGTTGCTGCACTAGCAAAGTGCAACGTGCTGGACAAAATAAATAAAACACACAGCAGCTAGCTTCTAAAATGTAACCAACATCAACAGATAAAAATAAAAATTGAAGCAGCGCTAAGTGTCAGTGAATACAATAACTGTGCTATATCTGATAAAAAACCAGCAAAAAACGAATATACGTGCTAATTATACTAAACAAAAAGTATAACTATAATTAATAAAGTGCAAAACGTGCAATACAAAGTCTTAATACGTCCCCAAAGGGATAAAAGTGCAAAAAGTCCAAAAACACTGAAAAAAATATAATAAAAATATTTAAGTGCTATTGTAAAAAAGTCATCAGCAGCCAAAAGCAGGCAGGGAGTGAAAAAACAGGTGTAGAAATCCAGCTAATTACAGGTGTAGACATCCAGCTAATTACATCAGGGATATCAGGGATCAGTAGGGAATCACTCAGCATACACAATCCTCCACTGTAGACACCAGCCTCTCACCTTACTGATGGACCCCAAGGGGTCAGATACAGCCTCAAACGATCTCCACTGCACCAGATACAGGGCCGATCCTAGACAGGGTGCGAGGGGTGCAGTTCACCCAGGCGCCACAGAGGTGGGGGCGCTCAAGCGCCAGAGTGCTCCCCTCCCTCCTCCTTCTTGCTGGTATTCAGAGGCCGCTCACCGCCACTGCTATTTCATCCCGCCCAAGCCCGTCCCCCATCCATCCTCCTGTCAGAGGAGATCGGAGCGGGTGCCCTGGGCGGAGAGTAAGAGGGGGCAGATTTCTCCCCCTCCCTCTGCACATAATATTAGAGCCTCGCATTGCCTCGGCCACCCAATCTGCTCCCTCCCCCTGCATCCTCATTGGCAGGGAGGAGAGCGATTTCAGGAAGGGCTCCACCAGCAGGGGGGGGGACAAGCCTTCCATTATCTCAGTAACCGTGGAGAAACAGACTGATTTCTCCCGTCCGTAGGACAGGGGAATCAGTCTGTAAATTCTGAGATGACTGGTGGCTGCAGCTCTGTAAAGTGTCTGTGACAGTGACACTTACACAGCCTAGCGAACACACCAGCCCCCCCTCCTCACTGACGGGAGATCAGTGAGGAATACAGCTCCTCCCACCTCTGCCCCTCCAGTGACTTCCCGCTCCGGATGTGTGGGTGGGAAATATGAAAACAGCAGCTGCAGATTCGTCTGTGAGACTGAAGGATTTCTGCTTCCAGCCTGGAAATGTGAGTGAGTGTGGAGGGACTATTTTCTTATTTTCGGGCACATGTACATCATGCCGCCCCACTATTCTATTAGTCCCGGTGTAGTGTCATATTTTGCTCCCCATCACAGATTGCTCCGGAAGTGACGTTCCGTCGCCGCCATCTTGCTACACCCCACACTCCTTCACAGTAATGATAGAGTGAGAAGGGGGCAAGCGGACATCTTGTTACACCCACTAGAGTTTTCGATTTCACGGTTGTTTTCAGCACAAAACAGAGCTTATCTGCTTAAATACAGTATTTGGAAATCGGACGGACTGTTTAGATGTTAAATGTGAAAAACAGAGGTGTTCTGTCACATTAGCAAGCATGTAAGGTCAGCAGGTTTGCTGCTGCTTTTAAAATTTAACATCTAAACAGTCCGTTGGATTTCCAACTACTGTATTTAAGCAGATAAGCTCCGTTTTGTGCTGAAAACAACCGTGAAATCGAAAACTCCGGTGGGTGTAACAAGATGTCCGCTTGCCCCCTTCTCACTCTATCATTACTGTGCAGGAGTGTGGGGTGTAGCAAGATGGCAGCGGCGGAACGTCACTTCCGGAGCAATCTGTGATGGGGAGCAGAATGTGACAAGACACCGGCTGGCGGAGTGATATTGCAATTCTCCGTTCGGCTCCCGGCTGCAATCCTAGCAAGATGTGAAGAAGTTGAGGGCTGACAGAGAAGAGCAGGAGGAGATGGTGGCTGCACTGGACACAGTGAGTGGGGATTAGAGGATAGAATACTCACTGTGTCCTATTATGTATTTCACAGCACAGCAGGTTATCAGCATTTCAATTATCACACATGTAGCAGTAGCACTGTAAGCAGGTGCTCTATCATGTCTCTATGTCACATTGCTTTTGGGTGCTGACTTTGTTATGGCTGTTAACTTATTGCTGTACTTACTGTATGTAACAGCCATAACAAAGTCAGCACCCAAAAGCAATGTGACATAGAGACATATTAGAGACATGATAGAGCACCTGCTTACAGTGCTGTCTGTGTGATAATTGTAATGCTGATGATAATAAGAAACAGTGTAATGCTAATTTACACTTCATTTTAACTGCTTCCTGTCCAGCGACGTATCAGTACGTCGCTCGATTGGAAGGGTGATATCTCGGTCATCACTACAGTAATGATCAAGATACCATTTTTTAACACCAGGAATTCTGCACAAAGTAAAAGTAATCCTAGTGGCTAAGAAGCCCCTGTATTACTTTTACAGGCAGTGGAAGGGGGTTCCACCACCACCTTTACTGCTTTTAAGATGTGACCATTAGCATCTGGTTACTGGGACACAGTGAGAGGGATGGATGTTGTTCCGCCCACCGTGTGATGTCAGAAACTGGAAGTGATGAGGATTTTTTCACTTTCGGTTTCGGGCTCATTTATTGAAACCATTACCGGCTTGAACAAGTATCTGATCAAACTGATCTTGGTTTGATCAGATGCTTTGGAGGCCAGAGGACAGATACGGGGTCTAAAAGACCCCAGATCCCTCCATAAAGAGGACATGTCATGGCCCATGCTATCACAAGGGATGTTGTTCATCTCTTGTGAAAGCAAAAATGAAAAAAAAAATGTAAAGATACAGTGTAAGATTTGTTTTTCTGTGTAATAAAATACAATTTAAAATAAATTTAAACTGCCCCCACTCCTTCATGCTTATTAATTGCAAATGCATGCGGTGGCTCCGCACACATATGTAAATCGCTTCAAGCCGGGGCCAGGGGTGGGGTCAAGGGCATGGTTGAAGGGGGCCCCGTTAGGTAGGCTGTACAGTGCCCCATGATTTCTAACAGCGGCCATGCCCATTTGTCTCCCCCCCCTCCTGTTCTTTCAAGACATTCACTAACTTTCACTTTCAGTTAGGCTGGTAATATACAGTACAAATTTCTTTCCAGCAACCACAGATTGCAGGAAAGAAACTTGCATAATTCCCCCATGCAGTCTCTGACCATCTCCTGTACTATATCCGCAGTCTCTGACCATCTCCTGTAATATGTCTGCAGTCTCTGACCGTCTCCTGTATTATATCTGCAGTCTCTGACCGTCTCCTGTAATATGTCTGCACTCTCTGATCATCTCCTGTATTATTTCTGCAGTCTCTGACCATCTCCTGTAATATGTCTGCAGTCTCTGACCATCTCCTGTAGTATGTCTGCAGTCTCTGACCGTCTCCTGTAGTATGTCTGCACTCTCTGACTGTCTCCTGTAATATGTCTGCACTCTCTGACCGTCTCCTGTAATATGTCTGCACTCTCTGATCGTCTCCTGTAATATGTCTGCACTCTCTGACCATCTCTTGTATCATGTCTGCACTCTCCGACCGTCACCTGTAATATGTCTGCAGTCTCTGACCATCTCCTGTAATATGTCTGCACTCTCTGACCATCTACTGTAATATGTCTGCACGCTCTGACCGTCTCATGTAATATGTCTGCACTCTCTGACTGTCTCTTGTGTCATGTCTGCACTCTCTG
Organism: Rana muscosa; assembly: GCA_029206835.1. Lineage (NCBI taxonomy): Eukaryota > Metazoa > Chordata > Amphibia > Anura > Ranidae > Rana > Rana muscosa. Next base: position 997,167,328 of record CM055116.1, read on the forward strand.
ACCGTCACCTGTAATATGTCTGCACTCCCTGACTGTCTCTTGTACTATGTCTGGGGGCTCTTCCTAACAGACTCTCTAACAGAAGCCCTCTTTGAGTGCATCAGAGAGACTCTCCTCCAGGTCTCATTAGTGTATGCTCTTCCTGTATTTTCTTTATTGTTAAAGGATCATGGGAGGATCCTAGGGTAACGACGACTTCTTAGGGGAGCATCTCTGTGTTTGAGTCGTTGCCATAGAAACATGTGTAAGGGGAGGGGTTTGTAAGATGACCACGCCCACGTGAGGGCGCCAGAAATATTTCTGCACCCAGGCGTCTGTGACCCTAGGATCGTTCCCTGACCAGATAGTTGCATCCAACCCTTTTGTATGGATAGGGATCACTGCAAGGCTCTCCACCACTTCCTGTAGTTGTTCCTTGGGTTCAATCTTGCTCCACAGTTTAAAAGCAAAACAAAGGGGACTCCATGGTGAAGTAAGTATAAGTAGCCCAAAAAACGGCGTTTATTAAAAGTAAAACAGCATAAAAACATATAAAAATATATAAAAACATATAAAAACCATATGGTTTTTATATGTTTTTATGCTGTTTTACTTTTAATAAACGCCATTTTTTGGGCTACTTATACTTACTTCACCATGGAGTCCCCTTTGTTTTGCTTTTAAACCGTGGAGCAAGATTGAACCCAAGGAACAACTACAGGAAGTGGTGGAGAGCCTTGCAGTGATCCCTATCCATACAAAAGGGTTGGATGCAACTATCTGGTGCAGTGGAGATCGTTTGAGGCTGTATCTGACCCCTTGGGGTCCATCAGTAAGGTGAGAGACTGGTGTCTACAGTGGAGGATTGTGTATTGACTTTTTTACAATAGCACTTAAATATTTTTATAATATTTTTTTCAGTGTTTTTGGACTTTTTGCACTTTTATCCCTTTGGGGACGTATTAAGACTTTGTAGTGCACGTTTTGCACTTTATTAATTATAGTTTTACTTTTTGTTTAGTATAATTAGCACGTATATTAGTTTTTTGCTGTTTTTTTATCAGATATAGCACGGTTATTGTATTCACTGACACTTAGCGCTGCTTCAATTTTGATGATGTCATCTTGCAATGGCCAATAAAGGCAGCCAAAGACTGACACCCAGGGAAACTTGGGAAGAAGCAGCCTGAGCCAGAGAGGAACCTTGCAGGTGTCATACCATTGCAACTAAGGTAAGTATTACTGCCTTTAGTTAAATAATACTAAAGCATAATTTTATTTATTTTTTTAAAAACAAACATGTTATACTTACTTGCTCTGTACAGTGGATTTTGCACAGAGCAGCCCAGATCATCCTCTTCTTGGGTCCATCTTTGGCGAATGCCACCACAGCAAGCAGCTTTCTATGGGGCACCCGAGCTGAGCCGCAGCTCCCTGTGTCCATTTAGACATGGAGCCACAGCCTGGTCCCGCCCCCTCTCTCACTGACTTTGCTTGACAGCAGTGGGAGCCAAAGGCACTTCGCTGCTGTGTCAACCAATGAGGAGGGAGAGTCCCCGAGAGCCGAGTCTCTTGTGCAACATCGCTGGATCAAGAGGGAGCTCAGGTAAGTATTACGGGGACTGCTGCACATAGAATGCATTAAGATAAAAAATCTTCTGCCTTTTCAACCGCTTTAATATTTTTGTAATAATAAAAGATGTAATTGTGTAGAGGAAGAAATTAATCACTTCATGTATAGCCAGGCCTATTAAACATTTTTTTAATTTTATTATTTTATTGTATACAGTATTTACTTTCTAAAACAAATTTGCAATAAGCCTATCCTCAGATCTATTAACTTTATGGCTTTAAGGACAGAAGAGACTGTATCATCTCTAACCAATCGTGTTAAGCAGGTACCCCCTGAAATTTAATGAAAATGTGTAATATTGCAGATACTGTGTATATATATATATATATATATATATATATATATATATATATATATATATATATATATCTCACAAAAGTGTGTATTTTATTATATCTTTTTATGTGACAACACTGAAGAAATTACACTTTTGCTACAATGTAAAGTAGTGAGCGTACAGCTTGTATAACAGTGTAAATTTGCTGTCCCCTCAAAATAACTCAACACACAGCCATTAATGTCTAAACCGCTGGCAACAAAAGTGAGTACACCCCTAAGTGAAAATGTCCAAATTGGGCCCAATTAGCCATTTTCCCTCCCTGGTGTCATGTGACGTGTTAGTGTTACAAGGTCTCAGGTGTAAATGGGGAGGAGGTGTGTTAAATTTGGTGTTATCGCTCCCACTCTCTCATACTGGCCACTGGAAATTCAACATGGCACCTCATGGCAAAGAACTCTCTGAAAAAAAGAATTGTTTGCTCTACATATAGATGGCCTAGGCTATAAGAAGATTGCCAAGACCCTGAAACTGAGCTGCAGCACGGTGGCCAAGAACATACAGCGATTTAACAGGACAGGTTCCACTCAGAACAGGCCTCGCCATGGTCAGCCAAAGCAGTTGAGTGCACGTGCTCAGCGTCATATCCAGAGGCTGTCTTTAGGAAAAAGACGTATGAGTGCTGCCAGCACTGCTGCAGAGGTTAAAAGGGTGGGGGGTCAGCCTGTCAGTGCTCAGACCATACACCTCACACTGCATAAAATTGGTCTGCATGGCTGTCATCCCAGAAGGAAGCCTCTTCTAAAGATGATGCACAAGAAAGCCCAGAAACAGTTTGCTGAAGACAAGCAGACTAAGGACATGGATTACTGGAACCATGTCCTGTGGTCTGATGAGACCAAGATAAACTTATTTGGTTCAGATGGTGTCAAGCGTGTGTGGTGGCAACCAGGTGAGGAGTACAAAGACAAGTGTGTCTTGCCTAAGTCAAGCATGGTGGTTGGAGTGTCATGGTCTGGGGCCGAATGAGTGCTGCCGGCACTGGGGAGCCACAGTTCATTGAGGGAACCATGAATGCCAACATGTACTGTGACATACTGAAGCACAGCATGATCCCCTCCCTTTGGAGACTGGGCTGCAGGGCAGTATTACAACATGATAACGACCCCAAACACACCTCCAAGACGACCACTGCCTTGCTAAAGAAGCTGAGGGTAAAGGCGATGGACTGGCCAAATATGTCTCCAGACCTAAACCCTATTGAGCATCTGTGGGGTATCCTGAAATGGAAGGTGGAAGAGCGTAAGGTCTCTAACATCCACCAGCTCCGTGATGTCATCATGGAGAAGTGGAAGAGGGCTCCAGTGACAAACTGTAAAGCTCTGGTGAACTCCATGCCCAAGAGGGTTAAGGCAGTGCTGAAAAATAATGGTGGCAACACAAAATATTGAGACTTTGGGCCCAATTTGGACATTTTCACTTAGGGGTTTAGACATTAATGGCTGTGTGTTGAGTTATTTTGAGGGAACAGAAAATTTACACTATTATACAAGCTTTATACTCACTACTTTACATTGTAGAAAAGTGTCATTTCTTCAGTGTTGTCACATGAAAAGATATAATAAAATATTTACAAAAATGTGAGGGGTGTATTCACTTTTGTGAGATACTGTATTGAATTACAGTGTATATATCATGGAATTGCTTCCCTTTATGATATATAATCTATCTATCACGGGCAGAGTAGTACATACCGAGGCCGAGATGCCGAGAGCGGTTCACCCTTGCGACTAAGCGCACTTCGACCCCTGGAGGTGAGACAGGGGAGGAATGGCACTAAGAGGCACAGGCTACCCAGCAGGTGCAAGTAGACTTGTATCAGGGTCTTTCAAGTGGTTGATCAACTGTGTCAAACTGGCAGGTGCTTGGCTTGCTGGAAGAACTTGATCAGACAGTCCAAAACCAGGCTGAGGGTCAAGGACAGGCAGGTAAGATAGTCCAAACGCAGCCGGAGGTACTGTGTAGGGAACACACAAGGCAAGTCCAGGTCACAGGCAAAAGGTCAAGGCAAGGAGACAAGAGGCAAAGTCCGGGTCACAGGCTGACTGTCAAACACAGGAGACAAGTGGAGTCCGTAATCCAAGCCGAGGTCAGGTGCAGGAGAAGATCAGCAGAGTCAGAGGCAATCCGGGTCAAAGCAGGTAATCAAACATAGGAACAAGTCACAGGAAACAGGAAGCTGAAGACAAACCAGCAATTCCTCTGAGCACTTGCTGAGTTTTTATAGGCAGCCAGGAAGTCATGTGGTGCGTGAGTGTTTCACTGTCAACTTTGCTGCCATCTAGCATTCAAATGGAAGTATAACATGCCTCTTCACAATGTGTTTCTCTGACACCATCAGGTCCTATATGTTCATGTGCACATCATTACCAATACCTGAAGTAGCAGTGATGGCCAAGGGCAATATTTGTCTTTTAGTTGCCTTTTTATCTAGCAAACAGCAGTACACCATGGCAATGATTGAAGGGAATAGAACTGGTAAAACTGCCACAAATTACTAGGCTACACTTTGAGTGTAAATGTTCATCAGGGGAACATATTCTTAGATCTTTATGTCTAGTTACTGTTTTTATTGCAATCATTTATTACTCAGAGCATAATACTTCTCAGTATAGTTTTTGCAGCATTATTTTTTACAGCTGTCAAAAACCTGTAACAAAATGACACAGAAAGGAGAAATTGCTCAATAAATTGTTCACAAACCGGAGGTGGTGATTAACCATCTCCGCAGTATGCAAGCTAAAATAAATATACATTTAGCTTACAAATTGTTGGGAATATGAGCTGCAATAATCTCTGCCCTCAGCATGATACTAGAAAGCAAAGAATAATTAGTCTCACACTGAACATTTTCTTCCTCTCAGAGGTGACAGCTATAATATTTATTTTACTATTGTTTCCGAAAAGATACTATATCACATATATTTTAAACTCCTCTAATTACCCTACGTGCTTTGAAATTAAATAATTTTTGTAACTAATAAAACAAATCTGTGTGTTTCTGTTCTACTAATTGCATTCTGTTCCTCATGAAGATCAAAGATGTGGTAAATCTACATCTCTGTTTTATAGAAAAATAAAATAATTATTGACCTAAAATTTATCCATTTACAAAGGAGGTTGACTGTGGTTGCTCTTGTCTTTTCCAAATCTTTTGTATTTTGCATTTGTGAATCATCCCTGTGCTTTTGTCTCGTTTAAATTCTTACTAATTATAATTCTAATCACTGTGACAGCCAGAGGAAGAAAGACTCATTCATTCATGCTCTGGAAGGTAATTTCAAGGTGTTTAGCTGCAGAAAAGCAAAGGGGAATTAAACACCAAAGATGCAGTACTTGTCAAAGAGGGACAGATCTGCTTGCTCTTCCATTTTCCTCTAACATATTCTGAATGAGATCCTTCTTGGCATAAGATGCTCTGCTTGTATTAAAAGACAACAGGGAATCTAATTCTGGTATATATTTACTTGCAAAACAGAGGATGCACTTAATTTAACACCTTTTTAGATGCTAAATTCATTACTGGATTAAAAACATGACATAAATTAAATTACCTTCATTCCTCGCCAGTAAGAGTGATAGAGTGGCAAAACATTTATTGCACAGAAGCTTGAAATGCTGAGCTATTAAACCATACATCACATTAATATACACATCATTTAAGGGACTGTGAAACCTGAAATACAACTTGTTTTCTATACACAAACTGCTGATACAGCCCCCTAATATATGTTTAAAGGCATTTTGATATTTAAAGATGTTTAAACAAAGACATTTATTATGGAAGGCATTTTCTTGCCAGTTTAAAGAAGATTTTCATATCTAACAGTAGGAATATGCATCACTGTATCATCAGTCACTGTGAAACTAGTGTGTAGTTTGTAAGAGATGAGGAAGAATAGTTCCTACTAAGCAACATAGTTAAAGTGACACTAAACAATACCCTCATTCTCCAAAAATAATCCATACTCATACACTACTTAATGGCTCTGCATCAATTTTTTTAATTCAAATAGTTTCTTATGCCTTGTACACACAATCGGAATTTCCGATGGAAAAAGTGTACAAGGCATAAGGTTAAACATCTAGGGCGATCAAAGGGTTAACTGTGTGCCTAGCCAGTGTTTTTGTGTACTGTATGTGCTGCTTTTACTAAGGGAAGAGATGGAGTCTTATCCCTGCTTTGCAGGAACACAGAATCCACCCCTTTCCCCCTGTCAGAACTGAGATCTGCCTTGTTTACATAGGCAGATCTCAGTTCTGTGTGTATTACTGATGATCAGCTGGTGCTGGATTACATCGAGTGCCCAACACCTGCAGATCAGCTTCTGCTGTGAATATTCAAAACAGAAGCGGCACGCCGGCGGTGTGCGTGCACCCCGTACAGGTGGACGTGCAGAATCACGTATACAGTTGTGTGAAAAAGTATTTGTCCCCTTTCTGATTTTTTTTTCTTCATATTTGTCACACTTAGGCCTCATGCCCACTGGCGTTTTTACAGCTGCGTTTTTTGCAGCTTAAAAACGCCTGTCCATGTTATTGTAAATATTTAAAAAAAAAAAAACGTCGGAGCTAAAAACGCGACCGCGCGTTAGTGCGCGTTTTTTGCGCGTTAGTGCGCGTTAGTGCGCGTTTTTGCGCGTTTTTTGACGCTCGCGTTTTTTTCTGCCTAATTCTGACGCTGAGGAACGCACTGCCCTGGGTTTTTTTTACAGCTTACAAACGCCTATGCTCTTTACAGCTCAAAAACGCCTAGGTGGACATGAAGCTATAGACTAACATGGACAGGCGTTTTTAAGCTGTAAAAAATGCTGAAAAACGCGGCTGAAAAAACGCCCGTGGGCATGAGGCCTTAAAGGACTGAGATCATCAAACAAATTTTATTATTACACAAAGATAAACTTGAGTAAATACAAAATGCAGTTTTTAAATGGTGGTTTCATTTATTAAGGCAAAAAATATGTCCAAACCTGCCTGGCTTTATGTGAAAAAGTAATTGCCCCCTAAACCTAATAACGGGTTGTGCCACCCTTGGCGGCAACAACTGCAATCAAGCGTTTGCGATAACTGGCAATGAGTCTTTCACAATTTTTCGCAATTTTGTTTTAATTCAGCCACGTCGGAGGGTTTTCCAGCATGAACAGCCTGTGTGTAAGTTCATGATACAGCATCTCAATTGGATTTAAGTACGGGCTTTGACTAGGTCACTCCAAAACCTATATTTTGCTTTGTTTGAACCATTTGGAGGTGGACTTGCTGTTGTGTTTCGGATCATTGTCCTGCTGCATAACTCAAGTGCACTTAAGCTTGAGGTCACAAACTGATGGCCAGACTTTCTCCTTTAGGATTTTCTGGTAGAGCTCAGAATTCATGGTTCCATCAATTATGGTATGTCGCCCAGGTCCAAAAGCTGCAAAGCAGCCCAAGATCATCACACTACCACGACCTGTTGGTATGATGTTCTTGATATGAAATGCTGTATTTGTTTTATACCAAATGTAAGGGGACACACACCTTCCAAAAAGTATAATTGTTGTCTCATCAGTCCACAGACTTTTTGCCTAAAAGTCTTGGGCATAATCAAGATGTTTTTTGGTAAATGAGAGATGAGCCTTTGTGTTATTTTTGATCAGCAGTGGCTTTGGCCTTGGAACTCTCCCATGGATGCCATTTTTGCCTAGTCTCTTTCTTATTGTTGAATAATGAACACTGATCTTATCTGAGGCAAGTGAGGCCTTCAGTTCTTTAGATGTTGTTCTGGGTTCTTTTATGACCTCTTGGATGAGTCGTCGTCATGCTCTTGGAGTAATTTTTTTAGGCAGGCCACTCCTGGGAAGGTTCACCACTGTTCCAAGTTATATCCATTTGTGGATAATGGCTCTCCCCGTGGTTCACTGGAGTTCCAAAGACTTAGAAATGGCATTGAAACCCTTCCTAGACCGATACATGTTTGTTTCTAATCTGTTATTTTTAGATTGTGGCATGATGTGTGGCTTTTTGTGATCTGTTAGAGTGCTTCACTTTGTCAGACAGCTTCTATTTATGTGATTTCTTGATTCAACAGGTCTGGCTGTAATCAGGCCTGGGTGTGGCAAGGGAAATTTAACTCAGCTTTCCAAAAAAAAATTGTTAATCACAGTTCATTCATGATTCAGCATGGGAGGTGGTATTTACTTTTTCACATAGGGCCAGGCAGGTTTGAACAGCTTGTTTCCCTTAATAAATGAAATAATAATTTAAAAACTGCATTATGGATTTACTCGGGTTATCTTTGTGTAATATTATAATTTTTTGATGATCTGAATCATTTAAGTGTGAGAAAAATGCAAATACCTTTTCACAGCACTGTATATGTGATTCTGCACAGAAGAGTCGCCCTGCAGCAGTAAAACCGCTATTGCGCAGACGGGAAGTGGTTAACTCGCCAATGATTTCTATTACTGTCCATCCAGTTCTATAGTATACATAGCTCTGCCACACAAAACAGCCCTGTCTGGCAGAGCAAAAGATCAGATTTTTCTCGCTGCAGTTCACTAATAATTACAGTTGTTGTCCCTTCTAAGTCTATAACTGAACACTTAAAAGAGAAGTAGCACCCTGGTGAGCTTATCTGTCTCTTCATGTCATTCTGTTTTTTCTTTCTGTCAGTTTACTCCTTGCTCTGCAAAACAACTGATCTACTCCTTATGCAATTTTTTCTTTTTGCCAAAGCCCCATGATGACAAAAACATAATTATTAGAGCTTTAAGGCTCATTTAGAAGGCTGGTAAGGGCCATACACCAATGAGATCCAGCGTATATTTGCAGAGGGTAGAGCAGCCTGTACAAGTCAATGACAAGTTGATAGGCACCATGACTGTTTGCATGCAACCACACCATGAGCAATTGCATGAACAAATGAGTGCCTATGGATGCAAACTGTCTGCATCCTGGGCTGTTCTTATCTTCATGTAACATCTTGATGTACAATTAAACGTAAACAGCCACAAACAGTCACAAAGCCCCATTCAGCCTGTCATTGTTTTGTACATACTTCTCATTGTGGGGTGCACCTGTGCTATCAGCTGCAGAAATGGGTTGATTCTTGTCGGCGTATGGCCCTTATCGCTTAAGTGATAGAGCACTTACTATAAAGGGCCTTTTATCAAGAAATAGATGGGTATCCTCCTATGATAAATAAATTCTTGTTTGTAGGCATTGAATCATTTTTTAGGCCATGTTTGAGTTTTTAATAAATTCATAAAATGTTGAGTGAAGTTTTGGCTTTTATTTTTATACATAGTTACATAGTAGGTGAGGTTGAAAAAAGACACAAGTCCATCAAGTCCAACCTATGTGTGTGATTATATGTCAGTATTACATTGTATACCCCTGTATGTTGCGGTCGTTTAGGTCCTTATCTAATAGTTTTTTGAAACTATGGATGCCCCCCGCTGAAACCACCGCCTGTGGAAGGGAATTCCACATCCTTGCCGCTCTTACAGTAAAGAACCCTCAACGTAGGTTAAACATATTTTCTTTTAATTTTAATGAGTGGCCACGTGTCTTATTAAACTCCCTTCCGGGAAAAAGTTTTATCCCTATTGTGGGTCACCAGTATGGTATTTGTAATTTGAAATCATATCCCCTCTCAAGCGTCTCTTCTCCAGAGAGAATAAAGTGCTTGCAACCTTTCTTCATAACTAATATCCTCCAGACCCTTTTTTTTAGCTTTGTTGCCCTTCTTTGTACTCGCTCCATTTCCAGTACGTCCTTCCTAAGGACTGGTGCCCAGAACTGGACAGCATACTCCAGGTGAGGCCGGACCAGAGTCTTGTAGAGTGGGAGAATTATCACTTTATTCCTGGAGTTAATCCCCTTTTTAATGCATGCCAATATTCTGTTTGCTTTGTTAGCAGCAGCTTGGCATGGCATGCCATTGCTAAACCTATCATCTACTAGGACCCCCAGGTCCTAGTAGATGGCACCTAAATGCATTATTTTATTTTTTTTTTACATTAAACCTCATTTGCCATGTAGTTGCCAACCCCATTAATTTGTTCAGATCTTCTTGCAAGGTTTCCACATCCTGAGGAGAAGTTATTGCCCTGCTTAGCTTAGTGTCGTCCGCAAATACAGAGATTGAACTGTTCACTCCCTCCTCCAGGTCGTTTATAAACAAACTAAACAGGATTGGTCCCAGCACAGAACCCTGGGGGACCCCACTGGGGGACCCCACTTCCCACCCCTGACCATTCCGAGTATTCCCCATTCATCACCACCCTCTGTACTTGCCCTTGTAGCCAGTTTTCAATCCATGTACTCACCCTATGGTCCATGCCAACAGACCTTACTTTGTACAGTAAACCATTATTTTCCAGCACTGCCTTACCCCTCTTGGGCATGGAGTTCACCAGAGCTTTACAAGTTGCCACTGGAGTCCTCTTCCACTTCTCCATGATGACATGTTGGAGACCTTGCGCTCCTCCACCTTCCGTTTGAGGATGTCCCACAGATACTAAATGAGTGTTTAGATCTGGAGACATGCTTGGCCAGTCCATCACATAATGATTCCAAAAAAATTAAAATATAGACTTCAGGTATGTGTTTTGGTGTTGCTCCTGTGCTCTTTTCCTCATCTAGCCATATCTCTACCTATTGACTATGACTATGCAGACCTGTTAGTTTACAATCTGCATGCAATCTGCCAACACACAGTGCGATTGCATACAGATTAGCAAGGAACTTAGATCGAGCACATAGACACTGCAATGAAACAATCTCTCTAGGGATATGAGTCCTAGCTTAGTACACAGAAGCCAAATAAGTTTATAATTTAATATCCCAAAGGTGGGCAATATATAAAATATGTACAAAAAAAATAATTACAAAAGAAAGGACATACAATGTTTGGCTGTTAGCTATGCAAATAAAAAGGGATAAAAACAGAAATAAGCTTTACTGAGGTGTATCCTGTTGACAGGAGCATGTCAGAAACATTTTCTATCCACCAGTCCAGAATGGCTTTATGTGAGTCTCCCCATCAATATCTTCTGTTCCTCAGTTTATTGAGATATGGATGTGAGCTTGACTCTAACCCTTGGCCAATCAATCCTGGGGGTGTTTCCTCCTCAGCCTGAAGGATGGTTCAGCGTTCTAAAGTGACCAGAGTTAAATGGACCATGAATGGTTCTGATAGGATTTCCGACACCAGTGCATCAGTCCAATGGCAAAAAGATAAATCACTGCTTAACTATCATGAGCAGGCTCCATACAACCATTTTGTGAATCTCTCATAAATTCTATACACATTACATAGACAATTTTATATGTACACATACCCATAAATGTGTATGATCATAAGGAATTATTTTCATCCCTCTGTAACTAATATTTACATTTTTATGGAAGATAAAATACATTCCTCTGATCTTTGACATAAATTAATTGTTAGTAGACAGTTCGAGTCCCTTCTTGGTGTATAGGCCTCATCCTCCGCTGAGCTTGTAGAAAGAATGCCTATGGCTTCTGTTTGAGTCTCAGTGAGGTGATATATCATGTATCCTTATCTATACCTACTATAAGGTACCTGGTTAGTGTGCCTGACATGAAGGCCTCTCATACAGCTCCGGCTCAGAGGCCACTGGTAGTGAGACAGCAGCCATAGGAGCACGGTGAGTGCCTGTGATCAGTCCAGTAGTCTGCATCGGCAGCAGCAGTCAGTAAGTGGATGTGGCAGTAGAACAGGCTGGTGACAGATGGGCTGGCACAGAGCTTGGCTGGCGGCAGACTGTGGATATGCAGCAGGAGGCAGGAACCAGATGTAAACTTGCTGGACTCAAGAGCTGTAGCAGGCTGGATGAGCAGAATACAGGGTCAGATAAGCCGGGTTGGTAATGGTGGGGCAGATCAGGCATAGCTGGCAGGAAGCAGGATAGTCGGGTCACAAGCCAAGTTAGCAACGGGAGGTAAATAACGCAAGAACAGGAAGTAGAAGCAGAATCCAGAGACAAGCCGAGGTCAGGGCAGGAAGCAGACAAAGGTTAGGAACAAGCTGGGTCAGGATGAGAGATCAAACACAGGAATCAGGAACTAGTACACAGAAGCTGTAGACCAAACAGCAATGAGCCAATACGACCATTTAAATAGCCCATTTGGCACCAGCAATGGTGACAGGGGCACGCCTGCATGTGCATGCGCATATGTATGCTCTTGGAAACTTTGCGCAATGGGCAAGCCTTTCCTGACACCTACGAGGTTGTGAGAATTTTATTGCCACCTAGGTGTCAATTTTGGTCTACAGGCCTGCTCATTTCTTTCACATTCTAATTGAGGAGCACCCCTCTACTATTGAATACTAAATCAAGAGAGTACTGTATCTTTAATACCACTGAATTAAAATATATCTACAATCATATTACTTTTACAGGTTATGTCACATCTCAGCTGTTGGCATATTTATCCCACTTTTCCATTTATGTTACAAATGGCCACTTTTTTTTTCAAGATTTTCTGCCTATGGACTTTAGTGGGGATTACTTCCTGGTAAGAAATATACAGATTGCAAGGGCCCTCAGGTGGCAATCTACACCAATTAGTAAAGAGTGTGCCACATCCTATAAGTACTGAAAAGGGAATAGGGGAAAAAATTGACTTTATAGGCACATTAAATTTCAAGAATAATAAATTCCATCTAGAGCTACCCCCATTCCCATGTGTATAATCCACAGAATTTAGAGGGCCGCAACAATCTAACTACACTCACCACCTATATTACGTTCAGGGGTGAGTGTCTTGTTAATCTGTACTTTGAACATGAATATTTTATATATAACAACATGATAAATGTTTTATGTACCAAAATTATTAACTCTTCTTTGTATATTTAGAAGCTCCTGAGGAAGCGATCAGATCGCAAAACATGTAGAGCTCCAAGTTTTAAACTCATCAACACAGTGTGAACCCCAATGCAAGGAACCACTGCAAAACTGTAGGGTACTACCTAGGAAGTGTCCACATCTACGGTGTTGTTGTGGTCTATGTATATGTAAAAATGCCATACACGGTGTTAGCTATGTATGTGTATTCATTTTTATGATGTAGGTCAAATTGTTGTCATGTGTCTATGATATATTAAAAATTTATTATTTTTGAAATTTAATGTGCCTATAAAGTCCATTACTTCCTGGTAAGACTTTAGGTCATGACACAGGAAGGAGTTGACCAGCTGATCTCATTATCACACACCCTGCACCATCTACCCTCAGCTGGTCAACTCAATCCTGTGTCATAACCTAAAGTCTGTCCAGGAAGTAAGGCAGAAGTAATCGAGCAGTGTGTTTAAACAGCTATGAAGAGAGTGAGGTAAGCCTGTGTAGAATTAATGGAAAGCTGTTTTATTTTTTCAAAATAAGTACATTAATGCTATATTGGTACATAGGGGAGCCGTAATTTAGAAAAAATAACAGGCGAACAAAGGTGAACTTAATTTTTAAACCATAGGGAGTTCCTCTAGTCTGTATTTTTTTTTAAATTGATACATTTGCGAAACCTACCTTTTTTACATGGAAAGTTTCCTCCAGGCTTCAGTAACTGGTTAGCCAATCCTTACTCATACTTTTATACCCACTCATGAATGAATTCATCTTTCAAACCTTTAGGCTCCATGTACACAGAAGCTCAAAAACGGTCGTTTTTAAAGCAGCAGAAAAAGCTAGCTTTTATCAGCGTATTTTTACTAGCTTTTATTAGCGTTTTTCAGTGTAGCTTTTTTTTTTTTTCAATGGACCAAAAAACGCAAAAATACGCTCGCAGCCAGCGTTTTTGAGCTTTTTTGAGCGTTTATGAGCGTTTATGAGCGTTTTTTCGGCGTTTCGCGTTTTTTTGCATTTTTTTTGGCCGAAAAAACGGCACTTTGAACGCAAATTTCTTGCGTTCTGAAAAAAGCCCATTAACTCCACTGCTCATTAAAGCTAAAAAACGTTATGTGTACATGAACACATAGGCTAACATAGAGTGCAGTTAATGGGCTTTTTAAAAAAACGCCAAAACGCCAATAAACTGCAGTTTATCAGCTTCTGTGTACATGGAGCCTTAAATGGGACAATCAGAGACACAATGTTTACTCTTATTTGTCATGCTATTAGTAAAGTCCTGTTCTTGAATTTTCTGTTTTTGTCTTAAAAGCTGTTCCACTTTACATTAGTGAGCCCTTTCATACGCTCCTTCTACAATTTCCCTCTATTCCTTATGTAAGAACTTTATTTTAAATTCTTTTTGCCTGCTTCTCAAAATCACTATCAAACAAATTTTTCCATTTCAAATACATAACCTGGCTATATGGTATAGCTGATTTAATGTACTTGGACTAATAACCATATATTAATTATTTTTGCATCGCTTTTCTGTATCATTTAGTTGTCGATCTTTAATCTCTTACTTGAATCTTTGAATCTAAGTATTGTACCCCCCTATAGCCAAAACAAGTAATGACACACAAAATAATTTTTTGTTCAAGTATTCTACAAAGCTTTGAATGTTTTCTTAGCCCTTCTACATGACAAAAATATCATCCACAAATCTTAGCTACATACCAATGTAATTGAAAATACATATGTCTGTTTTCTCCCAAATTGCATGGAATTAATTTGTGTACACATAGGTGTGCACAGCCTATTACATTAGGGTGTGCACTCCAAAGCTCAAACACATGGTACCGATCACTTACTGTGCTCATTCACAAAGGGAAGGGGCGGGTAAATTATATATTTACCCGCCCTTTCCCCCACTCCTTTTAAAACTTCCCGTGTGTGCCAGCAGCAGCAGCCTTTGGGAGAGAAGAGGAAGGAAGCTGGAAGTGCTGCTGGGGTAGGAATGAGCCAGGGCAGTAGGGGCAATCTGCACTGCACAAGGTGATTAGGGTGTGCCCAGGCACACCTGGCACACCCTGTGCGCACGCCTATGTGTGTACACCAGTTTTACTAGGATTTCCATTATTTCATTAAAATGTATTATGAGATTATTGAAAAACAAAACACTCACTGACCAATTTCCCAAACAGCTCATCTTTCCTTCTGCTTTAAGTGGAATATATGTATACAGATTTACCACATCAATAGCAACTCAGTTATAACTATTATCCCACAAAAATCTGTCTAGCATTCCAATTTAGTCTCAGAGTAAGCATGTGCATTTCGTTTCGTTCCAAATCGAAATTCGGACAAATTTTCATTATTCGGACGTTCGGATGCATCCGGATTAACGAATTACAATGCTAACAAATTCAACCGAATCCGAAATAACGTTTCGAATCGAAAAACCACGGCCGAAATTCGAATCGAATTTGAAAAAAATTAGAATCGAATTCGAAAAAAATTCAAGTCGAATCGAAATTGAAAACAATTAGAATAGAATCGAAAATATTGGTAAGAATCGAATAGAAAACAATAGAACAGAATAGAATAAAATACAAAATATATATTATATTTTATTCTATTCTGTTCTATTTGTTTTCTAGTCTATTTTCTATTTCTATTCTAATCTTTTCTAAATGGAATTCGAATAATTGGTCGCATTCAAAAATATTTCAACCAAATTCGAAAATATTTCTACCGGATTCGATAATATTTCATCCGCATTCGTTAAAATTTCAACCAAATTCGATAATATTTCAACCGGATTCGAAATTATTCCAACCGAATAGAAAAGACCATGTTCCGACATTCGAATTTCATATAGAATGAATTCAAATTCCAATTAGAAAAGATTAGAATAGAAATAGAAAATAGACTAGAAATAGACTAGACTAGAGAAATGGCTGCTAATAGTTTGCAGGAGACCTGCAAAAAAAAATGAAATAGATGCTTATAGTCTGCAGATCTGATGAGAAAATGAAATAGATACTAATAGTCTGCAGGAGATCTGTAAAAAATGTATATAAATGCCAATAGTCTGCAGGAGATCGGATGGAAATAAATAGTAATCGGCAAAAAAATGAAATAGATGCTAATAGTCTGCAGGAGATCTGCTGAAATAAAGGAAATGGCTGCTTTAATGCAAAAAAATAAAAATAAAATAAAAATGAAATAGATGTTAATATACTTGCAGGAGATCTGATGGAAATAAATAGTAATCTGCAAAAAAAATAATGAAATAGATGCTATTTATTTCCATCAGATCTCCTGCAGTATATTAACATCTATTAAATTTTTTTGCAGATCTCCTGCAGACTATTAGCATCTATTTCATTTTTATTTTTTTGCATTAGAGCAGCCATTTCCTTTATTTCAGCACATCCCATGCAGACTATTAGCATCTATTTCATTTTTTTTTGCAGATTACTATTTATTTCCATCCGATCTCCTGCAGACTATTAGCATTTATATAATTTTTTTTGCAGATCTCCTGCAGACTATTAGTATCTATTTCATTTTCTCATCAGATCTGCAGACTATAAGCATCTATTTCATATTTTTTTTGCAGGTCTCCTGCAAACCATTAGCAGCCGTTTCCCTAGTCTAGTCTATTTCTAGTCTATTTTCTATTTCTATTCTAATCATTTCTAATTGGAATTTGAATTCATTCTATACGAAATTCGAATGTCGGAACATGGTTTATTATAATCTTTTCTATTCAGTTGGAATAATTTCGAATCGGGTTGAAATATTATCGAATTTGGTTGAAATATTAACGAATGTGGATGAAATATTATCGAATCCGGTAGAAATATTTTCGAATTTGGTTGAAATATTTTCGAATGCGACCGATTTTTCGAATTCCAATTAGAAAAGATTAGAATAGAAATAGAAAATAGACTAGAAAAACAATAGAACAACAGAATAGAATATAGATACTATCTATTTCATAAAAAAAAATTGCAGATTACTATTTGTTTCGGATGAGACCTGAAAAAAAAATGAAATATATGTTAATATACTGCAGGAGATCTGATGGAAATAAATAGTAATCTGCAAAAAATCCGATTGAAATATTATCGAATCCGGTTGAAATTTTTTCGAATTCGGTTGAAATAGCTTCAAATCCGGTTGAAATAGTTTCGAATGTGGTTGAAATAATTTCGAATCATGTTGAAATAATTTTGAATCCGGTAGAAATAATTTCGAATTCGGTTGAAATATTTTCGAATGCGACCGATTTTTCGAATTCGGTCGAAAACTAAACGAAATCCGAAAACGAATTTAACGAATTTAACTAAACAAAATTAATTAATTAATGAATTAAAACGAAACAAAACACATTTTTTCCTTTTGCACATGTCTATCTCAGATTATCAAAAAAGTATTAAATGAAAAGTGTCTTAGAACCAAATCTACATATGTAAAACTGTTCTGTAATCAACTATATCCATGATGATTGGTAGGTTGACCAAACTTCTGGATACCTTCAGCAGAGGAATTTACAAAACTCTGTTTATTGAATACACCTTATACGTTTTCTCATAGTTTGAACTCACATTCCATTCCTACATTTGAGAGGGGCTGTAGTGTAGGAATAGCATACATCTGAAGAGTGCAGGAATGCATTTTCTTCTTCTTCTCATGAAATTTGGATTATATTTTGCTTATGTCTTGGCACCAAGCAATGCGTAAGAGTGTGATAGAAGCTGATTTAAATTGCTGTTAGGTACCATGGTAATTTTAAATCTATGTATGGATGATTAGAGCAATATAGGCGTTCAATTGTTTATTATTAGTGATGGGCTGAACACCCCCCTGTGTTCGCAGCAGAACTCCCGAACAGAGGAAATGTTCTAACCCAAACGGCGGACCCCATTGAAGTCTATGGGAGCTGAACAGGAAAAATCAAAAGTGCCCAATTTTGAAGGCTTATATGCAAGTAATAGGCCATTAGAGGTTTATGGGGGTCTGGGTACTGCCCTGGGGGACATGTATCAATAAAAATAAATAAATAGAAATGATCCTTTTTTCAGTAGTAGTGATTTATGCTTAAAGTGCAACAATAATTTTTTTTAAATCCTTTAAATATAATGCCTGGGGGGTCCCCTTAATGTGCCTGTAAAGTGGCATAAAACATGCTACAGCAAAAATGAAATTTTCTAAAGAAAAAAAAACATGAGTCAAATCCCATTGAAATTGACCCACAGTTACAATTGCCGACACCCGGCTATTGAAAAAATAAAGAAAAAAAGGGCGTTGGGTCCCCCCCAGTCCATACCAGGACCTTTGGGTCTTGTGTGCATTTGTAGGGAAACCCCACTCCAAAATGTAAAAAAAAATATGTGAGGTTCCCCCCAAAAATCCATACCAGACCGTTATCTGGGCATGCAGCCTGGCAGGCCAGAAAAGGGGGGGAGGTGAGTGAGTGCCCCCCTCCGGAACCATACCAGGCCACAAGCCCTCAACATGAGGGGGTGGGTGCTTTGGGGCGGGGGGTTTTGCCCCCCCACCCTAGAGCATATTGTCCCCATATTGATGAGGTCTGCGGGCGGGGGGCTTAATAAACACAAGAGTCAGTTTTTGAAAAAATCCTTTAAAAAAATAGTGCCCATCTAAAATCCTTCGTCATGCACGCCACCTGCTGGACCCGAAAAATGAAAAATTTTTAAATTCTCCACTTTATGCCCGCTCTGTGCTTTGACATTTCTTATATAGGCAAGGGGCAGGAATAGACTGAGGGGGGACCCCACATCATTTTTCTCAGTCCATACCAGACACGCCGTTTTTATTTTTTTACCGACACTTCGTTTTTTATTGTTTTGCTGTCAGTGGGAAAACCCATTGACAGCTGATGACTCATCGGTTGTTAAGGATGCCGCGGCCAGCTTCCCGGCCCCACTCCTTAAAAACCAGCTTACACTGCACCCTAATGAGGAAATCTTTGTCCAATCAGGGTGCAGAATCCACTGTGCAGTGCTCAGTGCATTTTAGGTTGTTCGCCGGGGCGAATACCTGGCGGACACCCTGCAAATTCGGGTGTTCGGCGAACGGCCGAACAGACAAATTTTCGACCTGAACTCATGCTCGGGCCGAACTGTTCGCCCATCCCTTTTTATTATGTTCTGGATACACACAGTAAGCACATGTGTATTTCATGTTTATTTTAATTGTCTGTCTGGAGTTGCTATAAATGATTGCACTTAAGAGTAAGGCCGGGTTCACACTTGTGCGACACGACAGCCGTCCTTCTTTGGATCCGACTTTGCCCTGTGACATGAAGCCGACATATGTCCGACTTTCAATGAACGGGGATCCGACTTGGATCCCCGCCAATACCAGGCACTGTGTTTGGTATGAATCTTGAGGGGGAACTCCACACCAAATTTTGATTAAAAAACCGGCATGGGTTCCCCCTCCAAGAGCATACTAGGCCCTTGGGTCTGGTATGGATTTTAAGGGGAACCCCCTACACCAAAAAAAACGGCGTGGGGGTCCCCCAAAATCCAAACCAGACCCTTATCCAAGCACGCAACCTGGCAGGCTGCAGGGGAAGGGGGGCAGAGAGAGCAGCCCCCATCCCTCCTGAACCGTACCAGGCCCCATGCCCTCAACATGGGGGGTTTGGTGCTTTGGGGCAGGGGGAGCGACCTGCGGCCCCCCAAACCCCAAAGCACCCTGCCCCCATGTTGATGAGGACGGGGCCTCTTCCCGACAACCCTGGGCGTTGGTTGTCGGGGTCTGCGGGCGGGGGGCTTATCGGAATCCGGGAGCCCCCCTTTAATAAGGGGGCCCCCAGATCCCGGCCCCCCACCCTATGTGAATGAGTATGGGGTACATCGTACCCCTACCTATTCACCTGGTGGAAAAAAATGGCAATAAAAAAAACACACACAGCTTTTTAAAGCAATTTATTGCACAGCTCCGGGGGTCTTCTTCCGACTTCGGGGGTCTCTGCTCTCTCCAATTCTTCCTTCTTTCTGCCGGGCCTCCGCTATCATCTCCCAGCTCTTTTGCTAGCGGGGCCCGGTCTTCTCCGTCGCCTTCTTCCCTCGCACTCCGGTTCTTTCTTTCTTCCTTCTGCCGGCCCCTCCACTATCTTCTTCCAGCTCTTTTGCTAGTGGAGGGGCCCGGTCTTCTCCGTCGCCGTCGGCGTCTTCTTCCCTCTTCTCCTTCTCGATGTTGACACGTCGCTTCCTCCCGCTGTAATGCTTGGCTGTTCGCTCCGCAGCGATTTATATAGGCTTCTCATGACGTCACAGTCACATGCTCCGGGTGGCCCCAGAGCATGTGACTGTGACGTCATGGGAGCATGTGACTGTGACCTCATGAGAAGCCTATATAAATCGCTGCGGAGCAAACAGCCAAGCATTACAGCGGGAAGAAGCGACATGTCAACATCGAGAAGGAGAAGAGGGAAGAAGACGGCGACGGCGACGGAGAAGACCGGGCCCCTCCACTAGCAAAAGAGCTGGAAGAAGATAGTGGAGGGGCCGGCAGAAGGAAGAAAGAAAGAACCGGAGAGCGAGGGAAGAAGGCAACGGAGAAGACCGGGCCCCGCTAGCAAAAGAGCTGGAAGAAGGTAGCGGAGGCCCGGCAGAAGGAAGGAAGAACTGGAGAGTGCGGAGACCCCCGAAGTCGGAAGAAGACCCCCGGAGCTGTGCAATAAATTGCTTTAAAAAGCTGTGTGTGTTTTTTTTATTGCCATTTTTTTCCATCAGGTGAATGGGTAGGGGTACGATGTACCCCATACTCATTCACATAGGGTGGGGGGCCGGGATCTGGGGGCCCCCTTATTAATTCCGATTCCGATAAGCCCCCCGCCCGCAGACCCCGACAACCAACCGCCAGGGTTGTCGGGAAGAGGCCCTGTCCTCATCAACATGGGGTAAGGGTGCTTTGGGGTGGGAGGGCCGCAGGTCGCCCCCCTGCCCCAAAGCACCAAACCCCCATGTTGAGGGCATGCGGCCTGGTACGATTCAGGAGGGAGGGGGGCCGCTCTCTTGGCCCCCTCTTCCCCTGCGGCCTGCCAGGTTGCGTGCTCGGATAAGGGTCTGGTTTGGACTTTGGGGGGGACCCCCACGCCATTTTTTCGGAGTAGGGTTCCCCTTAAAATCCATACCAGACCCAAGGGCCTGGTATGCTCCTGGAGGGGGAACCCATGCCGTTTTTTTTTTTTAAATTTGGCCTGGAGTTCCCCCTCAAGAGCAGCAGAGCACAAGTCGCATGCCAAAGTCGGATCATGCAAGACTGCGGTCCGACTTTGATCCGACTTCAATGATAGTCAATGGGCCGAAGTCGGATCAAAGTCGGACCAAAGAAGTACAGGGAGCATTTTCAAAGTCGGACCGACATGTGTCGGACCAGTTAAGACGGCTCCCATAGGGAAACATTGATTTTCACACGTAATGCGACATGAGCTCCCAATGTCGGAGCGTTTGTCGCCCCAGTGTGAACCCGGCCTAAGAGCTTTTTATAGAAAAATAGTCCACTGGTTATAGTGCTAAATATTGTGTGATAATTGACTTTGTTTTAAGAGCTCTACTTTTTAAAATAAAGAGGGGGTGCCATTCTCCATGGGACATTGCAGTATTTACTCCACACTGTATTTTATATTTAGCACAGAGTGGAGCCATTTCCTCCAAATTAATTTAGAAGAATTGTGTTTACCTGCTGAAATTTGACCTAAGCACATATATCTGTAATGTTTACTTATCTCTCTCCAAAGCTCTGTTGGAGAGAAAGTGCTGTTTCTCTGGTGCTCCTTTCCTCTGTTATCAGCAGAGTCACTTCTGACAAGCACTTCAACACACAAGATAACAGCAGCTGAAAATTTGTGTCGGGGAGGGAGCTTAGAGGGAGATTAGCAGTGACCTGGTCTATTCAAACTACAGCTCTGCATGTTCCTTTATTTCTCTATGTCAGGAAAGGCTTGCTGGGAGCAGCAGTTATACACAAGCTGGTGTGTGATTGCGGGTGCCTATGCGCATGCACGAGCGTGCGCGATCCCCGGCGACAAGCGGTCTATTTAACCACCGCCGCCTGTACATTTACGTCAGCAGAACGGCACGGACAAACATAAGCACATACCTGTACGTCCCCTTTAAGATGCCGCCGTGTGGTCGCACTCGCGACCCTGCCACTTTCTCCGTGAGCCTGACCGTAGGCCCCGCGGACTCGATCACCGTGAGGATACCCGCGATCATCTCAGGGAGAGAAAGAGCGGGGAGATGCTAGTGTAAACAAGCATCTCCCCGCTCTGCCTAGTGACAATGACACTGATCTCCGCTCCGTGTAGGCGGAGCGGAGATCAGTGTCATGTCACACACAGCCCATCCCCCCTACAGTAAGTAGTACTCCCTAGGAAACACTTAACCCCTACAGCGCCACCTACTGGTTAACCCCTTCACTACCAGTGTCATTTTCACAGTAATCAGTGCATTTTTATAGCACTGATCACTGTAAAAATGACAATGGTCCCAAAAATGTGTCAAAAGTGTCCGATGTGTCCGCCATAATGTCGAAGTCATGATAAAAATCGCTGATCGCCGCCATAACTAGTAAAAGATAAAATATTTATAAAAATGCCATAAAGCAGTCCCCTATTTTGTAGAAGCTATAACTTTTGCGCAAACCAATCAATAAACGCTTATTGCAATTTTTTTTACAAAAAAACTGTGGAAAAAAAAATATATTTTTTGGGGATATTTATCATAGCAAAAAGTAAAAAATATTGCATCTTTTTCAAAATTGTCGCTCTATTTTTGTTTATGGCGCAAAAAATAAAAACCACAGAGGTGATTAAATACCACCAAAAGAAATCTATATTTGTGGGAAAAAAAGGATGTCAATTTTGTTTGGGAGCCATGTCGCACGACCGTGCAATTGTCAGTTAGAGCAACGCAAAATGGTCCGGGGCTGAAGTGGTTAAACTCAGCTGTTACACTGAAGCTCTGCTGTCTGATCTACAGCATTCCCTGTGAGTTACTTGCTTATTTGACCTGTTCCTGTGATTACCCGGCTTGCCCTGTGACTACCTCTGCTATCCGCCTGCATCTGACCCCGGCCTGTCCATGACCTTGCACCTGCCTTATCCTCTGGTTGATCCGTGCCTGCCTGTTACCGGCCCGGCGTGTCCAGTGACTCTGCTCCTGTCTCCTGCATCTGTCCCAGTACTGTCTGCCTCTGTATGACCCTGACTCCCTGACGTTCCTGTATTCTAGTCCCTGGAACCTTCTCTCTGTATCCTGTGTGTGGCTTCCTGACACAAGCCTGTTCCAGTCTTCAGCCAAGTCTGCTGTCTCCAGTCTGCTAACTCCCAGCCACAGCATCCTCCGGAACTCCAGACCTACTTTCCAGCTGTTGATCCTGCCAGGCACTCGTGCTACAGTGTACTCCCACGCCTCCTGTTCACTCTATCAGGGGCCGCGAGTCAGGGGCATAAGAGAGGCCTTTCTCTGCATATCAGGCTCATCTACTAGGTACGTGACACTCTGCCTATGTGGAGGGGGTGTGTCCCTTTCCTCCAATCAGCTCTCACACAGTGTAAGCCCAGACTTCACTCCCACTGCTGAAAGAGGAAGAACGATTTCTAACACAATCTGCACTTTTCAAAGAGTGTAGAAAGGGGAAGGCAGCAGATATTCAAGTAAATCCTACATATGAGGCTTTATTTTATCTCTGTGTATCATCTGAGGCTATTCACTTCACTGGGTATATGTGAGGGTTTACAACCACTTTAAAGATGTGGTATGGTTACTTTTCTTTAATTTGAATTAAAATCAACTTTCCTGGGGTTCACATGGCAAATTGTCTTTGCTGAAAGTAATTTTTTTTAAATAATAAACATTACATACAATTTTCAAGATATATATTTTTTTATTCTCCTTCTGATGTAAAATAAATACAATTTTATGAGGCATAATTGAAGGAAATACTAAAAGAATTGTGTACAGATTCCTGAACTATTAAATCAAATCCATTGTGTTTCGAAAACGTAGAAATGCTTTCTTGCTGAAATAATTTGGCAAAGAGTACTATCAACTCATACATTTTAATAATTTTATAAACATTCTGCTAGTTGGGCAAGTGGCCATGTCCTAGGGCTGTGTGAATATAATGTGTCATAATATAAATATATGAGATTTAGTTTACCTGGCAAAGATCATCTGTACTCAGAGATAGCTTGTGTTGATTGGTCATTAATTTTAGAGAAATGATAATGGGAATTCATTTCTCACGTCAAAAAATTATTTTCAATCTCCAGTCTACCCTTCCCATCTGTTCAAAATAATTATTTTGTACTTGTAAATTCTCATTGTCTGGGTATTTTTCCATACTTGATATTGTCTTTTAACAATTCCAGTTTAGATAATTGATACGTAAAAGGGAATAATTGTCCTTAATTGTTAGCATGCCAGTGGAAAGGGATTCAACAAGGGCAAACAAAGTGAAATGAAAGGAAACAGACAATTTTATAAAACATTTCTTGGTGTATTCACTCCCCATTTTGTGAATGTACTCAAACAGAATTGTAACAGAATTGTAGTTTAGGCTGTTAACCATTTTAACATAAGCAAGTGTTGCAGGTAAGGAAAACATTGTATCAATTATTCTTGAGGTCTGCATTTGAGCACAGATAGTTTTAAGAGGGGATCCTGTTTCAATTTAGCCTGGCTCTATTTGATGCTGGATAATTTCTCAGAAAATAGGTGCATGGTACTCATATCCCCCCCACCGACTGGACCCCCCCAAAGGGAAGAGAAGGGGCATGTGCAGTGTGCCGTTGCTAATGATGGGTGTTTTTATGGCTCAGAACTGTAAATTGCACAGGGCGAAAGGTCTGGGAATGCATAATGCTCAGAATACAGGGCTCAGGAATGCATATAATGCAGGGTGCAAGGTTCCAGAGTATGTACATCACAGAGTACAGAGTTCAGGAGTGTGTATTGTGCAGGGCTCAGGATTTCATGCAGTACTCATAATCATACTGATACTCATACTCATAGGAGTAGAAAAAGTCCTACAGAAAATGATGTTCAGAAACTATGGACACACTACGGGTGTGGTTAAGGACTGCAGGCATGCAATAAGAAATTTGTGACATGTAACATGAGCCTTGAAATTATCATCTTTTTAAGGCTCTTTCCGACTGGATGTAATGCTTACTGCCCCCTGAAAAGTGAGTGTGGTGGATTCCTTTTTTCTTTTCAACTCTGATTTTATTGAATTTAAATGACATAACAACAAAAGAAACATTGTCCACATCCTATAGGTAATGATAAAGAACATACCACATTATAATAATAATATATAAAGCATAGAACACATTACATATAAACATTTACCAACACACTGCAGGAGTCCCTACAAAAGGGAGAAGAGAGGGGAGAAAAAAAAAGGGAAGGGAGAAGAGAAGAGGGGAATACCACTAGAGACTATCTACTCATCAATAAATTCCCATATTATAAAGAAACGCAATCATACTCTAGACCAGGGATCTCCAAACTTTGGCCCTCCAGCTGTTGTAGAATTACATGTCCCATGAGGCATTGTAAAACTCTGACATTCACAGACCGGACTAGGCATGATGGGAATTGTAGTTCCTGAACAACTGGAGGGCCTTAGTTTGGAAACCCCTGCTCTAGACCAGTGATGGCGAACCCCGGATGCCCCGGAACCACACATCCCATGACGCCCACGCACTCTGCAGTGTAGTTGAGCATCATGGGAAATGCAGCCCCAAAACATCTGGGGCGCCAAGGCCACCACCGCTCCAGACCATTCAGATTTCTCTTTTTCCTTTTTTTTTTTTACCCTAATCAAAATATCCCTGTCTTATCTTCATTTGTCCAATTAGATGAAATATATATTTTCCTATTCCCTATCTTCAACTCCCACAGTGATGTTAGATACATACAACACAAAACACAAAAAAATAAATAAAAAAATAAATTAAACTACCAGAAATAGCTACTCAAACCGAGATCTCCTCACTAATCCCAACTCTGAACCATTTTTACGTTCTCCCTCTAACCCATATATAGATTCCGTAATTCAAGGGATTCCCTTAGTACAGGGGTCTCAAACTGGCGGCCCTCCAGCTGTTGCAAAACTACAAATCCCATGAGGCATTGCAAGGCTGACAGTTACAAGCATGAATCCCACAGGCAGAGGCATGATGGGACTTGTAGTTTTGCAACAGCTGGAGGGCCACCAGTTTGAGACCCCTGCCTTAGTACCTTCCAAGGGTGCCAAATTTGGCAGCATTGTTCATATGTGTCCAATTCCTGTGACAGAAGAATCTCCAACCTCTCAATATTGCCCATCTCTGACACCCACTCAATCAACGATGGAGCATATGCTGATTGAGTGGGTGTCAGCGATGGACAATATTGAGCTCTTGCAGCTGTCAACCAATGTCTCAAAAGGCCTTTTTTAATGCTTTTATATGAGCCGGGTAAAATAGATAGCAAAGTAATTTATGGTGTGTTGGAAATAGTTACCCCAGTTGCTCGAGTATGAAGCTGAAGTATCATATCCCAAAAACTATACACAGAAGGACATTCCCACCAAATATGCAATAGCGACCCCTTAGCAGAATGACAACTCCAACATAGATCTGAGACATTTGGATAAATCCGGTGGAGCAACAATGGGCATCTATACCACCGAGAAAGGAGTTTGAAATTCGTCTCATGTGCCTTAGTTGCTAATGACATACTATGTGTAAGGATAAATGCTTTTTCCCATTCCTTTGATTTAATTTGATTTAATTTGGACCTTCAGGTCCATATTCCACTTATTTGTAAACTCCGGGAGACATGGATGGAGTCTATGAATAAGGACCCTATACACTGCAGACAAAATGTGTTCTGGTACATTTTCTTGTAATAGAAGGGACTAAAAGGTATCTGGCTCTCTATTGAATACACCCCTGTCAGGGAAGGAGGCAAGAAAAGATGAAAGTTGCCAATATTCCATCCAGTGTTTCCAGTGGATTCCTTTTTTAGAAGGCAGTATAGCAGTAATTAAACAAAACAACAACACACTCAATGTTATACTCAGCACTACACCTGTTGGCAACAACTCAAGAAATTGTAAGTAAAAACTGTCAGGACTGTGTGTGATACTCTTCTATTTTAAATGGTCTACAAGTATAACCAGGTGTGGTGTTAATAACCCAGTGACGAGTGGTGAAAACCAAAAATATATAATAAAAACATACAAAAATTTATAAAAATCCATGTTGTTAGGAAAAAAATGAGTCCTGTAGTCCCAGAGGGTAGAAAAATAGTCAATCTGTGAAATAAATTAGTCTATTGTAAGGAAGCCCTGCCTCCGAAACACATTCCGATTGGCCAGTTTGACTCCACACTAGTGCTTTGACAGCTCCTGTCATTGAGAGACTCCTCCAGTGTCCTCCCGACTACCTGCACTTCCATCCGCGGAGGACTTTGACACACTGCGGACGCTGGTTCCCTCGAGCTGACACTTAGCATTACTTACATGCCTGTCTCATTGGGTACCCTGTGAGTGTATGTTTTTATTATTGTTTCAATCCTGTAATTGCATCAATGAAAATTTATATTAGATGTATTTAAGGAACGAAGGAGGAAGATTCAATAAGACAATTGCCAATTGACTCATTTTCAACTCACATTTAATTATAAAGAGATTATGAAGACAGCACCACAGGATTGAACATGATTCAACTAACCTGGCCAGAAGTATTTTTCTCAGGTACTCTTTTTCTATTTTTTTTATTCTCCTTCCCCTGTGACATTCCCCTTTTTGAAAACAAAGGAGAGGAGGGGGGCAGGGGAGGCAGGAAGTGAAAAATAGAGAAAAAATTGGCTAAATTGGAGATAAGGGGTATGGCAATAGTATGGGACTAATACTAGATGAAAATATGTGCTAGCTAATACTTATTATTGTAACAGGAGTCTTAAGTTTAAGTGGTGTACAGTTGTGCTCATAAGTTTACATACCCTGGCAGAACTTATGATTTCTTGGCCATTTTTCAGAGAATATGAATCAGAACACAAAAACGTTTCTTCCACTCGTGGTTAGTGTTTGGCTGAAGCTATTTATTATCAATCAACTGTGTTTACTCTTTTCAAATCATAATCACAACATAAACTACCCAACTGCCCTGATCAAAAGTTTACATACCCTGGTGATTTTAGCCTAATAACATGCACACAAGTTGACACAAAGAGGTTTGAATGGCTATTAAAGGTAACCACCCTCACCTGTGATCTGTTTGCTTGTAATTAGTGTGTGTGTATAAAAGGTCAATGAGTTTCTGTACTCCTGACAGACCCTTGCATCTTTCATCCAGTGCTGCACTGACATTTCTGGATTCTGAGTCATGGGTAAGCAAAAGCATTGTCAAAGGATCTGCAGGAAAAAGTAATTGAACTGTATAAAACAGGAAAGGGACATAAAAAGATATCCAAGATAAAAGAGTGCCAATCAGCAGTGTTCAAACTCTAATCAAGAGGTGGAAAATGAGGGGTTCTGTTGAAACCAAACCATGATCAGGTAGACCAACTAAAATTTCAGCCACAACTGCCAGGAAAATTGTTCGGGATGCAACGAAAAACCAACAAATAACTTCAGATGAAATACAGGACTCTCTGAAAACATGTAGTGTGGCTGTTTCAAGATGTACAATAAGGAGGCACTTGAAGAAAGATGAGCTGCATGGTCGAGTCACCAGAAGAAAGCCATTACTATGCAAATGCCACAGAGTATTCCACTTACAATATGCCAAAAAGCACAGAGACAAGCCTCAAACCTTCTGCCACAAAGTCATTTGGAGTGATGAGACCAAAATTTCACTTTTTGACCACAACCATAAACACTTCATTTGGAGAGGAGTCAACAAGACCGATGATGAAAGGTACACCATTCCTACTGTGAAACACGGAGGTGGATCGCTGATGTTTTGGGGATGTGTGAGCTACAAAGGCACAGGAAATTTGGTCAAAGTTGATGGCAAAATGATTGCAGTATTTTATCAAAAAATACTGGAGGAACATTTGCATTCATCAGCCAGGAAGCTGCACATGGAACGTACTTGGACATTCCAACATGATAATGATCCAAAACACAAGGCCAAGTCGACCTGTCATTGGCTATAGCAGAATAAAGTGAAGGTTCTGGAGTGGCCATCTCAGTCTTCTGAACACAATATCATTGAGCCACTCTGGGGAGATCTCAAACGTTCAGTTCATGTAAGACAGACCAAAAATTTACAGGAACTGGAGGGTTTTTGCCAAGAGGAATGGGCAGCTTTACCATCTGAGAAGATAAAGAGCCTCATCCACAAATACCACAAAAGACTTCAAGCTGTCATTGATGTACACGGCATTAAGAACTGGTCTATGTAAACTTTTGATCAGGGTCATTTGGGTAGTTTCTATTGTGATTATGATTTAAAAAGAGTAAACACAGTTGATTGATAATAAATGGCTTCAGCCAAACACTAACCATGAGTGAAAGAAAAGTTTTTGTGTTATTATTCATATTCTCTGAAAGAACTTTTTTTCTTGTCCTGCCAGCGCATCGCCTCAGTGTGAAAGCACTCTGGCTTTCACATTGAGACTGCAGGGGCAGGATTATTTCAGGCGTTTTTTAGACGTTATTTTTAGGGCAAAACGCCTGAAAAACTCCTCAGTGTGAAAGGGGCCTAAGAAAAATCCAGCCTTTAATACCCATGGCAAGTTTTACTGTGTTTAGTCCTACAGCTATATATTACATTGGATATGAAGCCTGAACCATAAATCATTGTAGATGCATGCACACTGGTATTGCCTGAGTGAACATGTTAATGCAAAGCAGGAGAGAGAGCAGACACATTCTCTGTTATCTTTATCTTAGCTGAGGTAAACATTTGGAAAGCTATAAAAACAGAATATCCAAAACAGGAAGAAAAATATAGACTTTTTCAAAATCTAACAGGTTTAAAACTCCAAGTTCAAAATGTTTTGTCTCTATGAAGTTCTATTTAGTTTCCAAATGGCAGCATACATATGTAAAAGGATAAAAGAATAAAATGCACAAGGGCAATAAATATCACTTAAAGCAGTCAAGCTCCAATCCCCAAGGAGAGAGGAAAGGTTTTATAATAAAATGTAATGCTTGCTCTCACAGACACCCAGAGCTGCAAGAAGGATATTTTCTGCTGCTATGTGTGACTTTTTAGAGCAAATATCTACATAACATTACTAAATCTTTTTTCTCTTTTCTGGGGTTTAGTGTTTTATTTCTAAATAAAACTTTTCTAGAACTGTCTTACAATGGTACAATTTATCCTCATGAATTATTAAGGCTAGATTTGTCCCAGGGGAATCAAGAGGATAGCAAGCCTTCATTCAGGCTTATTAAATGTTCTATTCAAAAATCCTAAGTAATAATTTACCCATGCTCTATTAATATGTAACTGTGCAATGCACTGTACAAATATTAGACATGGGAGCCGTCAAAAAATTTGTTTCGTTTCGTTCCGTTTCGTATTAAAAAAAAATCGTAATTCTCAATTCGTGTACGGAATTTAATTCGGATTTGTACGAAATACGAATTTCGTACGAATCGTTAATATTGAACTCTACGGACTCATGCCGCGTACAGACGACCGTAAATTCCGACAACAAAACCGTGGTTTTTTTTTCCGAAGGATGTTGGCTCAAACTTGTCTTGCATACACACGGTCGCACAAATGTTGTCGGAAATTCCGAACGCCAAGAACACGGCGACGTATAAGACGTACAACGGCACTATTAAAGGGAAGCTCAATACCATAATTCGTACTTTCGGATGGGGTAGAGTACATTGTTTTCGTTGATTCTGGACACAACTCCTACTTTCGTAACTTTTTTTTTGTTTGTTTCTTTCGTATTAGTTGAAAATCGTTATTTTTGTAGTTTGGATTCGGATAATTTGGATCCAAAATTCGTAAACGAAATTTCGTATTTTGTACAGAATTCGTATTCATAAAAATTCGTAATTCGGATTCGTACAAATGTACGAATTTCGAAAAATTCGTACAAATTTTCGATTCGTACGAAACTAATCGCACATGTCTAACAAATATCAGGACATTGCTGTAACAAAACACAATACAATAGAAAAACAACACCAAGTCAAAGTGGGAAGACCCAGTAAAAGGCCTATTTATGAAGATTAAACAAATCCTGGCTTTTTGTTGCATATCATTGGTCATCCCCTCCTATTTTTAAAGCTGTAAAACTACTGGGAAAGTAATTGAAGCCGAAACACAACCTCTCCTGTTTTTTTGAAACACAACCTCTCCTGTTTATTTTCCAATGAATATGCAATAGAATTAAATTGATACTGCAGTAATTCATTATTTAGTAATTAGTATTAGCCCATGGTGTAATGTTGTGGATTTTCACTGCATGTTGAGGTTGTTCTTAAACATCTTCGCTTAAAATTGTCTGAACAAGGGAAAGATAGGAAGCAGTGGTGTTCTAAAGTCTATAGCAGGGACACTTTCCTCTAATCTTGGAATATGATGGAGCTATGAGATGTGGCAAGGCCGGCACCTCCTGTAGCAACTGCTTTGATAACAGTGATCAAGCATTCCACAGCAAAAATCAAAAAAATGGCTGATGACATCACATTGCATAAAAATATATTCCACCAAACTGGCTCTCTATAGGTCTCCACCTGTGGCCTCACATTTCTGATGCATTTAACCCAAATATCATTAATATTAATACAGTGGAACCTTGGATTACGAGTATAATTCGTTCCAGGAGAATGCTTGCAATTTAAAGCACTTGCATATCAAAGCGAGTTTCCCCATAGAAGTCAATGGAAACAAAGATAATTTGTTCCGCATTGACTTCTATTGCATTCAATACTGCATGTGGCCAGAGGTGGGGGAGCGCCCCAGAGAGCCTTGGAAATACTCGGGGACAGCTCGGCTGAACTCGAAAACCCTCAGAAAGCCTCGGAAACACTCAGGAACTGAGTATTTACGAGTGTTTACGAGTATTTTCGAGTGATTCTGAGTTTT
Organism: Rana muscosa; assembly: GCA_029206835.1. NCBI lineage: Eukaryota > Metazoa > Chordata > Amphibia > Anura > Ranidae > Rana > Rana muscosa. The sequence continues at coordinate 997,199,217 of CM055116.1, forward strand.
TCCGAACGGCTCCGAACCATTCTGATTGTCACCGGCGCCCCCGCACCTCTGGCCAAATGTGGTACTGCACACTCCATTAGCTTGAATCATGCTCGTTTTGTGAGACAACACTCGCAAACCGAGTCAGGATTTAAAAAAAAGTTGCTCCTCTTTTAAAACGCTCATTAACCTCATTACTCATTAACCAAGGTTCCACTGTAATTAATAATCATTCTCTATGATTAGCTGCTGTGCGCTGAGCGAAGATGAGCTTCCTGGGCCAGCACCTGTTTCACCTCTGACTGGAGAGAGAGAGCTGGGTTTAGAGTGGCGCTTACTTCTCGGACCCTATCAACAGAAATCAAGCAAAGATACAGGTGAAACTCGAAAAATTTGAATATCATGCAAAATTTTATTTATTTTAACCACTTAAGCCCCGGACCATTTGGTAGCTAGAGGACCAGAGGTGAATTCAGAATTTTGCACTGCGCTGCTTTAACTGTAAATTGTGCGGACATGCAATGTTGTACCCAAACGAAATTTGCGTCCTTTTCTTCCCACAAATAGAGCTTTCTTTTAATGGTATTTGATTGCCTCTGCGATTTTTATTTTTTGCGATATAAACGGAAAAAGACCGAAAATTTTGAAAAAAAATGATATTTTCTACTTTTTGTTATAAGAAAAATCGAATAAACTCAATTGTAGTCATACATTTAGGCCAAAATGTATTCAGCCACATGTTTTTAGTAAAAAAAATGTCAATCAGCGTATATTTATTGGTTTGCGCAAAAGTTATAGAGTTTACAAACTAGGGTACATTTTCTGAAATTTACACAGCTTTAAATTTATGACTGCCTATCTCATTTCTTGAGGTGCTAAAATGACAGGGCAGTACAAAACCCCCCCAAATGACCCCATTTTGGAAAGTAGACACCCCAAGGAAATTGCTGAGAGGCATGTTGAGCCCATTGAATTTTTTATTTTTTTGTCCCAAGTGATTGAATAATGACAAAAAAAAAAAATTACAAAAAGTTGTCACTAAATGATATATTGCTCACACATGCCATGGTTATATGTGGAATTTCACCCCAAAATACATTTTGCTGCTTCTCCTGAGTACGGGGATACCACATGTGTGGGACTTTTTGGGAGCCTAGCCGCGTACGGGACCCCGGAAACCAAGCACCGCCTTCAGGATTTCTAAGGGCGCAAATTTTTGATTTCACTCCTCACTACCTATCACAGTTTCGAAGGCCATAAAATGCCAAAATAGCACAAACCCCCCCCAAATGACCCCATTTTAGAAAGTAGACACCCCAAGGAAATTGCTGAGAGGCCTGTTGAGCCCATTGAATATAATTTTTTTTGTCCCAAGTGATTGAATAATGACAAAAAAAAAAAAAAATTACAAAAAGTTGTCACTAAATGATATATTGCTCACACATGCCATGGTTATATGTGGAATTACACCCCAAAATACATTTTTCTGCTTCTCCTGAGTACGGGGATACCACATGTGTGGGACTTTTTAGGAGCCTAGCCGCATACGGGCCCCCGAAAACCAAGCACCGCCTTCAGGATTTCTAGGCACAAATTTTTGATTTCACTCCTCACTACCTATCACAGTTTCGAAGGCCATAAAATGCCAAAATCGCACAAAACCCCCCCAAATGACCCCATTTTGGAATATAGACACCCCAAGCTATTTGCTGAGAGGAATGGCGAGTATTTTACAGCTCTCATTTGTTTTTGAAAATGAAGAAAGAAAATATATATATATATATTTTTTTTTTTCAATTTTCAAAACTTTGTGACAAAAAGCGAGATCTGCAAAATACTCACAATACCTCTCAGCAAATAGCTTGGGGTGTCTACTTTCCAAAATGGGGTCATTTGGGGGGGTTTTGTGCTATCTGGGCATTCCATGGCCTCCGAAACTGTGATAGGCAGTGAGAAGTGAAATCAAAAATTTACACCCTTAGAAAGCCTGAAGGCGGTGCTTGGTTTTTGGGGTTCCGTACATGGCTAGGCTCCCAAAAAGTCTCACACATGTGGTATCCCCGTACTCAGGAGAAGCAACAGAATGTATTTTGGGGTGTAATTCCACATATGCCCATGGCATGTTTGAGCAATATATCATTTAGTGACAACTTTGTGCAAAAAAAAAAAAAAAAATTGTAGTTTTTCCATGGACTCAACATGCCTCTCAGTATATAGCTTGGGGTGTCTACTTTCCAAAATGGGGTCATTTGGGGGGGTTTTGAACTGTTCTGGCATTTTATACACAACATTAGGAAGCTTACATCCACTCTTCTAACCACTTGAAGACAAAGCCCTTTTTGACACTTTTTGTTTACATGAAAACATTTTTTTTTTTGCAAGAAAATTATGTTGAACCCCCAAACATTATATATATATTTTTAAAGCAAAGGCCCTACAGATTAAAATGGTGGGTGTTGCATTTTTTTTTTCTACACAGTATTTGCGCAGCGATTTTTCAAACGCATTTTTTGGGTTAAAAAATACACTTTTTTTAATTTTAATGCACTAAAACACACTATATTGCCCAAATGTTTGATGAAATAAAAAAGATGATCTTAGGCCGAGTACATAGATACCAAACACGACATGCTTTAAAATTTCGCACAAACGCGCATTGGCGACAAACTACATACATTTTTAAAAGCCTTTAAAAGCCTTTACAGGTTACCCCAGTAGATTTACAGAGGAGGTCTACTGCTAAAATGATTGCCCTCGATCTGACCTTCGCGGTGATACCTCACATGCATGGTGCAATTGCTGTTTACATATGATGCCAGGCCGACGCTTGCGTTCGCCATTGGGCAAGAGCAGGGCAGGACAGGGGTGCTTTTTTTTTTTTTTTTTTTTTTTTATTATTAATTTTGCTTTTTTATTTTATTTTTAAATTGTTCCTTCCAAGTATTTTTTTTTATTATAATTTTTATTGTTATCTCAGGGAATGTAAATATCCCCTATGATAGCAATAGGTAGTGACAGGTACTCTTTTTTTGAAAAAACTGGGGTCTTCTAGACCCTAGATTTTTCCTCTGCCCTCAAAGCATCTGACCACACCAAGATCGGTGTGATAAAATGCTTTCCCAATTTCCCAATGGCGCTTTTTATATCCGGGGGGGGGGGAATTCCCTCCCACTGCTTGTAAAAGCAGTCCAGAGGCTAATTAGCCACTAGGATTGCTTTTACATGAAAGCCGGCCGCAGCCTGAAAAGAATGATACCAAGATGATACCTAAACCCACAGGCATCATTCTGGTATAAACATTCAAAGTCCAGCAACATACCAGTACGTTGCTGGTCCTTGTTGGACATGTATTGTAATCTTTTTATTTCATGCAGCCAGTTGGCTGAACGAAAAAAGAGATTGATCGGTGGGTATGCCCACCATTAGAATACCGCCCTTCATCCACCCACTTCCAATGATGGGCATACACGCACCATTTATATATGCCGAAGCATGGGGGCATCCTCCCGCAAAAAAGTTATGCCGCACACACATGGTCGGACTTTTCCACGGGCAAGCCTCCGTCGGAATTTCGACCGTATGTACGCGGCATTAGGAGCAAAATCGCTCCTCCGCCCCTGCTGCCCCAATGCTTCGGCATATTTGCTTTTTTTTTTTTTAACTGTGGTGGTGAAATCACCTCCTACAGCACTGGAGTCGCAGGGATCAGGCCTGTCTCTGCGAACGCTGCAGTTATGTGTGTTGTGTTTTGTAAGTGACAGTGATCGATCGATACTGCACTTGGGTGGCCTGGGCTGGACGGAGGGGCAAAACGCAGGTGCCAGCAGGTATCTGGGCTGATCCCGCTAACACTGCGTTTTTGGGAACCCTAAACTGCTGGGGACGCTAGTATAGATCTGATCAGATCAGATATTGATCTGTTCAGATACTATACCACTAAGGGGCGTGTATGCTTCACGCGTGGGTGTTAGCGTTACTGGCACTAACCTGACGCTGCCTGGGGTGTGACTCAGACCCTCTCTGACGCTAAAACCTAATTGATATCACCCGCCGGGCGATCAGGGGGTTAAACCTTTATTGGGTTATATACACGGCGGGTGCCCTGACACTATAAAAAGCAAACTAACTAACCAGCGTCACCCGTAACACTTATATGGTGATCACTGGTGAAAGGGTTACCTGGGGGGCGATCAAGGGGGTTAAAACCTTTATTAGATAATATATGGGGGTACCTGACGCTATAAAAACCTGCGGCGAACCTAAAAAAAATTACCAGCTACCGATCTGCATCACCGACACTAAGACAGCGTTTAGAAAAACGATTGCTTAGCGACAGTGGTGATGGGGGTGAAAGGGTTACCTGGGGGGGGTGATCAAGGGGGTTAAACCTTTATTAGATAATATATTGGGGTACCTGACGCTATAAAAACCTGCGGCGAACCTAAAAAAAAATACTGGCTACGATCTGCATCACCGACACTAAGACAGCGTTTAGAAAAACAATTGCTTAGCGACAGTGGTGATAGGGGGTGAAAGGGTTACCTGGGGGGCGATCAAGGGGGTTAAACCTTTATCAGATAATATATTGGGGTACCTGACGCTATAAAAACATGCGGCGAACCTAAAAAAAATTACTGGCTACGATCTGCATCACCGACACTAAGACAGCGTTTAGAAAAACAATTGCTTAGCGACAGTGGTGATAGGGGGTGAAAGGGTTACCTGGGGGGCGATCAAGGGGGTTAAACCTTTATCAGATAATATATTGGGGTACCTGACGCTATAAAAACCTGCGGTGAACCTAAAAAAAATTACCGGCTACCGATCTGCATCACAGACACTAAGACAGCGTTTAGAAAAACGATCGCTTAGTGATAGTGGTGATAGGGGGTTAAAGGGTTACCTGGGGAGCGATCAAGGGGGTTAAACCTTTATTAGATAATATATTGGGGTACCCGACGCTATAAAAACCTGCGGCGAGCCTAAAAAAAATTACTGGCTGCCGATCGGCATCACTGACGCTAAGACAGCGGTCAGAAAAATGATCGCTAAGCGACAGTGGTGATAGGGGGTGAAAGGGTTATCTGGGGGGTGATCAGGGGGTTAAACCTTTATTAGGGGGGGTTAGGGGGCTACACTGGACCTAAGACTAAACTTTGGTGACACTTTTACAGTCACAAATGTCACTGATTGCAGTGATCACTAAATAAATGGTCATTGCAATCAGTGACACTGTGACTGGGGGCTGGGGGGGTGATCTGGGGTGTCTGGGGGGGCCTGGGGGGGCGATTTATGTCCCTATGTGTCCTGGTGTCAGTGTAGTGTTGTGTGCACTGACCTGATGTCTTCTCTTGTACGGCGCTCGGTATATGTGAGCGCCGCACCAGAGATGACATCACTTCCTCCTGCTCCCTCTGTCTGACACAGACAGAGGGGGCATTTCTATTCGCCGGGAGCGATCGCGAGGGGGTGGCCAGAAACGAATGGCTGCCCCCTCATCCCGGAACGCTCCCGGACACTTAGCCACCGCTCACTGTATAGAAGAGGGGTCCGATTGGACCCCCCAACTGTACAAAGGCAATCACGTACACTCTACGTGATTGTGCCTGTCGGTGCCATTCTGCCGACGTATATATACAGTGAGCGGTCGTTAAGTGGTTAATAATGCAACTTAAAAGGTGAAACTAATATATGAGATAGACTCATTACATGCAAAGCAAGATAGTTCAAGCTGTGATTTGTCATAATTGTGATGATTATGGCTTACAGCTCATGAAAACCCCAAATCCACAATCTCAGAAAATTAGAATATTACATGCAATCAATAAAACAAGGAGTTTACATAGAACAATATCGGACCTCTGAATAGTATAAGCATGCATATGTACTCAGTACTTGGTTTGGGCCCCTTTTGCAGCAATTACTGCCTCAATGCGGCGTGGCATGGAAGCTATCAGCCTGTGGCACTGCTGAGGGGTTATGGAAGACCAGGATGCTTCAATAGCGGCCCTCAGCTCTTCTGCATTGTTCGGTCTCATGTCTCTCATCTTTCTCTTGGCAATGCCCCATAGATTCTCTATGGGGTTCAGGTCAGGCGAGTTTTCTGGCCAATAAAGCATAGTAATTCCACGGTCATTGAACCAGCTTTTTGTGCTTTTGGCAGTGTGGGCAGGTGCCAAGTCCTGCTGGAAAATTAAGTTAGCATCCCCATAGAGCTCGTCTGTGGAAGGAAGCATGAAGTGCTCCAAAATCTCCTGGTAGACGGCTGTGTTGACCCTGGACTTAATGAAGCACAGTGGACCAACACCAGCAGATGACATGGCTCCCCAAATCAACACAGACTGTGGAAACTTCACACTGGACTTCAAGCATCTTGCAGTGTGTGCCTCTACATTCTTCCTCCATACTCTGGGTCCTTGGTTTCCAAATGAGATGCAAAATTTGCTCTCATCAGAAAAGAGGACTTTGGACCACTGAGAAACAGACCAGGTCGGTTTTTTTATGCCAGGGAAGACACTTCTGACGTTGTTTGTTGTTCAGGAGTGGCTTGACAAGAGGAATACGACATTTCAAGCCCATGTCCAGGATCCGTCTGTGTGTGGTGGCTCTTGATGCACTGACTCCAGCCTCAGTTCAATCCTTGTGAAAGTCCCCAACACTTTTGAATGGCCTTTTCCTGACAATCCTCTCCAGGCTGCGGTCATCCCTGCTGCTTGTGCACCTATTTCTTCCACACGTTTCCCTTCGACTTAACTTTCTATTAATGTGCTTTGATACAGAACTTTGGGAACATCCAACTTCTTTTGCAATTACCTTTTGAGGCTTTCCCTCCTTATGGAGGGAGTCAATGATGGTTTTCTGCACTGTCAGGTCAGCAGTCTGTCCCATGATTGTGATTCCTACTGAACCAGAATGAGAGACCATTTAAAGCAGGGGTCTTCAAACTATGGCCCTCCAGGTGTTCAGGAACTACAATTCCCATCATGCCTAGTCATGACTGTGAATGTCAGAGTTTTGCAATGCCTCATGGGATTTGTAGTTTCGCAACAGCTGGAGGGCCGTAGTTTGAGGATCCCTGATTTAAAGGCTCATGAACCCTTTGCAGGTGTTATGGCTTAATTAGCTGATTAGAGTGGGACACTTTGAGCCTAGAATATTGTACCCTTTCCCAACATTCAAATTTTCAGAGATTGTGGATTTGGGGTTTTCATGAGCTGTAAGCCATAATCATCACAATTATTACAAATCACAGCTTGAACTATCTTGCTTTGCATGTAATGAGTCTATCTCATATATTATTTTAACCTTTTAAGTTGCATTCATGAAATAAATGAACTTTTGCACAATTTTCAAATTTTTCAAGTTTCACCTGTACATCACAGCTATTCTGTCTTGACTGTAAGAATCTGTACAGCAATAAAGAACCAGTAGTCAACTTCTCAATGTCATCTGAGGCTGGGTCCACACTTTGTGTGGCACGGCTCACATGAGGGGGTCCGGTGCATCCCCGTTCACCATTTCAGGTGTGAATTAGGTCTGAATTTTTGGCAAAATTCAGACCTGAAATGGAGCCAAAGATGCACATGACTCTTCCACAGCCACCCCAGAGACATGTGAACTGGCTCCATTGAGAGCCAGTCACACTCTTTTGTCATGCAAATTGGATGTGGGGAAACTCGCATAAAATTCGCAATAGTGTAAACCCAGCCTAAAACAGAAAAAAATTGATTTCCTCATCAACACATGTGACAGAGTGAGACCTTGTCATTGTGAAAATGGAGGACAGTATGACACAGGATTCACATTAAGGGTTAATGCGAGGTTCTAGACTTTTGTTTATAAGCTGAGAAAGCTGTGTTTTTTGGTTTTCCTCCGATTCTGCAGTTCTGGATTGTTTTACCAGGTGCCTGCAGCCTGTCTGAGTTCACAGGTGTGCAGGATCATTCTATGCTCAAGCCTGAGGATAGCTCAGAGCTCCCAGTTTGGAGAAAGCTACCAGTGTAGGAGACAGAAGATCTGACCCAGGGGTCAGAGGAGCCCCAGCCAGGAGTCAAGAGACAGGGGGTCTCAACCATGGCTCAGAGGAGAACCATCCGGGAATTAAGAGGCAGGAGGTCTCCCCCAAGGGTCAGAGGTGCCCTAGCCAGTAGCTAGAAGACAGGGGGTCCTCTTCCAGGAGTGGGGCTGCAGCCAGCAGTGGGCTGTGCAGCAGGGTGCTGTGACTAAAGGCTAATAGAGCCAAGTGCCCCAGTAGAGTTAGAGAGACTGGTAAGAAGAGCAGCAGTGGTGCCAGAAAGGGAGCCAGGTGGATCGGTATTTTCATTTGACTGTTCATATTGATGTGGAAGAACCCCTTTAAGGACAACTGATGTCCATGTGAACTTTCCATTTTATTTAACAAGAGTGGGCTGCCATGCCCTAAAATACAGTTTGATCTGGCGCAACTCATTGGAAAAGCACCTTCCAGATAAATATAATTTCCTCAATACATAGTTACATAGTTAGTCAGGTTGAAAAAAGACACAAGTCCATCCAGTTCAACCATAAAAAAAATAAAAAATAAAAAAATATATATATCGTACAATCCCATATACCCAATTCAATACCCACAGTTGATCCAGAGGAAGGCAAAAAAAACCAGAAGAGCATGATCCAATTTGCTACAGCAGGGGAAAAAAATTCCTTCCTGATCCCCCGAGAGGCAATCGGATATTCCCTGGATCAACTTTACCTATAAATGTCAGTACCCAGTTATATTATGTACATTTAAGAAAGAATCCAGGCCCTTCTTAAAGCAATCGACTGAGCTGGCCAGAACCACCTCTGCAGGGAGTCTATTCCACATTTTCACAGCTCTTACTGTGAAAAAACCTTTCCGTATTTGGAGGTGAAATCTCTTTTCCTCTAGACGCAAAGAGTGCCCCCTTGTCCTCTGTGTTGACCGTAAAGTGAATAACTGAACACCAAGTTCACTATATGGACCCCTTATATATTTGTACATGTTGATCATATCCCCCCTTAATCTCCTCTTCTCAAGAGTGAATAAATTCAGTTCCTCTAATCTTTCCTCATAGCTGAGCTCCTCCATCCCTCTTATCAGTTTGGTTGCCCTTCTCTGCACTTTCTCCAGTTCCCCAATATCCTTTTTGAGAACTGGGGCCCAAAACTGAACTGCATATTCCAGATGAGGTCTTCCTAATGATTTGAACAGGGGCAAAATGATATCTCTCTCTCTGGAGACCATACCTCTCTTAATACAAGAAAGGACTTTGCTCGCTTTGGAAACCGCAGCTTGGCATTGCATGCCATTATTGAGCTTATGATATACCAAAACCCACAGATCCTTCTCCACTACGGATCCCCCCAGTTGTACTCCCCCTAGTATGTATGATGCATTCATATTCTTAGCCCCCAAGTGCATAACTTTACATTTATCAACATTAAACCTCATCTGCCACATAGTCGCCCAATTAGACAGAGCATTGTGGTCGGCTTGTAAATTGGCGACATCCTGTAAGGACGTTATTCCAATGCATAGCTTGGTGTCATCTGCAAAGACAGAAATTTTACTTTTGATCTCAGACTCAATATCATTTATAAACATATTAAAAAGTACCGGTCCCAGCACTGAACCTTGGGGTACACCACTGATAACCTTGGACCATTCAGAGTAAGAATCATTAACCACTACTCTCTGAATTCTGTCTTTTAGCCAGTTTTCTATCCATTTACAAACTGATATTTCCAATCCTGTAGACTTTACCTTGCACATGAGCCGTGTGTGGGGAACTGTATCGAACGCTTTTGCAAAATCCAAGTATACCACGTCCACAGCCACCCCTCTATCCAAGGTCTTACATACCTCTTCATAAAAAGAAATCAGGTTTGTTTGACAACTTCTGTCTTTCATGAATCCATGCTGTCTGTTGCTTAAATAGTTTTTTTCCAGCAAGAACTCATCTATGTGATCTTTTATTAATCTCTCCAGTATTTTCCCAACTATAGAAGTTAAACTAACAGGTCTATAGTTACTTGGTAAAGACTTAATTCCCTTTTTAAATATAGGCACCACATTGGCCCTGCGCCAATCCAGTGGTACTATTACTGTCATTAAAGAGTCCCTAAAAATTAAATACAATGGCTTTGAAATTACAGAGCTCAATTCTTTTAGGATCCGTGGGTGTATGCCATCTGGTCCAGGTGCTTTATCCACCTTTATTCCATCTAAATATTTCTGGACCATATCACTTTTGAGCCATTGTGGATTTGGGGCTGTGTCACTATCACCCCCATTTTGGACATGAGCTCCCCCATGCTCCTTTGTATACACAGAACTGAATAAAGTATTTAATAAATTAGCCTTCTCTTTGTCCCCAGTCACCCACTCTAGATTATTTTGTAAAGGGCCTACATGCTCAGACTTGACCTTTTTACTATTAATATATTTGAATAATTTTTTGGGGTTTGTCCTACTATCTTTTGCAATCTGTCGTTCATTTTGAATTTTTGCATCCTTGATTTCCTTTTTACATATCCTGTTATATTCTTTGTAACATTTAAATGACACTAGTGTTCCCTCATTTTTATATTTTTTAAAAGCTCTTTTCTTATAGTTTATAGCTTTTTTAACTTTGGTAGTGAGCCACATAGGTTTTATTTTTAGCCTTTTAAACTTATTGCCCATGGGAATATACTTTGCAGTGAGTTCACAAACAGTCTTTTTGAAGAATTCCCATTTCTGTTCTGTGCCCATTGATGCCAATATTCCTTCCCAGTCTAAGTCCTGGAGAGCAGCGCTCATCCTTGGAAAATTTGCTCTCTTGAAATTAAGTGTTTTTATCTTTCCTGTATGTGATTTTTGCTTACAATTAACATCAAATGAAATCATGTTATGGTCACTGCTACCCAGGTGTTCCTTTATCTGAACATTAGTAATATGCTCTGCATGGTTTGAGATTACCAGGTCCAACAGAGCATCATTCCTAGTTGGGGCCTCAATAAACTGGACCATAAAATTGTCCTGCAATAGGTTTATAAATTTTTGCCCTTTAACTGTCCCAGCAGTTCCATTACTCCAGTCAATTTCTGGGTAGTTAAAATCCCCCATTATTATCACCGTCCCAGCCCTTGCAGCCCTTTTCATCTGTGCAAGGAGCTGAGTCTCTAACTCCTCATTAACATTGGGTGGTCTATAACCAACTCCAATGATTAGCTTTAAACTACGCACATCTGTATGCAGTTCCACCCATAATGCTTCAGACTCATCACACTCTCCATCCACCAGGTCCTCTTTCACACTCGCTTTGAGATCACTTCTCACATAGAGACAGACCCCTCCACCTTTCCTTTTTACCCTGTCTTTCCGAAAGAGTGCATTGCCAGGAATATTAATAGCCCAGTCATGTAAGGAATGAAGCCAAGTTTCAGCAATACCGATTACATCATAGCTCTCCTCATGCACCAGAGCTTCCAACTCACCTATTTTGCTTGGCAGACTTCTGACGTTGGTGAACAGACACTTTAATGCATTATTATATTTTGACCGGTCACATACTATCCTCTTGGGTGTTCCCAGATTGCAACTAGGACTTGCTACTATACTTACCTTGGGTTTATGTGCTTTGGTTACCCTACCACTAATGCCCCTAATACTACCCTCTAGAATATGTTCCCCGCTGACTCTCACTATCTCTGGACCCTCCCCCCCGTCGCCTAGTTTAAAAACCCCTCTAACTTTTTGGCCATCCTTATTCCCATCTGATCTGCACCCTCTTCATTTAGGTGCAGTCCGTCCCTTCTACAGTACTGGTTATCGACTGAGAAGTCGGCCCAGTCCTCCAGGAACCCAAACCCCTCCTTACTACACCAGCTCTTCAGCCACTTGTTCACTTCCCTAATCTCCCTCTGCCTTTCTGGTGTGGCTCGATGTACCGGTAGACATGTGCACACTGAAATATTTTGTTTCGGAATTTCGTTTTCGTCCGAAAAATAAATTTATTTAGTTACTCCCGAAATTCGTTTTTATTTATTTCGTTTTTCGTTAGAAATTGCATTCGTCCGAAAATCTGAATTAATTAAGGTCGAATCTGTCATTGAAGGCTTATGGTGTCTGTCGAATGTTCAAAGAAGATTCGACGGAGCAGTGAAACTGTACGACGCCGCAATCGTACATTTCCGGTCGAATGTTCCACCCACAAGCTATAGAAGAATTCTAATGTTGTATGACTAGTAATAATTATATTTATTCATTACTATTACTAGTCAACCAACATTAGAATTCTTCTATAGCCTATGGGCGGATGCATTTGACTGGAAATGTACGATTGCAGTGTCATACAGTTTTGCTGCACCGTCGAATCTTCTAACTTTCGATGCTTTGTCGAATCTTCGTCATTCTAGCTATTTTACTGCTCCTCCTCTTTGGTTACAATCAGCCAATAACATTCATCATCAACTTTATTTTTATTTTACTTCCCCCACCCAATTCCAGCAGTGATCTTTTCTCTCTATGTCAAATCTTTTCTCTCTATAATAACAAATCTTTTCTCTCCTATGTCGAATCTTTTCTCTCTATAATGTCGAATCTTTTCTCTCCTATGTCGAATCTTTTCTCTCCTATGTCGAATCTTTTCTCTCCTATGTCGAATCTTTTCTCTCCTATGTCGAATCTTTCTCTCCTATGTCGAATCTTTTCTCTCTATAATGTCGAATCTTTTCTCTCCTATGTTGAATCTTTTCTCTCCTATGTCAAATCTTTTCTCTCCTATGTCGAATCTTTTCTCTCCTATGTCGAATCTTTTCTCTCTATAATGTCGAATCTTTTCTCTCCTATGTCGAATCTTTTCTCTCCTATGTCGAATCTTTTCTCTCCTATGTCGAAGCTTTCTCTCCTATGTCGAATCTTTTCTCTCTATAATGTCGAATCTTTTCTCTCCTATGTAGAATAATCTTGGACTAATAGAGTTAAGGTTAGGCACATTCGACCGCAGGTTCGATAGACACAGATTGTTACTGTCAGCGTCACGTCGAATCTCCTATCTATATCGAACTGTTGTAGCAACGAAAACGTAAATAAAGCATTTGTTTATGTCGGATCTTTCGGTTTTCGGATTCTGTGCTTTCGTTTTCGTTTGTTAAAACGATAACGAAAATAGCTGAAATTCGGACGAAAATGCATTCGGACGAAAACGAATGCACATGTCTATGTACCGGTAGTATTCCTGAGAATACCACACATGATATTAAGTATAATAGTATAATAGTATTCCTGCTGCTGCATGGGAGAAGCTGTCTCAGATTCAAATCAGCAATGGCTACAGATCTCAGCACTGCCCATATATCGATCTATAAAAGCCAAATACAGAGTTTGAAATCTTTATACAAATCAATGGCATAAGACAGTACAGTAACTAACCTGTGCCATTAATATAGAGAAAAAACAGGACCTTCAGCTTATTTATTCTATGGATTGACTGTCAGTAAATGGGTTTTAAAGATACTTGGCAACTGTAAACATCTCTTAATTTCCACTATCTTTTTGGAAAAATGGCTATTGCCTGAATCATTCAAGATATTTGCAAGGTTATCTGAAATATCAAGAAAGATGAAGATGTTATGCTTCAAGTAAAGGAAAAAAATAGGAATGTCTGTGAGTGATTATTTCTCCCAAACGTTTTATTATTTTATATGACCCATATGTTTTTCATTGTAAAGACATATAGGGACCCTCCAAACAGTGACTAAAAATGTTTTAAAAAAAAAAAAAAAATTTTCCTTGTCAAATTTGTTTATTGGGTTTTAAGTAAAGAGAGAAACAATAGATACAATTGACAATAATTGATTACAAGAGATGGTATCATGTGTTTAGAGAGCATTGGAACATAGAATCAGCTGATATATGTTTGAAGATTATGAGAAGAATATCTAAGGAATTGTTGAACCAGACTATAGTCAATCTAATCATGTAAAACTATTACATTTGAACAAATATGTAAATATTATAGAATAATATAATATTTTGTGAAACTGGATAAAATAGAAACATTGACTATAACTATAAAAGAATAATAAATTAGTAATAAATTGGCTTAAAAATAGGAAGAGATAGGGGGGATAAGGATCATATTTATAAAAAATACTATATTATTAGGAGTAGAAGTAAATATTGTGTTTATATATTCAAATATACCATTTTCTATATTAGGTTATGTAAAGATATAAAAAGAATAGAAAAAAGAGAAAGAGAATTAAAGGAGAAAGGACAAATTATGGACTATAAAAGATAGAGAGTTAATAGAAACAAAAGGATAGAAAAGGAAGTACAGGATAGAGAGAAGACTCTGGGATTATTACATATAAAGGGGTAGAGATAATATTGAGATAAAGTATCTAAAATATTACTGGCTTTCAAAATCTTACCTTAAGGTCTCAGTAAAGAATTGTCAGGGTTAGATGGGATAAAACAAGTCACCCAAGGGTTCCATATTTTTTCAAATAGATCTATGGAATCATTGGTTATGGCTTCTGATTTTGAATGGAGCATGGCTTGGCGTACTCTATTTCTAGTTTCAGAAACTAGAAGCGTAGCTGTTTTCCAAGCTTTGGTGATGGTTTGTTTTGCGGCTGTGTTGATTTGTAGTAATAACTTAAATTGAGTATAAGAGATACAGTCAGGTTTTAAATTTATAGACAAGTGGTGGCACACAATATCCACAGAAACATGTATTACCCAAAGTAATCAATATGAAGGAAAAATATATATATATATATATATATATGAAAATAAATAAATAAATAAATAAATATAAAAATAAAATGAAAAAATACCATACAACATATGTATATATATATATATATATATATATATATATATATATATATATATATATATATATAGACAGTCTTAAAGGAAGTCCTTAGGAGTCTGTTTACACACTGCAGTGTATATGGGTGGAGCAGGGATAAATGGGATCCACTGTGCACAGGGCAGCCATCATAGATGAACACAAACCATGTTCAGGGGTAACTGGAAGACAAGGAGAGAGGCGCCTCTAAGTGCAATAGTGTAACAAGGTTTTAATAGTAGATACAAATACACTCACATTTAGGTGAATTAACATAGGCGTTTAAAAATGTCAGGATGACAATCATCAGCAGCAGGTCACAGGGGGTTCTCAGCTCTGTGTGGAATGACAGGAGTGTCTCTGAAGATGGAGAGGCCGGCTTCTGGGGACAACGATCCTGTAGTATGTTCAGAGCGAGGCTTGGAGCGCACATGTGGTTAAGCTGCAGAGGGTGACGTCATCAAAAATGGACGCGTTTCATGAGCGTGCGGACTTGCGGTGTCCTGGCAAGTCGCGCTCCTTTATCAACATGACATAAGGGCAGAAGTGGATAGACGCCTTATATAGGGACAAGGATGAGGAAGTGAGCTGGATGGGGTGGGGCTGGAAGAAGGTGGTGTCCAATGACAGGAGGAGTGGAGGGGTCATGTGATCGGGATGGCTGCCCTGTGCACAGTGGATCCCATTTATCCCTGCTCCACCCATATACACCGCAGTGTGTAAACAGACTCCTAAGGACTTCCTTTAAGACTGTCTCTATATATACATATGTTGTATGGTATTTTTTCATTTTATTTTTATATTTATTTATTTATTTGTATTTATTAAAAAAAAATTCATATATATATATATATATATATATATTTTTTCTTCATATTGATTACTTTGGGTAATACATGTTTCTGTGGATATTGTGCGCCACCACTTGTCTATATATCTGTATTTGAAACCTATAGGGCAGCACATCCCATTTCATGTTCCCATTTTTTCTATGGTTTAAAGATTATATTATTTTATTTAAGTCTCCCCCTGGTTACTATTTTCTCTACCCTTTATTTTATTTTCTCCTCCCCTTCTTTTTTCTGGACCATGGATCTCATTAAAGTTATAGAAACTAACAAATATGCGGTCCTGGATGCTACAGTAGGTGCCGCCGATATTGTGTCAATCTCACCGCTTCTAGCGGCGAGATTGACACCCTATGAGCTCCGTCGCGAGAGCCAGCGCTGAGCTGTCTCGTCATCGGGAAAGGAAAAATGTTCCTTTCACGATGAGCGACAAGCATTGCTGGTAGACGGAGATCCGACGTGGATTCCCGCCAACACCAGGCACTGTGTTTGGTATGAATCCTGAGCGGGAACTCCACGCCAATTTTTTAAGAAAAAAACGGCATGGGTTCCCCCTCCAGGAGCATACCAGGCCCTTGGGTCTGGTCTGGATTTGAAGGGGAACCCCTATGCCGAAAAAACGGCGTGGGGGTCCCCCTCAAAATCCAAACCAGACCCTTATCCGAGCACGCAACCTGGCAGGCCGCAGAGGAAGAGGGGGGACGAGAGAGCGCCCCCCCTCCTGAACCGTACCAGGCCGCATGCCCTCAACATGGGGGGTTTGGTGCTCTGGGGCAGGGGGGCGATCTGCGGCCCCCCAACCCCAAAGCACCCTGCCCCCATGTTGATGAGGACAGGGCCTCTTCCCGACAACCCTGGCCGTTGGTTGTCGGGGTCTGCGGGTGGAGGGCTTATCGGAATCCGGAAGCCCCCTTTAATAAGGGGGCTCCCAGATCCCGGCCCCCCCACCCTATGTGAATGAGTATGGGGTACATCGTACCCCTACCCATTCACCTGGTGGAAAAAAATGGCAATAAAAAAACACACACAGCTTTTTAAAGTAATTTATTGCACAGCTCCGGGGGACTTCTTCCGACTTCGGGGGTCTCCGGTGTCGTCGCCGCGCTCTCCGGTTCTTTCTTCTGCCGGGCCACCGCTATCTTCTTCCAGCTCTTTTGCTAGCGGGGCCCGGTCTTCTCCGTCGCCTTCTTCCCTCTTCTTCTCTCCGGTTCTTTCTTTCTTCTGCCGGGCATCCGCTATCTTCTTCCAGCTCTTTTTCTAGCGGAGGCCCGGTCTTCTCCGTCGTCTCGTCCGGCTCTCCGTTGTCCTTCTGCCGGCCCCTCCACTATCTTCTTCCAGCTCTTTTGCTAGTGGAAGGGCCAGTCTTCCCGTCGTCGCCGTCGGCGTCTTCTTCCCTCTTCTCCTCCTCGATGTTGACTCGTCGCTTCCTCACGCAGTAATGCTAAATCGTCGGTCCGCAGCGATTTATATAGGCTTCTCATGACGTCACAGACACATGTTCCCATGACGTCACAGTCACATGCGTCTCCTCGCTATTGCAGCGAGCGCGAGATGTGTCGCCACCCTGTAGCCGAGATGTCGGCACCCCTGTCGCCGAGAATCTCCGCGATAGGATCGCGATAAATATACAATGTTGGCGGCACCTACTGTATATGGACTAATTTCCCCACATCTCTCTTTCTAGAAAATTATGTCCTCCCCAGTAAGGTGCGCCATTCTATATGTGGAAAATTTAAACAACTAGAGAGACTTGCCCAAACCACTAATCAACAGTGGTGGGACAAATTCTTTCTAGAGAAATATATCCATACCAAGATCTCCCCCAGGCGCTTAAGGGTGATGAAAGAATGTCAGTTTCTTGTAGCTGACAATAAAAAAGAATGGGCAGAAATTGCCGAGTTCTGTACTTCCAAATGGATGATGATACTCATCTCACACAGAACCTCCAGGTTTGAAAAACTTAAAAATGATGCATATACTCTCATAAAGAATATCATCAGTCTCAACACCCCCCTTCCCCTTTCTTGGTTTGAAATACTCAAGAAAAATACCCAAAATGACGAAGACCATCTATTACATATGAAGCTGGGGAAGTTTAGGCGGGACCTTGATGACTTCAACCATGACAATGTCTTCACGTGGAATAAAATAAAGAATATTCATCATCACGTCCCATCAGCTGTCATACCTCCTATAGAGGTTTTCCCTCATTCATCATCCCAGCTCGTTCCTCCAGTTTCCGGCCCTGACCCCCCCTCCCCTTATGAGTTTAATAATACCCAGTCCGTTTGGTCCCGGGATATCTCATAGGCCCATGAGGCCTATCCTGGCTCCAAGAATCACTGACCTCACAAAAGAGCAGCCGCCCAAGATCAATAATACAATAAATAAACAGAAAAAAAATATCCCTACTTATGGTAATGCCAGTCTTATTCACGCTTTGAATAGATTTTACAACAGATCATCAGTTCAACCCACAGCTATCATCCCTGATTTCTCCCCTAGTCCTATTGTATCCCATAATAACACACTTTCGACCATCGCCATGGACACCATGGAAGTCCCCTCCACCAATACTCATGCTGATCCTTCCGTGGTTTATCCCAATCCATCTATTATCCCTGCCTTTATTGAGTCAAGCTCTGCTATTCCGTCTTCTTTTTTAGTCTCCAGTCCTCCTCTGACAGCACCCAAAAACAACAAAAAAATAAAACTCACCGGAGAGGCTGTAGAGGGGGATGAAATAGAAAACAACCCCAATGCCATCAAGGTCAGGAAACTATAAAAATATTTAATTTATCCTCCCATACCCTTTCTTCTGCTGATACTTCCCTCCTGAGTAGAGGCCTCAATTTTGTACCACTTAATAAACCCAATCCTTTTTTACTCTTCAAAGATTTAAATAGATATATACGCAATCTCACCCTTAAGAGGCACTACCATATAAAAGAACAAAAAGATCATTTGAATAACACCACTTCCCTTCCAACATCTCCTACCATCACTTCCAATTTATTCTTATATCATTCCAATTTCATCAATGACACGGAAGATCCTTTGGTTGATGAGGAATTGTTTTACTTACTCACCCAACACCCAGCCACTTCTCCTCCAGTTATCCACACTGCTTTTAAACCCAAGTCCATTTTTAACCCCATACATTCCAAAGGCCCATATATTGAGAGTTTTTATAGGGTAGTGTTTGCAGATTTTCAAAAACTTTGTCAATCAGCAGCCCCCAAAAAAACTAATAATCTCTCTCCTCTCGAGATTAGAGCCCTCCGATGCCTCAATGAAGCTGAAGATATAGTCATTAAGTTAGCTGATAAAGGTGGAGGAATTGTCATACAAGACCATAATGACTATCTTGGTGAAGCTAGGAGACTACTCTCCGACAGTAACACTTACAAAAAGATCAGTAAAGACCCTACCCCGGACTATGCTATAGAAATTGACTCTAGTCACAGCTGCCTGTCTTGACAATGTTCTTAATAAAGTAGAAAAATCCTTCCTTTTAAAGAACTTTTATCATATTCCTTATTTTTACCACCTCCCAAAAGTGCACAAAAGCCTGGGCAATCCCCCGGGGAGACCTATAGTGGCCGCGATGGACAGCATCACCACGGGGCTTAGCCTATACGTAGACCATTGTTCAGCCCATTCTTCAGCCCATTGTTCAGCAATTGGATTCATATATCAGAGATGGGAGCCAACTCCTAGAACTGCTCTCAGTGTACAAATGGGAACCCACCTACATTTGGCTCTCACTCAATGTGAATTCCCTTTATACTTCTATCCCCCATGCCTTTGGCCTCCGGGCTTTGGAGTTCTTTCTCTCCCATGATCCTCTTATTAACTCATGACAAGCCTCATTTATCGTAGATGCCACCACTTTTTGCCTTACTCACAATTATTTTAAATTCGATGATGAGTTTTACTTACAGTTACAGGGAACCGCTATGGGCGCTAATTTTGCACCCTCTTATGCCAACCTAGCGATGGGATTCTGGGAGAAAGAATACATCCACAACAATAATAATCCATTTTCAGGCAACATCGTTTTTTTGGTCGTTACATTGACGACATTATTGTTATTTGGGACGGTTCCGTGGATAGTATCCCACCCTTTGTTGACCATTGTAACAACAATTCGTTTGGCCTGTCTTTCACCTCCGTTAGTGATCCTACCACCTTACCTTTCTTGGATTTGGAGTTGGCCCTTGATAAAGAGACCTTAGCCATCATCTCCAAAAATTATGTCAAACCTACAGCCGGCAACTCCTATTTGCATCATAAGAGCTGCCATTTCCCAAAATGGATCAATAATATTCCCAAAGGACAGTTCTGCCGACTTAGGCTATATTGACCAAAGCAAGCTATTAAAGAAAAAATTCAACAAGAAAGGATATCCTGATGGCCTCATTGACAAAGCCTTCCAATTTTATCTGAAAGGTAAACTCCCAAAAGGGGCTCGTGAGGCAGAGAATCATTCTCTCCGCTTCACTACCACTTTCCATTTTGAATTTAAAAAAATGGAAAGTATCTTGGCCAACCATTGGAAGATCCTCTTGCAGGATCCTGCCCTTAAATCTATTATCCCTGCTCGCCCCAAAGTAACTTACCGCAGAGCACCCAATCTAAAAAGTAAATTGGCTCCCAGTAAGATTCGCCCTCGCGATTGTACTCCTACCCCATTAGTCCTCATACCTTTGGTTGGCATGTACAAGTGCAATAAAACCTTATGCAAAACATGCAAATATGTTCACCATGGGCAAAAATCTTTCTCCACGAAAGGTAAAACTTATCCACTCAAAGAGTTCTACAACTGCTCTTCTGAGTTTGTAGTATATGGCCTTAGCTGTCCCTGCGGCCTCATGTATGTGGGCCGCACTATACAAGCTTTGCGAGTCAGGTTTGGGGAACGCAGGAGGCTAATTGAAGGTGGCACCGATCCCCACAGTGTCCCCAGACATTTCTGTGTAGCCCACCAAAAATCCACCAGTGGCCTAAAGGTCTGGGTGATTGAACAGATCCCCCGCTCACTTCCAGCAGCAGAGCGGTTCAAAAAGTTATGCGCTAGGGAAACTTTTTGGATTTACACTTTAGACGTTCTCTCGCCTGGTGGTATAAATGAAGGGATTGAGATTTCCACCATTTTATAAATAACATTACCCTACCTCCTCACATTTATGCTCATTTGACATGTTCTTTTACTAGTTATTGTATTATCTTAGAGGCCTGTATGTGCAATTAGATTTTTTGTAGAATTTATATATTTTTATACTTTTAATATTTTAACCTTTTATCTATTGGGTAATACCCTTATTGCACTGATTTAATTTTTATTGTCGGAATATATATAACTACCGTTTGTATCATATACTGACATATTGCACATATATTGCCATATGTGAGTATATTTGATTTAATCCATTCACTCTTATACTACATCCTTACAGTTGATGTAGTTCACGTTATTACTTCGTTTTTTGAAAAATGATCATTCTATTAAGCTCCATGTATGTGATCATCTGTACACTTGTGTAAACTAATATGCATAGATGTATATGTTTTACTGTCATACATATCAGCATATATTTTCCCCATAGTCACCTTTCCCCTTCCTTTAATCATTTATTTTCCCCCCTTCCCCCCTTCCCTTACCCTCCCCCCACTTTTTTTTCCTTAACCCCCCCCATTCCTGTTTCCCCTTCCCTCTTCCTTTCTTTCATTTGCCCGTCATCCTCCCCCCACTTTCATTCCCCCCCCCATAATAACATTATGCCCTCCCCTTCCCCTTTTTTCCCTTTTTTGTAATAATTTCATATTACTTATTAAACTTCATACTAATATTATCAATTGGATATATACAGTTGCCATCATCAGCACCTTTTGGATATTTTCTATATACATGTAACATGTTCCATATATTATATTATTTATAAGGAGGCATACTTCGCCATTTCTCTACCTGCCTATTCCTGCAGCATTGCCTGTATTAATGCTACTTATCATTAATATATATATTTTCCGTGACCCTTTCTATTCATATTTATTATTATTATTTTTTTTCGTGACCCGTTATTCTTATTTATACCCCATTTATTCCCGCAGCACTGCCTATATTAATGCTATTTTATTATTAGTATATATGTATATATATATATATATTTTTTTTTTTTTTTTTTTCGTGACCCTTAACATTCATATTTATTATTATATTTTTTTCGCGATCGGCCCCATTCATACTCATACCCATCTAACACCGTTATTATTAATGCCATTTACTATTAATATTTATTTTCCGGTCCATCCATTATCCTTGATCTATCCCCATTTGCAGCCTTTTTTTTTTTTTCTCAGGCCATGTGACCATGTGATCAGGTCATGTGATCCAGGCTATCCCGATCACATGACCCCTTCACTCCTCCTGTCATTGGACACCACCTTCTTCCAGCCCCACGCCATCCAGCTCACTTCCTCATCCTTGTCCCTATATAAGGCGTCTATCCACTTCTGCCCTTATGTCATGTTGATAACGGAACGCGACTTGCCAGGACACCGCAAGTCCGCACGCTCACGAAACGTGTCCATTTTTGATGACGTCACCCTCTGCAGCTTAACCACTTGTGCGCTCCAAGCCTCGCTCTGAACATACTACAGGATCGTTGTCCCCGGAAGCCGGCCGCTCCATCTTCAGAGACACTCCTGTCATTCCACGCAGAGCTGAGAACCCCCTGTGACCTGCTGCTGATGATTGTCATCCTGACATTTTTAAACACCTATGTTAATTCACCTAAATGTGAGTGTATTTGTATCTACTATTAAAACCTTGTTACACTATTGCACTTAGAGGCGCCTCTATCCTTGTCTTCAGGTTTTAAATTTAGAAGTGCGATAGACGGATCAGGAGTAATGGGTTTCATAAAAACTGTTGAAAGCATGAAGAATATTTCTTTCCAATAATTTTTTGTAACAGGACACTCCCAAAAAATATGTAAATGTATTCCTGAATCGCCACAGCCACGAAAACAAAATGGGGAATATTGGGGAGAAAATTTTGCAATTCTAACAGGAACCAGATACCAGTACATGATAACTTTATAGTTTGTTTCCAGAGCAAGTATATTTTGGGAAGACATTTTAGTATTAGACCATACTTTACTCCAGGTAGATGTATCTATATTGGAAACAAGTTTGCTCACCCATTTTTCAGTATATGAAGGTAATTTTGCAGTAAACTTAGTATTTAGTTGGCTATACAGTATTGAGCTGAGCCCTTTTGAGTGAGGATCTCGTTTACATATTCGTTCGAACTGCGTCATATCACTCAAATTACTAATATCTTGTATGTATTGTGCAAAGAAGTTCTTGATCTGTAAGTAGCGAAAAATCTTTGAAGTCGGAAGTTTATGACTTTCACATATTTCAGAAAATGTTTTAAATGAAGTAGATGATACAAAGTCACAGCATTGTGTTAGGCCAGCAGAAATCCATTTTGTAAAAGTTCTAGGAAATGTGGGGCCGGGTAAAATTGTGAGTTTCTCATAAAAGATATAAGGGGTACATGTGGGGATTGTAAGCCCTGGATTGTTTTGAATCTTTCCCAAGTAGAAATGGTGTTTTTAGTTATCTTATTATCAATTATTTTGTGGTTAGAAGAGGTGCACCATATGAGGTTTGGTATAGAGATTGGGTCTCTATCAATGGTTTCAATTGCTACCCATAGTGGAATTTCATGGCTTGAGTGGTACTTGGGAATATTTGCAATTTGTGCAGCATGAAAATAAGGGGCAAAGTTTGGGAAACCTAAACCTCCTTTAAGTTTAGAGAGGTATAGGGTGTGAGAAGAAATTCAAGGTTTTAGAGAGTTCCATATAAATGATTGTGTTTTACGTTGTAAGTTTCTGAGGAAGTAGGCTGGAATAGGTATGGGTAAAACTCTAAAGAGATATAGAATTTTTGGTAATATAGTCATTTTTATAACATTTATTTTACCTAACCAGGATAAAGGCAGAGTGGACCATTGTTTTAGATAATTTAAAATTTTTCGTAACAGTGGAGGGTAGTTAGCAGAAAAAATATCCTTTAGATCAGGGGTAAGTACAATACCTAGATATGTGAGGTGTGACGATGACCATGTGAAAGGAAGGGATGTCTTCGTTTGTTGTAGTATATCTGGGGGTAAAGAGATGTTTAAAGCTATGGATTTTTGTGTGTTTACCGTTAGTCCAGATATATGGGCAAAATGATCTAGTTTGTTTATAATGTTGGGAGCTGTAATATGGGGGGTGGACATGAAAATTAAAATGTCATCAGCAAATAAGCAGCGTTTATGGTGGTAGCCGGCCAATTCTATACCTTTAATTGATGGATCTGTTCTAATAGCTTGAGCAAGGGGTTCAATGTGTAAGGCAAATAAAAGTGGGGAAAGGGGACATCCTTGGCGAGTGCCTCTGTTGATGTCGAACATGGCTGATTTCTATCCTGCATATTTAATGTATGCCTTTGGATTATTGTATAAAGATGTGACCCAGCTAAGGAAATGCGGGCCAAAGCCCCATTTTTGGAAAGTGAAGTGTAGATAGGGCCATGTTACCGTGTCAAAAGCTTTTTTGATGTCTAGTGACAGGAGACACATAGGAATTTTTCTTTTTTTGGCTGTTTGAATCAGCAACATGGCCCTACGAACATTATCTGTTGCTTGGCACAAAGGGATAAAATCAACCTGATCATTACTTATTAAGGAACATATTATGTTATTCAAACGAGTCGCTATCACTTTTGCTAGTAATTTTATTTCTAGATTTAAAAGCAATATAGGTCTAAAATTAGCACAGGATGAGTCATCAGACTCATTGATATAATAGCCGTGATGCCGCGTACACACGACCGCTTTTCATGTCAAGAAAAAAAACGTCGATTTTCTCGACGTTATTTTTCTTGTTTCCTCTCAAGCATGCCTTGCCTACACACGATCGTGAAAAAACTGATCTAGCAAAGCGCGGTGACGTCCAACACGTACGACGGCACTATAAAGGGGAAGTTTCATTCTGTTCGCGCCACCCTTTTGGCTGCTTTTGCTGATTTCGTGTTTCCGCGTGTTAGTAAAAGTTTGGGAAGAGACGATTCGTGCTTTAAAGATCGTTTTCGGGAGTTCAGTTTGTGCTTGTGGGTTCGTATCTGGCTTTCAGTGCGTGTAGTGAGTTCGTATCTGTTTTTGCAGTGCGTTCTTGTCCGCACGTTACTGTTTTTCAGCTCGTTCTTCATAGGCCTTGCTGTTCTTCAGTGCGTTCTTTTAGTTCGTTCTGATTAGACGACCGTTTCTAAGCCATGTTGCGCGTACGTTCTTGTCGCCGAGATCGTGCTGTGCTTGCTGCTGGGCTTGTTGCTATGTCCCAGATCCGGTCCATGAGGAGGGTGAGGAGGAGTTCATGGACCAAGAATTGGTTGCTCCAGAGGGACCAATTATGTCATATGCCTCTGCTGCGGGAGATCCGGGAGAATAACCCTGATGATTTCAGGAATTTTCTTAGGATGTCTGACCCCGTTTTTCAGCAGCTCTTGGCTTTGGTGTCCCCCTATATCACCAGGCAGGACACCGTTATGCGGGAAGCCATTACTGCTGAGCAGAGGCTCATCGCCACGTTGCGATACCTTGCGACTGGGAGAAGCTTGCAGGACCTCAAGTTCTCGACAGGCATCTCCCCCCAGGCTCTGGGCGTCATTATCCCAGAGACCTGCTCTGCCATTATCCAGGTCCTTCAGGAGGACTATCTTAAGGTAAGTTTTCTCCTTTATAAACATCACAATCTATGTTTTTTTATGCTTGATAATGTATAGTATATTTTGAACTGTCTCTAATTACCATGATTTGAATATGCTGTGAATGTCCCCTTTGTCCCCCTGCATGTTGTAAGCTTTGAATGTTCTATGTTTTTGGGCTACATGCATATTTTTTGGTCAAGCAATCTCCAGCATTAGATCCTGGGCCCAAACACACCTAGCATAGTCAATCCTCATTTTTGTTTTGTACGCTCCATTGTAGTGCTTAGATTGCCTGATTCCCACCCCCCCCCTAATTTTTTAAGTTTGTCTAATCTACCCAAATAAATTACATCGTACTATAGATTTTAAATATGATGTCCCCAACTCATCTCAAACCCTCCACCCTCTACGAATTTCTCAGGTCCATCAGAGTGGGTGATGTTTTTGTTGCTTATTTTTCTATCTTATTCAAGCGCACCTCCATCCTAAATTTTGTGGGTCCGCTCATTGTAACCCTCCCCGGTGTCAAAATTGACACCTTTCAGGGGGAGGGGGGTGAAGATACCTGTTTAAGACAGGTATATTCACCCACATCCGGGAGTCATCTCTGCGGCAAATCTGCCTGAGCCAAGTCACTTCCCGCAGAAGACCCGTAGTGTTCTTGGAAACACTTGTCTCACAGAACACAGGAGGACCAGTCTGAACTGCGCAGCGCTTCTCGTGCATGTGCGTTTGGGAACCGGGCAGTGAAGCCGCAAGGCTTCTCTTCCTGGTTCCCTCACCAAGGATGGCAGAGGGGGCAGCAGAGTGACAAGCAATTGTTCGTCCTCTGCTGCGGACGTTGCTGGACTCCAGGACAGGTAAGTGTACAATTAGCAAACCTCTGCAGCTGCTGTAGCTGGAGCTGCTGTGTTATTTTATATTATTTGGGCTGCGTAGCTCCGCTCTAAAATCCTCCTTCCAAATTAATGCTATCCTGATGTTTTGCCCAGAGAGTTTTGTGCTAACATACTTGCAATGTATAGGTAGTAAAGTATATATTTGTTTTTTTTTCCTTTGACTCCACAGTTACCATCGACGCCACAGGAATGGCAGAATGTGGCATCTGATTTTTCTCAGCGGTGGAACTTTCCCAACTGTGGAGGAGCCATTGATGGCAAGCACGTCCGCATCGTGCCACCAGCCCATTCTGGGTCTTTTTTTTGGAATTACAAAGGCTTCCACAGTATTGTGCTCATGGCGGTGGTGTCTGCGAACTATGAATTCCTATTTGTTGATGTTGGGAAAAATGGGCGGATGTCTGACGGTGGTGTTTTTGCCCAGACCGAGTTTGCAGACCGGCTTCTTTCAGACGACCTGGCATTGCCACCTGCTGAAGATAATGAACATGGCCTCCCTTTTGTGTTCCTGGCAGATGAGGCTTTTGCGCTTGGACCACATTTGATGAGGCCTTTTCCCCAAAGGTCCCTCACCCCTGAGAGGAGGGTGTTTAATTATCGTCTGGCCAGAGGGCGAAGGGTGGTGGAAAACGCCTTTGGCATCATGGCCAGCCGCTTCCGGCTTTTTCTGACTGCAATAAACATGGCGGAGTATAAATGGAACCATTTGGTCATGTGTTGTTGCATACTGCACAATTTTTTAATCAAACACTCCACAAATTATCTTGCTACACTTGACCTTCAGGGCACACAGGGTTTGGATGGACCATTGCCAGCCCAGTTAGCTGGCCCTACAGGCTTGGCCCCCCAAAGCGGCCGTGATGTGCGGCAACGGTATGTCGAATATTTTATGGGTAGGGGGGCCATTGCAATGCCTGATCAGTTTTAAATCAATGTTGCTCATAATAAAAAATAATATCTTGAAAACATCTTGTTTGCTTTTCTTTTGTTGTATTTGTTCTTTCTTCTAGGTCAGTGATGGTGAACCTTGCCACTCCAGATGTTTTTCAACTCCATTTTCCATGATGCTCAACTACACTGCAGAGTGCCTGAGCAACATTAGAAATGTAGTTCCAAACCATCTGGGTTGCCAAGGTTCACCATCACTGTCCTTGGTTATACTAGTGCAGTTGTAGTCCCATGTTTTTTCCTAACAAGTAAATTACAAGCATTTATAGAGTCTAAACACACACATTTTTGTTGGTGGGGGGGGGGGGGTCAACATTGATATAAGAAGCCACACATTGTTTACTGTTTAAAATTTTTTATGAGTATAAAATTGGTAAGCTTTGTATCAAAATGTAACCCCAATTTTTGGAGGAATTTCAAAAATATTTGCTTTTTACAACTCAGTACAAAACTGTACAACACGAACAATATCCCTTTATAGAAATAAAACATTTCCCCCCCAAAAAAAAAACTTTTTTTAAAAAATATATACAAGTTTTAAACACTCCCAAGAATATGCTCAATTTTTTTTAATTTTTTCTCCATCATTTTGTTTGTTTGGTACATCTGGACCAGGTTGTGTTTGATGGTTTCAACCTCCCGAGAGCAGACCCTCACTTCTTTAAGCAACATCTGGGCAGTGGCTCTGGTGAAGGTTGCTGTTGCCGCAGGCATTAAAGTCCCTTTAAGTTGTGAAAAGAAAATGTCTTACTAAATATACAGGCAAACATCTATTACGTGAGGCTGTGGTGTATGACACTGACCTGGTGAGTTGCCATTTCCCTCTTCTGCCACATCCTGCAGTTGTGGGTCTTGAGTTGGTGGTGCGGGGTTTGCAGCCTCGTGTCTCTTAGCTCTTTGAAGCCCTAGGAGATATAACCAAAAGGTCGACTTGTGTAACTAAATATATTTAGGCGTGAAAGAGGAATATTAATCATTCTTGGGAAGTGTGTTACAATTGTATTACTGATAATTTTGGAGAAGATGAACACATGATTGTATCCATTTCCCAAGATGGTAGATTAATCTCTTTAGGTCATGTTTCACACATGGAAACACACCAGGTATCCACTGGATCACCTGTGTGTGACACCATCAAAAGGTTGTTCTTGTGGCCCACACTTGTGCTAATGAGTCCAGATGTGTAAGCAGCTGCTGAGCATATACTCTTGTAAACGTACACTGAATCTAGTTACATTAGCCAAATATAATTACCAACAACTACACAAACATGTTTATAATTACTTCTCACATAAACATTTCATGATGTCCTGTTTCATGTTCTTGGGCACAAGAATCCAACGTTGAAATCCTCGTTCAATACCACCCAAACGATGTTTTGGTGGAATACATTGCTAAAAACATTCGAACATGCCTATTATTTTGTGATTGATAAAATGTCGTGCGAACAATGATGAATCGTGGCAAAAGCTTGTGATTGAGTGAACGTTTGAACGACCATTTATACGATCGATTCGTGTGGCCAAAAACATGAAACATGACATTTTTCACTGTAATACATACATTATTTAAAAAGCACATGCAACACCACGTTATTAGGCAAAATCACATTTAATGTTAATCTACTTACTTTTTTTGATGACTTTTTTTATCTTTTTATATTGATCCGGCTCACGCAACTTAATGTCCGACCATCGTTTCCGGATCTGTTCCCGCGACCTGCGAACACCAAATTTCTGCCATAGCGCTTTGACCACTTTATCCATGATCTTGGACTTCACTTGATTTGGCTTTTTGTAGGGCCCATGTTTGGCATCGTAATCATCCCGGAGCAATATGGTGACCATCTCCACCATCTCCTCAAAGCTCATGTTAGTGGCTTTATACCTTCTGGGTCGGGGCCTGCTTTCTTCCCCACTTTCCACATCATGTTGGTGATTCGCCGACATGTTTACACTCTCCGTCATTAAGGAGTAGCGAGAAGGGGCGGGGAAAGTAGTGTAACGAACGTCAGGGGCGGGAAAGCGTGCGGAGCGTCACGCATGCGCACTGTATATAACTCCAAAAAACATCGTTGAAAGCGACGTTCAGTGAGTGGAAGAAGGTCGGAGGAGACGAACGTGTAGATCGCGGGTACGTAACATTTTTCTTACTTGATATGGCTGTCCAGGAGCATTAAACCTATAAACATTCATTCACTGTATGTTCGGGGCCGGGGTTGGCCAATATGCATGTAACTTGGCGCTTGCTTCCCATGCTGTTAGTACTGGCCGTGCACAAAGTGTCATTTTTGAATTGGGACTATAAACTTTGAAAAGTCAATCGCGGCTCTAAATGAATTCTTGCCTCCCGGCAAATGGAAAGACTTTGAAAACTGATTTGTACCTGAAATAAAAAAACGTGGGGTTCCCCCAAATTCGAGTTGCAGGCCCTTCAGGTCTGTCAAGGATTTTAAGGGGAACTCCACCCCCAAATCATGAAAAAAAAGGGCGTGGAGTCCCCCCCAAAATCCACAACAGACCCTTTATCCGAGCACGCAACCTGGCCGGCCGCAGGGGAAGAGGGGGGGATGAGAGCGGCCCCCCCTCCCTCCTGAACCGTACCAGGCCACATGCCCTCAACATGGGGAGGATGTCCCCATGTTGATGGGGACAAGGGCCTCATCCCCACAACCCTTGCCCGGTGGTTGTGGGGGTCTGCGGGCGGGGGGCTTATTGGAATCTGGAAGACCCCTTTAACAAAGGGGCCCCCTAGATCCCGGCCCCCCCCCTATGTGAATTGGTAAGGGGTACATTGTACCTCTACCATTTCACGAAGAAAGCGTACAAAATGTAAAAAATGTCAAAAATTAGTTTTTGACAATTCCTTTAATTTTTAGTTTGTCTTTCTTCCTTCTTCTTCTTTTCTCGCTTCGTGTTTCTTCATCCATCTTCCTCTTCCTCTTCATCTTCCTTCTTCCTTCGGTGTTCTCGTCCGCATCTTGCTCCGGGTTCTTCTTTCTCCGGCCGCTCCGTTTGAATTGGAGGTTCCCGCTGTGTGACGCTTCAGTTCATCAGTTCTCCTCTTGGTCCGGCGACCCCGCCCCCCTCTGACGCACAGAGATTTCACAGGTACTTTCCCCGTGCAGTCAGAGGGGGGCGGGTCCCCCGGCTCGCAGCGGACTTAGAGGAGAACTGCCTAACTTTGCGTCACACAACGGGAAACTCAAATTCAAACGGAGCAGCGGGAGAACAAAGAAGAAGCCGAAGCAAGATGCGGACGAGAAGCCCGAAGCAAGAAGGAAGATGAAGATGAAGAGGAAGATGGAGGAAGAAACTCCAATGCAGAAAAGAAGAAGGAAGAAGATGGTTGAAAAACAAAACCAATAATAAAGGAATTGTCAAAAACCGTGTAGTGTCATTTTTCAGATAATGCCATTTTTTAAGGTGAAATGGTAGGGGTACAATGTCCCCCATTACCATTTCACATAGGGGGGGGTGGGATCTGGGGGGCCCCTTTGTTAAAGGGGTCTTCCAGATTCCGATAAGCCCCCCGCCCGCAGACCCCCACGACCACCGGGCAAGGGTTGTGGGGATGAGGCCCTTGTCCTCATCAACATGGAGACATCCTCCCCATGTTGAGGGCATGTGGCCTGGTACGGTTCAGGAGGGAGGGGGGGCTGCTCTCTCGTCCCCCCCTCTTCCCCTGTGGCCGACCAGGTTGCGTGCTCGGATAAGGGTCTGTTATGGATTTGGGGGGGGACTCCACGCCATTTTTTAATGGAATTTGTGGGGGAGTTCCCCTTAAAATCCTTGACAGACCTGATATGGATATTTGGGGGAACCACAATGCTTTCCCAATGTTTGTATCAATGACTTTTCTATGTATTGCAATTGACAGGAGACAACAATTAATTATACCCAGGAGTGAATTTAGGGTTAATTAAAATTTAATAAAAAATGACACTTGGTGCAGGGACAGTTCGAGGTACTCCTTTATTTTTGGGGAGTCCTTTTATTCACCCTATTTACAGGGCTTAATTTACTTAAATGGGGTTTGGGTTCGGGTAAAGTCAGGTCACGAACTCTAGCTTTTTACAAAGTTAGCTAAAAAGAGTTCAACACAAACATCCAGGTGTCCACTCAACTCTATGATGACTGATCAATTGCTACGTTAGTGGCCTATATATGGTTAGAAAGATTTGGAGTAGTCCTGACTGACATTCCTTTTTTGGTTTTGCGTTTTGAATTGCACAGATAATGAAGGCATTTAAGGACCCCGATTTTATGCTGGAATTCCTCCAAAGATGGAAAAATCTCCCAATTTTATGGGATACTAAAAATAAAAATAATAAAAATAAAGAAGCCAGGAAGAGAGCACTGGAGACCTTGCTGGAATTTGTGAAAACTCAGATCCCCACAGCAACACTACAGGATCTGAAGAACAAAATTGGGACCATTAGGGGCACATACCGGGCTCAAAGGAATAAAGTTCAAAAATCCCTGCGGTCAGGAGCAGGTGCAGAGGACCGATACATACCAAATCTGTGGTACTATCAGCACCTGAGTTTCCTTGATGAACATCTGGAATCCAGGGAATCCCTTTCCAGCCTTCCACCCAGAACGACCTCCAGCCTTCCTTGCAGCCAACCCTCCAGCCAACCCTCCAGCCAACCCTCCAGCCAACCCTCCAGCCTTCCCTCCAGCATTCCATGCAGCCAAGCCTCCAGCCAAGTTGAGGTCTCTTTGGAGGAACAACTTCAAGTCCTGGAGGAGCCGGATTTAAATATTTGGTGCCAGGTATAATATTTCACAAAATATTTAGAGTAATAAAAGTTGAATGTTGTAAACGTTTCAAAAAAAGTGTGAAAAATGTTAACAGTTTAAAAAAAGTGTCTGACATATCAATAGACAGCAGTGGCCACAAATTAAGGGCACCAAAAAGATATATACTGGTGTCAGAATGATTGACTTTAATATTTAGTAGCATTCAATTACCAAATGTCATGAGGTGACAAATGTGTGTGAAAGATGAAGGCAAAACTAACTCGATGTACCTTTTTTTTACAGGATGAGGAGGCAGGCCCCAGTGGGACCCAGGAAGAGGCAGGCCCCAGTGGGACCCAGGAAGAGGCAGGCCCCAGTGGGACCCAGGAAGAGGCAGGCCCCAATGGGACCCAGGAAGAGGCAGGCCCCAGTGGGACCCAGCACAACACCAGGCCCCAGATCCCTCTGCTGCGGATTCCTGCCAAAAGATCTAGGAGGCTGGTTCAAATGGAGGAGGAGACACAGGCCCTAATTAGGGAGGCTACTGCTGCACTCCAAGAGCCCCCCACCGCTGCAGAGGGATTTGCTGCCCTTATTGGGGAGAAACTGCCACAAATGGGACTGGACCAGAGGCTGAAGTGTGAAACACTTATATTGAAGGTGGTCAATATGGGCCTGTTGAACAAACTAAAGGAGTTCACAGATGTTGTGGACCTTTCCTATTTTTTTGCCCAAGTTCCTGGCCCACCCCATGCTCCTGCCCCACTCCATGCTCCTGCCCCACTCCATGCTCCTGTCCTAGGCCCTGCTCCCGTCCCAGTCCCTGCTCCTGTTCCAGACCCTGCTCCTGCTCCAGTCCCTCCTCCACGGACACAGCCTCCAAGGAAGGCTGCAGGGAAGGTCAAACAAAAAAGAGGAAAATGAACCCAGGATATGTGTCTCACATGGGGCTAGTTTTGGTCTTCAGATGCTTTGGTGTTTGCTGTGGTGATCTGGGTGTGCACTAATTTCAGCAGGGTCTCCAGTGCTGTCTTCCTGGCTTCTTGATTTGTAGTTTACATATGGTTTTGTTTTGGCTTACCTTTTAATTTGTTATTAGGCCATAATAAATTGGAATTTTTTTTGAAGATACAAAATTAACATGTGTTTTTCTTCTAAATAGCCAGTTTGTAAGTGAGTAGGCAGGGACAGTGGATAAAAAATTGAGAAATTAACAAGGGACACTAACCTCATTGAGGCAAAATTAGAATAAAGAATAATGTTGTGGTAACTTGACACACTCCAAAATAGCAAATAATATGTAAAAACAGTCTAAAATCTAAAACCACAAATTAAAGCAAAAAAAATAAATTATAAAAATAAATTAAAAAAGTTTTGGGTATTTAGGGAGATCTGGCTCCCCAAAATAGAGATTAATCATGATAAAACAATAAATCATAAAGACCAAAGATTGTCCTAACTCTGGGAGAATATCAGCAGCAAGAGAATTGGAATATTGCAGCATTAGAACGAAGAAAAGAATGCGCTGCATTAAACGATGTAATAATTTCATGCATGACGAATGTGCCATCTCCATTCCGAACAGTAGTTTTACCAGAACGAGCGCTCCCTTCTCCTCACTTGCTTCTGATCATGCGCGCTTTTTTAACGTCGTTAAAGCCTACACACGATCATTTTTCATGATGAAAAAAACGACGACCTGAAAAACGGCGTGAAAATTTAGAACATGTTCTAATTTTTCTCGTCGTTTTTTCTGCCGTTTTTCTCAACGAGAAAAACGACATAAAGCCCACAGACGATCGTTTTTCTCGGCGAAAAAAATAAATGCCGTTTTTCTCGTCGAGAAAAGCGGTCATGTGTACGCGGCATAAGAGTTTCAGATCTGAATGATTGGTTGTTGATGATGGAATTGAATGCTTCTATCAGCATGGGGGTTAATAAATGAGAGAATTTTTTATAGTAAAGGGCTGAAAACCCATCAGGTCCCAGACGCTTATTAGGTTTGAGGGATTTGAATGCTTGCTCAATTTCAGTGATAGTGATGGGACTTTCAAGGCATTCATATTGATTCTGGAATAGGGTAGGAAGTTTTATTTGTGAAAAT
Organism: Rana muscosa; assembly: GCA_029206835.1. Classification (NCBI taxonomy): domain Eukaryota; kingdom Metazoa; phylum Chordata; class Amphibia; order Anura; family Ranidae; genus Rana; species Rana muscosa. The sequence goes on from CM055116.1 coordinate 997,233,351, forward strand.
AATGTTTCTGCTGAAGATTGGTCAAAAAAGCCTTCTTTTTCATATAAGGAGGTGAGATGTTTATGGAAGGTATGAAGGATCTTAACTGGATTACTAGTATATTTATCGTGAAAGGTTTTCAGTCGAATTGGCTTAAATGGGTTGTTTAATTTTTAAGAGCACGAGCAAGGAGGGTGCCAGGTTTATTGGCATAGAAGTAATATTTTTGTTTGGATTTATGAAGAGTTTCGTCCACTGATTCTGATAAGAATAGATCTAGACTTAAGCTAGCTTTCTCAAGTTGTGTTTTATTTTGTGGTGTGGGGTTAGATTGGAAACTATTATGGCAATTGTTCAATTCAGTTTCAAATTTTTGTTGTAATTTTTTCTTTTCTTTCTTTTGATATGATGCTTGACGTAAGCAATGCCCTCTAAGGACAGGCTTGTGTGCTTCCCATAATGTTAGTGGGGATATATCTGAGGATTTATTATTTTGTAAGTATTCTTTTAGGGCAATTTCTATGTCTAGAGAGTGTGAGGGGTGTGATAAGAGTGAGTTGTTTATCTGCCATGTTGAGTCTTGTGTTTTTGGAAGTAAGGAGTTAAAGGTGGAAATTATAGCACAGTGATCCGTCCATGTGTAGGGTTTGATATATGAGGTGAGAAATTCTGGGGACATACCTATAGAAATTAAAATATGATCAATTAGGGAAAAAGATCTGTGAGGGTGAGAATAAAAGGAGTATTGACGTTTGGAAGGGTTAATTTCACAGCAGGAATCTATTACTGAGTGTTGTTGAAGGAGCCTCTGAAATGATCTAGATTGAGAATTAGATGTAGGAGGTATTGGTGATTTATCTAGGTATGGATATATTGTTTGGTTGGAATCTCCACAAATCAAGAGTGTGCCTACTTTATGTGTATCAATAACTTGAAACAGGTGGGATAAAAATTATGTTGGTCTTATGTTAGGTGCATAATATGAGACTACTGTGATTGGGATATTGCATAGATTGCCTGTAAGTATGAGGTAGCAACCTTCTGGATCTTTGATTTCTGCTACAAGGGAGAAGGGTGTAGTATGGTGGAATGCTATCAACACTCCTCTGTGCTTGGATTTGGCTGAGGCTGTAAAGACTTGTGGATAGCTTGTACCAAAATATATAGGGGTGGAGAATTCAGCAAAATGAGTCTCCTGGAGACACACTATGTGTGCTTTTGATGCAGAAAGTGACCTGAAAACTTTAGTACGTTTATGAGATATATTTAGACCTTGTATATTTAAGGTACAGTAAGTACATTGAAGGGAGCCATATAAACATCTTGAGAAGAATATAGCAATAATAACTAATATAAATTGTGATACCAGATATAATCCAGAGTAGGAGAGGAAGTTGGCTAAAGATTAAGAAAAATAGGATAGAAGAAAAAAAAAAGGAGGTAATAGTCATCAATCTAAATAGACTGGAATAATTCAAATACATAGTGAAAAATAAAAAGTTTGCTTTCTGAGCTCAAAAATGACACGAGCTCAGAGGCACAAAGTCTGTCTGAGGAGGCCCCCTGCACTATAAACACAGTGAGGGAGAGTCCTAGGACAGAAATATGGGGACGCAGTGACCACTACTCGGCTTCCCCACGGCTAAAATTTATTCCAAAAAAATATATATAAAAAAATAAGGGCAAAAAAAACCAAATTATTAAACTAAGACAGCCAGACTTGGCAAGGCAACCAGCTACAAACATGCTTAAAATTAGTAACTAGCTATTCCTTAATTAATAACAGAAATTAAGCAAATAATACTATAGGTTTCAAGACGAGATATGATGCATTTCAATTCTATTACTTTCATAGAATTAAAATGCCCCGGGGTTGTTGTAGCTGTGGAGGGTAATTAAATTATTCATTCAGTTGGGAAAAGATATAGGGTTAATAACAAGAATATTAATTTAAATATGCAAAACTTTGAAGGTGTAATGTCTGTCTCTGTTTGGTGTACAAAGAGAAGGAAAGGGGAGTGGTGTAAAGGAATAAGGGTGATTTTAGGAGGAGGGGGGAAAGATAGGATGGTGTGATGAAGAGAGACATAAAGAGGGAAATAAGGGAAATTTGGTAGGGTGAATTTAATTGTTCTGATACTTATCCTTTGTAAATAGGAAATTTTTAAGGGAACTAAGGCATGGCTAGAAGTACCATGAGATTTGGAGAAGATGCATAGTGAGTTACACAGTCAAATTAGTCCATTGTGTCCTGCTGGTCAGAAACAGGAGAGTTGAAACGGCCTCTCTTTGAAGTAGCTTGTCTGTTTCCAACAGATTCAGGGTATGATGAATTTGGAGGAGAGTTGGAAAGTGTGTGGTGTCGAGGGCTTGGAGATGGCTTATTGTAAAGCTGAAGCTTTTGTAGTGTGTTCTTTAGTTCTTTAGTGGATCTACTGGAGTATTTTTTTCCTTGATAGGTGAACCTAATTGAAAATGGAAATCCCCATTGATACGGGATGTGGTGGTGTTGGAGATTTAGGAGCAGAGGTTTCATCTCACGTCGTTTAGCTACTGTTATTGGAAATAAGTCCGCAAATATTTGATACGAATGTCCTTGGAAAGTAAGAGATTTTTTTGTCTGGCTGCAGCCATAATTTGATCTTTAGTGCGAAAGAAATGGAACTTAGCAATTATGTCGCGAGGGGGGCCATCAGCTTTGCGTGGTGCCAAAGCTCTGTGGATCCTGTCCATTTCCAATCTTTCTATTGGGATTGATGGTGTTAGTTCCTGAAAGAGTGCTGTCATGGTCGATTGAAGATCAATGATTGACTCCGGTATGCCTCTTATACGGAGATTTGATCGGCGAGCCCTGTTCTCAAAGTCCTCCAAGCGGGTTTGCATTGCTACATTTTCTTCTTTAAGTACCTCAAGTTCTTTGTCATGGGTTGCTATGCTGGTTTCAATGTCATCCATTCTTTATTCAAGGTCCGCAGTGCGTTGGCCTAAGTCTCTGATTTCTTTAGTTAGAGTCTCAGTGATTTGGTCTGAGGTAAATCCTAAAGCTTTTTGTAACATTTTCTCTATTTGTTTCAAAGTATTAGGTTGTAATGTATCAGCTTGTTGTTGTGACTGGTTTATGGTGCTGTGTTCATTGTCTGTATCACAGGAATCCTGTAATAAGTCCTGCCGTTTCTTGTCAGTCAGTGCGGGTTTTGGCTGCCTGAGGAGAATTAGACAGCGCCATTTTCATGGACCCCTTGAGCGTTTTTTCTCTGAGGGTTTTAGCTTTGGTTTTTCTACGGGTAGCTCCCGAAACCATAATATTCTGTTCCCCGGGCATTAGGGAAGGGTATGGTGTGGGTTATTTGTAGTTACCCTGCCATTCGGGTGTCTGTGGGAGCCGTGAAGAGCCGAGAAGGATGGAGTTTCAGCTGGACATGTCCGTCGCCGGCCGCTCCGCCAAAATGTTTAAAATTTTATTACAAACGTTTTTTATTTATAGAAAAGGCAAGAAAATAATACATACACATAAAAAAAAACTCTGCGTATCACATAGTACCAGTTAGACTGCAAACATAAATGTCAACGCAGTGACAAGAAACGAAATAGAGAGAAATCAACAAGCAACAAAAAAAAAAAAAAAAAATCTATATATATAAGAAAAATAAAAAAGGTGACGTTGAAGCATCTGAGAGAAGCCGAAGTCGGTTTGTAGAGGATCTACAGGGGACATAGTTGTCTACGTGAGGTGAGGTAAACCAGTGAGGGGGATTATCCTTCTCCCACAGACTAAAGCTGTTGGGGAGTTTGCGTCCATAGCTAAGATTGTGGCAATAAAATATGTCTTTGGGAGGTCCAGGGATCCCACCTACGGTCAAATAGGGGCATCCTATCATTTAGTGTGTAGAGAATCCTTTCCATTATCATAATAGAGTCCATCCTATGGAGGACGGAGGAGATAGGGACAGTAGGGGACTTCCAATGTAGGGCAATGGCCCATAGAGCGGCCAAGCAAATTGTGTGGATAAGGCCTTCCTCAGAGGGAAGCATACCCGGGATAGATGCTCCCAGGAGGCACGTAAGATGTATTGGAGCACCTGATAGAGCCGTTGCTATAGCCGTCACCTTGGTCCAAATGTGGGACAGATTATCACAGTCCCAGAACACATGCAGAAAGGTCCCAGGCAGGGGACAGCCTCTGAAGCATAGGTCAGAGGTACCCGGAAAAATAGAATGAAGTCTAGATGGTGTATAGTACCACCTGGTAAGTATTTTATACGCTGTTTCTCTGACCGCTAGGGATTTAGACGCTTTGCGAAGGTTAGTCAGCATAGTGTCCCAGTCATCTGAGTCAAAAAGTTTGTTGCAGTCAGCCTCCCATTTATGTTTATATGGGACCTCCCCAGGAAACAGTGTATTAATTGCTGATCTGTAGAGGATAGAGATAAGCCCCTTTCCCCTGGGGGAGTCACGGCATATGTGTTCATACGTGGTAGAGGGGGCTGCTGGGGAGAGGGCGAAGTGGGAAAGATAAAAGTGTCTAATTTGCAGATAACGGAAGTGTTCTCTAAGTGGGATTTGTTTATGTGTGCGTAATTGGTCAAATGAAGCAAAAGAGTCGCCCATCTGTAAGTCCGCCAATGTGACCATGGAGTTAGAAATCCACCAAGAGAATCCCTCAGAGTTTTTAAAGGCCAAAGTAAATAAGGGCTCTCCTACAAAGGAGGCGCCTCGGGGAGCGTGGGACACCAGGCCTAGTTTATGTTTGTATCTGTACCATAGGGTAAGGGAGTGAGCAACTAGGGTGTTAAGAGACATAATTTCATGGGCCACTTTAGAAGGGGACCAAAGTAGACTAGAGAGCCTGTACGGAGCGATGGCATGTGATTCAAATTCTACCCAGGGTACATTAGAGTCAGGGATGTTCCATTGTGCTATCTGGGAGAAGCGAGCCGCAAGGAAATAGAGCCAAAGATTTGGCAGGCCTAGCCCCCCAAGTGTTTGTGGGATGAACACAACGTGTCTGGAGAATCTCGGCCGTTTGTTCTGCCAGATAAATTTGTGGATATCTTGTTGTAGCCTATCTATAAAAGCTTTAGGGATCATGAATGGAAGGGCTCTAAATAAAAATAGGAGTTTAGGTAGGAGGGTCATTTTGATCGCCGTGACTCTCCCGAGGAACGATATGTGGTAGGTGCTCCACAGCTTAAGCAGGCTACGGAGACGGGACACACATGCCGGATAATTCGCAGCAAAAATGGAGGACCAATGTGGTGTGATATAGATGCCTAAATATGGTATTTTGTCAGTAGACCATTGCAGGGGGAAGGAGCCCTGGAGAGTCCCACACTGAGCCGGGGGAATATTGATTGGTAGTGCTGTGGATTTGGACATGTTAACTGTGAGCCCAGAGATGGATGCGAATCGGGACAACAGGGTGAATAGATTGGGCAGGGAAATTTGGGGTTGGGTTAGAAATAACATGACATCATCTGCATACATACAGAGATGGGATGTGGTGGAAGCCATGGGGTATCCGGATATATCGGGGTGTTGTTTAATTGCGGTGGCAAGGGGCTCCAGGGCCAGGGCGAATAATAGAGGCGAAAGTGGACATCCCTGCCGGGTGCCCCTGCCCAGTGTAAAAAACTCTGAGCTGCAACCTGGAATTTTGATTCTAGTTTGAGGGTGATGGTAAAGGGCCTGGACCCCCAACAAAAACTCATCCCGAAAACCAAGCCTTTGAAGCACAGCAAATAAATAAGGCCATAAAACGCTGTCGAACGCCTTATTAATATCCAAGCTAAGAAGGAGGACGTGTTTCTTACATATATTAGCGTCTTGGAGAACATCAAGTGTCAAACGAATATTGTCTGTGATGAGTCTATTGGGTATGAAACCCGATTGGTCAGGAGAGGTTAGTGTTTCAATGATAGCGGCTAGTCTGTCAGCTAGGGCTCGACTAAAAATTTTAAGGTCATTATTAATGACCGAAATCGGCCTATAGTTTTGGGGGAGGGAGTGGTCCTTGAGAGGTTTGGGTATGAGAGACATGTTGGCTAGGGTCATTTCCGAGGGGAACTGTTCCCCCGCAAGTATTTTGTTGAACATGCTAGTGAGACGTGGGAGTAGTATAGGGGCATAATTTTTATAGTAGCTAGCAGTGAAACCATCTGGGCCTGGGGCTACAGAGCGTTTCAGGGATTTGACAACGCCCAGCAGTTCTTCTTCTGTGAAGGGGGCGTTAAGGGAGTCAACTTGTCCATCGGACAAAGTGGGAAGGGGAAGTGAGGACAGCCAGTCCCAGGAGGGTGGAGAAGGACCCGATGGAGGGCTAGAAAGGAGCTTGGAGTAAAACTCCTCAAATACGTCAAGGACTTCTTTAGGGTGAGAGACTATTCTGCCTGAGGAGTTACGGATCTTGTACACATGAGGAGGACGTAGTGTATGATTTAATTTGCACGCAAACATAGCAGATGCTGTGTTGCTGTGAAGGAGAAAGTTTGCTTTGGACCACCTCAATGCTTTTTCGGTCTTAGCTGATAACAGAGTATCCAGGTCTAGTCTCTTTTGCGCCACCAGTCGTGCGTTGGTACTCGACGGGTTGCCTATTTGGGCCTTATGCAGGCGGTCCAGTTCTGTGGTCAGCTTGTAAATTTGCTGCCATCTTTCTTTATTCTTACGTGATGCAATGCTAATAAGGTGACCTCGTAATACTGCCTTATGGGCCATCCATAGAGTGCTAGGGGAGATGTCCGGGGTGGCATTAATCGTGAAGTATTCCTGAATAGCGTTGGATACTTCCTGTCGTATGATTGGGTCAGTTAAAAGGGAGTCATTAAGTCTCCATGTATAGGGCGTATCAGATAGACCTAAGAGGGTTGTTGAAAAGGAGACCATATTATGGTCGGACCAGGGGCAGAGATGGATCATCGACTGCGTGGAGTTGGCCAGAATGATGGGTGTGCAGAAAATGTAGTCCAATCTGGCAAAGGAGTTGTGGGGGTGTGAGTAAAAGGTGAAGTCCTTTGCACCTGTGTTGTGTGCTCTCCAAGCATCGGATAACTGGAGAGTTTGCAGGTTTCTAGTCAGGGATTTAGGAAATGCTAGGTTCAGTCGGGAGGAGGTGCTTCTGTCTAACTGTGGGTGTGCCACTAGATTGAAATCTCCCCCAACAAACATATGAGTCGAGGAATACTTCTCAAGTGTCCTAAAGAAGGTCGAGAAAAAGGTGGCCTGTGCAACATTAGGGGCGTAAACGTTAGCGATCGTGAGTTCACGTCCCGCCACTAGTCCCTTAATAATAAGGAACCTACTCTCAGGATCCTTATAGACCTGCTGAATTTCCATGGGGAATGAATTGTGAAGGAAGATGGCTACCCCCCTACTTTTAGAGTCATGTAGAGTGTAAAAGGCTTGCTTATATGAGCCATGAAAGAAAATTGGGTGTCTGTCAGTAGCAAAATGGGTTTCTTGTAATAACAGGATTTGCGCCCCTAGCTTTTTATAGGTCGTGAAGGCTTTTTTCCGCTTGTGAGGGGAGTTGAAGCCCTGGACGTTATGTGTAATGCATGTAATCACCATTTGTGCATGAGGGGTGTCATGGGCTCACCTGGGGGGTCTAGGGACCCTGAGATAACCGTGTCAATATCATCCGTCACTGGGGGGTCGTCAGTCTGGGAGAGCTGAGGGTAGTAAACCGCTTCAAGTAGATAGTAATAGAAAATACTTCTAAAGTGCTCCAACATCCTATATAGAAAAAACAAAAAAAGTGATAGAGCATAAAAAGCATCTAAACATAGTGCCAGCAATGCAAACATATGCTGGGCAAACAATGGGTCAGGTTGCAAGTAGCAAAAACCTGAAACATTGAGGTAAACCTTGTAAGGGGCAAAAGCACCCTTAACTCCCCGAGTCATATCCAGAGCTCCAAAGGAGGTCGGGACATGAGAGGAGTCGGGCAGCACGGCATCGACATCAACCGAACTAGCCTGCAACAAAATAGAGAAGAAAAAAAAAGGGATGTGCATGCCAGCGTGTGTTGGCTTGATCTAATATCTCATCAAAAGAACTGGGAACTAACATCTTTGAGTAAAAAAGAGTGCTAAAGTCCCGGGAGCAACGTCCTGTGTCAAAATTTAAGGATCCTTTCCCCAGCCCCTTTTAAAAAAAAAAAAAAAAAAAAAAAAAAGGGAGAAAAACAATAAAAAAATAAAAAAGGAAAACAGGGCACATGGGGTATTAGACTGGACGTGGGCCCAGAGAGATTAAGAGTTGAAGATGTACGGATCAATCCGGCTGGGCTGAGTGTCAGCATACTGAGATCAATTGAAGTGAAGTGAAATATGGATCCATCAGAAAAACAGCAGTTCCAAAAAAGAGCCCAGTAGAGGGCGCCTAGATGCCAAAAGTGTAATAAGTGTTCAGAAGATATGCAGCAGGAAGAATTCACAAAAGTGACAGGATTCTTTAGCGTTGAAAGACATTATGGCTTGCATCTTGTCCGTGACGTCTGCGATCTCTTCTAGAAGAGGGAGTATTCCAAACGGGTTTTGGTCTAGGAGTAGAGGGTTGACGAGGAAGGGCATCAGCTTCCAAGAGACCCAATTTGACCAGTATCTCTTGGCCTTCCACTAAAGTTACAGCAGTGTAAGTTGTACCATTATGGGGAATGGTAAGCTTGAAGGGGAAACCCCATCTATAGCGAATGTGCGCCTTAGCCAGCACCGTGGTGACCTCCTTCATATCGCGGCGTCTATCCAGGGTAGCTGGAGAGATGTCCGGGTAGATTTGAACAGGGGAGCCGTCTAAGGAGATGGAATGGGAGTTGCGGGCGGCCCTAAGGATCTCTTCTTTTATAAGAAAGTCTTTCAGACATAGGACAATGTCCCTAGGGGGTTTATCAGGGGGGGGCTTGGGGCGTAAAGCCCTATGAATGCGGTCGCATTTGAACGCTTCTACCTCACGGTCAGGCAGGAGGGAGTTAAACAGCTTATGTATGGCAGGAATAAGATCCGTGGTGGTCTCAGGGATCCCCCTAATGCGTAGATTGTGCCTTTGATTTCGATTGTCGAGGTCTTCTACTTGGGTTTGTAGCTGAATGACCGTGGCATTGAGGGATTCAAACTCTCTGGAGAGATCATTATGGGCAATATTGAGCTCATCGTGCATAGTCTCTAAGCGATCTGTGCGGGTGCCCAGGGCTGAGATCTCTTGCGTCAGTGTATTAGTGCTCTTGTGCAGCTCCGTTTGGAATTTAGTGGCAATCTTGCTATAGATGGACTCTAAGCTCCTGTCCAGGTCCGCTTTGGTCAGGGGGGGGGAGTACTCACTTTCATGTGCATCTTCCAGAGCAGAAGTAACGGTGTCCTGCGAATCTTGTGAGGCCTGCAGTGAGGGAGAAGCAGGGCCGTCGGCGCCATCTTGGGACATGATGTAGCGTACTTGGTTCCTCAGCAGATATGTGGTCAGGGACCTCTGAGCGGTCTTGTTTCCCTTTTTCTGCTTTGCAGGCATGCACAACGCGGTCCGGGGGTGATAAAGAGTATTTGTGTCGAAAATCGTGCACTTCTGGCCCCGGGAAGCAGGCTAAATGGTTGGAGTAGTGCGGAGCTACTCAGTCATGCGGCCGGTCCCGTGGATGTCGCGCATGCGCCCCCAAATGTTTAAAATTTTAAGCCTTTTCCTTAATATGCCAGTAGTAATTATTGATACTAATTTAAATTTTGCTTTTGTTTTGCAATCTTGAAACTTGATCCACGAGTCATATATTTAACTATTCTTGTTTGAAGGAGAGAAGCCTTACATCTCTTGTTTTTTGCTGACATAGCCTTTTTGATATTCCAGACCACAGTGAAGCTCTATAAACTCTAGATCATGTCAATGAGCTAAGTATCTTAGCCAACAAAAGGTTGAAAATTTCCATTCAGGTGGACCCTTGCATTATGAAAATAATTTTTAAAGTGATATTAAACTCCAAAGCAAACTTTATTTTTCATAAAATCAAACAATGGTGTCGCGCTCTAGGCAATAGAATCAACAGTGTAACATAAATCCCCAAAAAAAGAAATGCTCAATACAAAAACGTAGATATGCAAAAGTGACAGTGCAAATCGTAAATACACCTCCGTGTAAAATGGACTCTTACTTTATTGCTGTAAGGTAACAGCGTGAAGTAATAACACAATGATAATCTATGGACATCAGGACTTCTGCAGTAAAGGACTCGGATCTCTCTTCCTAATGGTACTGGAACTCAATGGTAAGTAAGGGATAGGATCTTGGAAACTCCAATGTATATGCAAATGTAGAAAGAAAGGAAGGGGGCCCACAATCGTGAAGTATGTAATAACTCAATAACGTGACACCCTTGTTTGATTTTATTTTGTGTACTTTTCTGGGCCAAGGTTGACCCTTTCGGTGTTCGCTGCTACTAGTGCTCATAGTTTCTTTGATTATATATGCAGCACTGGAATACTTTTCCAAAACTTTTTTTTTTTTATCTTGCAGCTTACCAATTTCTAGATGAGATGGCTGCATTTGTTTTCTTTTCAACTGCATTCCTACAAGTAAGTCTGTTATTTTTCAACATAACTAGCTGTCCTGCAGATGTAGCAGTTAAAAATGTTTAGACAAACCATTTACTACTGACAGTCAGTGATGTAAGTAACTGAGTTAGAATAAACGGAGTTACGTAACGCAGTTACTTTAGAGCAGTGGTTCTCAACCTGGGGGTCGGGACCCCCTCGGGGGTCGAATGACGATTTGCCAGGGGTCACCAAATCCTGGGCTGTTCCTGAAGCCAGCACTGCTCTCCCAGCCTTTTCGTGGCCACCCAGCAGGGCTGTTCCTGGAGCCCGCAGATGCCCACTCAGCCTCTTTGCAGCCACCCATTCAGTTCACGGCATGGGTGGGGGGCAGAGACTAGAGGTCAGCTGACTGGTGAGGAATGTAAAGTGGGAGGGGCTGGAGGAGACCCTATCTCCTGATTTCGGCATCGGTGTCACTGCTGAGAGACACCACATAGCTGGAGACATGGTGAGTAACACTACCTGTGATTATAGTTGCCATTAAAAGTCCCCACTACAGTTCTCTGATCAGCAGATGACCTTGATCAAGAGCACCCAAGTTGGCTGATCAGAATTTCCCCAGCACTGCCACTCATCCCAACTCCCAGCCCTGCCAGTCATCCCATTCCCCCCATCAAGGAGTAAGAGAAGGAATACAAATACAGAATACATGGAAGGGAGAGGAAAAGAGGGGGAGGAACAAAGAAAAAGGGAGAGAAAGAGCAAGAAAGACGGTTAGAGAGAGGGATGGGGGAAAAAAAATAAGGATAGAGAGATAAAAGGGAAGGAAAGGAGAAAAAAGAGAGAGTGGTACATCCTAAAATGTACCATAAGGGGTTTAATACTGTACGAGTGGAAGGGACTCAGGGAGCGCTAAATATCGGTGGGTTAGGAACACAAATTACTTGTCTTGCCTTCGGTGCTGCAACCCCACGCTACGAAAATAAGTTTACTGTTAGGGGTCCCCACAACTTGGGAAATTTTATCAAGGGGTCACGACACTGGCGAGGTTGAGAACCACTGCTTTAGAGGGTAATGAGTAATCTAACTGATTACTCTTCCCCTCATGGTAACGCAGTTACCATTACTTGGGCGGCGTTACCCCAATTACATCTACCGCCACTAGATGGCAGTAGTGTAATTCCTCCTCTCCCCTATGACCGGGTCTCTCTCATGTCACGGCACTGACGGCAGTCACGCTGCTCCCCGCGGCCCCTCCTCTCTTCTCGTCCATCCCCATTTGCTTGTGACATCATCTGGGATGGACGAGAAGAGAGGAGGGGCCACCGGGGAGTAGCGTGACTGCCGTCAGTGCCGTGACATGAGAGAGAACTTATTACACACGCTTCCTGCGCTACTCTGCATGGCTGGTAGACACTGTGCTATGTGCCCTGCCCTGATGTGCTATGTGCCACATGTCCTGATGTGCCCTCATGTGCTATGTGCTCTGTGCCCCATGCCCTGATGTGCTATGTGCCCCATGCCCTGATGTGCCCTGATGTGCTATGTGCTATCATGTGCCCTGATGTGCTATGTGCCCCGATGTGCTATGTGCCCCGATGTGCTATGTGCCCCGATGTTCTATGTGCCCTGATGTGCTATGTGCCCCATGCCCTGATGTGCTACTGTATGTGCCCTCAAAAAAAAAGTCAGTTACTTTGCTGAGTAACTAATTACTTTTTCAATGTAGTAACTGAGTTACTAACACAATTACTTTTTGGGAGAAGTAATTTGTAACTGTAACTCATTACTTTTTTAAAGTAAGATGACCAACACTGCTGACAGTGGTGCTTACAGTGTACAGCTTTTTATTTATTTATGTCAACTTTTATTCCAAAAGGAAAACAAAACTATTTCTGTAACTGCTTGCATAACTGCAGAGTGAACTGGAGTTCAGCTTCAATTTGTTAGTGTATCTAAATCTGCTAGTGCATTTAACACTTTCCTCCCCCCAGATTAACAATGCTACTGTCTGCTGTGCCTCCTGTACTCCTTTATCCAGAGTAGAGGCACTGTAATATAGTAAGTGTGTTACTGGCCAGGTCAACAGGTAAAAAAAAGAAAACGAATGCAGCCACAACATCTACTTTTTGGTAAGCTGCAATATATTACATTTTTGGTTTTGGGTTTAGTACTGTTTTAAGGCTTCCTATGTACTTCACAATCTCACCAAACAAAGGGTTATAAATTAGAGGACACTTTATCCCATGACTTGAAATGTTTGCAATCGTGCATCACAGGGTCTATAGACCTGATCCAACAATGTTTATGGATAGCAAAGAAACAGAGAACAGATGCTTCCAGAAGTGTTGCGTGCAGAAACCAAAATTAAGGTGACTTTAGTGCTAAATATCTTCAATGTAAATACACCTCTGTGTAAAATGGACCCTTACCTTACTGCTGTAAGGTAACAGCGTGAAGTAAAAACACAATGATAATCTATGAAAATCAGGACTTCTGCACGGACTCGGATCTCTCTTCTTAATGGTACTGGGACTCAATGGTAAGTAAGTAGTAAATCTACAACTTTTTGTTGAATTGCAATCGCATTGTCATCATTGTATTATGTAATACATTTTGGAATTGATCATATATACCTGTTGTATGAGTATTTCCTCAATGAGGATTGAAAAAAGTAAGCATACTTTAAAAAAGATAAGTGTTTAGGGTTAGCGTTTTTAAAATTATTTTAACCTCATATTGCACATTGTTAAGAGAGAAAGAGCACAAAAGAAACAGTTTGACTTCAGATTGTCTCTTTATTTAATCTCAAGACAGCCCTTCTAAACAGAGCAGTCAAGGAGATGGGATGTCGACATAGTAGCTAAGAATATATTTATTAACAAGTAAAAGGTAGCCTAGAGGACCATTTACTGGATATACTCTTTATGTAAACATGAAATATGCATATAACACTATGCATATAATAATATGCATAAAACACTATACGTTCCCTTTACAATGAAGTGTACAGTAACCTATACAACAATTTTTTTTTTTTTCTAGAAGTCACAATGCTAAATCAAGGTTAAAATCTGACTATATATATAGGCTACTGCAATCACTTCTCTTTTACTGTCTTTATTTAATTACTCCTAAATGAAAAACTTAATATCATAAACGAAATATCTATTGCAGTACATATCTATCTATATACCTCATATTGCACATTGCACATTGTTAAGAGAGAAAGAGCACAAAAGAAACAGTTTGACTTCAGATTGTCTCTTTATTTAATCTCAAGACAGCCCTTCTAAACAGAGCAGTCAAGGAGATGGGATGTCGACATAGTAGCTAAGAATATATTTATTAACAAGTAAAAGGTAGCCTAGAGGACCATTTACTGGATATACTCTTTATGTAAACATGAAATATGCATATAACACTATGCATATAATAATATGCATAAAACACTATACGTTCCCTTTACAATGAAGTGTACAGTAACCTATACAACAATTTTTTTTTTCTAGAAGTCACAGTGCTAAATCAAGGTTAAAATCTGACTATATATATAGGCTACTGCAATCACTTCTCTTTTACTGTCTTTATTTAATTACTCCTAAATGAAAAACTTAATATCATAAACTAAATATCTATTGCAGTACATATCTATCTATATATGTAGACAGATGTTTTAGGTAGGTGTTAAGAAATTCTGTAAAGTAAGAATGCTTTCAAAAAGGTATATATTGTAATTGTTTATTTTTATCAGTTTACAAAATGCAAAGTGAGCGAACAGAAGAAAAATCGAAATCAAATCTATATGTAGTGTAACTATCTATTGCCTTCATACCAGCATCAATTCTTAAGCCTCGTACACATGGTCGGACTTCCATCGGACTTTTCCGTGGATTTTTGTCTGAACGGAGTTTGTTGATTTTAACATTAGTTGTTTTGTCCATCGGACAAAAGTCCTATGGTTTTCTGTACACACAGTAGGACTTTGCTCCATCGGACTCTTGTTGGGAAAAAGTTTGTCCGTTTGCAGACCCAACTTTTCTCCGATGAAAACAAAACCCAACGAAAAAAAGTTTGTCCGATGGAGCGTACACACGGTCGGATTGTTGGTCCAACTTGCTTAAAACGAAGTTTGTTGGGCAAAAGTCCGACCGTGTGTACGGGGCTTAACACTTGCACACTTTGTACACTTGCACAAAATCAGGGATTTTGTAGGATTAGAGTTATGTGTATGATAAACCAATTATGCCAAGGTGTTAATGGTCATCAATTGTAGGTTGAAACAGTCATTAAATTAAAAAACTGGATGAGGACAAGCTAAACTCTACTTCTAAGGTCGGGTTGTGGAACATAGTTTCATGTCGCAGGCCATACACCTGGGCAGCAACAGGAAACAAGATGTTTATACTGTATCAGCAAGGTTTCTCCCAGGCAAAGGTTTCAAAGCAGACTGGGGTTTCAAGATGTGCTGTTCAAGCTCTTTTTAAAAACCACAAAGAAACGGGCAATAGTAAATAATTTGTTACCCAAAACTTCATATTCCTGATATGTACTTGCTGTACCATGTACTTGTATGAAAAAGTATCCTGTTCTTTTTGCATAAAATATCCGGTATTCCTGCCAGTCCCTCTGTTTTCCTATTGAAAACTGACGACACTAAGCAGGAGAGCACAAACTGGTCAGTTCTCTGACACACCTCCGCTCCACAGCCATTCACTGGGAAGCTCAGTGTGCTGCCTCTTCTCCCCCCAGCTCTTATGCAGCTGAGAACAGAGGGAATGTGATCACTTATACGGGAAAGAAAGGTATTTGTAATGTATTTTTATATCTACACAAAAATGTTTCTATTTTAAACTGAATGGGTTGTTTTACTAGGTGATCATTTACAATCACTTTAAGGAATGTATACACAGTGGTTGGCTAAGGAAACTTAATGCAGCAGAAGAAAGACACATCATGCTTACCTTCCTTTGACATTGGAAGATGTCCAGCAGTGCCATCATCACAGAACTGGCAGAAACCAGTGGGACCAAGGGGCACCGATCTACTGTTTAGCGAAATCTGGGCAGATGGATTTTTCATTAAAGAAATGTGTACAAAAAGCCATACCTCCGACATGGAAACAAGGATTACCACTTAGCTATGCATGAAAACATAGGAACTGGGGTTCAGAACAATAGCAGCAGGTGCTCTGGCTGTAGCAGGAGGCAGATTGTTTGCCAAAAGGCTGCAGAACAGTACAATAATGAGTGTCTGCAGGCAACAATGAAGCATGTTGGAGGTTCCTTCCTTGCATGTTGTGCCGCCCAATGGGCATAGATTTGTTATATTTATATATTGTTTCTCCAACCATTTTCTATTGGTGTTATGTTTAGTTTACATGTTGCCATTTAGTGACCCTTTGTGGTAATGCACAGATTTTCTGTAATTCTTTTGTCTGATCTATGACACACTTCCTTTCTGTGTATGCTCCACCCTTCTTGCTGAGTTTTTCTACTTCCCGTCTAATGGAGACTGCTTACAGGCCACATGTAACATGTAATATAAAAAAGTGTAAAAATACTGCGCTGTCTGAAAAATATGTAAAATATATGTGATAACTTAATATCTATGCAGCAACCAAAAAATGTGGGACACACACAAATAACAGATATATAAAGAACTAAGGCTGCGCAACTGAATACAAAAAGTGAAAACCAAAATTATGTTATAAAAACACAATATGATATCATTTGTATATGACGTGAATAAACAATATAACTTATGGAGTAAAGGATATTGTTCTATGTACGTCTCTAGGTGATAGATGGTACTTAAACTGTATTTCTTGATATTGACATGCAAAAAAATTCAAAGATAGTCCATAAGTAACAAAAAGTCCCCAGAAGGAAGAAATAAAGGATTCCAAAACTCTTCAAAACTGCATAAGTGACTTCAAAAATGGAACACCATAGAAGGAGTGATGATATGACAGAAGAGAAATCCACCACCTTGTCCCTTTCAGGCTGCTTACCAGAAATTTTGATCCCTGAAAGAGATCAATCTGAATAGGTGGCTGTTATCCCCGCCAAGGGCTCTAATTGGCTCTCTCTGTGCTCTCTATTCGTCTAGGTTCCAGTCTGTTAGTCCACCAGGCAGCTCCGTGAGTCACATTTAGGGTAAAAGAGAAAGCCCCATAGCGTAATCCAGTATATAAAAGCGTTTATTATAATAAAAATGCACTTACAGCATGTTGAAGTAAAAAACAGCAGTGGTTTAGTGTGCGGCCGGCCGGCTCTCACTACCCGTTGCTTCCGGGATTCGTATCGTGGTGACGTCAGCACGCCGCTCCTCCCTACGTCGTTTTGACAAACCTGTCGTCATCCAGGGGCACTGGCGGCGTGCTGATCCACCACCATTATGTATGCTGTGAACGATAGCTAGGGACCGCCCAGAACCTAGTTCCCAGCGTTCCAGCTACGGGCGTCGCCATTTTGAAAATGGGCAGACTGCCCTTAAGTTGATAACCGTTTGCCTTTGATCTCCCTGTCGGATCCCACTCTGACATAGAGATATATATGGTCACGGCCGGAATCTCCTTTCGCCGTGATTGAACCCATTCAGTGAAATTACTTATTGCTGTAACCGTGACACCAACGAAATCCACCAGGGTCTGAGCTCTCGGCATCTACATTACACAAATCGCCATATTTAAAATGGGAAAAAATGCCCTTACTACCAATTCTCTGACTGGCGTCAATAATCTAGAGCATCAATCAGAAATATACACACGAAAGGGATCAATTTGTGACCAGCTGAATCCCTGAAGGTGAAACTTGCATTCAAATAGCGCGCACGTTCCACTTTTATGTATCGTATAGGTACAGACACATATGGATTAAAATTACCAAAGTGCTGTACACTGTTTGGACATGCAAGGATTCGCTCCCTTATTCACCCTTTAGAAAACATATGTCCTGACATATACATATATTAATGGCTTATAAAAATTAATTCATTCTTATTAAAAACTGTTGGGTCATATATAGGATGGATATAATGTGACCGCCATCTTGTGGACAAATTCATGATTACACGCACTAATTTATAGTACGTGACAAACCATGACCATCCACATGTGGAATGTCTTTTTGTTTGGGAGAAGGAACTACAAAAATATATGGACCAAAGGGATTTCTTAAAAAAAGATATTAAGAATCAGATATTTGGACGAATTTAATCTATCTATTGGATTCTATAAATGGGTGTATCTACCCCAAAAAAATACATATGAGTGCCACCAGAGCACACCCAAACGTATTGATGGAATAAACACAAATTTGATGTATACTTAAATGACCCCATGAACGTCCCAAGACGAGCATGGGTAAATGGACCCCATCGTTGAAACTGTGTACAACTAGAGTATTTAATCTATGTGTTATGGGTCCCCTGAAGATGACAACAATGATGGAATAGAGATGTACCGAGAGCTCAGATCCAGTTCACATTGCTATACAAAAAATGATAATGACACCTAGCTGTTATCGATGAATGCATTAACATCAATGTCGATATTAAGCCCGTACGGGGTGTAGCAGCGGACCCTATGAATCCAGCTCATTTCCATACGGGAAATTTCCCTGATTAGAGAACCGCCCCTCCAATGAGGACTATACCTATCAATTCCTATAAAGGAAGTGCCCTCTGGGTTGCGCTGATGGTATAAGTCATAATGCTTGGATACAGAGTGATATTGAAAGCCACTCCTAATGTTGGCTAAATGTTCTCCAAGTCTTACTTGCATGGTCCTTTTAGTCCTACCTATATATTGCTTCCCACAGGGACATTGTAGAAGATATAAAACGCCTGTGGAACTGCATGTGACGAAAGTGTTGATCTTATGCGTATTTAAGGTACTGCTAGATATAAATACTTCCGTCTTTTTGGACCTGATTTTATTTATGGAGCACACCTGGCACCGACGACATTGGTGGTACCCCGATAGTTGTTGAAAAAAAGAGACTTTCTTAGGTGGAGGGTCAACCACATTGGGTGCCACTCTATCCCTTAGGGAGGGGGCACCCCTGAAAATCACTAGGTTCTGGGCGGTCCCCAGCTATCGTTCACAGCATACATAATGGTGGTGAATCAGCACGCCGCCAGTGCCCCTGGATGACGACAGGTTTGTTGAAACGACGTAGGGAGGAGCGGCGTGCTGACGTCACCACGATACGAATCCCGGAAGCAACGGGTAGTGAGAGCCGGCCGGCCGCACACTAAACCACTGCTGTTTTTTACTTCAACATGCTGTAAGTGCATTTTTATTATAATAAACGCTTTTATATACTGGATTACGCTATGGGGCTTTCTCTTTTACCCTAAATGTGACTCACGGAGCTGCCTGGTGGACTAACAGACTGGAACCTAGACGAATAGAGAGCACAGAGAGAGCCAATTAGAGCCCTTGGCGGGGATAACAGCCACCTATTCAGATTGATCTCTTTCAGGGATCAAAATTTCTGGTAAGCAGCCTGAAAGGGACAAGGTGGTGGATTTCTCTTCTGTCATATCATCACTCCTTCTATGGTGTTCCATTTTTGAAGTCACTTATGCAGTTTTGAAGAGTTTTGGAATCCTTTATTTCTTCCTTCTGGGGACTTTTTGTTACTTATGGACTATCTTTGAATTTTTTTGCATGTCAATATCAAGAAATACAGTTTAAGTACCATCTATCACCTAGAGACGTACATAGAACAATATCCTTTACTCCATAAGTTATATTGTTTATTCACGTCATATACAAATGATATCATATTGTGTTTTTATAACATAATTTTGGTTTTCACTTTTTGTATTCAGTTGCGCAGCCTCAGTTCTTTATATATCTGTTATTTGTGTGTGTCCCACATTTTTTGGTTGCTGCATAGATATTAAGTTATCACATATATTTTACATTTTTTCCAGACAGCGCAGTATTTTTACACTTTTTTATATTCCATTTTTGAGATACATACATATTGCAGCAGTCTGTCACCTTTAGGGTGATATATTGTTTTATAGATTTAAAACACTCATATACCTTTAGGGTATTTGTCACAACATTCACGTGTAAATCTTTTGTTTATGTTTACACTAAGTAAGATTTAATTTCAATATCCTTATCATTCATTGGAGTATTAATGGATATCTTTGAATATCGGGCCTCGAAGGTGGTCAACACCCAAGGTGTTTTTGAGACCTTTGACACCAAGGATGGAGACTTGGGGGGGCTATTTGTCAGACTTAAAAATCTGACCATTTCTGAGGTACATACCCAATGGGATATAGCTTTTTTGGAGACGTACATTAAATTAAGTATGGTTCCAAGAAGCTTACGATGGGAGGTGTGTCCCCAGAAGGGTGAGGTAGAGTTGGAAAGTTGGTTCCGGTATTTTAACGATGCGGGGGTCAATTTTCTACGTTTTCTAGTCGGGAGAAAAAACAGCAAACTTACCAGACTAGACGGGGAGATAAAAACCCTTAAAGACAGTCTCCTTCCCCATAAAGAAGGGGAAGAATACAAGGAGCGAACCATTAATCTTTTAAAATTACTGGACAAGGAGGAGAAGGAACAAAAAAGTAAAAAAAGAAAGAAATATAATAGGGACTATGGGGATTACCAAGCCAATCTTGTCTTTGAATGGCAAAAGAAATTGGCTAATGAGGAGCTGGACAAACAAGAAACAAGAATGGAGGCTATTTTACAGGGAGATAATGCTCCAGATGCCTCTACAGGGGCAATACAACATTTGCCCATTAGGGAAGTCTCACACAAAACTCCTAAAAAACCAACCAATAGTAAAGTGGGGAAGAAAGGAAGGCGGGTGTCTTACCAATCACCTAAACGAACACAGGTACCCCCTAAGGGAGGACAACCTCCAAGAAATACCAGTTGGAACCAACAATATGGTGGAGGGAGGAGAGATGACCGTGATTATGGTCAACAACAATATAACAATAACCAACATCAAGCTTATAGAGATCCTCCAGGATCTTGGAGAGAGACAGATAGAGGTCCATATAATAATTATGTTTATGATAGACCACCCTATCAGAGTCCCAGACGCGATGAAAGGACCTACTATGAGAGACATAGAGAAGATTGGGAGTATAACAATAGGGGAGAACCTTCCAACCGTTTTTTCCCTCTTAGATATAGAGATGGACCTGCATATCAGAAACAAAATGAGTATGATCTGGAGGAGCAGGAGCTCACATGGTCCACTAGGGATCGGTCAAGGAGACAGAGTGGGAAAGCGCTAGAACAACATCATTGGGGTTTTCCCAAGGCCAATCAGGGCATAAAGAGGCCCATAGAAAACAAAGAGGAACAAGAGGGGGGAGGAGAGCACAATCTAAAAAAACCAAGAGCTTAACAGGTGAAGGTATTTTCAATCTTAGTTCCAAAACCCTGACGGAATCTGAAACAGCCCTTTTGAATAAGGGTTTAAAATTTGCTCCTCCTCGAAAACTCAATAAATTCGAAACATACATGGATGTACACAAGTACGTGAGGAGAATCAATATTAAAAGACATTTTGCTAGTATTCCAACACACCAGGGGGGACTAACGTTGAACAATTATCAATACACAGGATTGTCCAATGCTTCCATCTTTAACCCTTCAGGTACCCTAGCACCATCACTGAGAGTATTTCGCGATGTGGTTTTGCGTGATCTGGAATCTGTTAAAACAACCAACAAAAAAATGGAAAAGAATTTGGAGCAGGGCTTAGATACCTTGTGTAACAACAAACAACTGGTTATACGCCCAGCAGATAAAGGGGGTGGGATAGTGATCCTCAATAGGGACGACTACCTTCAGGAATTATCCAGGATAGTTGGTGATCAGGAGACCTATACCCTTTTGGTTGGAAATCCAATCCTCAAATATAAAAAGACCTTTGAGGATTTGGTAACAAAGGGTGCACAATTGGGGATTCTGAGTGAAAAAGAACAGCTTTTTCTAGTTCCTAAGGCACCAAGGGTACCTATCCTGTACTGCTTGCCTAAAATACATAAAAGTCTGACTTGCCCCCCGGGACGTCCGATAGTTAGCGGAATTGATTCCATCACATCCCGGGTGGGCAAGTACATTGATTTTTTCCTTCAACCAATAGTGTTGAAAATGCCGTCGTATCTGAAAGATACGAAACACGTAATCAATTTACTAGCAGATCAACATCCCAGTGAACACACGTGGATGGTCACAGCTGATGTGACATCACTGTACACTATAATTCCCCACTCTTTGGGGTTATCAGCTGTCAAATATTACCTTAACCTCCATTCAATAACAGCGGAGGAACAACAAGAATTTATTATGGAGCTTCTAGATTATGCGGCAAAACATAACTATTTTTGGTTCAGCCACAACTTTTACAAGCAGGAACGGGGGGTGGCCATGGGGGCTAAATACGCCCCCAGTTTGGCCAATCTCTTCATGGCCAAATGGGAGGAGGACGTCATCTTTAAAGACCGAAACCCACATCTCAAGTTTTGGGCTAGGTATATAGATGACGTCCTCCTCCTTTGGGATGGCACTGTTCCACAGCTGGAAGCTTTCTTTCTAGAGATTAATTAGAACGATAGAGGCATACATTTCATGTATGAAGCTAGCCAAATGCGGATACATTTTTTGGACCTCACAATCATCAAGAATGAAGTGGGTTTCAAAACGATGTCGTATTTTAAACAAACTGACCGCAATGCCTATATACCGAGTGACAGTTGTCACAAGGACTCTTGGCTGAAGTCAGTGCCAAAAAGTCAATTTGTCCGCATGCGGAGAAATTGTTCTGAAAAGTCTGATTATTTTCTCCAGGCTAACATCTTGAAAGATAGATTATTAGAAAAGGGCTATGATCAGAAAACCTTGGAAGACATTCTAAAGGAAGTGGGGGACATAGAAAGATCATCTTTGTTAACAAATGGCCCAAAAAAGAAACCACAACAATTGTGTATACCATTTATCACGACATACTCTACACAACATTATATGATAAAAAGAATCATTCGGAAACACTGGCACCTCTTAGGGAATGATCGTATCATTAATACTTTCCTCCCAACAATCCCACAAGTGATTTTCAGGGGTGCCCCCTCCCTAAGGGATAGAGTGGCACCCAATGTGGTTGACCCTCCACCTAAGAAAGTCTCTTTTTTTCAACAACTATCGGGGTACCACCAATGTCGTCGGTGCCAGGTGTGCTCCATAAATAAAATCAGGTCCAAAAAGACGGAAGTATTTATATCTAGCAGTACCTTAAAAACGCATAAGATCGACACTTTCGTCACATGCAGTTCAACAGGCGTTGTATATCTTCTACAATGTCCCTGTGGGAAGCAATATATAGGTAGGACTAAAAGGACCATGCAAGTAAGACTTGGAGAACATTTAGCCAACATTAGGAGTGGCTTTCAATATCACTCTGTATCCAAGCATTATGACTTATACCATCAGCGCAACCCAGAGGGCACTTCCTTTATAGGAATTGATAGGTATAGTCCTCATTGGAGGGGCGGTTCTCTAATCAGGGAAATTTCCCGTATGGAAATGAGCTGGATTCATAGGGTCCGCTGCTACACCCCGTACGGGCTTAATATCGACATTGATGTTAATGCATTCATCGATAACAGCTAGGTGTCATTATCATTTTTTGTATAGCAATGTGAACTGGATCTGAGCTCTCGGTACATCTCTATTCCATCATTGTTGTCATCTTCAGGGGACCCATAACACAGAGATTAAATACTCTAGTTGTACACAGTTTCAACGATGGGGTCCATTTACCCATGCTCGTCTTGGGACATTCATGGGGTCATTTAAGTATACATCAAATTTGTGTTTATTCCATCAATACGTTTGGGTGTGCTCTGGTGGCACTCATATGTATTTTTTTTGGGGTAGATACACCCATTTATAGAATCCAATAGATAGATTCAATTCGTCCAAATATCTGATTCTTAATATCTTTTTTTAAGAAATCCCTTTGGTCCATATATTTTTGTAGTTCCTTCTCCCAAACAAAAAGACATTCCACATGTGGATGGTCATGGTTTGTCACGCACTATAAATTAGTGCGTGTAATCATGAATTTGTCCACAAGATGGCGGTCACATTATATCCATCCTATATATGACCCAACAGTTTTTAATAAGAATGAATTCATTTTTATAAGTCATTAATATATGTATATGTCAGGACATATGTTTTCTAAAGGGTGAATAAGGGAGCGAATCCTTGCATGTCCAAACAGTGTACAGCACTTTGGTAATTTTAATCCATATGTGTCTGTACCTATACGATACATAAAAGTGGAACGTGCGCGCTATTTGAATGCAAGTTTCACCTTCAGGGATTCAGCTGGTCACAAATTGATCCCTTTCGTGTGTATATTTCTGATTGATGCTCTAGATTATTGACGCCAGTCAGAGAATTGGTAGTAAGGGCATTTTTTCCCATTTTAAATATGGCGATTTGTGTAATGTAGATGCCGAGAGCTCAGACCCTGGCGGATTTCGTTGGTGTCACGGTTACAGCAATAAGTAATTTCACTGAATGGGTTCAATCACGGCGAAAGGAGATTCCGGCTGTGACCATATATATCTCTATGTCGGAGTGGGATCCGACAGGGAGATCAAAGGAAAACGGTTAGCAACTTAAGGGCAGTCTGCCCATTTTCAAAATGGCGACGCCCGTAGCTGGAACGCTGGGAACTAGGTTCTGGGCGGTCCCCAGCTATCGTTCACAGCATACATAATGGTGGTGGATCAGCACGCCGCCCGTGCCCCTGGATGACGACAGGTTTGTCGAAACGACGTAGGGAGGAGCGGCGTGCTGACGTCACCACGATACGAATCCCGGAAGCAACGGGTAGTGAGAGCCGGCCGGCCGCACACTAAACCACTGCTGTTTTTTACTTCAACATGCTGTAAGTGCATTTTTATTATAATAAACGCTTTTATATACTGGATTACGCTATGGGGCTTTCTCTTTTACCCTAAATGTGACTCATGGAGCTGCCTGGTGGACTAACAGACTGGAACCTAGACGAATAGAGAGCACAGAGAGAGCCAATTAGAGCCCTTGGAGGGGATAACAGCCACCTATTCAGATTGATCTCTTTCAGGGATCAAAATTTCTGGTAAGCAGCCTGAAAGGGACAAGGTGGTGGATTTCTCTTCTGTCATATCATCACTCCTTCTATGGTGTTCCATTTTTGAAGTCACTTATGCAGTTTTGAAGAGTTTTGGAATCCTTTATTTCTTCCTTCTGGGGACTTTTTGTTACTTATGGACTATCTTTGAATTTTTTTGCATGTCAATATCAAGAAATACAGTTTAAGTACCATCTATCACCTAGAGACGTACATAGAACAATATCCTTTACTCCATAAGTTATATTGTTTATTCACGTCATATACAAATGATATCATATTGTGTTTTTATAACATAATTTTGGTTTTCACTTTTTGTATTCAGTTGCGCAGCCTTAGTTCTTTATACACATGTAACATGTAGCACATGTATTCTGCCTAGTAAGTGTAGCAATACCCCCAGCTAAGAGGGCTGCTGGTATTATTTTCAGGCCTGTAACACACCGCTGTCAACCCCCAGTAACTGGCTCTACCCTCCCTTGGCACAGCTAGCGGTAACTAGAGGATTGTGAGACCCGTAGGCTATGGGTATCACAATACAGCAGATAACGTACACAGTAATATTTGCTTGTTGAAATAACCGTCTCTTCTGCATAGTAATCACACCACACAAAGTGTCTACTTAATCATTAATGTGTTTACTGAATAGAATAAAATATCAGATTAAACAGAAGTACATCTATTCATGCAGAGCCCTGCAATAAGAACTAGTCAGCAAATAAACAGGTACACAATCCCCTCAATCCTATGCACATCAACCAATAAACCCTGCTTCCAAGCTTTCCCCTCATGGGCAAGATGGCGCCCAGCAATGTCTCTACTCTATACAGTCAGGCCTGACTACTTAGTTCACAATGTTTCTGTAGAGAAGGATCTTCACTAGCAATGGTGGTGTACTTTGTAGGTTATTTGTAATCCACAGGGTGTAAAACAATTGTCTGCTGAATGTGCGACAAGGGATTCAACTAAGGCTGCACGGCACACTGTCCCTCTGGGGTGCAGCTCAACTTGGTAATGATGGGCCCTGAACAAAAGACACTGGGCCTAAAGAGTAACTTAAAGAATCTTCGAGCAAGTGCTCTCTCACCCAACCGAACCAGTCCGTGCGGCTGACTTCCACCACTGTGTGTCCCACACACAGTCTCACGATACCCAGAGTCTCTGATCCTCCCGACAGGCCTTGGAAGGTAGATACGCGAGACGTCTCTGGGGTTCTTCCGTGAAGAGTAGAAGGCTCTTTGGATCCACAAGGCCCAGCTCTCGGGCCTTGTCCGAAACAATCGACCCAGCGCAGAGTCCACTTGCTAGGCGGGCGATGTCCAAAGAGGGCCCCGACCTGCTCCGCCCCTCCTTATATAGTCCAACCCCAGCAGACCTTGCGCCGGGAGCAAAGGAAATGTGGGTATCCCGTTGCACACTGGGTAAGGTAGTCTTTTTGGGCTACTTAAAGCAACACCCCGCTACATAAGCTACAGACAAGTATCATCTTTTGACTGCACAATACTACAAACTGCTACAAATACTACAACCTGTTCATCTGCTGTAACCTGTCATCTGATGTATTCTGATGTTTTGGATTAAAGCAACTTCTGCAAATAGAATTGGTATTGGTGAGTTTAAGCTATCTGATAAGAATTGTCCTCAGTGATTATATCTGCTTACACAGGCCAGGCATAGAGGTCTCACAAGGGATAAGTCACTTCACAACAATCAGAGTCAGAATACATGTTGTGGCTGCATTTCTACAAATGGAGTTGGAAATGTGGTCAGGATCAATGGTGTCCTTAATGCTGAGAAATACAGACAGATACTTATCCATCATGCCATACTATCAGACAGGTGAGTAATTGGCCCCAAACATATTCTGCAGCAGGGAAATTACCCCAAAACATACAGTCAATGTTATTAAGGATTATCTTCAATGTAGAGAAAAACAAGGAGTCCTGGAAGTGATTGTTTGGCCCCCACAGAGCCCTGATCTCAACATCATTAAGTCTGTCTGAGATTACATGAAGGGACAGAAGGATTTAAGGCAGCTTACATTCACAGAAGATCTGTGGTTAGTTCTCAAAGATGTTTGGAATGACCTACCTGCCGAGTTCCTTCAAAACAGCAAGTGTACCTAGAAGAATTGATGCTGTGTTGAAGGCAAAGGGTGGTCACACCAAATATTGATTTGATTTGGATTTCTCTTAGGTTTATTTGCTTTCTGTTTTGTTAATTGATAAAACAAATTAACTATTACCACTTCTATTTCTGAAAGCATTCTTAATTTACAGAATTTTTTCACACCTGCCTAAAATATTTGCACAGTAGTGTGTATACCGTATACTCTTTAACATGGCTTTTGGGACTGCTGTTTATTTTATGGCAAAACACATTTAGTTGCTGAAGCAATACAAATGTGGTTGTTCTATGTTAAAATGCAATTAGCAATGCATCAAAGTTATGACTTATTTAAAGTAAATTTTGCCAAAACACTAGTGAAAATGAATTGCACGTTAAATGATTTACCACCAGTTACTGCTAAAGTGTTTGCTGTATTATAAGCTTTACTGATTTGTCTCTAGTTTAATAAATGAAAACACTCCCACTATCAAATATCAGGTATTTTGTTAGCAAAAACAGGAAACTGAAATGTGGTTGCCAAGAAACACAGTATCCCCATCGCTGACACTGCTGAGTTCTGCTACTGCAATTTGATAATGTTTAAATGTTGGAAATACAGTGTCTGTATTTTACAACTTAGAAAACTATAATAAAATGCCTTCAATACATATTAAATAAGTAATTTTGGTTTCCAGGAAACAACACAACTAGTTCATATATATTTGATCACTGTGGGTCACTAGGAAATAATATAACCATCACTGTCTACTGCATTGTGTGCACTAGCCCCAGATGTTTTTAAGTCTAGGACCTAAGGAGGCTGCATCATGTTTACATCTGTAAAGGTAAAAGGTGGTGCCTATGCATTTCTAAGGTCTGCGCTGTGTATGCAATTACGGAACTCAAGTATATGTATTTTTTCCATCTAGTGCTATTGTCAGAAACTAAAAATGTAACCTCTCACCCAATCATAAAAAAAAAAAAAAACCATAAATTATCTGTGTTTTCTCGTTTCCCTTAGTATTATATACTTTCAGTTTCACATTACATCTGTTCAACTGCTCTCTCTCAAAGATGAGCCATTGATTTAAAAAAAAAGGGCGCATGCACAGCGCTGAGAGAGATGGACACCTGACAGGGTAGCTCCTCACACCTCGGGACAGTAACGGCTCACGGAGGATCATAAACGGCTTTTATCCTTCTCATTTACACCCCTCATCTCCGGTAACCGCTGTGCATGCCGTCGTCCAGGAAGAAGAGTTCCAGACTCTCAGACGTCTTTGACACATTATCTCCTCCGCAACAGGCAGCAGTACAGCATCGCTCAAAATGGCGCCGGGGCCCGAGTACACTCTCCTGTTCTGTCTGTCGCTCCGGATCCCTCATTGCCTGCCTCTCCTTCAGATCAAAACAGTGAGTACTCTTCCTCCCTGTCTAAAGCAGACTTGGATGCCAGTTTGGAGACCATGTATAATCACCTTGCCACTAAATTTCAGTCAGAGCTGCATAAAACATCCCATGCCTTGTCTCAGGAGATAGCAGCCCTGGGCACCAGAACAGACAGGCTGGAAAACAAGCATGACGAGCTGGAATTGGCTTATAGTTACTTGAGCAGGGAACATGATTCTTTACATACAGCCTTTAATCAGATGCAGGCACAGGTCGAGGACCTCGACAACAGAAACAGACGCAACAATTTGCGGCTGCGTGAGATTTCGGAGTCGGTCACAGAATTGATCCCCACTGTTATCAAGCTGTTTAAATCGCTCCTGCCTGACTGCGATCATATTCACAGAGCACTCAGACCTAAACCCCCTGCTGACAAACCACCTAGGGACATTGTGCTGTGTATGAAAGACTTTCTGGTGAAGGAGGATATTCTCAGAGCGGCTAAAAATACCACCAGGATCACCCTAGATGATTACACAGTGCAGATTTATCCTGATATTTCTCCAGCTACTTTGGACAGGCGCAGGGGCATGAAGGAAATTACAGCTCCGCTCCAGGCAGCCCGAATCCGTTATCGCTGGGCTTTCCCCTTTAAGTTGGTGGTACCTCATAATGGCACTACATACTTTGCTACCACTATCCCAGAGGGCCAGGAGATCCTGGTGAAGATTGGTCTTCTGGAAGCTGATGCTGTTCGTCGCCTTCCCCTGACTCCCAGACCGTCCCAGATTTGGCATACACCTCCAACTAGACGTGACCGCCGGAGGATTTGATACGATGACGCCTCTCCACGGATTTATTCGCCTGGACTTCCTCACGACTTTTTCGGCTAACTTAGCCCCTGACCTTGGATGACGCTGCACTCATTATCACTTTACATTCTACTAGTCGGGAGTCTGTCCCTTGGTGCGGCTGCATGTTGTTCCCCCCCCAGCATTGACATATTCTAAGTTTGTTGGTCTTCACACACTGTGCCCCTTTTTTAGTTTGGGCTCTATTACTGTGGGGATGCTGAGTACGAGACTTGATTGTCTCAGTCTTTTTGTGCTGTTATCAGGATGCAAAGAAATTCCTGATCCTATTATCTTTTATTTATTTTTTATTTTTTGTTCAGAAGTTTTTTGCAGTTTTTTTGCACTTGTTTTTTCTCAGGTTGTTATGCAATATTGCATTTGTACATGATGGTTCTGTTTGAATATGATAGAGTTTTTAAGACTGCCAGATCTTTAAATGTTTTGATGCTGATGCTTCAGGGTGTTGTTTTTCTTCCCCATAGGAGTATGGCGGCTCCCTTCGGGGGGTGGTTTCAAGAAGGGGTTAGCTTCCTAAAGGTCTGGAACCCGCTACTTACTTCCCTCTGTGGTCAGTTGTACTTGTCCCCCAATTCTGGTTACAATGACTAATTGTATTTCTCATAATGTCAAGGGCTTTAACTCCCCCAATAAGAGGAGGAAAGCCTTTTCCCACTATAACCAACTGAACGCAAAAATTATGTTGCTTCAGGAGACACATTTCTCCCACTCCTCTCACCCAAAATTTTTCCATAGGTTCTTTCCTCAGGCCTTTTATACCCTTTACTCCTCCAAATGTAGGGGAGCTGCCATATTCCTACACTCCTCATTTCCAATGGTTGTACATCACACCTATAAGGATAAAGAGAGTCGCTTTGGTATCATCAAGGGCGAAGTACACCACAAGGAGCTGACTATTGCCAGTGTCTACGCCCCTAATGATGCCTCAGTCTCCTTTTTCACTGAATTCTTTAACATACTAACAAAATATCATTCTCCACACATGGTAATAGGGGGAGATTTTAACATGGTGGCTAACTCCCTAGACAGGTGCTAACACCCTAGACAGGTGCCCAGCACAGTATACACCTGTATATACCCGTTATTGCTGTTCTCTAATACAGGCATCTGCAGGAGTTAGTGGGGGTTGTGTACCCCAGCACAGTATACACCTGTATCTACACTTTATTGCTGTTCTCTAATACAGGCATCTGCAGGAGTTAGTGGGTGTTGTGTGCCCCAGCACAGTATACACCTGTATCTACACTTTATTGCTGTTCTCTAATACAGGCATCTGCAGGAGTTAGTGGGTGTTGTGTGCCCCAGCACAGTATACACCTGTATATACCCGTTATTGCTGTTCTCTAATACAGGCATCTGCAGGAGTTAGTGGGGGTTGTGTGCCCCAGCACAGTATACACCTGTATCTACACTTTATTGCTGTTCTCTAATACAGGCATCTGCAGGAGTTAGTGGGTGTTGTGTGCCCCAGCACAGTATACACCTGTATCTACACTTTATTGCTGTTCTCTAATACAGGCATCTGCAGGAGTTAGTGGGTGTTGTGTGCCCCAGCACAGTATACACCTGTATCTACACTTTATTGCTGTTCTCTAATACAGGCATCTGCAGGAGTTAGTGGGTGTTGTGTGCCCCAGCACAGTATACACCTGTATCTACACTTTATTGCTGTTCTCTAATACAGGCATCTGCAAGAGTTAGTGGGTGTTGTGTGCCCCAGCACAGTATACACCTGTATATACCCGTTATTGCTGTTCTCTAATACAGGCATCTGCAGGAGTTAGTGGGTGTTGTGTGCCCCAGCACAGTATACACCTGTATATACCTGTTATTGCTGTTCTCTAATACAGGCATCTGCAGGAGTTAGTGGGTGTTGTGTGCCCCAGCACAGTATACACCTGTATATACCCGTTATTGCTGTTCTCTAATACAGGCATCTGCAGGAGTTAGTGGGTGTTGTGTGCCCCAGCACAGTATACACCTGTTTTCTACACTTTATTACTGTTCTCTAATACAGGCATCTGCAGGAGTTAGTGGGTGTTGTGTGCCCCAGAACAGTATACACCTGTATCTACACTTTATTGCTGTTCTCTAATACAGGCATCTGCAGGAGTTAGTGGGTGTTGTGTGCCCCAGCACAGTATACACCTGTATCTACACTTTATTGCTGTTCTCTAATACAGGCATCTGCAGGAGTTAGTGGGTGTTGTGTGCCCCAGCACAGTATACACCTGTATATACCCGTTATTGCTGTTCTCTAATACAGGCATCTGCAGGAGTTAGTGGGGGTTGTGTGCCCCAGCACAGTATACACCTGTATCTACACTTTATTGCTGTTCTCTAATACAGGCATCTGCAGGAGTTAGTGGGTGTTGTGTGCCTCCAGCACAGTATACACCTGTATCTACCCTTTTTTGCTGGTGTTCTCTAATAAAGGCATCTGCAGGAGTTAGTGGGTGTTGTGTGCCTCCAGCACAGCACATTATACACCTGTATCTACCCTTTTTTGCTGGTGTTCTCTAATAAAGGCATCTGCAGGAGTTAGTGGGTGTTGTGTGCCTCCAGCACAGCACAGTATACACCTGTATCTACCCTTTATTGCTGGTGTTCTCTAATAAAGGCATCTGCAGGAGTTAGTGGGTGTTGTGTGCCTCCAGCACAGCACAGTATACACCTGTATCTACCCTTTATTGCTGGTGTTCTCTAATACAGGCATCTGCAGGAGTTAGTGGGTGTTGTGTGCCTCCAGCGCAATATACACTACCCAATTGCTGGTTTTCCTATCTCCCTGCAGGCCATTACTATGTCTGGAAGGCCAACAAGGAGAGGCAGACAGTCACGAGCCAATAAAGGAGGGCAAGCAGGCTCTGTGTCTAGAGACAACAGTGCTGGTCGTGGACGCGGTGCATCGTCATCAGCACGTGGCCATGGGACACGCTTGTCCTTATTTTCGGCAGCTGGACGTGTTGAGCTGCATCATGCCGAAAACTTGGTAGAGTGGATGAACAAGCCCTCTTCATCCTCCTCATCCTCTCTCACCCAGGCTCAGGGTACTGGCAAAGCAGCTGCCAAAGTGTCCTCTTGCCTCGTATCAATGTCATCATCAGTCACTCCTTTCCTAGACCCACCATGTCCTCCTGAGGAGTCCCCCGAACTGTTTGAGCACAGTGTTGGGTACATGCTCCAGGAGGATGCCCAGCATTTTGAAGGGTCTGATGATGATACCCAGCTAGAGGAAGGCAGTAGCGTGGGTGCAGAGAGAGGGGATGCTCAAGGAGGACAGCAATCTGGCAGTCATGTTCCAGCAGCTGCAGCATACTGCCAGATTGGCTACAGTGATGAGGAGGGAGGGGATGATGAGGTCACTGACTCCACGTGGGTGCCTGATAGGAGAGAGGAGGAGGAGGAGGATGAGGAGGAGGCACATCTCCAACGAGGCAGGATGCCCTCCGGGAGCCAGTGTAAGGGCAGCACACCGACTGAATCACACCGCAGAGCTCCGCCTGTGCAGTGCGCTGCCTCTGTCCATTATTCCAAAAGTTCTTTGGTGTGGGCCTTTTTTGAGTTGAGTGCATCAGATCGCACAGCTGCTGTTTGCAACATATGTCTCAAGCGTATCTCGCGTGGCCAAAACATCAGCCGCTTGGGCACCACATGCTTGACCAGACATATGTTGACCTGCCATGCAGCTCGTTGGCAAGCGTAC
Source organism: Rana muscosa (assembly GCA_029206835.1). Lineage (NCBI taxonomy): Eukaryota > Metazoa > Chordata > Amphibia > Anura > Ranidae > Rana > Rana muscosa. The sequence goes on from CM055116.1 coordinate 997,266,097, forward strand.
CTCAAAGACCCACACCAAAGAACAAAGCGGACCTCTACTTGCTACTCATCAGCTGGGATCTCCAACCCCACTATACCTTCAGTCTTCTCTGAAACCTGCACTGAGAGGAATGAAGGTGTAGAATTAGGTGTGTCACAGCCAAATACTTGCGGGCACTCTGCTAGCAGTACACCGACATCCGTTTGTAGCAGGCAGATTTCCCTGCCCCAGCTGCTGGACCATCGAAAGAAGTTCTCTCCCAGCCATCCACATGCCCAGCGGTTGAATGCTAGCTTGGCTAAATTGCTAGCACTTCAACTTCTGCCTTTTCAGTTGGTAGACTCGGCCCCCTTCCGTGAGTTTGTGCAATGTGCGGTTCCTCAGTGGCAGGTTCCCAAACGCCACTTTTTATCACGGAAGGCGATTCCGGCTCTCTACCTCGCTGGACAGGGCGGTCAGTGGTAAGGTGCATATTACCGCTGACTCATGGTTCAGCAGGCATGGACAGGGACGTTACTTTCTTTCACGGTCCATTGGGTCACTCTTTTGGCAGCTGGGAAGGATACAGGACAAGGTGCAGTAGTGTTGGAGGTTGTTCCGCCGCCATGCCTCCAAAATGCTACTACTGGTTGTGGCACACCTCTCTCCTCCACCCCCTCCTCTTCTTCTTCCTCCATGGCCTCTTCCTGTGGTTTGTCCTCGGAACCAGTGGTGCTCCGTAGGCGTTCAAGGGGCTACGGAAGTACGCAGGCAAAAAGATGCCATGTCGTGCTTGCGCTGGTGTGTTTGGGGGACAGGAGCCACACTGGGGCAGAGGTTCTGTCAGCTCTGGAGTGGCAGGCCGAGAGGTGGTTGACGCCATGACAGCTTAAGCCAAGAATGGTGGTTTGCGACAATGGCACCAACCTCCTCTCCGCCCTTCAACAGGGACAACTGACCCATGTGCCCTGTGTGGCTCACATCCTTAACCTGGTGGTGCAGCGGTTCTTGGGCAGGTACCCGGGCTTACAGGATGTCCTGAGGCAGGCCAGGAAAGTCTGTGTGCATTTCCGCAGATCATATAATGCCAGTGCTCGGCTGTCTGAGCTGCTAAGGAGTTGAACCTGCCCAAGAACCGCCTTATATGTGACATGCCCACCAGGTGGAACTCAACGTTGGCCATGCTGCAGCGGCTGCACACGCAGCAGAGGGCCATCAATGAGTACCTGTGCGACTACGGCACCAGGACAGGGTCAGAGGAGCTCAGGTTTTTTTCACCACGCCAGCGGGGCATGATCAGGGATGCATGCACTGTCCTGGCACCATTTGAGGAGGCCACGAGGATGGTGAGCAGTGACAGTGCATGCATCAGTGACAATGTACCTCTTGTCCACCTGTTGGAGCATACGCTGCATGGAATAATGGACAGGGCACTTGAGGCAGAACAGAGGCAGGAAGAAGAGGACTTCCTTGCCTCTCAAGGCCCCCTTTACCCAGACAGTGTTCCTTCTGTCCCACCCATCACACAGGAAGAGGAGGAGGAGAAGGAGGATTGTGTCAGCATGGAGGTGGAGCCTGGCACTCAGCATCAACAGCAGCAGTCTTTTAGGCATGATTTACAGTCCCAAGAAACCCGTGGACTTGTACGTGGCTGGGAGGAGGTGGCTGCGGATCTTGTCATCCTTAGTGACCCAGAGGACTCCGGACCGAATGCCTCAGCTAACCTACGCTGCATGGCCTCCCTGATCCTGCAAAGTCTGCGGAAGGATCCTCGTATTCTTCGGATCAAGGAGAGGGACCATTACTGGATGGACACTCTCCTTGATCCACGGTACAAGGGTAAGGTTGCGGACCTTATCTTGCCACGCAGAGGGAGCAGAGGATGAGACATCTCTGTGAGGCCTTGCAGAAATGTCTGTGCAATGCGTTCCCAGAGACTGGAAGGTTACAAACTCCTGGTCCTGGACAACGCGTTGCTGAGGCTTCGGGTCAGTAGCAGAACGAGCGGTGGAGAAGGTTGCCATCTGACCGATGTGTTCATACAATTTTTTAGTCTGCAGCCCCAAGGTATGATCGGTTCCAGCAACCATCGCCAGCGTCTGATATACATGGTGCAGGAATACCTAGGGGCAAGGTCAGACTTGGACACCTTTCCCACCGAAAATCCTCTGGCTTACTGGGTCTTGAGGATGGATCACTGGCCAGAGCTTGCACAGTATGCAATTGAGCTACTGGCCTGTCCTGCATCCAGCGTTCTTTCGGAACGCACATTCAGTGCTGCTGGAGGCTTTGTCACGGATCACAGGGTGCGCCTGTCCACCGGCTCGGTTGATCGACTGACCTTCATAAAGATGAACCAGTCTTGGATCACCACCAGCTACCAAGCACCTGAAGCTGATGTAACAGAATATTTTTTTTTGAAATGTAACATTCCTTCAAGACTGCCTATGCTGATGCTGAGTGACTGTCCTGTTATGTTGACTGACTATCCTCTTCCTCCTCAATGATCCAATTCCTGATGATAGCTTGGAAGAACATTTTTGTTTCTGGGTGCCGCCACCAGTGGCTAAGGCCCAATTTTTCAGCCCCTGTTTAACAGGGGCATGTAATTACAATTTTTTATGCAATGCTTTGCAGCAGGGCTCATTCCTGAACTCCAACTAGAGTATCTGGGAGAGGTTGCAGTGTCGTGGCACCAGCACGAGTGCCTAAGGCCCAATATTTCAGCCCCTGTTTAACAGGGGCTTGTAATTAAAATTTTTGATACAATACTTTGCAACAGGGCTCATTGCTGTGCTCCAAGTACAGTATCTGTGAGGGGCTGCAGTGTTGTGGCCCCAGTGCCTAAGGCCCAATTTTTCAGCCCCTGTTTAACAGGGGCATGTAATTACAATTTTTGATGCAATACTTTGCAACAGGGCTCATTGCTGTGCTCCAAGTACAGTATCTGTGAGGGGTTGCAGTGTTGTGGCACCAGTGCCTAAGGCCCAATTTTTCTGTTCCTGTTCAACAGGGGCATGTAATTACAATTATTGATCTAATAATTCACAGCAGGGCCCATTCCTGCGCCCACCAAGAGTAACTGTGAGGGCTGACAGTGTTGTAGCACCAGCACCACCATCAAAGGCCCAATTTTTCCTACCACTGTTCAACAATGGCATGTAATTACAATTCCTGATATAATAGTTCACAGCAGGGCGTTCCAGCGCCCACCAAGAGTAACTGTGAGGGCTCACAGTGTTGTGGCAACACCAACATCTAAGGGGCAAATTTCAGCAGAGTATATACGCCAGGCCCCTACTTTCAAACATCCAACTTACAAACGACTCCTACTTGCAAACGGAAGGAGACAACAGGAAGTGAGAGGAAATCTACCCCATGGAAGGGAAATTCTCTCCTGTAAGAGTTAATATGGGAAAAAGGTGTCTCCTGATGCTTTATCACCAATCCTTGTTTCAATAAAAACCCCACTTTTCCAAAAACATTTGTCATTAGGACGGAAAGTGAGGTGAAATGTTCTGAACAGGTGCACAGACAGCAAAACAAATGTTACAGGGGTGATAAACCTTCCCTATGTTTTCCAAAAAGCTTAAAAATATATTTTTTGGCTGGAGCTACACTTAAACAATGTACCTGTTCAAAATTACAAACAGATTCTACTTAAGAACAAACCTACAGTCCCTGTCTTGTTTGCACCGCCTGTATACTGCTGCTCAGAGTATATAGGGCCTTTTTTTATTTTGGGTGCGGGGTTCCGCTTTATATCCATACAAGACCCAAAGGGGCTGGTAATGGGCTGGGGAAGGGGGGGGGGTGATGGGGTAGCCATGCCATTTTTCTCAAAGATTTTCATCCATATTGCCAGGACAAGACATGACATTAAAGCCGCAAGCAGTTTTAAATGGCTTTTTTTCCTTTAGAAATGTCATTTTGTGCAGGGACAGTTCTAAACATGGGAAACACATGCCACTTCACAGGCATACTTTAGACCCCCCCCCCCCCCAGGTACGATATTTAAAGGAATATTTCACTTTTTTTTTTTTCACTTTATGCATCATTAAAATGACTGCTCCCGAAAAAACAGCCGTTTTTAAAAAAGGGATTTTTATAACAGCTTACCTGTAAAATCCTTTTCTTGGAGTACATCACGGGACACAGAGCGACTTAGTCATTACTAATGGGTTATATAGTTTACCTTCAGGTGCTGGCACTGGCAACTTCCAAACCGGAAGTACCCTCCCCTATATAAGCCCCTCCCATCCGGGAGCACCTCAGTTTTGTAGCAAAGCAATAAGTGTCCCAAAAAGAGGGGTGGGAGCTCTGTGTCCCGTGATGTACTCCAAGAAAATGATTTTACAGGTAAGCTGTTATAAAAATCCCTTTTTCTTTTTCGTACATCACGGGACACAGAGCGACTTAGTCATTACTAATGGGACGTCCCAAAGCAATGCCAAATGAGGGGAGGGACACATAAGCTGGGCGCCATCAGGCATGAGGATCTTTTGCGGCCTGCAACACACTGCGCCCAAAGGCGACATCCTCCTGACTTCTAACGTCTACCTGGTAGAATCTAGTAAACGTGTGTACCGAAGACCATGCTGCGGCCTTACATACTTGAGCCAGGGAGGCCTGGTGATGCACTGCCCATGAAGTTCCAACTGCTCTTGTGGAGTGCGCCCTAACTTTGAACGGAGGCGGTCTCTTTCTCAAGCCATAGGCTTGTATTATGACCTGTCGAATCCACTTGGCTAAAGTAGATTTTGATGCTGCCTGACCCTTTCTAGGGCCTTCCGGCAGAATAAACAAAGTATCCGTTCTGCGAATCTGAGCAGTGGCTTTTAGATAAGCTTTAACTGCTCTTACTACATCCAAAGAATGTAATAACTTTTCCTCTACCGAGCTAGGTTTGGGGAAAAAAGAAGGGAGAACCACATCTTGGTTCAAATGAAACCTCGATACCACCTTAGGAAGGAAGGCTGGATGAGGACGTAATACTACTCTGTCCTTATGGACAACCAGATATGGCTCCTTACAGGACAAGGCGGCTAATTCCGATACTCTTTTAGCCGAACAAATGGCTACTAAGAAAATCAATTTCCTGGTGAGAAGAACCAAGGAAATGTGTTGCAATGGTTCAAACTGTTGTTTCTGTAGAACCGACAGAACCAGGTTTAAGTCCCATGGACATATGGGAATACTAACCGGAGGGCTAATACGCATCACTCCTTGTATGAAAGCTTTGACTAGTGAATGCGAAGCCAAGGGCCTTTGAAAAAATATTGACAAGGCCGAAATCTGACCCTTGATAGTACTCAAGGCCAGCTTCCTATCTACAGCCCACTGTAGGAAGTCCAAAATCCTACCTATTACGTACTTACGTGGATGCCATTTCTTGGCCTCACACCATGTAATGTACGCCTTCCAGATCCTATAATAGATCTGCCTGGATACCGGCTTCCTGGCATTGATCATGGAAGATACCACAGGATTAGAGAGCCCTCTCTTTTTTAGAATGTGGGCTTCAATAGCCAGGCCGTCAAACCTAGGGCTGGTAAGGAAGTGTAGTATATCGGTCCTTGCGAAAGCAGGTCCGGACGATGTGGGAGGGTCCAAGGACTTCCCACTGACATTTTTACAATCTCCGCGTACCATGCCCTTCGGGGCCACGCTGGAGCCACCAGAATCACTGGTTTCTTTTCTACCCTGATTCTGCGGATTAATCGCGGTGGGAATGCATATATCAGCTTGAACTGATCCCAAGGGAACACTAGGGCATCCAAACCGCAAGCTAGGGGATCCTTTGTGCGAGACACAAATCTGTCCACCTTTGCGTTGAATCTGGATGCTAGCAGATCTACATCCGGTGTTCCCCACCGCTGGCATATTGCCTGGAAAAACCTCGGGGTGAAGAGACCATTCCCCGGGCATAATTGCTGGCGACTTAAAAAGTCCGCTCTCCAATTTTCCACTCCTGGGATGAAAACCGCGGATATGGCTGTGACATACCTTTCTGCCCATTCCAGGATGCAATTCGCTTCCCTCTGGGCTGCACGACTCCTGGTGCCACCCTGGTGATTGATATATGCCACTGCTGTGGCATTGTCTGATTGAATTCTGACAGGTGACCCTTGGAGTTTGGATGTCCATGCTACTAGAGCATACCGGGCTGCTCGTATCTCTAAGAGATTGGTGGGCAGGGCCTTCTCTGCTTCTGACCACTTGCCCTGGAGAGACCATTGCTCCAGTACTGCCCCCCAGCCTATGAGGCTGGCATCTGTAGTGACCACCTTCCAAGAAACCGGACTGAAGGGTTTCCCTTTTTCCAGATTCTGGCACCAACCACCAATGGAGGCTCTTGCGAATGGAAGGGGACAGGGACATTGGTAAGTCTAAAGCCTGAACTTTTTTGTTCCAGGCTGACAGTATGGCCCTCTGCAAGTTCCTTGAATGGAATTGACCGTAGGGTGCTGCTTCGAATAAAGCCACCATTTTTCCCAGCAGCCTTATACACAGGCGTATGGATGGTTTTTCTTTTTTGTACCCACTAAGTGGGTCAAATCTTTCAAAGACGACACCTTCTCTGGAGGTAAGAAAATCTTTCTCTGATTTGAATCCAGTCTTAGCCCCCAAGTATTCCAGGCTTTTGACTGGTTTTAGGGCTGACTTGTCTCGGTTGATAATGCAACCGTGAGATTCCAGATACTTGATTATCTTGTGAACGACCACTTCTAGTTTTTTTCACTGAGTGGTCTATCAGCAACAAGTCGTCTAGATATGCCATTATCGTTACACCTTGTGTTCCTAGTTTGGCCAATCGTAGGGCCAGAATTTTTGTGAACACTCGTGGTGCTGTGGCCAGACCGAAAGGTAAGGCTCTGAACTGAAAATGGCGCCCTTCTACTGCAAAGCGTAGAAATTTCTGGTGGGCCGGACAGATGGGAATATGCAAATAAGCATCCCTTATGTCGAATGAGGCTAACCATTCCTGCCCTTGTAGGGCGGTGGCCACCGATCGGATCGACTCCATCCGAAAAAGTCCTGATATGTAGGAACTTGTTTAGCCCTTTTATATTTAATATGGGCCTCATGTCCCCATTTGGTTTGGGGACTGTGACAAGGTTCGAGTAAAACCCGAACCCGTTTTCTTCCAAGGGAACCTTCATGATTACCCTTGGGGCAATAGTTGCTCTAGTGCCAGAAGGAGGGATCCACTCTTCTGGGGATCGCTTGGCACGTTTGACCTTATAAAAATGGGCAGGAGGAATGTCTTTTAACTCCAGCCTGTATCCCAGACTTACTGCGGAGATCACCCATCTCTGATGGTGTCCCGCCAGGTCTCTGTGAACAACTGAAGTCTTCCCCTCACCCGATTGAGTGGGGGCAACCCTTCATGACTTGGGGGGAGGTTTTGTACCTCTCTTGACCCAGGGTTTCTTGTTACCCTGTGATTGTCCCTGATTTCTGCCCCCTGGATTTGACCGCGGAGGCCGTCGGAACTGTTTCACAGCCGATGTGCCAGGGACTGGAGAAGTAGGCCTCTTAAAAGAAGGACTTCTACCCTTGTTCTTAACCGGCACGAGTGTACTTTTACCGGCAGAAGTTTTCTGGATATATTTGTCCAGATCATCTCCAGATAAGCGTTCTCCATGAAATGGGAAGCTAATCAGCAATTTCTTACAGGGAGCTTCAGCAGACCAGTTTTTGAGCCATAGAAGCCTACGCATATGTCTACAGACAGCGTAAAGCGGGATGCCTGTTGGATTGTATCCTTTATGGCGTCCACCGCAACACAAGGCTCTAGGTAGGTCAGCTAGGGCAAGAGCCTGCTGATCTGGTAAGTCCCTTAAGACTTGTTTCAACTGATCTTTCATTGCTTGGCAGACTCCAATCGCTGCTACTGCAGGTTGTGTCACCATGCTTGCTGTAGAGAAAGCAGATTTTAGTAAAGACTCCAATTTTTTATCTATTGGGTCCTTGAACATTGGAACATTACCTACTGGACATGCCAGTGATTTATTTACACAAGAGATGGCTGTGTCCACTGTAGGGACCCTCCATTTTTTTTTATTTTTATGAACTTATCCTCCATGGGATAGATCACTGGAAATCTCTTGGGGGGAGTAAATATTTTACAGGATGCTCCCAATCCTGGTTAGTGATGAGCCGAACACCCCCGGGTTCGGTTCTCACCAGAACCCGCAAACGGACCGAAAGTTCGTACGAACATTAGAACCCTATTAAATACAATGGATGCGAACGTTCGAATTCTAAAGTGCTAATTATAACGACTATTATGCATGTTATTGTCCTAAAAAGGGTTTGGGAACCCGGGTTCTGCACCAGGGGACATGTATCAATGCAAAAAGAAGTTTTAAAAACGGTCGTTTTTCGGGAGCAGTCATTTTAATGATGCATAAAGTGAAAAAAAAAAAGTCAAATATTCCTTTAAATATCGTACCTGGGGGGTGTCTAAAGTATGCCTGTGAAGTGCCACGTGTTTAGAACTGTCCCTGCACAAAATGACACTTCTAAAGGAAAAAAAAGCCATTTAAAATTGCTTGTGGCTTTAATGTAATGTCTGCTCCCGGTAATATGGATGAAAATCTTTAAGAAAAATGGCATAGCTACCCCATGACCCCCCCCCCCCCCCTACCCCAGCCCATTACCAGCCCCTTTGGGTCTTGTATGGATATTAAGGGGAACACCGCACACAAAATAAAAAAGGCCCTATATACTCTGAACAGCCGTATACAGGCGGTGCATACAAGACAGGGACTGTAGGTTTGTTCTTATGTAGAATGTGTTTGTAATTTTGAACAGGTACATTGTTTAAGTGTAGCTCCAGCCCAAAAATCTATTTTTAAACTTTTTGGAAAACATAGGTAAGGGTTATCACCCCTGTAACATTTGTTTTGCTGTCTGTGCCCCTGTTCAGAACATTTCACCTCACTTTCCGTCCCAATGACAACTGTTTTTGAAATGTGGTGTTTTTCTTGAAACAAGGATTGGTGATAAAGCATCAGTACAGAGGAGACACCTTTCTCCCATATTAATTCTTACAGGAGAGAATTTTCCTTCCTAGGGGTAGATTTCCTCTCACTTCCTGTTGTCTTCTTGCGTTTGCAAGTAGGAGTCGTTTGTAAGTTGGATGTTTGAAAGTAGGGACCTGCCGTATATACTCTGCAGAAATAGGCCCCTTAGTTGTTGGTGTTGGCACAACACTGTAAGCACTCACAGTTACTCTTGGTTGGTGCTGGAACGCCCTGCTGTCAACTATTATATCAGGAATTGTAATTACATATAATTGCTGAACAGTGGTAGTAAAAATTGGGCCTTTGATGGTGGTGCTGGTGCCACAACACTGTAAGCCCTGACAGTTACTCTTGGTGGGTGCAGCAATGGGCCCTGCTGTGAATTATTAGATCAAGAATTGTAATTGCATGCCCCTGTTGAACAGGGGCTGAAAAATTGGGCCTTTCGTGGTGGTGGTGGTGGTGGTGGTGTTGCCACAACACTGTAAGCCCTCAGAGTTACTCTTGGTGGGTGCAGGAATGGGCCCTGCTGTGAATTATTAGATCAAGAATTGTAATTACATGCCCCTTTTGAACAGGGGCTGAAAAATTGGGCCTTTCGTGGTGGTGGTGGTGGTGGCGTTGCCACAACACTGTAAGCCCTCAGAGTTACTCTTGGTGGGTGCAGCAATGGGCCCTGCTGTGAATTATTAGATCAAGAATTGTAATTACATGCCCCTGTTGAACAGGGGCTGAAAAATTGGGCCTTAGGCACTGGTGGCACAACACTACAACCCCTCACAGATACTGTACTTGGAGCACAGCAATGAGCCCTGTTGCAAAGTATTGCTTCAAAAATTGTAATGACACGCCCCTGTTAAACAGGGGCTGAAAAATTGGGCCTTAGGCACTGGTGGCACAACACTACAACCTCTCACAGATACTGTACTTGGAGCACAGCAATGAGCCCTGTTGCAAAGTATTGCTTCAAAAATTGTAATGACACGCCCCTGTTAAACAGGGGCTGAAAAATTGGGCCATAGGCACTGGTGGCACAACACTCCAACCCCTCACAGATACTGTACTTGGAGCACAGCAATGAGCCCTGTTGCAAAGTATTGCTTCAAAAATTGTAATGACACGCCCCTGTTAAACAGGGGCTGAAAAATTGGGCCTTAGGCACTGGTGGCACAACACTCCAACCCCTCACAGATACTGTACTTGGAGCACAGCAATGAGCCCTGTTGCAAAGTATTGCTTCAAAAATTGTAATGACACGCCCCTGTTAAACAGGGGCTGAAAAATTGGGCCTTAGCCACTGGTGGCGGCACCCATAAACAAAAATGATCTTCCAAGCTATCATCATCAATCGTATCATTGAGGACTCGGAGGAGGAGGATAGCCAGTCAACATAACAGCACAGGCACTCAGCATCAGCATCAGTCTTGAAGGGATGTGACATGTTAAAATCAATTAGTCTGTTATATCAGCATCAGGTGTGTGGTAGCTGGTGGTGATCCAAGACTGGTTCATCTTGATGAAAGTCAGTCGATCAACCGAGTCGGTGGACAGGCGCACCCTGTGATCCGTGACAAATCCTCCAGCAGCACTGAATGTGCGTTCCGAAAGAACGCTGGATGCAGGACAGGCCAGTAGCTCAATTGCATACTGTGCAAGCTCTGGCCAGTGATCCATCCTCAAGACCCAGTAAGCCAGAGGATTTTCGGTGGGGAAGGTGTCCAAGTCTGACCTTGCCCCTAGATATTCCTGCACCATGTTTATCAGACGCTGGCGATGGTTGCTGGAACCGATCATACTTTGGGGCTGCGGACTAAAGAATTGTCTGAACGCATCGGTCAGACGGCCACCTTCCCCACCGCTCCTTCTTTGACTGGCCGAAGCCTCAGCAACTCGTTGTCCAGGACCAGGAGTTTGTAACCTCCCAGTCTCTGGGAACGCGTTGCACAGACCTTTCTGCAAGGCCTCCCGGAGTTGTCTCATCCTCTGCTCCCTCTGCGACGGTAACATAAGGTCCGCAACCTTACCCTTGTACCGTGGATCAAGGAGAGTGGCCAGCCAGTAATGGTCCCTCTCCTTGATCCGAAGAATACGAGGATCCTTCCGCAGACTTTGCAGGATCAGGGAGGCCATGCAGCGTAGGTTTGCTGAGGCATTCGGTCCGGAGTCCTCTGGGTCACTAAGGACGACATGATCCGCAGCCACCTCCTCCCAGCCACGTACAAGTCCACTGGTTTCTTGGGACTGTAAATCATCCCTAAAAGACTGCTGCTGATGATGCTGAGTGCCAGCCTCCACCTCCATGCTGACACAATCCTCCTCCTCCTCCTCCTCCTCTTCCTGTGCGATGGGTGGGACAGAAGGAACACTGTCTGGGTAAAGGGGGCCTTGAGAGGCAAGGAAGTCCTCCTTTTCCTGCCTCTGTTCTGCCTCAAGTGCCATGTCCATTATTCCACGCAGCGTGTGCTCCAACAGGTGGACAAGAGGTACAGTGTCACTGATGCATGCACTGTCACTGCTCACCATCTTCGTGGCCTCCTCAAATGGTGCCAGGACAGTGCATGCATCCCTGATCATGCCCCACTGGCGTGGAGAAAAAAAACCAAGCTCCCCTGACCCTGTTCTGGTGCCGTAGTCGCACAGGTACTCATTGATGGCCCTCTGCTGCGTGTGCAGCCGCTGCAGCATGGCCAACGTTGAGTTCCACCTGGTGGGCATGTCACATATAAGGCGGTTCTTGGGCAGGTTCAACTCCTTTTGCAGCTCAGCAAGGCGAGCACTGGCATTATAAGATCTGCGGAAATGCACACAGACTTTCCTGGCCTGCCTCAGGACATCTTGTAAGCCCGGGTACCTGCCCAAGAACCGCTGCACCACCAGGTTAAGGACGTGAGCCACACAGGGCACATGGGTCAGTTGTCCCTGTCGGAGGGCGGAGAGGAGGTTGGTGCCATTGTCGCAAACCACCATTCCTGGCTTAAGCTGGCGTGGCGTCAACCACCTCTCGGCCTGGCCCTGCAGAGCAGACAGGACATCTGCCCCAGTGTGGCTTCTGTCCCCCAAACACACCAGCGCAAGCACGGCATGGCATCTTTTTGCCTGCGTACTTGCGTAGCCCCTTGAACGGCTACGGAGCACCGCTGGTTCAGAGGACAAAGCACAGGAAAAGGCCATGGAGGAAGAAGAAGAGGAGGGGGTGGAGGAGAGAGGTGTGTCACAACCAGTAGTAGCATTTTGGAGGCGTGGCGGTGGAACAACCTCCAACACTACTGCACCTTGTCCTGCATCCTTCCCAGCTGCCAAAAGAGTGACCCAATGGGCCGTGAAAGAAAGGTAACGTCCCTGTCCATGCCTGCTGGACCATGAGTCAGCGGTAATATGCACCTTACTGCTGACCGCCCTGTCCAGCGAGGCCAAGACATTGCCTTCCACATGCCGGTAGAGAGCCGGAATAGCCTTCCGTGAGAAAAAGTGGCGTTTGGGAACCTGCCACTGAGGAACCGCACATTGCACAAACTCACGGAAGGGGGCCGAGTCTACCAACTGAAAAGGCAGCAGTTGAAGCGCTAGCAATTTAGCCAAGCTAGCATTCAACCGCTGGGCATGTGGATGGCTGGGAGTGAACTTCTTTCGACGGTCCAGCAGCTGGGGCAGGGAAATTTGCCTGCTAGAATCGGACGTCGGTGTACTGCTAGCAGAGTGGCCGCAAGTACTTGGCTGTGACACACCTAATTCTACACCTTCATTCCTCTCAGTGCATGTTTCAGAGAGGACTGAAGTTATAGTGGGGTTGGAGATCCCAGCTGATGCGGTGCAAGGAGAGGTCCGCTTTGTTCTTTGGTGTGGGTCTTTGAGGTAGGCTTGCCAACGAGCTGCATGGCAGGTCAACATATGTCTGGTCAGGCATGTGGTACCCAAGCGGCTGATGTTTTGGCCACGCGATATACGCTTGAGACATATGTTGCAAACAGCAGCTGTGCGATCTGATGCACTAGCCTCAAAATAGGCCCACACCAAAGAACTTTTTGAATGACGGGCAGAGGCAGCGCCCTGCACAGGCGGAGCTCTGCGGTGTGATTCCGTCGGTGTACTGCCCTTACGCTGGCCACCAAAGGGCATCCTGCCTCGTTGGAGATGTGCCTCCTCCTCATCCTCCTCCTCCTCCTCTCTCCTATTAGGCACTCACGTGGAGTCAGTGACCTCATCATCCCCTCCCTCCTCATCACTGGAGCCAATCTGGCAGTATGCTGCAGCTGCTGGAACATGACTGCCAGATTGGTGTCCTTCTTGAGCATCCCCTCTGTCTGCTCTCACGCTACTGCCTTCCTGTAGCTGGGTTTCATCATCAGACCCTTCGAAACGCTGGGCATCCTCCTGGAGCATGTACCCAACACTGTGCTCAAACAGTTCGGGGGACTCCTCAGGAGGAGGACATGGTGGGTCTAGGGAAGGAGTGACTGATGATGAGTCTGACATTGATACCAGGGAAGAGGACGCTTTGGCAGCTGCTTTGCCAGTACCCTGAGCCTGGGTGAGAGAGGATGAGGAGGAGGAGGAGGGCTTGGTCATCCACTCTACCAAGTCTTCGGCATGATGTGGCTCAACATGTCCAGCTGCCGAAAAGAAGGACAAGCGTGTCCCATGGCCATGTGCTGATGACAATGCACCGCGTCCACGACCAGCACTGTTGCCCCCAGACACAGAGCCTGCTTGCCCTCTTTTATTGCCTCCTGACTGTCTGCCTCTCCTTGTTTGCCTTCCAGACATTCTAATAGATGGCCTGCAGGGAGATGGGAAAAAAGCAATAAGGGCTACCTTCAGGTGTCCTTCTCTGTGCCTTTACTTAAGGATTTCTAAATATGGTTGAGGATGATTGCTTTCGCACAGAATAGCACAACGACAATTTCCCTGACTGTCCAAAAAACAAGGATTTCAAAGATGGTTGATGAGGAATGCTTTAGCACAGTATAGCACAAGGAGAATTTCCCTCACTGTCCTTCCCTGTCCCTAGAAACAAGGATTAGCACAGTGAAAGAAACTGACACTCTCCCTACCTATAGTTTTCTGTCCCTAGAAAAAATGTTTTTTTAAAGATGGTTGATGATCAATGCTTTAGCACAGTATAGCACAAGGAGAATTTCCCTCACTGTCCTTCCCTGTCCCTAGAAACAAGGATTAGCACAGTGAAAGAAACTGACACTCTCCCTACCTATAGTTTTTTGTCCCTAGAAAAAATGTTTTTTTAAAGATGGTTGATGATCAATGCTTTAGCACACTATAGCACAAGGAGAATTTCCCTCACTGTCCTTCCCTGTCCCTAGAAACAAGGATTAGCACAGAGAAAGAAACTGACACTCTCCCTACCTATAGTTTTCTGTCCCTAGAAAAAATGTTTTTTTAAAGATGGTTGATGATCAATGCTTTAGCACAGTATAGCACAAGGAAAATTTCCCTCACTGTCCTTCCCTGTCCCTAGAAACAAGGATTAGCACAGTGAAAGAAACTGACACTCTCCCTACCTATAGTTTTCTGTCCCTAGAAAAAATGTTTTTTTAAAGATGGTTGATGATCAATGCTTTAGCACAGTATAGCACAAGGAGAATTTCCCTCACTGTCCTTCCCTGTCCCTAGAAACAAGGATTAGCACAGTGAAAGAAACTGACACTCTCCCTACCTATAGTTTTTTGTCCCTAGAAAAAATGTTTTTTTAAAGATGGTTGATGATCAATGCTTTAGCACACTATAGCACAAGGAGAATTTCCCTCACTGTCCTTCCCTGTCCCTAGAAACAAGGATTAGCACAGTGAAAGAAACTGACACTCTCCCTACCTATAGTTTTCTGTCCCTAGAAAAAATGTTTTTTTAAAGATGGTTGATGATCAATGCTTTAGCACACTATAGCACAAGGAGAATTTCCCTCACTGTCCTTCCCTGTCCCTAGAAACAAGGATTAGCACAGAGAAAGAAACTGACACTCTCCCTACCTATAGTTTTCTGTCCCTAGAAATTTTTTTTTTTAAAGATGGTTGATGATCAATGCTTTAGCACAGTATAGCACAAGGAGAATTTCCCTCACTGTCCTTCCCTGTCCCTAGAAACAAGGATTAGCACAGTGAAAGAAACTGACACTCTCCCTACCTATAGTTTTCTGTCCCTAGAAAAAATGTTTTTTAAAAGATGGTTGATGATCAATGCTTTAGCACAGTATAGCACAAGGAGAATTTCCCTCACTGTCCTTCCCTGTCCCTAGAAACAAGGATTAGCACAGTGAAAGAAACTGACACTCTCCCTACCTATAGTTTTCTGTCCCTAGAAAAAATGTTTTTTTAAAGATGGTTGATGATCAATGCTTTAGCACACTATAGCACAAGGAGAATTTCCCTCACTGTCCTTCCCTGTCCCTAGAAACAAGGATTAGCACAGTGAACCACACTGACACTCTCCCTACCTATAGTTTTCTGTCCCTAGAAAAAATGTTTTTTTAAAGATGGTTGATGATCAATGCTTTAGCACAGTATAGCACAAGGAGAATTTCCCTCACTGTCCTTCCCTGTCCCTAGAAACAAGGATTAGCACAGTGAAAGAAACTGACACTCTCCCTACCTATAGTTTTCTGTCCCTAGAAAAAAATGTTTTTTTAAAGATGGTTGATGATCAATGCTTTAGCACACTATAGCACAAGGAGAATTTCCCTCACTGTCCTTCCCTGTCCCTAGAAACAAGGATTAGCACAGTGAAAGAAACTGACACTCTCCCTACCTATAGTTTTCTGTCCCTAGAAAAAATGTTTTTTTAAAGATGGTTGATGATCAATGCTTTAGCACACTATAGCACAAGGAGAATTTCCCTCACTGTCCTTCCCTGTCCCTAGAAACAAGGATTAGCACAGTGAACCACACTGACACTCTCCCTACCTATAGTTTTCTGTCCCTAGAAAAAATGTTTTTTTAAAGATGGTTGATGATCAATGCTTTAGCACAGTATAGCACAAGGAGAATTTCCCTCACTGTCCTTCCCTGTCCCTAGAAACAAGGATTAGCACAGTGAAAGAAACTGACACTCTCCCTACCTATAGTTTTCTGTCCCTAGAAAAAATGTTTTTTTAAAGATGGTTGATGATCAATGCTTTAGCACAGTATAGCACAAGGAGAATTTCCCTCACTGTCCTTCCCTGTCCCTAGAAACAAGGATTAGCACAGTGAAAGAAACTGACACTCTCCCTACCTATAGTTTTCTGTCCCTAGAAAAAATGTTTTTTTAAAGATGGTTGATGATCAATGCTTTAGCACACTATAGCACAAGGAGAATTTCCCTCACTGTCCTTCCCTGTCCCTAGAAACAAGGATTAGCACAGTGAAAGAAACTGACACTCTCCCTACCTATAGTTTTCTGTCCCTAGAAAAAATGTTTTTTTAAAGATGGTTGATGATCAATGCTTTAGCACAGTATAGCACAAGGAGAATTTCCCTCACTGTCCTTCCCTGTCCCTAGAAACAAGGATTAGCACAGTAAAACACACTGACACTCTCCCTACCTATAGTTTTCTGTCCCTAGAAAAAATGTTTTTTTAAAGATGGTTGATGATCAATGCTTTAGCACAGTATAGCACAAGGAGAATTTCCCTCACTGTCCTTCCCTGTCCCTAGAAACAAGGATTAGCACAGTGAAAGAAACTGACACTCTCCCTACCTATAGTTTTCTGTCCCTAGAAAAAAAGTTTTTTTAAAGATGGTTGATGATCAATGCTTTAGCACACTATAGCACAAGGAGAATTTCCCTCACTGTCCTTCCCTGTCCCTAGAAACAAGGATTAGCACAGTAAAACACACTGACACTCTCCCTACCTATAGTTTTCTGTCCCTAGAAAAAATGTTTTTTTAAAGATGGTTGATGATCAATGCTTTAGCACACTATAGCACAAGGAGAATTTCCCTCACTGTCCTTCCCTGTCCCTAGAAACAAGGATTAGCACAGTAAAACACACTGACACTCTCCCTACCTATAGTTTTCTGTCCCTAGAAAAAATGTTTTTTTAAAGATGGTTGATGATCAATGCTTTAGCACACTATAGCACAAGGAGAATTTCCCTCACTGTCCTTCCCTGTCCCTAGAAACAAGGATTAGCACAGTACAACACACTGACACTCTCCCTACCTATAGTTTTCTGTCCCTAGAATTTTTTTTTTTTAAAGATGGTTGATGATCAATGCTTTAGCACACTATAGCACAAGGAGAATTTCCCTCACTGTCCTTCCCTGTCCCTAGAAACAAGGATTAGCACAGTAAAACACACTGACACTCTCCCTACCTATAGTTTTCTGTCCCTAGAAAAAATGATTTTTTAAAGATGGTTGATGATCAATGCTTTAGCACAGTATAGCACAAGGAGAATTTCCCTCACTGTCCTTCCCTGTCCCTAGAAACAAGGATTAGCACAGTAAAACACACTGACACTCTCCCTACCTATCCTTCTCTTTCCCTAAACTAAAGGAATCCAGGTTAAGCAAGAAAAAAAAATGTCACTGTCCCTGCCTATGCTTCTCTTTCCCTGCTCCGGAACACACTACACTAGGCCGCCGTGCTGGCGGCCTTTTATAGTGTGGGGCGTGTACTAAACACCCTCAGCAATAATTGGCCACAGGCATCCTGCCTGTGGCCAATCATTGCTCTCCTCGCTGCCGGCGCTGTGATTGGCCAAGCATGCGGGGTCACAGTGCATGCTTGGCCAATCACAGCGCCTGGATGACACTGCGATGGCGTAGTGCATTGTGGGCCGTTCGCGTCACTCGAATTAGGCGCGAACGGCCCAAATCGTTCGATCTTCGTCGAACGATCGAACAGCCGATGTTCGAGTCGAACGTATGTTCGACTCGAACACCGAGCTCATCCCTAATCCTGGTAAATAAACCCTTCCAATAAAGGGTGGATTGGGAAGGAACAGACAGTCTGGGGAGCTTTCAGCGACCCCAGCGAGGAGACAGTAGTGGTTGATGGTTCCGCCAGAGGCATTTAAAATGCTGCTCGGACCATGTTAGTCAGAGATTGAACCCATAATCTTTCAGCCTGAGATGCTGAGAAAGGTTCTTCCACTGTTGATTCCTCTATAACTTTATCAACCTCACCTGATCCCCTTCAGGTAGGTCGATCTCTGGGACTGTTCCTCCACTAACAGGCACTCTGCAGGAGGAGACGGAGATCGGACGCGCTTTTCCTGTGACAGGGAAGCAGCGATCAATGCTGTTAATCTCTCTTCCAATCCTCCCAGAGTTGAGGATAAAACCTCCTCTGTTATATATACAGGAGCAGGTGGACTGGGGACAGCCGCAATACCAGGTACTCCTGCGGGGTTCCTACGGCTACTGACCTCTAAAATTTCAGGGGAGATTGGCGCAGGACAGCATGCCCAAAATCCTCAGAGCCCGACGGAGACCCCTTTCGCTTCTTGGAAGATCTATTTCCAGAGCGTCTGGACGACATATCCTATAAGCACAAAGCTGAGGTATTCCCGTCGTCATACACCAATTTTGCTGGTAATAGTCTAACACAGTTGCTGCTATATACCAGCTGGTGTCCACTAAAGTGCCTTTCTATGGGGATGCCTGCATCAACCGCCTCTGTGTGCCACTGTTTGTTGCTAGCTCTGTTTGCATCCAGCTGACACTTGTACTGTGTCTTTATACAAGCTGGGACGCCTGCACATGCGCAGAAGCGCCGTAACGCGCATCGAGCGTCATCCACCCGCCCCGCCCCTTTTTTTCATAGGAGGCGCGTGCACGCGCCCGCGCGCGCGCCCGTGCGCCATTGGCGCCCTTTTTGAAAATCAAACAGGGACTAGGAGCCAGGGCCCTTTTTGCCGGAGGGCCTGTGCGGTGGATGAGCGCAGCAACAGGGCAGAGGAAGTGGATTCCCACAGAGAAACTTACCAACTGCCTGGATCTTTTGACTTAAGAAAACCAAAGATCCACATGACAAGAAAAATGGACCACAGCGGCCTCTAGTGGTTTAACACAGGTACCGCGGTCCTTTTTTTTTTTTTTTTCTTGACTACTATTAAAATTTTACATTTTCAGTAGTTACAGGCATACACAGATATTAGCGGGAATACCGTTAGGTAACAGACAGAAAGACAAATTAGGCTTGGGGGTCCCCCAATAGAACCAAGTTCCTGGGGGCCCCCACTTACCTGTTCCCCGCCGCAGGACTCTGTTTGGTCCACAGAAGCCCAAACTTCACCTATCACGGCAGGCATTGTAATTAAACCTTCAGGGACCGGGTTCCCAAGGATTCCACTCCCCTGGACCTGTATAGCACCCTGCACAGACAACATCTTGGTCGTGGGTATGACCAGAGCTCTGGATCCCAGGGTCCAGCCCTCCTAAGAGAGGCATTACAGGCAAAACCTTGCTCTTCTGCTGCAAGGCCCGGGTACCGACCGTTTAGCTATGAAGCTTTTTTGGTGGGATCCGGAACAGCTTACTAAGGCCCAAAAGAACCTGTACGCAAGCCCAGTGAAAACACATGTTACTCTTTGGCCAACACCTTAGACACTGGCAAAAAACTGAGTTGCTCCCGGATGGGAGGGGCTTATATAGGGGAGGGTACTTCCGGTTTGGAAGTTGCCAGTGCCAGCACCTGAAGGTAAACTATATTACCCATTAGTAATGACTAAGTCGCTCTGTGTCCCGTGATGTATGAAAAAGAAACTTCTTTTTGCATTGATACATGTCCCCTGGGGCAGAACCCGGGTCCCCAAACCCTTTTTATTACAATAACATGCATATTAGCCGTTATAATTAGCACTTTAGATTTCGAACGTTCGCGTCCATTGTATTTAATAGGGTTCTAACGTTCGTGCAAACTTTCGGTCCGTTCGCAGGTTCTGGTGCCACCTGAACCGGGGGGTGTTCGGCTCTTTCACCTGCCCAGACTGTTATGGTCTTCTAGATCTTATGCCTCTGTCCTTATGGAGAAGAACATGATTGTTGCCCTCGGTTTGAAGTTGTGGGATCGCTGCAAAACCAAACTAGCACTCAAGTCTGCGATCCCTCCTGGGTCCTCCTTTTTGGGTGACCCTAGGCTTCCGACGGCCTTTGCGGAGCCTGGCCAATTTGGGTGGTGGAGCAGTAGTGGCCTGAAATCTCTAGGGGACTTTCTTCAGGGGGACAGGTTTGTCTCTTTTGCCCAATTACAAGCCCAGAGGAATATCTTTGAAGTGGAGTTTTATAGATATTTACAAATCAGCCACTTTTTTCAGACCCACTACGCAAGTATCCCTTCGGATTCTAATACCTTCTTCGAATCCCTGTGTCACACTTCTCCCAGACAGAAAGGTTTAATCTCCGTGGTTTACAAATCTATAGCAGGAGATACCGATGACTCAACACTTAAACAATTGTCCCAGTGGGAGCAAGAACTGAGCCTAGAATACACGGATGGGGACTAGGATGCTAATTGGCGGAACCTAAGGAAGTGCACTATTTCTCTCACTGTTAGAGAAACAGCGATTCAATTATTTACTCGCTGATACTATACACCCCAGAGATTATGCAGGATATTCCCTCAGAGCTCTTCCTTGTGTTTCCGTGGTTGCCCCCATCTGGGCTCTTTTCTGCACCTGTTTTGGGAGTGTGAGAAGTTGCAACCCACTTGGAAGGAGACCCTAGATCTAATGGATAAGCTGGCGGGGAGGCGCATGGCTCTGACACACACTCACTGTCTGCTTTTCGAGGGGGTCCCTGATACCCCTAAACCTTTAATGAAATTATTACATACTATTTGCATCGCATTGCATTGGACAGTGGCCCTCCATTGGTAGGCTCCTACGGTTCCCTTTGCCCAGGTCCTGGCAAGGATTGACCATATAACGTTATCAAAATAAATATTCCACACTTTGAGGGATTCAATCCCAGTTTATTAAGCTAAATGGAATCCTTGGTTTCTATTCCGTTTAAATGATTGACCTGAGTTTTAGTTCCTGTGTTTCTCTTCTTTTTAGTTTAATTTTAATTTTCAAGTTTGCAGTATATATAGACATACCTTACAATAATGCAATGAGCTCTGATTCATTTATTGAATGTTCTTTGAATATACTTTAACCTTTGGTCATTTGTTGATTGATGCTTATATTATGATTGATGTTCACATGCTGTTCACATGCTGCCTTAACTTTTTTGTACTGCAACTTTTTCTGAAAATTTTCAATAAAAAACTTTTAGTATAAAAAAAAAAAGCGTTCAAGCACAAAATCACAAATCCCCCCTTCTCCCCACTTCAGGAAGTCTTTATGAAGACCCCAACCTGACGAGACATATGTTGGAGTAGAGGATCCGCCATTCCAGGTCCTGATCCTACATCCCACTCAGGCTTCGCCCTTAGGAGAGACGCAGACTACATGCTATCCTTCATGGACTAGCCGACCTGCAGACGCTGATTACACCTGGTGCCTGGAGTGTAAGCACCATTTTTTGTTGTAATTTTTTACCGTAATAAAATTACTACTCTATGAGACCTTCCTCTATTTCTCTTGTGGAGTAATTTTTCCCATCCTAGTTTCATCTCGAGGGGCCAGTGGAGTGGAACTGTGCTGTCAGTTGAATCAATTGGTATTCCAGAAACGCTGTTTGACCTTCCTGTGAAAAGGGGTCATAATTTTCTGGTGAGCGGCCAGTCGGCCACTCATCTATTGAGCACTCGTGATGAAGAATTAGAAGTTTTTTTGAGCATCACATTTTGGTGTTGGGATTCATCACATATGGACTTTCTAGCTTGCTATAATTTTGGGCTTTACTATGCAGCTAGGCTCTAAAATAGTCTCACATATGAGGTACTCCAAAGCAACAGAGTGTGTTTTAGGGTGTAATTCTAAGTATAACTATACAATGTTTTAGAAATATGTTGTTAATTGCCAACTTTGTGTAAAAAAAGTAATTTTCTATCCTGTGTTTTCCAAAAAATGAATAATCAAAAGATTTAAAATATTAATGTAGCACCCCTCCTGCATGGAGGAGAGATGAAGACTGACTTCAAGCAGGTAGAAAGCCAGCATTTACCATATTTATCAGCGTATAACATGCACTTTTTCCCCCCTTGAAATCAGGGGAAAATCATTGGTGCGTGTTATACGCCGATCCCTCCCGTCTCCGAGGGAAGAGGAGCGAGCACCGCTGAATTACATAGAGCCGCAACCTCCTGTGTACCTGGCGCTCCGTCACGCACAGCCACGCCTCCTGGCCCCGCATTTGGCCACTGTTCTGTCTATCATATGAGCAGGGCCAGGAGGCATGGCTGTGAGTGACGGAGCGCTGGGTACACAGGAGCTCTGTGTAAGTCAGCGGCGCTCGCTCCTCCTCTTCCCTCGGAGACAGCATGGAGCCTAAAAGTGTAGCTACTGCACAGGTTATGTTGATATACCAGATGGAAAGTGAGGTTGGTTGTTGGAGAATGCACACTCTAACCCCTAGAAACCCATGCACAATGTGATACCCTACCTCAACACAGCCTTGGGTTGATGCTAAGCTACTAATGCTAAGAAAGCTCTATTGGTAAATACCATGGAAAGGTGAGGCAGCAGATGGGCACTGAACAGGCTGCATTGTTGGTCAATTTATAGGCTGCAGATGGGCACTAAACAGGCTGCATTGTTGGGCAATTTAATGGCTGCAGATGGGCACTGACAAGAGTGCTTTGATGAGCTGTGACCCTACTTTTGCTTTAAAGTTTAAAGGCAAATTTCCCTGCCCCAGCTGCTGCACTGCCGAAAGAAGTTTGCTCCCAGCCATCCACATGCCCAGCGGTTGAATGCTAGCTTGGCTAAATTGCTAGCACTTCAACTGCTGTCTTTTCAGTTGGTAGACTCTGCCCCCTTCCGTGAGTTTGTGGAATGTGCGGTTCCTCAGTGGCAGGTTCCCAAACGGCACTTTTTCTCACGGAAGGCGATTCCGGCTCTCTACCGGCATGTGGAAGGCAATGTCTTGGCCTCGTCGGACAGGGCGGTCAGCGGTAAGGTGCATATTACCGCTGACTCATGGTTCAGCAGGCATGGACAGGGACGTTACCTATCTTTCACGGCACATTGGGTGACTCTGCTGGCAGCTGGGAAGGATGCAGGACAAGGTGCAGTAGTGTTGAAGGTTGTTCTGCCACCACGCCTCCAAATTATACTACTGGTGATTCTGACACACCTCTCTCCTCCACCCCCTCCTCTTCTTCTTCCTCCATGGCCTCTTCCTGTGCTTTGTCCTCTGAACCAGCGGTGCTTCCTAGGCGTTCAAGGGGATACGCAAGTACGCAGGCAAAAAGATGCCATGCGGTGCTTGAGCTGGTGTACTTGGGGGACAGGAGCCACACTGGGGCAGAGATTCTGTCTGCTCTGCAGGGGCAGGCTCAGAGGTGGTTGATGCCACGCCAGCTTAAGCCAGGAAAGGTGGTTTCCGACAATGGCACCAACCTCCTCTCCGCCCTCCGACAGGGACACCTGACCCATGTGCCCTGTTTGGCACACGTCCTTAACTTGGTGGTGCAGCGGTTCTAGGGCAGGTACCTGGGCAATATTGTAATAATGACCAATGGCCAATATAAAAGCATGTGTCAGAAGATATTGTCCAACAAGGATTGGTACAAACCAATCTCTAAGTCCAGTATTGCTGGTAGGCCAATTGTGTCAGGGAATGGGGCTATCACAGAGAATTTAGGTATTTTTCTGGATACATATCTCAGACCATTTGTAATTAGTTTGCCCTCATACACAAGGGATACTATTCACCTCTTACAAAATGTAGAGGGTCTTAGTATACCTGAAAATGCTCTGTTAGTCGCTATTGATGTTGAGGCTTTGTATAGCTCAATCCCCCATCATTTGGGGCTAGCGGCTATCAGACATGTTATCTCGCCATTGTTTAATGCCAATTACAAACTTGGAGAATTTATCATGATGGCCCTAGAAATTACACTGGGTCACAATGTATTTTCCTTTGAAGGTTCCTATTTCCTCCAGGTGCAGGGGGTTGCGATGGGGATATCTTGTGCCCCTTCGTATGCCAACCTGTACCTGGGGGAATGGGAGAAATCATTCCTGTCCAATAAGTCTGCCGACTCCCTCATTCATCATGTAGCGGCCTGGTTCCGCTACATTAATGATATCTTTATGATATGGGAGGGTTCAGGTGCAGAATTGGATGAATGCATGTCCAATATGAATTCCAATGATTTTAATTTGAGGTTCACAGTCACTTGCAGTCCCACCAGTATCACTTTTCTGGATGTAACTATTAAAAAGAATATAGACGGCAGTCAATCTAGTGAACTCTATCGAAAGGCTACGGCTGGGAACACGGTCCTTCGTGCGACCAGCTCCCATCCCCAAGCCTTGGTAAAATCAATTCCCTACAGCCAATACTTAAGGCTGAAATGGAATTGTTCTACTCAGGACACATTCATCCAAGAGGCCAATGCTTTGAGAAATAGACTCCGCCTGAGGGGTTATTCTCATACATGTTTGAAGAGAGCCTTCAAGCGTGCCAATGGACAGGAAAGACAAAAGCTTTTGTTCGGCCCAAAAAGGAAAAGCGATGACACCCAAACTGTGAGAATCATCACAAAATACCATAATCAGCATCATGCGGTTAAAAACATTATTTCCAAGTTTTGGCACTTGCTTTGCATAGATTCAATGTTGAGTCCATTTGTTACCGAGGTGTCGGCAATTACCTATCGGCGTGCCCCTTCACTCCGAGACCACTTGGTACAGAGTGAATTTCGGGGTGAATTTCGCAAGGACCCCTGCAGGAGAATGGGCACGTTCACTTGTGGGGGTTGTCCACTCTGCCAATACATAAACACCCAACAGGGCAATATTTTCCCCAATGGACGTCCATACAAACCTCGCCATTTTTTCAACTGTAAGACCGAAGGAGTGGTATATCTTCTGACATGCCAGTGTTCTAGGTTTTATGTGGGGAAAACGAAACTACAGTTTTATAAGAGAGCCTCTAGACACATCAGTTCCATGAAGATGGCAAACCCAGATTTGCCATTAGGCAGACATGTGATCCAATAGCACAATGGAAAATTTCCCAGGATCCAATTTCTGATCTTGGACAGGATTCATCCTAATTCCCGGGGAGGGGACTGAAACAAGGTACTGCTCCAGAGGGAAACCCGCTGGATTGCGGACCTTGGGGCTACCATACCCCCTGGTTTGAATGAACAGATCAGTTTTAGACCCTTCTTAGAAGGGTTTGCCTCGGGTGGATGTGAAAGGGAATAAATTCCATCTATATGTACTTGCCCCTGTGTACAGTGTTTGTGTTTTTACCCTTGATTTGTTATGATCCATTGTCATTTGGTTGCTGCAACTTTTCCTATATTTTCCAACTGTTACATCATCCCTGTGCAGATTCGTGTCTTCCCTGGGAGTTCCCTTGTGGTGGCTGTGGGATGGTGTTTTGGTGTGGGCCCTTACATCTCTCACCCGGCGCACGTAGGCCACTTTTGTGGCCCCTCTTACCCGGTGGCTTGGCCATATCCTGGCCCCTAGCCACCTTGGGTTTGTGTGCGCCGGTGGGCGTGGGGTGCGGGATCCTCTCCCCTTTTTGGGTGGGTTTGTCGTGCGGGGGTGTCCTCACATTCCGCTCTCGGGATCCTTGTTTGCCTTAGTCATGGATTGGGGCACCCTGTAACATTGTCTGCGTAATTAATATATTTAAATTCATCTTTACTCTGTTCCCTATGCAACTGTGCTATATTGCCTGTCTGATGTCATTATGATGTTTGCCTGATGTCATTGACTAGATATACACAGAGTTTTAGACACACCTCCCTTTTTGGGGAGGATTATGCAAATATGGGCCTGCTCCTTCCTTCTTCCCTCATGGTTTGGTCATCGGTGGGATCCTATTGGGGATTGTCCATCTGATGACACCATGGTGGACTTCTGGTTGGCGCGTATGCCACGCGCTGTTTTGTGGAGCCACATATCCACAGGATTTATTGCCAATCGCGGTAGTTTTGGGCTGCGCGAAATAGGACCTAGCACCACACAGTGTTTGGTTTAGAGCCGAATAGGACCTTTGGTCACGTGACGCGTGACGCTGGTGCGTCTTGTCGTCACGTGACGCTGTCCTTCTCCTCTTCGCCAATAGACCGAGTTATACCGGTCCTTATACTGTATGACGCGTGGCGCTCAAGCGTCACGGCGTCATGTGGTAAGGTACCCTCCCCCTTTCTGTCTCTTTTAAAAAGCTGGCAGATGTAATAGCGGACCTGTCGATAAGTTTGACGGCGGGGACGCGCCATGCCAGCAAGGAGTTCACTCTGCTTCAACCGGAAGGTAGGCTGTATTGACTGTTAGGGGAGAGGAGATTTTTCCTTCCCCTCAAACATTAGTCATGTTCACCTTGTGTGTCAATACATGACTGCATGGATGCTATTTGGGGAATCACTAATGTTGATTCACTTATATCCACAGATTGCAAGTTAAATTCAATTGCATGCTGTATGACAGTCATTGCAAAACAAGCAGCTCTGGAAAATTAGAAAACAAGCTTTGGTCCTTTTGTGCAAGTCCTTGATGCTACAATTAATTTGGTATAGTGCCCCTTTTCTCTTTTTTATTTTTTAGTTACTTACCTTTGTTTCTAGAGCTCTGTGTTCTATGTCATAGTGAATAGGGATATATAATTGACATTGGAGTTGTTTCACATTAAAGAAACTAACATGTCAATATTACCCTCTTCAATTACAATTCTCAGGACTTTGTCATTTGGTTGCTGTGTCCGTGATCTACTGGTGTCTTGGGATTTGTTGGGAGGTGAGGGGATCCACCCTACTCTTGTGCTGTGGGCACGTGGGACACCTCTGTGCCGCTATCCTTTGGGGCCCCGCTGGTTCAGCCACAAATCTGTATGATGATATGTTTGGGTATATTCCATATGCTTTGTATTGTTGTACTCTAGTACTCTATAGGTCAAGCTGCACAAATAATTAATGTTGTAATATGTGTTTTGTTAACATTTATTTTATTTGTATTATATAGTGTGATCTCGTCCGGATACTAGCCCCTGACGAAGAGACTAACAGTGTCCCGAAACGCGTTGGGCCTTTTCGGACTTCTTCATGGGATTCACCTATTACCGTATCATCTGTGTTTTTAACTTTGTATATTTGTATACTTGTATCTTATTGTAATAAAATGTTTTTACACTATTCTATTGTTGCCCTTAAAGTCCTAGTTCTGGGGGGTGTCCCTCTTTTGATCTATCTCCAGGGATGTTGGCAACACTATGGGTTCAATTTGATGTTCATATTCAATTCTATATGGGCTTACAGGAGGTCCTGAAGCAGGCCAGGAAACTCTGTGGGCATTTCCGCCAGTCATATAATGCCAGTGCTTGGCTGGCTGACCTGCAAAAGGAATACAACCTGCCCAAGAACCGCCTAATCTGTGACATGCCCACCAGGTGGAACTCTACGTTGGCCATGCTGCAGCGGCTGCACACACAGCAAAGCAGAACGTGCAGGGTCTGGAGGAGGACTAGAGGAGGATGGGAGTCAGCTGCCTGAGTCTGCTGACTGCTGAGACCAGGGGAGGCAGAGATGAGAAGGTGCTGTGGCTGCACAGAGAGGCACAGGATCTGGGGAAGGAGTTCTGTCCTCATCTCTGCTGCTGATTACTGAGACAAAGTAGGGGTGGAGATGCAAGGGGTTCCACAGCTGCAGGGGTGGTGCGAGGGCCACATGAAATGGCCTGGAGGGCCAGATTCGGCCCGCGGTCCTTGTGTTTGACACGTGCTGTAGCTAGGGACAGTGACGCCCAGTGACGACAGTAGGGTACTGCAGCGATTCTGAAACAAGGCAGAAGCCAAATGAGAGAAATTGTCCCAGGTAACCAAAAACATATGTTAATACATGTAGAAACCCACTAAAATACAGGGTTGCTGCACTGAAAAAAATAATAATTTTAGTTTTCTTTCTTCAATGTTCAAAAAACGTGTGACAAAAAAATGATATCTTCAAAAGACTCACAGTATCTCTTGGTAAATATGTTGAAGGGTCTGAATTCCAAGATGTCTTAATTTTGTGGGTGTTTCTCCTGTCCTGGTATTTCAGGACCTTAAGAAATATGACAGCTAGTTAGGAAATCAGGTGTGTAATTTATGTTCCTTGAAATCATTACATTATCCCCATACTTGAGGACTAGAAGGAGTAGAATAATGTGTTCTGGGGTGTAAGCATGCCTATGCTGTGTGTGAGAGAAAAACTTAAAATGACCTTTGTGAAAAAATGGCACTTTATTTACTCCTCATTTTACAAAAGGTTGTGGCAAATGAATTCCAACTTTAAAAACTCACCACCATGCTTCTTACTAAATACTTTGGCATGTATACGTTCCTAAAAGTTTTTTTTGGGGGGGATGTTTCTATTGTCCAGGGGTTTTAGGGCCTCTATAAATGAAATAGGCAGAACATCAAGATCAATACATTTCAAATACATCTACCATAGTTTATAGACTCTGTATAACTTTCACACAGTCTAAATAATATATACGTATGTGTTCACCAGAAAAATGTAGCAGAATGCATTTTTGACCTAAATTTATAGAGAACAAATATTTTTTGCAAAGTTGTATAGCAGAGTCTAAGGGAAACTCATTATATAGCACAAAAAATAAAACAATAGTGAATAATTGTACCAAAAAAAGGTTACATTTGTCTCACAATATTATATGACTAAGAAATTGCCAGTCAAAGCATCACAGTGCTGAAAACTGAAAAATGGCCTGGACAGGAAGGGGGTTTAACACGTTGGTCTTCAAATTGTTAAACACCAATTACTACTCGTTAACTGAATATCAATAGCCCAGTCACAGGTACACCATTCCAAACTTCTATTTTTTACCTTCAAACATTCTAAAATAGAGGCAACCATAATGAGAATTAGTCACCTCAGTTTTTCCTAAATCTTTGCATGCTGGCCACAATGAATAATATTAGATGAGTAGCCAAGTGTTAGCAAAACTTTAGGAAACAAAAAGGTTTAGATTGTTTGCCATAAAATTAAACTGCCCTACCTATGAAATACAATAAAATACAGTACTACCCTGCAATAAAAAAAAGGGGGAGGTTTGATTTTCAAATGACCAAAATTTGATGTTTTATGAAAAAAAAAAATGTGTTTCATATTTCTA
This sequence comes from Rana muscosa, assembly GCA_029206835.1. Lineage (NCBI taxonomy): Eukaryota > Metazoa > Chordata > Amphibia > Anura > Ranidae > Rana > Rana muscosa. The sequence goes on from CM055116.1 coordinate 997,295,266, forward strand.
GGTGGTGTGTATGCTGAGTGGTTTACAGGGCATCCTCTTGCTCCACTGCTGTTTTACAAGACTGATCACACGGAGACAAATATATAATTAGTGACAGCAGCAATCATTTGCCTGAGGTGTGCACTGTCACTCATGCAGGGGGAGGGCAGGAGGGTGATAGGAGGAGAACAAGATTGTCAGTGGGAGGTGGGGTTAGGAAATTGAATAGAGGTGCAGGGTGAGAAGAAGAGAGGAGGAAAATTACATTGGCTGTGGGAGGCGGAGAAAGAACAATGACAGTGGGAGGGCATAGCAGAGGGGGCAGTTTGTTGTAACTGTTACATTAAAAATCCCACACATTAGGCTTCATACAAAAACACAATACATAAAGACAGGGCTTTTTTTCAGCTGGAACTTAGTGGAATTCAGTTCCACCACCTCTGGCTCAGGTCCTCTGCTTCCTGCTCGACACTATCACTTGTAAACACAGAAGTTTGGCTTCTGTGTTTACAAGTGACAGCTTGTCTTCCAACAGCTCCCACAGATCTGATCTCCTGAGGGGCTCCCACTGAGTGCATGATAGAGACAAGGGAAGTGCAGGTGCTGACACCCTCACTAGATGATCTCCCTGCAAGCAAGAGAGGCAGAGCCACCTACAGTGTGTGGGTAGGTACTAGAGCCCAAAGGGTGCTTCAGCTTATTACAGCAACGCAATTAAGACAAGTGGAAGATGGTGGAGCTTTTAAGGAGGGAGAAGATAGGGGCAGTGGAAGGGGGATTGCATGCAAAGGTCAGAGCTGAAGAGGGGTGAAAGTGAGATGTGAATAGGGGATGCATAGGTAGGCAGCTGTTGGAGAAGGCTAAGCCATGCACTCTGTGTGTAGTGGAGCACAACCCTGAACTCTGCACATAGCACACCCCTGAACCCTGCACTCTGTGTGTAACAACCCCTGAACTCTGCATTCTGTACATAATGCACTCCTGGTATTTCATTTTCAAATCAATAATTTTTATTTATTTTTTTTTAAATACAAAGGGATACAGAAAAATACAAAAAAATAAATAAAAAATAAACATACAACTATATGTAGCACACAGACCTTTTTTCTCCGGCTTACCTCCACTTGCAGAGTAGGGCACACCATGCCACATGCCCGTATCCTCCTGGTATAAGAGGTTGAGCGGTGTTTATACAATTTTTGGGTCCTGCAGCGAGTTACCTCCCTCCATTGGTTCTCGTCCCTAGAGTGTAGGGAAAAGTCTATTATTTCTCTTAAAAGAAGGCCAATGTCCAGATTGTTTAAACTCTAACAAACAAGTTTATTTTTCTTGCTTGGAACTTAGTGGAAAACAAGTTGAAGATAGAGATAGAGTTGGGTAGGGAGGTAGGTTCAGGCACGCAACACCCAGTTACCCTATTCTCCACTCAAGCCTGAGTGGGTATTGTTCACCCGGATAGATCCCTCTCACAGTTCTAGCAGCCGGAGTAAAGCACGAACCGTTACTTTAGATTTCGTTCCCTTCAAAGACAAGTACAGGAGATCATCTGCCACAGAATCCTTTAGTTCCTGAATCTAGAACTCTCTAGCGCCCGCAACTTTTAGAAACCATAAGTGCCAAGGGGCACATCACAGGAGCTATTGTGCAACTCATGGAATCCTTCCCTCTGATAGGCAACCAGGCCTCTCCTGAGACAGTGACTTCCTTCACCGATCCTCCAGACAGGTCCTCCCCTGGTTTCCTCTCTTTCAGAGCGGGCCACCCTCCCTCGGGTACCCTGGGACTCCGATGGTTTGGTTGTAGACCCAGTTTAAGGTACTGGGCCTACCTGGAACACTCTAGCCTCGGGCCGAAGGTGCCCAAGACTTCTTGACCAATTCACGCACCCCTGGCCAGCAGGGCCAAAGGGTGCGACTCTCGCCACCAGGGGTCCCCCTTGGAATCCCCCGGCCAATCTCCCCACCTCATGGCGTCTGCCCCTTATGTACCCTCTCCTGGCATGCACAGCAGGTAGACCACGCCCACTGTATGGCTGCCGAGAGAGGACACCCAATCACGCTACAATGCCACCGGTGGTTCGACCCAAGACCTGGGCAACAGCGCCACCTGCAGGTCAAGGGGAACTATACACCCAGGCAACACCACAGCAGAGCAGAGTCCAATCTAGAGAATCAGAAAACTTGAGCCAAACTATTGCCCAGGCTGCCCTTAAATTTAAGGCACAGCGACCCCAATTTTGGGGGTCCGCTACATATATGTTCGAGATCCAGTTAAGAACAGGCAATAAGGAAAAAACATAAAAAGCTGAAAAATATGGAAACTGAGGAGAGGGGTAGCTCCCCCCACTAACCCTAGACGTCTTAAATTAAAACACCTCATATCTACCCATTCACCAGTTCAGTCACAAATTATAGTATCTCATTTCCCTCTAGTTCCTGCTACTTAGAAATAGCTCATTTATACATCATATTAGCTTGTTTCTCAAAACAACATAAACTTCCCATGCCTGTCTCCTCTGTAATCTCGGACTTATCCTTCTCTATTCCTGCGACTTTTCCTATAAAGTTAGCTTATAACATAACAACAAACCAAAAAACTGAAAAAAAAAAAAAAAAAGAAAATTCTATGACTGTCAGAGAATAGCAGACCTTTCTTCTGCTCCTAATTTAAGCCCCTTTCACACTGGGGCGGTTTGCAGGCGCTATTTTGCTAAAAATAGCGCCTGCAAACCGAGCCTAAACAGCGGCTCCTGTGTCTCCAATGTGAAAGCCCTGAGGGCTTTCACACTGGAGCAGTGCGCTAACAGGACTTAAAAAAAAGTCCTGCTAGCCGCATCTTTGGAGCGGTGAGAGGAGCGGTGTGTTTACCGCTCCTACACCGCTCCATCCCATTGAAATGAATGGGATACCGCGGTAATACTGCCCGAAAACCGCGGCTGTAGCCGCGGTTTGCGGGTGGTATTAACCCTTTTTCGGCCGCTAGCAGGGGTTAAAACCGCACCGCTAGCGGCCGAATACCTCTGCAATCCCGACGGTATAGCGCGGCTAAAAATAGCGGCCCTATACCGCCACCGCCCCCACCGCCCCAGTGTGAAACCGGCCTTACAGCAATAGATGTGATTAAGCTCATTAAACCTCTTGCCCATTCACTTCATTGTCAAGGAGGGTTTTCCCCTCGTCCGAAGCCAGGAAGGTATTCCAGGCAGACCAAGTCCTGGAATAACTTTTGTGCTGGTGGTGTGCAGAGAGAACTAGGTCTTCTAGTTTGCTGATCCCCTTCACCTTACCCCTGGTACTTCATGACCCTTTAAGACACTTCAACTGTTAGTGAAATTTGACTACATACGTGGTTGAGTTCCTGCACCTATTTTCTGAAAAATAAGTCCTTTTCTTCCAAATGGTTCTGCATATAACTTCTGAAGTGTCAATAATTTTTTATATGAATTACTGGAACAACAAATAAGCATTTGTTCCTACTAAGACTTCTTTAAAAGTTGTTCTACACTGCCAGGTTTTGGGAAAAATGTTAATGCCACAACATACATACGGTATTTATAAAACCAGGCTAAAGTGTTGGTATTAGCATATAGAAATTTTGTATTTTCCTTATCTCTTTTATACTAGTTATGTACCTATCTATACCTATTATATAACGACTCCTTGTTGTTCTACCTCTATTTTGTAATATGACATTGTACCATTTAGTTGTCCTTTGGCTTCTATTTTTACTTAAACAATCTCTAATAAATTGTTTTTGGGAAAAAAAAAAAATATTTGTTTGAAACGTTTTGGGGAAGGGGCTGGATTAGTGCTAGGAAGCTGTTTGTTGTCACAGTTAATTTAGGACATATTTTTTAAGGACAAAGTTGTTTTAATGTACTGTATAGATCACGCTATTGAATTAGCAGACTGTAAGTGGAGAACAACATGCACATAACAAAGACATAATCTTCTTGTCCTATTAAGGATAAAACAAATCAGTCAAGAAAAAAGCACATGTTTTCAAACCTCATGGGGTTCACATCATACTACAAATTTACAACTGCATCTGTCACTTTAACAAATCAATATTAAGAGCCATGCGTTTAACAGCAGTAGGTCACCAGCAAAGGTTGTAGAATGCAGCCTGCAAGGCAAGACCTTTCAAAATCTCACAAAATAAACTTGGTGATGCACACAAACACCCAGATGCTTCTTAATGTCACTTTCAATTTTCTTTATCTTCAGCTGTCAGCAAACAGAGCCCGTTCATGTTAATAAATAGAGCTATTTGCTCAGCTGGGACCAACAAACCAAAACAGCAAGAATAAGATGGAGGTAATGGCCATTTATGTCTACATTTCAGTGCATAGATTTGTATTCGTATTATTTTTTCAGCAATAATTGCAATTTTTCTTTGCATAATGTTTCAATTGCAATGTTAACTGATAATAAAAATCTAGCTTCAAGAAATATAAGGCTCATTTTGAAGGTCTCTTTTTGCAAAAAACTTGCTGTTAATGAGATATTCATAAAATGTCCTCTGTAATCCTATTAAGGCAATATGCATTTATTAAGCACTGAAATGGTTAGTCTCAGTGAATTCAGTATGAGGCTTCAACCATATATTAAAGCAGGAAATGTTTGTGTGTTTGCATGATCTTTCTGCTAAATAACTAAATAAAGCTTTTGTAAAGTAGACAGGGCCAATTAAATAATAAGCATTTTGCATAATAAGTGATCACCTAAAGGCTCTTTCAAACTGGCAGCCAGGGTTGAAAAACAGGTGGCTGAGTTATGGTTTTACAGACCCGTGGCCACTCACCTGAATTCTAACATTACAGCTTGACACTGCTGTACACAAGCTATGGCTGCAATACTTTGCTTCTGAGCTGCAGCATTTTTAAAAGATAAATTCAGCTTTTATGTAACATGTTACACCCACAATCAGGGTTTAACATGTAACATGTAAGATGTTACTGTTGCAGCAGCCGCTGCCCCCCCCATTCCCCTGTTGTGGCAGTGAGCAGGTTATCCTCTCCTCGCAACCACTGTCAAAATGTTAAAAAACAGGGCTGTGCTGGGCTCCGCCCACCCCACTGTGTCATTCATTTGCAGAGTTCTGTGAATGGGAGAACAACAAGTACCGGCGTCCTTTGTGGCTGTCAGCTTGTAGTTCTCAAGAAACTACCAGGGCACTGTTGAGCGCTCTAGGTAGTTCATTGATATTTCCTGTCAGTGTGTAACAGCCTGCCCAAATGAGGCATGAGCAGACAGCTTACACTGACAGCATGCAAGAACCCTGCATTGCTTTGCAGGCTCCTAGCAAAAAAATGATAAAGGCAAATTTTTTTAACTGCAAAAAGATGTGTAATTACTATATTTTTTTTACAAAGGTGAACCTATCCTTTAAAGGCAGCACAGTGGTGTAGTGGTTAGCACTTTCACCTAGCAGCAAAAAGGGTCGCTGGTTCAAATCCCAACCACGACACCATCTGCCTGCAGTTTGCATGTTCTCCCTGTGCCTGCGTGTGTTTCCTCCGGGAACTCCGGTTTCCTCCCACACTCTAAAGACATGCTGGTAAGTTAATTGGCTCACGTCTAAATTGGCCGTAGTAAAGCACGTCGGGACCCTTTGGGTATATGAAGATACCTCTCAACTCAACTCAAGTTCATCTTTTCATATGTAGCAGGTACATACTTTCCCGGGGTAAATTTTGAATTTGGCAAAGACTTTAGTAGTGTGTAATTCCCCGCAACCTACTGGGTGGCGCTGTTGCCGCGGGTTGGGGTTGAAGCATTACAGGTCATTCCTCCTTTTTGTCCTCTCCCGGCAGCTGTGCAGTGGGGCGGGGAACCCGCTGCGCATGCTGGGGGAGGTTATAAAGGGGACCGGCCATCTTTGTCACGGGGTCTTAGTCCCAAGCACCTTCAGCTTGCGGACGGAGGCTCGGGTCCATCCTCTAGGCGGCCTAGGCCTAGAGGACCACCGGAGATCGTGTTCCATCCCAGGCACCTTTAGCCTGGGGTGAGGTACTTGGACGGAGGTCTGGAGCTCAGTGCCAAACACTGAGTTCCGCGAGGGAGGGATCCTAAGGCACTCCGGGGATGGATGCCTGAATCCAAGGTGGACCAGGAAGAGCTCCTCATCTGAAGACCCGGTGCAGCAGACTGCCGGTGACGGGTGAGTCTCTTGTCGGAAGGAAACTTTCCCTCGTGCGGAGACCATAGCCCACTCTCTAGGAGGAGAGTGGAGGATTGAATTTGTGTCTGGGCCTATTCGCACCCACACCTCCTTTTCTGTTCTGAAGCCAAGGGAGTCTATGTTATGTTCTAAATAAAGGAGTGTTAGACTTTAACGGTGTGGGGCTCAATTTCTGGCAGACGAAGTTCACGGAGACTCTTGGAGGGAGAATCCAGATGCACAGCACAGACCCGAAGGTAACAACAGACATTGCCGATACCACATGCACACCTGTGGTGGAAGCCTGGCGTAGCTCACCCTCTCCCTCCCCTGTCATACCCCTAGACTAGAGACATTGCGAGCTGAACTTTAATAGAGGGGACTGGGGAGAGGGTCCCGCTACACATAAAGTTCTTGATTTAATAGATTAATAGCAGCGCAGCCATTGGCTCCAGCTGCTGTCAATCAAATCCAGTGACGGGGCGCCGGAGGTGGGGCTGAGTCTTATATTCGGCATCTATGGACACCAAATGATGGATTCGGGAGCGCACCCGCAAGGTAACCCCCTGGAAATGCGCTTCTCCTAGGGGGTTACCTGATGAGAGGAGGAGCTGCGAGAGCCACCGAGGGATCCCAGAAGATGGTGTTTGGGGGCACTCTGTGCAAAACAAACTGCACAGTGGAGGTAAGTATATGTTTGTTTTTTGTTTTTTTGTTTTTTTAAACTTGAAGCTTTACAATCACTTTAATTTATGCATCTAATTTCCTGTCTACCAATCACATTTTGGAGACCCTTGAACACAAGGACAGTGGAAACAACCATAAAATGACCACATTTTGGAAAGCAAAAACCCCAAGAAATTTTCTAAGAGACAATTTTACAAAAAGCTGTCAATTTAATAAGATAATTCTCACATACAGCATGGGCATACTTAGAATTACAACCTAAAACACATTCTGCTACTTCTTCTGTGTATAATCATACCACATGTGTGAGAATTTTTTCCACTGTCTGGACTGCTTATGTACCATACATTGTATTACACAAATCAACCAATTGTATCAAAACCAATATACTGTAATTGTTGCCTCTGTACAAGTGGTCAGGGAATGTAGCTTAGTGTATCGTTACCTATAGCAGTCCAGATTCCTATAAGCCAATGAAGCCTAGCCTACTGGTACAAGACTGTCCTTAACCACTTGACCACTGGGCACTTAAACCCCCTTAATAACCAGACGAATTTTCAGCTTTCGGTGCTCTCACATTTTGAATGACAATTACTCAGTCATACAACACTGTACCCATATGAAATTTTTGTCCTTTTTTCCACACAAATAGAGCTTTCTTTTGGTGGTATTTAATCACTGTTGGGTTTTTTATTTTTTGCGCTATAAGAGAAAAAAGACTGAAAATTTTGTAAAAAAATGATTTTTTTTTTGTTTCTGTTATAAAATTTTGCAAATTACTATTTTTTCTTCATAAATTTTGGCCAAAATTTATACTGCTACATATCTTTGGTAAAAATAAGTACAAATTGGTGTATATTATTTGGTCTTTGTGAAAGTTATAGAGTCCACAAGCTATGGTGCCAATATCTGAAAATTGATCACACCTGAAGTACTGACGGCCTATCTCATTTCTTGAGACCCTAACATGCCAGAAAAGTACAAATACCCCCCAAATGACCCCTTTTTGGAAAGAAGACATTCCAAGGTATTCAGAAAGAGGCATTGTGAGTTTTTTGAAGTTGTCATTTTTTCCCACAATTCTTTGCAAAATCAAGATTTTTTTTTTCTCTTTTTTTTTTTTCACAAAATTGTCATATTAGCAGGTTATTTCTCACACACAGCATATGCATTCCACAAATTACACCCCAAAACACATTCTGCTATTCCTCCCGAGTATGGCGATACCACATGTGTGAGACTTTTACACAGCGTGGCCACATACAGAGGCCCAACATGCAGGGAGCCCCTTCAGGCGTTCTGGAGCACCGAGGCCAATTCTGACATTTCTCTCCTACATGTAAAAATCATCATTTATTTGCTAGAAAATTACATAGAACCCCAAAACATTATATATGTTTTTTTAGCAAAGACCTTAGAGAATATAATGGTGGTTGTTGCAACTTTTTATCTCGCACGATATTTGCGCAGCAATTTTTTTAACGCGTTTTTTACGAAAAAAAAATGTTTTGTGCTTAAAAAAAAAAAATAAAACAGTAAAGTTAGCCCAATGTTTTTGCATAATGTGAAAGATGAAGTTACGCCGAGTAAATAGATACCTAACATGTCGCCCTTAAAAATTGCACACACTCGAGGAATGGCGCCAAACTTCGCTACTTAAAAAATCCCCATAGGCGACGCTTTAAATATTTTTACTGGTTACATGTTTTGAGTTACAGAGGAGGTCTAGGGCCAAAATGATTGCTCTCGCTCTAACGTTCGCAGAGATACCTCACATGTGTGGTTTGAAAACCGTTTTCATATGTGGGCGGGACTTACGTATGCGTTCGCTTCTGTATGCGAGCTCACGGGGACAGGGGCGCTTTAAAAAAAAAAAAAAAACGTATTCTTCATTTTACTTTATTTATTTTAGTTTGACATGTTTTTCCGCCCTAAACATTTTTTTGATCACTTTTATACCTATTACAAGGAACGTAAACATCCCTTGTAATAGGAATATGGCATGACAGGTCCTCTTTACAGTGAGATATGGGGGGGGGGGGTGTCAATAAGACCCCACATCTCACCTCTAGGCTGGGAAGCCTGAAAAAAATACAAAAAAAAAAAACAACAATCCTGGCTTTGATCGTAGCGGTGAGTCGGTAGAAGCACCGGAGGGCGGCGGGGGGGGGGACATCCCCTCTCGCCTCCCGTAAGAATGATCAAGCGGCGGAACAGCCGCTATGATTGTTCTTATGGTGTAGGGAATCGCCGGCTGAAAAAGCTAATATCTGAATGATGCCTGTAGCTGCTCCCATCATTCAGATATCCCCGCACAAAGTCAAGGACGTCATATGACGGCCGGAGGGCGGGAAGTGGTTATTGCAGAGTATTGCCGGGCATTGCGGAGTATTGCTGGGCATTGCGGAGTATTGCTGGGCATTGCGGAGTATTGCCGGGCATTGCGGAGTATTGCCGGGCATTGCGGAGTATTGCAGGGCATTGCGGAGTATTGCGGACTATGGCAGGGTATTGCGGTGTATGGCAGGGTATTGCGGTGTATGGCAGGGTATTGCACAGGGTATTGTGGAGGGTATTGCACAGGGTATTGTGGAGGGTATTGCAGAGTATTGTGCAGGGTATTGCAGAGTATTTTGCAGAGTATTGCGCAGGGTATTGCAGAGTATTTTGCAGGGTATTGCAGAGTATTTTGCAGGGTATTGTGCAGGGTATTGCAGAGTATTGTGCAGGGTATTGCAGAGTATTGCACCAGGGTATTGCAGAGTATTGCACCAGGGTATTGCAGAGTATTGCACCAGGGTATTGCAGAGTATTGCACCAGGGTATTGCAGAGTATTGCACCAGGGTATTGCAGAGTATTTCGCAGGGTATTGCAGAGTATTTCGCAGGGTATTGCAGAGTATTGCACCAGGGTATTGCACCAGGGTATTGCAGAGTATTGCACCAGGGTATTGCAGAGTATTGCACCAGGGTATTGCAGAGTATTGCACCAGGGTATTTTTGCAGAGTATTGGCAGGGTGTATTGCAGAGTATTGGCAGGGTATAGCACAGGGATGGCTGAGCAGGGATGGATGGATGGCTGGATCTGTGACTGCAATTGTCACAGATCCAGCCCACAGTGCTGCTGCTGCCATCCGCTCCCTCCCCCTCCCCTCTCACACTGTACCGATCGGTACAGAGAGGGGAGGGAGGAACCGGCGTCATCAAATGACGCCGGTCTGTTTACAAGTGATTGCTCCGTCATTTGACGGAGCGATCACGTGGTAAACGGCCGCTATCAGCGGCGATTTACCGCGATTCGTGATCCCCTGTGTGCGTGCCCCAGGGGGCGCGCGGGAGCGCGATTCTGGGAGGACGTTATATAACGTCCTCCCAGAGTTAAGCAACCACCTTGTCGACGTTATTTGTCAGCAGGTGGTTGTTAAGTGGTTAAGAATGTCATGTTCACCTGCCAGGAAGTAAAGGAGGCTAAAGAAAGGAAGAGGGAAAAAAGTTATTTTGGTTCCAGGAGTGCAGTTGTCCACAGGTAATGGCTGGGACTGGTGTCTCACAGGAACATAGTCAGTCAGATATGCAGATGGGTAGGTTCAGGTACAGGCAGAGACATGGTCAGAATAGAGGCAAAGGATTGGTCCAGGCCACAGGCAGAAATGTGGTCAATAAACAGGTAAATCAGGAACATTGATGTAGTTTTTTTTGGTGCACACCATGTTACTCATCATATTTATTAACTTTTGGTTGTCCCCACTGAGGTGGCACTACATGTGCCTCAAGTGAGAAGCTGCATTTTAATCTTTTTTACATCAGCCTCACGCATACTGTATATGCAGCTTCATGAAAGTGGGCCTTCTTCTGAGGTACTGCATAAATGTGCAACAGTGTTTTTTACTGGAAGTGTGCTCCATAGCACACTCCCAGCTTGAAGGCTAAGCTGTTACTGACAGCTCCTGGTTTTGTACTAATGATCAGGAGTTGGAATACCTGGCTCCCAATTACATGATCAATATGATAGCCTGTGATTAGCTATCACAGTGACCACTCAGCAAAGCCCAAAAAACAAAAAGTAGTGCAGATGACACTAGAACACTGATGTATCAAAATATTGCAAATAGCTTTCAGGGGTAGATAAAAGAGGTTAGACCACAGCATTTAGGCTAAAAACACTGTCCAGGAGCAGCCTGTAGCAAGAAATGAAACACAAATGCAGTATATGTGACTAGCAAAGATCAGAAGTAAGCCTCAGTTTTGCAAACTATTGTAAGGGTTAACTTGACTTGACAAAGGAAAATGGCTCCAAAACACATTGTCATAGCAACCTCTCCATGCCTCCCTGCCTACAGTCACTTCCCCAAGCATACACTACATTCAGGAGTTCTCTACTATTTATAACCTCTCACACTGATACCAGAGACTGTTCTTTACAGAATCTCGGCTTTACTTACCTACATGGACGGGACTTGACTCCTGCCCTCCCCACTACATAGTAAGTTCACCCTTACATTACTTGGCAAAACTGCACTTCTGCACTTGGCCAGTCACATATATTTTTGTAACCCACCACTGTACTCTTTCTCCTTCTGAATGGAGAGGAATGTACTGTATATATATATATATATATATATATATATATATTGTGAGGGGGCTAGCTCGGCAGCGGGTATGTGTGACCCCCGGGATGGGCTCCCCACCCAAAACAGGCCCAGCAGACGGAGGTTGTGGTTTTCAAAATCAAAAAGGTGCGGTTTATTTTCTATTTACAGTGACAAAAACACAGCAAGGCAAAAAAAACATAAACAAAATAAATCCTGGTCAACTTGACCTCTGACTAAACTTACAGGTTTCCTAACTAACGACTGGGATCAGCCTAGTGCTGTCCTAGTCCCTGGTTTTAAATGTCCAAGCAAAATATAGCCACACAGGCTTTCTCTCACCGCACAGGGGTTCACTCTCCCTAGACAGTCCACACAGGTCTGCTTCCAGGCATGAGCTAACATCTAATGAATCTGGGAGTTTTTTATAGAGGCCTAAATGAGCTGACAAGCTTCAGCTGGCCTCATCAACTCCCTGTCTGCACGACGCCCAGCCCTCTCCCTAGAGGTATGAGTCATCAATGAGCCCACTAGTCTCAGCTGGGCTTATACAACTCTCCACCTAGCTGTATAAGTCAGCGTAAAGCCTGAATCTGGGCGAAATATATCTACCCCCCTGGATGCAACCAGGTGACTTTACCTTCCTGCTGTCACATACCCCCCCCTCTTGTTTTAACCTCGGGGTTGGAACACCAGCAATCAGGCATTCATGTACTCGAGACAAAGCATCCACATTCCCCATTTGAACGCCAGGGCGATGCTTTACTGTGAAGTTGAATTCCTGGAGGGCCAGGAACCACCTATTCACTCTTCTATTTGTTTCCTTGTTTTGAGCCATCCACTTTAACGGAGCGTGATCCGTAACCATGTCAAAGTGCCTACCTAGCAGGTAGTACCGAAGGGAATCTAGAGCCCACTTCACCGCTAAACACTCCTTTTCAACGGTGGCGTAATTTACCTCATGGGACTTCAACTTCCTGCTGAGGTAAATGACTGGGTGCTCTTCCCCGTTCCAGACCTGGGACAATACTGCTCCTAACCCCACATCTGACGCATCACTTTGTACGACAAAGTCTCTAGAGAAGTCGGGTGAGTACAACACTGGCTGGCTACATAAGGCTTGTTTCAAGAATTGGAATGCTGCCTCAGCCTCGGGGGTCCATTTAATCATGACCGACCCTTTCCCCTTCGTCAGGTTGGTTAGGGGCACAGCCTTAGAAGCAAAGTGGGGAATGAATCGCCGATAATACCCAGCGATTCCCAGAAAGGCTCGTACCTGCTTCTTGCTGTTGGGACGTGGCCAACTCTGGATGGCCTCGACTTTGTTGAGTTGGGGTTTTATTACTCCCCTCCCAATGGTGTACCCAAGATATTTGGCCTCCTCCTGCCCAATGGTACACTTCTTGGGGTTAGCCGTAAACCCTGCTTCCCGAACAGAGTCCAGGACTGCTTGCACTTTTGGCAGATGTGAGGCCCAATCTGTGCTATGGACAATTATGTCATCCAGGTAAGCCGCAGCATACTTCCGATGGGGCCTCAGCATCTGGTCCATTTTCCGCTGGAATGTGGCCGGCGCATTCTGTAACCCGAACGGCATTCTTTTATATTGGAACGCCCCGTCTGGGGTTACAAATGCGGTTTTCTCTTTGGCCGACTTGGCCAGGGGGATTTGCCAATACCCTTTTGTGAGGTCAAGAGTCGTCATGTATCGGGCTGTTCCCAGCCGGTCGATCAACTCATCTATACGTGGCATGGGGTAGGTGTCAAATTTTGTAACTTTGTTCAACTGACGAAAATCGTTACAAAATCGCCAGCTCCCATCCGGTTTAGGCACCAACACAATGGGACTAGACCAATCACTTTGGGACTCCTCTATCACCCCTAAGTTCAGCATTCTCTGTACTTCCTCCCGTATTGCCTCCCGTCGGGCCTCTGGGATCCGATAGGGTTTTAACTTCACCCTTTCACCGGGCGGGGTAATAATGTCATGCTCTACCCCAGATGTTTGTCCCGGCAGCTCAGAGAATACCTCCTTGTTGCGAAGTACAAACTCCTTAACCTCCTGTTGTTGGGGTTGTGACAAGGTGGCTGCGATTCCAACCTCAGGAATCACGCAACCAGTTTGAGCTGGTGACCAAGTGTCTGCGACTAGGGACTCTCTATCCCTCCAGGCTTTCAACAGATTAACGTGATAGATCTGTTCGGGCTTTCGCCTTCCTGGTTGTCTGACCTTGTAATTCACTTCGCTCACTTTTTCCATTATCTCGTAGGGGCCTTGCCATTTGGCAAGGAATTTACTTTCAACCGTAGGGACAAGTACCAATATCCTATCCCCCGGGGAAAAGGTACGGGTCTTGGCTCCACGGTTGTACACTCTCTGCTGTGCCAACTGCGCTTGGGCCAAATGTTCCTTCACGATGGGCATTACCTGTGCAATTCGATCTTGCATCAGGGCGACATGCTCAATCACACTCCTGTGGGGAGAACTCTCACTTTCCCAAGTTTCCTTGGCAATATCCAACAGCCCTCTTGGGTGTCTCCCATACAGTAACTCAAAGGGGGAGAATCCCGTAGAGGATTGGGGCACCTCCCTAATAGCAAACATCAAATAAGGAAGTAGACAGTCCCAATCCCTTCCATCTCTATCCACCACTTTCTTCAACATTTGTTTTAGGGTTTTGTTGAATCTTTCAACCAGCCCATCGGTTTGGGGGTGATACACAGATGTACGCAATTGCGTCACTTTGAACAATTTACACAGCTCTTTCATAACCCGGGACATAAAGGGTGTACCTTGGTCCGTAAGCAGTTCTTTACAAATACCCACCCGGCTAAAAACAAGAGATAGCTCTTTGGCTATGGTTTTGGCCGAGGTATTTCTGAGAGGGATCGCTTCTGGATAACGGGTGGCATAGTCCATTATAACCAATATGTACTGGTGCCCCCTAGCGGACTTGATTATAGGACCTACCAAATCCATTGCGATTCTCTCAAACGGGACCTCAATGATGGGTAGAGGGACCAGCGGGCTACGGAAATGTGGCATCGGGGCCGACCTCTGACACACAGGGCAGGAGGAACAATAATTTTCTATGTCCTTCATCACCCCAGGCCAATAGAATCTCTGTAATACCCTCTCTCGGGTTTTCTCTGTCCCCAGATGACCTCCAAGAATGTGCCCATGGGCCAACTCCAACACCAACTTCCTGTAAGGTTTGGGCACCACAAGCTGCTCAACGGTTTCTTCTGCCCTTTTTGCCACCCGATACAGTAGGTCCTTCTCTACGCTGAAGTATGGGTAAGTGCCAGTATTATCTGGGTTCACTAACTCGCCATCTATTTTCACTACGTTTTCCCGTGCCTTTATTAGGGCGGGGTCTTTCAACTGTTCTGTGGCAAAGTTTTCCCTGTGAACCTCAAGATCAGAAAACTCCACAGACGGTAGGTTTTCGTCTGAGGAGGTGGGCTCCTCTCCAGTTTCTTGAGTCTCCCCTGCCAATACTGACAAGGGAAATTCCGGAGAGTCCTCACCACTCTCAGGGGAGTTCTGGCTATCACATTCCTGGTACATAGGGGCACCAGTGGGGGCTCAGGATCATCCCACAGTTCCCAGAACTTCGGAAAATCCCTTCCCACAATGGCGTCATGCGGTAACTGAGATACTAAGCCCACTGGATGAGAGAGGGTACCTTTGGGGGTCTCGAAACACACCGTAGTCACTGGATACTCTCGGGTGTCCCCATGCACACAAATAACGGCTACCTTGCTATTCCCAGAGACCTCTGTTTTAACTAACTCAGCCTTTATCAGGGTCACAAGGCTACCTGAATCCAGCAATACCACAACATTTCTACCATTAATACACATTTTGCATAAATGTTTCTCAGTTCCCCGAATGGCAGTGCATGCGACTGTCGCACACAGCGACTGACGTCTGCCCGTCAGAAAGTCACACTGCATGGGTTCCTCCACAACCGGGCAATTTGCTGCAATATGTCCCGCTTGCCGGCAGCGGTAGCAAACGATCCTTCTTGCGGCCTCTTGAGCCGCTGATTTCCCAGGCTGTTCTCGCCAAACTTGGGGTAGAGCTCCCACCCTCTCACTCTCTCCACCCTCACCCCTTGGAATCCTCTTATCCGCCCCTGGGGATGGTCTGGTCTTAGGGTGGAAAGTCCGAGTGTCTCTGGAAGAGGCCGTCAGGTTCTCTGTAGCCAAGTATTTCTCCACACGATCCACAAGACCATCGGCCGTCTCTGGGTCTCCATGGCTTACCCACTTTTGGATGGCAGTAGGAAGAGCTCTCAAAAACCGATCCATTACAACACGTTCCACAATCTTTGGTGCGGACAAAGTCTCTGGCTGTAGCCACTTTCTGCTCAGGTGAATGAGATCATACATTTGAGACCTGGGGGGTTTTCCAAGCTGGAAAGTCCAGTTATGCACACGCTGAGCCCGGACAGCCAGGGTGACACCCAGCCTTGCCAATATTTCAGCTTTTAGCATCACATAGTCTTTTGCTTGGTTAGGCTCTAGGTCATAGTAAGCTTTCTGCGATTCACCAGTTAACAGAGGAGCCACTAGTCCAGCCCACTGCTCCTCAGGCCACTTTTCTCTTTCAGCGGTCCTTTCAAATGTGGTCAAAAATACCTCTGGATCATCCTCTCCAGTCATTTTTGTCAATAAACGACTCACCCCAAAGGACGCGGTATTAGTGGGACGGCTTTCCTCACTGGTCTGCGGACGTTGCTGCATTACTGCTTCCATCTGTTGTTGTAGTCTCTGCTCTTGCTTCTGCAACAGGTCTATGAAGCGGGCCTCAGATTGCTGTTGGGCTTGTTGCTGAGCCTCCAGACTCTGTTGTAAAGTTGCAAGGCTCTGTTGATGAGCTTGCTGCTGGGCTGCAAGGCTCCTTTGCAAACCTGCATTTGTCTGCTGTTGATTGGCATTTGCTAGAGCCAGCTGTTTCAGTATCTCCTCCATGCTGGCTTAAAAAAAAACTGCCACTGGTTCTCCACCAACTGTGAGGGGGCTAGCTCGGCAGCGGGTATGTGTGACCCCCGGGATGGGCTCCCCACCCAAAACAGGCCCAGCAGACGGAGGTTGTGGTTTTCAAAATCAAAAAGGTGCGGTTTATTTTCTATTTACAGTGACAAAAACACAGCAAGGCAAAAAAAACATAAACAAAATAAATCCTGGTCAACTTGACCTCTGACTAAACTTACAGGTTTCCTAACTAACGACTGGGATCAGCCTAGTGCTGTCCTAGTCCCTGGTTTTAAATGTCCAAGCAAAATATAGCCACACAGGCTTTCTCTCACCGCACAGGGGTTCACTCTCCCTAGACAGTCCACACAGGTCTGCTTCCAGGCATGAGCTAACATCTAATGAATCTGGGAGTTTTTTATAGAGGCCTAAATGAGCTGACAAGCTTCAGCTGGCCTCATCAACTCCCTGTCTGCACGACGCCCAGCCCTCTCCCTAGAGGTATGAGTCATCAATGAGCCCACTAGTCTCAGCTGGGCTTATACAACTCTCCACCTAGCTGTATAAGTCAGCGTAAAGCCTGAATCTGGGCGAAATATATCTACCCCCCTGGATGCAACCAGGTGACTTTACCTTCCTGCTGTCACAATATATATATATATATATATACAGTTGTGGTCATAAGTTTACATACCCTGGCAGAATTTATGATTTCTTGCCCATTTTTCAGAGAATATGAATAATAACAGAATTTTTTTTCTTTCACTCATGGTTAGTGTTTGGCTGAAGCCATTTATTATTAATTAACTGTGTTTACTCTTTTTAAATCATAATGATAACAGGAACTACCCAAATGACCCTGATCAAAAGTTTACATACCCTGGTGATTTTGGTCTGATAACATGCACACAAGTTGACACAAAGGGGTTTGAATGGCTATTAAAGGTAATCCTCACCTGTGATCTGTTTGCTTGTAATTAGTGTGTGTATAATAGGGATGAGCCGAACACCCCCCAGTTCGGTTTGCATCAGAAC
Organism: Rana muscosa; assembly: GCA_029206835.1. Taxonomy (NCBI): domain Eukaryota; kingdom Metazoa; phylum Chordata; class Amphibia; order Anura; family Ranidae; genus Rana; species Rana muscosa. The sequence continues at coordinate 997,312,702 of CM055116.1, forward strand.
ATGCGAACAGGCAATACATTTGTTTGAACATCCGAACACCGTTAAAGTCTATATGGGACTCGAACATGAAAAATCTAAAGTGCTAATTTTAAAGGCTTATATGCAAGTTATTTTCATATAAAGTGTTTGGGGACCCGGGTCCTGCCCCAGGGGACATGTATCAATGCAAAATAACCTTTTTAAAACGGCCGTTTTTTTCTGGAGCAGTGATTTTAATAATGCTTAAAGTGAAACAATAAAAGTGCAATATTCCTTTAAATTTCGTACCTAGGGGGTGTGTATAGTATGCCTGTAAAGTAACGCTTGTTTCCTGTGCTTAGAACTGTCCCTGCACAAAGTGTAATTTCTGAAGGAAAAAAAGTAATTTACAAGTACTTGCGGCTATAATGAATTGTCGGCTCCCGGCAATACAGAGAGAAGTCATTGAAAGTGATTGATAAAAAAAAAAAAAAAATGCGTGGGGGTCCCCCCAAATTCAATTACCAGGCCCTTCAGGTCTGGTATGGATATTAAGGGGAACCCTGCATCAAATTTAAAAATAAATTACGTGGGGTTCCCCCCAAATATCCATACCAGACATGAAGGTATGGATTTTAAGGGGAACTCCGCCCAAAATAAAAAAATGGCGTGGAGTTGCCTCCAAAAATCCATACCAGACCCTTTATCCGAGCACGCAACCTGGCAGGCCGCAGGAAAAGAGGGGGGGACGAGAGAGCGCACCCCCTCCTCAACCATACCAGGCCACATGCCCTCAACATGGGTAGGATGCTTTGGGGGTCTGTGACCCCTCAAAGCACCATGTCCCCATGTTGATGGGGACAAGGGCCTCATCCCCACAACCCTTGCCCGGTGGTTGTGGGGGTCTGCGGGTGGGGGGGCTTATCAGAATCTGGAAAACCCCTTTAACAAAGGGGACCCCCAGATCCCGGCCCCCCATGTAAATTGGTAAGGGGTACATTGTACCCCTACCATGTCACAAAGAAAGTGTAAAAAATTGTAAAAAAACACACAGTCACCGTTGGGATAAGTCCTTTATTAAAAAAAAAAAAAAAAAAGATTCCAGCGGTGGTAATCCACTCTTGGTCTCCACTCCAATGCTGTCGGTATCCTGCGATGGATGATCTCCTCTCCAGGTCCAGGCTCCAGTGATGAGATGTCCAGCGCAGTGAGGAACAGCATCCTGTCTGACAGGTCTGATGCAACGGAAACCTGCGTTACATCAGAGGGGGGCGGGTCACCCGCACGTTACTGGGAAAGCCGGGTTTCCCCTTGCGTCAGAGGGGGACGGGGTCACGTGACGGGTGGCCCTGTCCTCAGCTACATACGAGACCTGTCAGGCTGCCGCAACGTTATTCCCGGAGTGTCTTCGGTGGAGACAGGATGCTGTTTCTCGCTGCGCTTGACATCTCATCGCTGGAGCCTGGACCTGGATAGGAGATCATCCATGGCAGGATACCAACGGCGTTGGAGTCGAGACTGAGAGTGGATTACCACCACTGGAATCTTTATTTTATTTTTATTTTTTTATTTTTAATAAAGGACTTATACCAACGGTATCTGTGTGTTTTTTTTTTTTTTTTTACACTTTCTTTGTGAAATGGTAGGGGTATAATGTACCCCTTACCAATTCACATAGGGGGGGCGGGATCTGGGGGTCCCCTTTGTTAAAGGGGTCTTCCAGATTCCGATAAGCCCCCCACCTGCAGACCCCCACAACCACCGGGCAAGGGTTGTGGGGATGAGGCCCTTGTCCCCATCAACATGGGGACATGGTGCTTTGAGGGGTCACAGACCCCCAAAGCATCCTCCCCATGTTGAGGGCATGTGGCCTGGTATGGTTTAGGAGGGGGGGCACTCTCTCATCCCCCCTCTTTTCCTGCGGCCTGCCAGGTTGCCTGCTCGGATAAAGGGTCTGGTATGGATTTTTAGGGGGAACTGCACGCCATTTTTTTTTTATTTGCCGAGGAGTTCCCCTTAAAATCCATACCAGACCTGAAGGGTCTGGTATGGATATTTGGGGGAAACCCCATGTCATTTTTTTTTTAATTTGACGCAGGGTTCCCCTAATTTTCATACCAGACCTGAATGGCCTGGTAATTGAATTTGGGGGGACCCCCGCACATTTTTTTTTTTTATCAATGACTTTCAATGACTTTTCTCTGTATTGCCTGGAGCCGACAATTCATTATAGCCGCAAGTACTTTTAAATGACTTTTTTTCATTTAGAAATGACATTTTGTGCAGGGACAGTTCTAAGCACGGGAAACAAGCGCTACTTTACAGGCATACTATACATAAACCCTAGGTACGAAATTTAAAGGAATATTTCACTTTTATTGTTGCACTTTAAGCATTATTAAAATCACTGCTCGCGAAAAAGCGCCCGTTTTTAAAACTTTTTATGACAATAACTTTTCGAATTTGCCGCGAACACCCCAAATTGTCAAACAGGCAATGTTCGACTCGAACATGAGTTTGACTCGAACTCGAAGCTCATCCCTAGTCTATGACTTTCTGGACTCCTGACAGACCCTTACATCTTTCATCCAGTGCTGCACTGACATTTCTGGATTCTGAGTTATGGGGAAAGCAAAAGAATTGTCAAAGGATCTGCGGGAAAAGGTAGTTGAACTGTATAAAACAGGAAAGGGATATAAAAAGATATCCAAGGAATTGAGAATGCCAGCAGTGTTCAAACTCTAATCAAGAAGTGGAAAATGAGGGCTTCTGTTGAAACCAAACCAAAGTCAGGTAGAGCAAATTAAATTTCAGCCACAACTGCCATGAAAATAGTTCAGGATGCAAAGAAAAACGCACAAATAACTTCAGGGGAAATACAGGACTCTCTGAAATCATGTCTCGTGGCTGTTTGAAGATGCAAAATAAGGAGGCACTTGAAGAATGATGGGCTGAATGGCTGAGTCGCCTGAAGAAAGACATTACTATGCAAACTGGAGTGACCATCTCAGTCTCCTGACATAAATATCATTGAGCCACTCTGGGGGATCTCAAACGTGCAGTCATACAAGACAGCCCAAGAATTTACAGGAACTGGAGGCTTTTTTCCAAGAGGAATGGGCAGCTTAACCATCTGAGAAGATAAAGAGCCTCGTCCACAAATACTACAAAAGACTTTAAAGTGTAAGTAAACGCTAATATCATTTTCAGCCAAGGAAGCTGCCATCTTTGCTTCTGTTTAATCTACAACTGCCATGATGCTGCACATGTGATCAGTTTGGACACCAGCTATTGGATGGCTTGTGTTAGAGAAATTAGAAATTATACTTTAAATGTCAACTATGAATATGCATATTAATATGACTATATCTTCTAAAGTTAAAATGTTTGCTTTATATAACTCTATTAATACTTAAATATGCTGAATAAGCTCTAATAGCCCTAATTACTGGAATAAGTCATATGACCATATTCTATTGTGCAAAGATGTGCTGACTCTTACATCTGTCAAACATGGGCTGCGAACCATGAGATAATTTATGTATCCATTGTATGAAATATCCTGTCATAAGGTGTAGGCTGAAAAAGGATATTTCCCTATTTCCTGCTGACGTCAGAATAAAGGTTGAAATTATACATGGTCAGGACGTTACGAGCAGGAAAAGGGAAGGTTTAAGGGTTATAAAAGCAGAATGTGAATCTATGACAGGCAGAAATGGATCTCTGAAGCAGAAAATATACATTTAACCATTTCTCTTGCATATGCAATAAAATATCTTGACTTGTAACGAGAGTTGGTCCGAAATTACTTGACAGCTTGACAGTTTGGTTGAGAGCACAACCAATGGGAGCGTTACATTTCCGGCATGTGCCGGAAATGAAACTGTTTTATGGATGGGTTTACTTCTGCTTTAAGCTGTCATTGATGTTAAAGGGGGCAATACACGGTATTAAGAACTGGGGTGTGCAAACTTTTGATCAGGGTCATTAGGGTAGTTTCTGTTGTGATTATGATTTAAAAAGTGTAAACACAGTTGATTGATAATAAATGGCTTCAGCCAAACACTAACCATGAGTGTAAGAAACGTTTTTGTGTTATCATTCATATTCTCTGAAAAATGGCCAAGAAATCATAAATTCTGCCAGGGTATGTAAACTTATGAGCACAACTGTGTGTATATATATATATATATATATATATATATATATATATATATATACATATATATTAGATAGAAGACAAAAAGATAAAATAGATAGATCAGGGTCTAATCTACGTTACTGTAACTGCACCATTGTTTTAAACATGCTTACATGGTAGTCTATGCTGCCTTCAAATTTTTTACCTCTGTCCATATCACTGTGATGTTTGTTTTTGTTTTCTTATTGTCCATACCTAAATTATGAGCTGGTTTTATCTTTATAGTCATGATGATCTCCTGCTCTCTTGCTTTATCTTATAGTCTGTTTTTGGTGTGAGAAGTTCGTTCTGTCAGCCATGTGTTCCTCCTATGCAATCCTGACTGATTATTTGGCAATAATACCCCTACCCAACTCAGTATAAATTTAGGCCTTGTCTAGGGGATGTCCAGGCAGGGGTTTGCCCAGCCAGGGATTGCATTGGCAACTATCATCTTGGATAAAGTATTGCACTTCAGCTCAGCACTTCAGTGAATGCACCAAGTGAATATCCACAACAGACTTCTGCAGAACAATAAACAGACTACAGGTGACATTATTCTCCATCAAACTTTCATCTCTCATCCAGGCTTCCTTTCATTCTCACCACTCTTTTCCTTCTCACAGTTACATCCTTAAATTCTCTCTCCTTCACTCATCTTCTCCACCCCACAGCTTATATATATATCACCCTCACTCCTGTCCTCAACTTATTACTGCAGGTATCAGCTCCTGCTAATTCTGAACCCATATACCAATAAAACCTGCAGTGTCCCCCCACATAAGTCACACTACCATATCACCTCTCTCACCCTTCTGCTTCTCCTAACTTCTGGAGATATTTCCCCAAATCCTGGACCACCATCAATTAACTTCGGCCAACATACCCAGCACCCTCCATCCTCTGATAGCAGCCGCAATCCACACAATCTCTTTTCTATTCCTCTTCAGCCTTGAACCAGCCTCCCCCTCTCCTGTGCCCTTTGGAATACCCGCTCTGTTTGAAACAAACTCACCACCGTTCATGACCTATTTATCACAAACTCACTGAACCTACTTGCAATTACTGAGACCTGGATTCAAGAATCTGACCTCCCTTCTCCTGCTGCTCTCTCCTATGGTTGCCTCCTGTGGACTCACTCTCCCTGGCCTAGTGGACGGAAAGGAGGTGGTGTTGGAATCCTCCTATCCCCTCAAAGCACTTTTCAGGTTCTTCATCCGCCCCCCTCTCTGTCCCTCTCCTCATTTGAAGCTCACTGTATTCGTCTATTTTCTCCAGTTTCATTGAGAATTGCTGTGATCTATCGGCCCCCTGAAACGGTATCAGGCTACCTTGATGACTTCTCTGCCTGGCTACCCTACTTTCTCTCTTCTGAAATTCCAACAATCATTCTTGGTGACTTCAACATCCCTGTTAATCGTAACACTCCCGCTACTTCTAAACTGCTAAGCCTAACCTCCTCTTTTGACCTAAAACAATGGACTCACGCTTCTACTCACTCTGTTGGCAACTGCCTTGACCTCATATTCTCCTACCTATGCACTCCGCACAACCTCTCCAATATTCCTTTTCCTGTCTCTGATCACCACCTTATTAGTTTTACTCTCTCCCTGTCTGCCTCCTCCTTGCCTTCCATCTACCAAACTATTACCCGTAGAAACCTTCGCCATCTTAACTCTTCTCTTTTTTTTTCTGCTACAGATGACCAAAACTCATCCTTATCTTGCCCTAACTTGGTCACTTATGTCTACAACAGTTCACTGTCATCCACCCTGGATACATACGCCCCCCTCACTACACACAGAATCAGGCCCTGACCGCTGCAACCCTGGCAGACAGACAATACCAGAAGCCTCAAAAAATGTAGCCATGCTCTTGAGCATCTGTGGCGTAAGACTTTGGCCCCTTTCACACGGGACGGATCAGTCATGATCCGCCCCGTGAACCTCCGCTTGCTCAGCTGGGATCACTCCGTTGATCCCCGCTGAGCCAGCGGATGACTGGGCGGTCCCCGCACACTGTGCATGGACCGCCTTGTCAGAGCACCGCTCTCCCCTATGGGGGATCGGATGATGACGGACCATAGAGTCCGTTGTCATCCGATCCGCAGACAGATGGAAAAATAGGGTTTTCCTCCGTCACACTTTGGTGGATCGGAACGGGTCGGATGTCAGCGGACATGTCACCGCTGACATCCATGGCTCCATAGGGGTACATGGAGCATCCATTCAGGTCCGCCTAAAAAACTGACAGGCGGACCTGAACGGACTGTCCATGTGAAAGAGCCCTAAGTCACAGCAAGATTTCAGCCAATATGAATCTGCCCTCCAAAAATACCATTCCTGCCTCCACACTGCCAAACAGATTTACTTTATCTCTCACATTAACACCATCTCACGCAGTCCCCGTTAACTCTTTTCTACCTTCACCACTCTACTTCGTCCTCCATTACCTCCACCCACTAACCTACTCACTCCCCAGGAGATTGCTAATCACTTCAAAAATAAGATTGAGATAATTTGTCATGAGATCTCCGCTCTACAGATATCTCCCTCACTCTACACTCCTTGTCCTCCTGCACAATCAATACTTCCCTCTTTTAACCCAGCTACTATAGAGAAAGTCGCTAAACTTTTTTCTAATGGCCACCTAACATCCTACCCCCTGGACCCTGTTCCTTCTCAAATACTACAATCACCATCTGACTCTATCCTACACTCTTTAACTCATATCTTCAACCTCTCACTCTCTACTGGCATCTTCCCTAACCCTCTAAAACATGCGCTAGTCACTCCCATACCAAAAATGGCCTCACTAGACCCCACCAATCTTAACAACCTAAGACCCATCTCTTTACTTCCTTTTGCCTCCAAACTCCTTGAACGTTTAGTCTACAACCGAGTGAGCGACCACCTCATTGAGAATAACCTTCTTGATCCCCTTCAGTCTGGATTTTGCCCACAGCACTCCACAGAAACTGCCCTCCTAAAACTCACAAACGACTTACTAACAGCCAAAACCAACAGTCATTATTCCGTACTCTAAAGCCCTGTACACATGATCGGATATCCTATGGATTGTAATCCGATGTTTTTTTCCATCGGAAATCTGATGAAACTGTCTTCCATCAGTCTTGCCCACACACCATCAGTCAAAAAACGGACCGTTTCAAACGCGGTGACGTAAAACACTCCGATAAGCCAAGAAAAATTAAGTTCAATGCTTCTGAGCATGCTTCGACTTGATTCTGAGCATGCGTGGGTTTTTTATCCGATGGATTTCCACACAGACGATCGGATTTTGCTATCGTTTTTTTTCCCATCGGATAAATTTAAAACATGTTCTATTTTTTCACACCGATGGAAAAAAGACCGATCGGGCCCAAACACGATCGGTTTGTCCGATGAAAACAGTCCATCGGACTGTTTTCATCGGTACAACCGATCGTGTGTACACGGCTTCACTCTTGGACCTTTCCTCTGCCTTTGATACAGTTGACCACCCCCTCCTCCTCAAAAAACAAAATTTGCTTGGTCTCCATGGCTGCACTCTTCGTTGGTTCGAGTCTTACCTATCTCATCGCACCTTCAGTGTCACTTACAACTCCACTTCCTCCTCTCCAACTCCTCTTACCGTTGGGGTCCCCCAAGGTTCTGTCCTTGGACCTCTGCTATTCTCGATCTACACATCCTCCCTGGGTCAGCTGATAGCCTCCCATGGCTTCCACTACCACTACCATCTATATGCTGATGACACCCAAATCTATCTCTCTGCCCCTCAGCTTACCCCATCAATCTCCTCAATAGGGATGAGCCGAACACCCCCCGGTTCGGTTCGCACCAGAACATGCGAACAGGCAAAAAATTTGTTCGAACACGCGAACACCGTTAAAGTCTATGTGACACGAACATGAAAAATCAAAAGTGCTAATTTTAAAGGTTAATATGCAAGTTATTGTCATAAAAAGTGTTTGGGGACCCGGGTAAAAAAATGCGTGGGGGTCCCCCCAAAATTCCATTACCAGGCCCTTCAGGTCTGGTATGGATATTAAGGGGAACCCCGAACCAAAATAAAGAAAAACATGGGGTCCCCCCCAAATTCCAGGTCTGGTATGGATATTAAGGGGAACCCTGCACCAAAATTTAAAAAAAAATGGCGTGGGGTCCCCCCCAAAAATCCATACCAGACCCTTCAGGTCTGGTATGGATTTTAAGGGGAACCCCGCACCTAAATAAAAAAAAAGGCGTGGGGTCCCCCCAAAAATCCATACCAGACCCTTATCCGAGAACGCAACCTGGCAGGCTGCAGGAAAAGAGGGGGGGACGAGAGAGTGGTCTCCACTCCACACAAAACCCCATGACGTACGAGGGGGCGGGTCACCCGTCACATCATAGGGTAAGCCCTGTCTTTCCCCGCTTGCCGGGGAAAAGCCAATGATGTAGGTGGGGTCCCGCCTAGGTCATTGGCTATTCCCTGGCAAGCAGGGAAAACTGGGGCTTACCCTATGATGTGACAGGTGACCCCGCCCCCTCGTATCGTCATGGGGGTTTCGTGTGAAGTGGAGACTGGAGGTGGAGGAGTCAGCAGCATCGCTGGACATCGGATCACTGCGGGACTTAGAGAACAATGCTGGACAGACTGGATTACATCGCTGAAATGTTTTTTTATTTTCTTTTTTTCTTTTTTTAATAAAGGACTTTCTTAACTGAGTCTGTGTGTTTTTTTACAATTTTTTACACTTTCTTTGTGAAATGGTAGGGGTACAATGTACCCGTTACCAATTCACATGGGGGGGTGGAATCTGGGGGTCCCCTTTGTTAAAGGGGGCTTCCAGATTCCGATAAGCCCCCCCGCCCGCAGACCCCCACAACCACCGGGCAAGGGTTGTGGGGATGAGGCCCTTGTCCCCATCAAAATGGGGACATCCTCCCCATGTTGAGGGCATGTGGCCTGGTACGTTTCAGGAGGGTGGGGGTGCTCTCTCATCCCCCCTCTTTTCCTGTGGCCTGCCAGGTTGTGTGCTCGGATAAGGGTCTGGTATGGATTTTTGGGGGACCACACACCATTTTTTTTTAATTTTGGTGTGGGGTTTCCCTTAAAATCCATACCAGACCTGAAGGGCCTGATATGGAATTTGGGGGGGACCCCCATGCTTTTTTCTTTTTTTTTTGGTTTGGGGTTCCCCTTAATATCCATACCAGACCTGAAGGGCCTGGTAATGGAATTTTGGGGGAACCCCCAGGCATTTTTTTTAAATTTTGGTTCCCTGCGCAAAATGTCTCTGTATTGCTGGGGACCCGGGGATTCACTATAGCCGCTAGTGGTTTTAAATTACTTTTTTTCCTTCAGAAATGACATTTTGTGCAGGGACAATTCTAAACATGGGAAACATGTACTGCTTTACAGGCATACTTTAGACACCCCTAGGTACCAAATTTAAAGGAATATTTCACACTTTTATTGTTTCACTTTAACCATTATTAAAATGACTGCTCCCAAAAAAATGGCCGTTTTTAAAACTTTTTTTGCATTGATACATGTCCCCTGGGGCAGGACCCACGTCCCCAAACACTTTTTATGACAATAACTTGCATATTAACCTTTAAAATTAGCACTTTAGATTTCTCCCATAGACTTTTAAAGGGTGTTCCACGGCTTTTCGAATTTTCCGCAAACACCCCAAATTGTTTGCTGTTCGCCGAATGGGCGAACAGCCAATGTTCGAGTCGAACTCATGTTCGACTCGAACATAAAGCTCATCCCTACTCCTCACGCATCACTGATTTACTAACAGACATATCAGCCTGGATGTCAAACCACTTCTTCAAACTGAATCTATCTAAAACTGAGCTCTTAATATTTCCTCCCCCATGTGCCCTTTCCCCTGACCTCTCTATCAAGATCAATGGCACATCTATCAGTCCGTCCCCACATGCCAGGGTGCTAGGGGAAACCTTAGACTCTGAATTGTCCTTTCAGGCCCACATCCAATCCCTGTCCAAATCATGCCGCCTTAGCCTCCGCAACATTTCCAGAATACGCCCCTTTTTAACTAATGACACCACCAAGCTTCTAATTCACTCCCTGGTCATCTCTCGCCTCGACTACTGCAACTCCCTCCTCTTTAGATTACCTTTACATAAACTATCCCGCCTTCAGTCCATCATGAATGCCATTGCAAGACTCATCCCCCTATGAACCATTTAGTGTCCTCCACCCCTCTCTGCCAATCCCTCCACTGGCTTCCACTCACCCAACGAATAAAATTCAAAGTACTAACAATAACTTACAAAGCCATCCACAACTCGGCCCCCAGCTACATCACTAACCTAGCCCCAAAATACCAACCAAGCCGCTCTCTTCGGTCCTCCCAAGACCTCCTGCTCTCTAGCTCCCTTGTCACCTCCTCCCATGCTCGCCTCCAGGATTTCTCCAGAGCCTCTCCCATTCTTTATAACTCCCTACCCCAATCTGTCCGACTGTCCCCTAATCTATCCATATTTAGACGATCCCTGAAAACTCTTCTCTTTAAAGAAGCCTATCCTGCTTCTAAGTAACACTTTTTACTTCCTCCATCAGCTCATTCCCCACAGCTATTACCCTTTGTATCAATTGACCCTCCCTTTTTAGATTGTAAGCTCTAATGAGCAGGGCCCCATGATTGCTCTTGTATAAAATTGTAATGTAACTGTAATGTCTGCCTTTATTTTGTTAAGCGCTGCACAAACTGTTGTCGCTATATAAAACCTGTATAATAATAATAATAATATCAGAGTCATGGTTGGGGTCAAAGGTTAGGGTCAATGTGTTTTAGGTAGGAATAAAAAACAAAGCAAAACAAAATAAAATGCACACTACTGTTTCTTGGCCCTACTATGTGTACAAACAATATACACGTATGGTATTGCTGTAAATATCAGGAGTAGGAGCATTTATTTATTTTTCCAAAGTAGTGGCAGGAACTATACAGCATTTTTTTGAGGGGGAGGGGGGACATTTTTTTGTTGTTAATAAAAAAAAAACAAGAGATAACAATTACCATTTACCACCAAACGAAGGCCCGAATTATCCTGAAAAAAAAAAACAGGCATAATTTACCTGGATACACTAAGAAGTCTACTTATAAATCATAAATCGGATAAATGTCAAATAATTTTATCCATGCTGCAGAAATGCTTGCCATACTTTCTCTAAAAGAATAGTCCCTGTGATCATCAACTTGATCTAGTTTCTAGAAAGCGGTGTTGTTTTCTGAAACAAATCAAATATATGTGTTGTGCTATCTCTTTAAACTCTTAATGATCATGTATGAACAACAATCAGAAATTGACAATTAAGAAAGAAATAAAAATCACAGCTACCGTGTCATAAAAAAACACACAAACAAAATAGGTGAACAACAATCAGAAATTGACAATAAAGAAATAAAAATCACAGCTTAAGTGTCATAAAAAAACACACAAACAAAATAGTGACATAAAAGTCCATAATTGTTGACAAACGCCATGCTTCAAAGCTTGTGACTTATGTTTAGAGAATAATCCTCCAGATGCTCCTCCACTATTACATCATGGAGATCCTGCCAGAAGCAGGCGTCCCGGTCTTCCTGATTCTCGGTTGCGCGCGCTCCGCCCTGCAGGTGGCGCCAGAGGTGCTATTTAAACCTGTCAATCGCAGACAGTCCCTGCTGTCTGCTCTACAGCGTTGAGTACCTGAAAACCTGATCTGAAGACTTACCTGTGTTTGACCCGGCCTGCCTGTGACTTCTCCAGTTTTCTGCCTGCATCCGACCCCTGGCTTGTTGTGACCTCTCCTCTGTCTGATCCCTCTGTACCCTGCTGCCGGCTTGTCTGACCAATCTCACTGTTCCTGGTTCCGGTCCAGTCTGCTAAGCTGATCCAGTTTGCTGAGTTCCTATGTTCCTGGTTCCGGTCCAGTCTGCTAAGATGATCCAGTTTGCTGAGTTCCTGTGTTCCTGGTTCTGGTCCAGTCTGCTAAGCTGATCCAGTTTGCTGAGTTCCTGTGTTCCTGGTTCCGGTCCAGTCTGCTGAACGATTCCAGTTTGCTGAGTGTTCCTGATTCCAGTTCTACCTGCTGTGCTCCAGTGTGCCTACCAAGTCTGCGGAACTACCTTAACCTTGGTTGATCCTGCCAGGCACTTGTACCCCTCCTACCTCCGCGCCTGCTGTTACCTTACCAGGGGCCGCTGGTGGGAGCCGTAAGGGAGGCCTTCCTCTGCAAGTCCGGGCTCATCACCGCCAGGTACGTGACAGTAGCAGACAGCCATGTCTGAGCCCGAGCAGGGAGCCTCACCTATGGAGGAACTATGTCGGCACCTGGCAGGATTGGCTGAAGCGGTCAAGAACCTCCAGCAAGGCTACACCCATCTGGAAGAACAAGTGCGGGTCCTCTCCAACCCCTCTGGAGCCCAAGGGGGGTCCCATACCTCTACCTCCACTGCTCGGACAGGATCCTCACCCACAGTTGTCATGCTTCCTCCGGAACCCAGGGTCCCTACACCCGAAAAATTCTCCGGGGATCGAAGCAAGTTTAGGGCTTTTCGTAATTCCTGCGAACTCTACTTCGCCCTGCAGCCTCGCACCTTCTCCTTGGAAGCCACCAAGGGGGGCTTTGTGATGTCCCTGCTTTCCGGAGACCCTCAGAGCTGGGCCCACCATCTCTTGGAACGGAAAGATATGGCGTTAAACAACCATACTGCCTTCTTCGACGCCATGGCTCAGCTATATGAAGATTCCCAGCTCTCAGTAACCGCATAGACCGCCTTGCACACCCTTCAGCAGGGGCGCAGAGCAGCAGAGGACTACGTAGCGGAATTTAGACGGTGGAGCGCAGATAGCAGTTGGAACGACGCTGCCCTCCGCCATCAGTTCCGCATAGGTCTTTCCGACCCTCTGAAGGACGAGCTCGCTAGGGTTGGCATACCACCAACCCTGAATTCACTAATTGACTTAAAAATCCAGATCGACCGACGTCTCAGGGAACGAAGGGCTGAGAGGTCCACAGGCTTCTCCCGCCCGACCTGGATGCTTCCCCGGGCTCCCAGCCATCTGCACCCAGCACCTGTTGCACCTCCAGCCGCTACATCTGATATACCCGAGCCCATGCAGCTCGGAGTGCTTCGTCCTTCCCTCACCCAAGAGGAACGCCAACGTCGCCGAGTGAACAATTTGTGCCTGTACTGCGGGGAACCCGGCCACTTCGTTAGAAATTGTCCCCTGAAACTTCATAAGTGTCTTTCAGTATCTTCTGACACTACCAACCCACAGGCCAAGTCCACATCCCACCTTGCTCTCTCTGTCTCGTTACAGCTCCCAGGAAGGACTCTGCAAGTGCCCGCCATTATTGATTCCGGGGCTTGCAGCTGCTTTATGGACTCAGCCTTTGCCATCAAGCACCAGATCCCTCTTGTCACCAAGACCCATGGACTATGTGTGCATTTGGCTGATGGGTCCATCATTAAGTCTGGACCAGTGGTCCAAGAGACCGCCCCTTTACCCGCTACCATCTCCACCATCTCCGGAACCCATCAAGAATACTTACGCCTGGACATTATCTCTTCCCCATTGTTCCCTGTGATCCTCGGTATACCTTGGCTACAGGTCCACAACCCTACCATCAACTGGGCCACGGGGTTGGTGACCTTTTATTCTCCTTAATGCCAGCAATCCTGCGGGTCACTCAAAACCCCTGGGCCGGCCACCCTCTTATGTATCAATACGGAGGCTGGAATACGGCAATCCATCCCTGAGGTCTACCATGACTTTCTTGATGTGTTTAGCAAACAAGGGGCAGAGACTCTACCACCTCATCGGGCCTATGATTGCCCCATTGACCTACTTCCCGGAGCGGCAATTCCGTTTGGCAGGATCTTCCCGTTAACAGAGGTAGAACAGGGGGCACTAAAAGACTATATCAATGAAAACCTACAGAAAGGGTTCATTCGTCCGTCTACATCTCCAGCCGGTGCAGGCATCTTTTTCATAGAGAAGAAGGATCATACCCTTTGACCCTGTGTGGACTATCGTGAATTAAATAAAATCACAGTAAAAAAAACGCTACCCTCTCCCCTTGGTACCGGAACTATTTCAGAGACTGGGAACAGCCATAATTTTTACCAAACTTGATCTCCGCGGAGCCTACAATTTGGTCCGCATCAAGGAGGGGGATGAGTGGAAGACCGCTTTCCGCACCCAATTCGGACATTTTGAGTACCGGGTAATGCCCTTCGGGTTGTGCAACACCCCTGCCACTTTCCAGTATTTCATTAACGATGTACTCCGGGACTTCCTAGATCTATTTGTCATTGTCTACCTGGATGATATACAAATTTTTTCTTCCTCCCTTGATTCCCACCGCAGGCACGTCAGAAGTATGTTGGCTCGGCTTCGCCAGCACGGCCTGTATGCGAAGGCCGAGAAGTGTGAATTTGAGCTGGAAAGTATATCGTTCTTGGGACTAATTATCTCCAGCGAGGGCATCAAAATGGACCCTCAAAAGATTGCTGCAATCCTGGACTGGCCAGTACTGGTGGACAAGAAGGGGATCCAACGTTTCGTTGGATTCGCCAACTTCTAGCGCAAATTTATCAGAGGGTTCTCAGCCATCATCGCACCCATCACCCAACTGACCAAACAAGGGATCCATTTCCACTGGTCCCCTGAGGCCCTGAAGGGTCTCTTTACCTCCGCCTCTATCTTGAAGCACCCAAATTCCTCATTACCGTTCGTTCTGGAGGTAGATGCCTCGGAAATTGCGGTAGGAGCAATACTGTCCCAAAGACAGGGGACCAGGGCCTTGCTCCACCCAGTAGCTTTTTTCTCTCACAAGTTATCTGCAGCAGAGAGGAACTACGACGTGGGGGATCGGGAATTGCTGGCGATCAAGTCCGCATTAGAGGAGTGGCGTTATCTGTTGGAGGGGGCTGCCCACCCGATTCTGATATTCACCGACAACAAGAACCTGGAGTACCTGAAGGCCGCGAAAAGACTAAAACCACGACAAGCCAGGTGGGCGCTTTTCTTCTCCCGGTTCTCCTTCCATGTCACTTACCGTCCTGGTTCCAAGAACATTAAGCCCGATGCCCTCTCTCGGATGTTCCATAAGTCTAAGGAAACCTCTCCTCCAGACACCATTCTTGCCCCTGGAAACTTCCTTCTGCTTCAGGAAGACCTACTCTCCCGGATCAAGCAAGCCTCCACTGGGCAGAGACCCCCCTCCGAACCGGAATTGCAGGCCAAAGATGGGCTGTTTTGGTACCAGAACAGGATCTATGTACCTGAAGAGCTGAGAATAACCGTACTGAAACTCTGCCACGACCATGCCCTTGCCGGGCACTTTGGCGCTGCCAAGACCACCGACTTGGTACAGCGTACCTTCTGGTGGCCTCGGCTCCGCGAGAACTGTAGGAAGTTTGTGGAGTCTTGTATAGTTTGTACCCGAAACAAGGGTTACAAATCCAAGGCCTGGGGACTACTGAGACCCCTACCCGTCCCAGACAGACCCTGGAAAATGCTGTCCATCGACTTTATCGTCGAGTTGCCTCCGGCTGAGAGTCACACCACTATCTTCGTGATAGTAGACCGTCTATCCAAGATGGCACATTTCATTCCCATGAAGGAGACTCCCTCAGCTCCCGAAACCGCACAGGTGTTCATCAGAGAGGTCGTCAGACTCCACGGGGTACCAGCCAATATTGTCTCCGACCGAGGGGTACAATTTACCTCCCGGTTTTGGAGATCCCTCTGCAAGGCTCTGGAGATAGAATTGTCACTTTCCTCTGCTTACCATCCCCAGACCAACGGACAGACTGAGAGGACTAACCAGACCCTTGAGCAGTACCTGCGCTGCTTCTCTTCATTCGCTCAGAATGACTGGGTTTCCCTGCTCCCATTGGCCGAGTTTGCCTATAACAACTCTACGCATTCCGCTACCAAGCAGTCCCCATTCTTCGCAAATTACGGTTTCCATCCTACATTCCTGCCCAATTCCCTTCCTGAATGTACGGTGCCCGCAGTCCAGGAAAAGTTGAACTTCTTTTTATCCAACAACCAACTTCTGCAGGAAACCATGACCAAGACTCAGGAACACAACAAGACGATTTTTGATAGGAAGAGACGGGGTGAATTAATGCTGGCACCCGGCGACCAAGTATGGTTATCCACTTTAAACTTGAGGATGGCATGCCCCTCTAAGAAACTGGGCCCCAAATTCTTAGGGCCGTTTCCTGTCAAAAGGAAAATCAATGAAGTGGCTTATGAACTGGAGCTCCCTGACTCCCTCAAGATCCATCCGGTCTTCCATGTATCTCTGCTGAAGCCTTCGGTTCCCAACCCATTTCCAGGCCAAAGTCCGGCTCTCCCTGATCCTGTCATTGTAGACGGGGAGGAGGAATTCGAAGTGGAAGCCATTATGGATTTTAGAAGAAGGAATAACCAGAACCAATTCCTGATTAAGTGGAAGGGCTACAGACCCAAAGAAAACTCTTGGGAGCCTGAGGAGAACATCCATGCTAGAAGCCTGGTGGAGTCCTTCAAGAGATCTCACCCTGATAAGTTTGCCCGGAGGGGCATCCGGAGGCTGCCCCTTGGGGGGGGCAATGTCATGGAGATCCTGCCAGAAGCAGGCGTCCCGGTCTTCCTGATTCTCGGTTGCGCGCGCTCCGCCCAGCAGGTGGCGCCAGAGGTGCTATTTAAACCTGTCAATCGCAGACAGTCCCTGCTGTCTGCTCTACAGCGTTGAGTACCTGAAAACCTGATCTGAAGACTTACCTGTG
Organism: Rana muscosa; assembly: GCA_029206835.1. Lineage (NCBI taxonomy): Eukaryota > Metazoa > Chordata > Amphibia > Anura > Ranidae > Rana > Rana muscosa. Next base: position 997,329,633 of record CM055116.1, read on the forward strand.
TTTGACCCGGCCTGCCTGTGACTTCTCCAGTTTTCTGCCTGCATCCGACCCCTGGCTTGTTGTGACCTCTCCTCTGTCTGATCCCTCTGTACCTTGCTGCCAGCCAGTTAACCGACCCGGCTTGTCTGACCAATCTCACTGTTCCTGGTTCCGGTCCAGTCTGCTAAGCTGATCCAGTTTGCTGAGTTCCTGTGTTCCTGGTTCCGGTCCAGTCTGCTAAGATGATCCAGTTTTCTGAGTTCCTGTGTTCCTGGTTCCGGTCCAGTCTGCTAAGCTGATCCAGTTTGCCGAGTTCCTGTGTTCCTGGTTCCGGTCCAGTCTGCTAAGCTGATCCAGTTTGCTGAGTTCCTGTGTTCCTGGTTCCGGTCCAGTCTGCTGAACGATTCCAGTTTGCTGAGTGTTCCTGATTCCAGTTCTACCTGCTGTGCTCCAGTGTGCCTACCAAGTCTGCGGAACTACCTTCACCTTGGTTGATCCTGCCAGGCACTCGTACCCCTCCTACCTCCGCGCATGCTGTTACCTTACCAGGGGCCGCGGGTGGGAGCCGTAAGGGAGGCCTTCCTCTGCAAGTCCAGGTACGTGACAAACTGTTACTAAGACAGTCAGACAAGTCTACTTATATAGACAGCTTACCATCACACACAGGAAGGCGGTGACCAGCTCCCTCTGGTGTGTAGATGATCAACTGCGTTGCAGCTCATTTTAACACTTGAATGCATCATGTGATAACAATCATGAGTAAACAACCTTTTGAGTATCAGCCGTATTATTCATACCTCAATTCTCAAAAAAAATAAATACAATAATTAATTTAAAGTAAATATAGTTAAAACTAATACATTTTCCACCTTTATTAAAACAATGGGTAAAAATGTAATAGAATAGTTAAAATAACAAAAAAAATAATCAACTGCTAAAAGTTTTAAATATTGTCCCCTTGGATATTATAAAAAAAAAAGAATGTCCTAATCTATATGTAGTCCCAAAAGATTATAGGTTTTCATTTCAAAAATATATTTTGTTTTCTTCTTAGAAATTTCTGTAACACGATTACTACCACACCAATGGTGTATGACCATATGAAAACCCACTATTCTCAAACTTATATATTCTTTTGAGTGATATGCAGCATAGTGGCAGAATAGATTGTGTCCCCTGAATCCTTTGGCAATATCAATAATATGTTTTGCCTATTTTGACCTGCAATGCCCTCTTGGTCCTTCCAATGTATTGCAGCCTGCATGGGCAATGCAGGAGATAGACAACATGAGTGTTGGAGCAGGTAATAAAGAAAATTATGTTGTATACCTTTTTTATTACCTCTGACTAGAAAGCTTTAGTCCTCACTGTATTTTTCCAACTGCTTTTACACTCGGGGCACATTTTACAAAGAAAAAAGCCTTTCAAACCTGAAAAAAGGACATTTGTTCTGGCTGATTTATTATATTGGGAGCGACCCTATCCTTCAAAGTTGGATCTTTTCTGAAAATGATAACTGGTTTAACTGGCAGCACAAGACCTAAAATCTTGTCACTTTTTAAAATATTCAAGTGTTACTTTAAAAGCATTTTTACACTAAAATGATGCTCTGAAAAAGTAGTAAGAAAGGACCACTGAAATTTGTTCATTTCTACATTTTTATTCTTAGGTGCTAACAGACCTTACTGGTCCGTCGGGGAAAATTTCTGTATGTCATTTTCCAATATTCCAATAATCATAGCCCTCTATCATGAACCTTTGTTTCAGGACTTCAGCCTGAATTTTGAAAACCTTTAGTTCTATGTAATTTCTATGCACTTGAAGGAATTGGCCCTTCAGAATTGCCTTAAAACCAAGCCAAATGATGACAGTTCTGTAGAGAGATATACCCATTCTAATTTGTTTTCTTAAAGAAGGTCTTAGTGAAAAGTTTTCCTTTTTTTTTTTGTATATGGTCAAAAAATAAATAAATATAAAAAAAAAAAATATATATATATATATATATATATATATATATATATTTGTCACGCTATAAGTGTGATTTTTTTTTATTTCTTTATTGTCAATTTATGATTGTTATTCACACGTGATTTTTCATAATTAAGAGTTTAAAGAGATAGCGCAACAAATTTATTTGATTCATACGTTTTTACATTGTTGGTGTTCAAACAATAGTAACCGCTTCTCTCTTTTTACTTTGTATATTCGCTTTCTGTAATATCTCATTAATCACATACACCGCATTCTCGCCACTAGATGGCGCTAACAATTATAGGGATTATTCTATTAGCGAAATTACAACTGGAATTCCTGCATTATGCATGTGTTTGACATTTGTTCGACAATTTTTTCAAAAATAGACCTCTAAGTAATTATCATTATATTTTGTACAGTTTTACTAACATATGCGTAAGTTGGAATAAAAATGAGAATTCATCTCTCTGGTTCACTTTCTGTATTGACCAGTTTTTGAGAACCCTAGTTATATGGTTTCTGACCACATTTTTCACAGTGCCTGTCTTTTATGATGATTCACTTACAGTCTCACCTGTATTAGAAACCCAGCCTCTTTGTCAATTCTCAATATCTTTTTATGTATACATAGGTCTTTTTAATACTACTAATGGTCTTGCATTATATAAGAATATCCCTCATCAATGGTCATATTGATGTGAAGTTTGACCCTGTTTGTCTCATATCTCAGATATGTTCTCTCTCTTTGTGTACCTTACTAACAGCATGCTAATTGTTTACATAACTGTTATTGTTTTGTACTTTCTTTGTATTAAGATAAGAAAACCAATAAACAGATTAAAAATTAGATTGCATTATTTGACAGAAATAATCCAGAAATATTGAACAGACTTGATGCACAATATGTAAGCAGAGATTGTGCTTGATCAGCTTAATCACTGTCCACAGAAATTGGGGAATGACAGCTCTGAACCAGGAAGTAATGTAATACAGATAAACATGAAAAAAATAAATAAATAGACACTACACATCAAAATTAGTATACTACAAATTTATTGAGCAGTAGGCTCAGATAGTACAAGCATATTCACCCAAACTATCCCCATGAATTCTAACAACCACCTGAAGCCAACCCTCCCCCCACACACCAGAGGACCCTAAACCACCCCACCAAAACTCAGAGGTAGCACTCGAAAACACTAGGTGTGGTGCTCCACCTTAAAGGCACAGTGGGCGAATGAGGCACCTGCACTAGGTGAGACAGAGATGCATACCTACCCAAATGAGGCTATCAAAATGTAACACATACCACTAAACCAGTCAGTCAAAATGGTCAGTCAATGGCAGGGAGAAAGGGCCCTATGGCTGCAATAGAAGCTCAGATATCATAAATCGATGTCCAGCTGCTGTGCTGGTAACATGAGATGTATAAAGGAACCTTGCATGTGACAGTCATTAGACTAAAACTGATAAGATAATCCGTGATGGTATGTGTGAGAGACCAGATATTCAGCAGTTAGATCTGCATAGAAGCATTCCTAGGGAGCATGCTGATAATAGAAGTTGGGGGGCTGGTAGAGGAGAGCGACAAGGCAGGGAGATTCCCAACAACAGCCAGATAACCTCAACCTGTCAGCAGTAACATCAGTGAGCACTCAATCCCACGTGTGGATATCATAAGTACTAACGGTCCTCCATTTATGCTCCCCTCCAGGTGAATAATGTCCACTCTGCTGTTCCCAAAAAACACAGCTCTCCTTAGTGTAATGAAATCCTTCCAAGATTCACATGCTATGCACTGTGCGCTGGTCAACTGCTCCAGTCGTGTATCACTGGTCTCTGAAGTCTTGATTGAGTCCTGCTAGATTCCAGATACTCCACTGCTGTGTGCCATGCACTATTCAACTGATCCAATAATAAGTGGCTGGTCTCTTCAATACACAGTCAGCTGATTTAGCCACAATGGAAATGCTTGAGCTCTCTGAAAATATGGGGTGGTCGGGCCAGATGACAAATAGGGGGGCCCAACCCCCCCATCTTTACAGAGAGCTCAAGCATTTCCATTGTGGCTCAATCAGCTGACTTGGGAGTAGTTTCCTTTGTGACATCACATCCACCTATCTCATTTCTGGGTGATGGAACATAAACCGGAAGTATCAAGAATCAAGGGAAGTGGCAGCCATATTGGAGTCCCTAAAGGTTATAATGGGATAATGTTTGACCTGTAAAGTTTTATTTAATGTGAGTACAATATTAAATGGTTTGGATTTTAGTCTTAATAAAATGTATTACACTATGGTACCTTGTTTTGACTTTTATCATTGGCATGGTCAGAGAATAACAATAAAAGGCTAGTGCTGCTGTAGAGGGAAGCAGAGAAAAGGCCATAAAGCAATGTGTGGAGGAGTGGAGCATGGTATAAGGCTGTTATAGACCCGCTTATTAGGGGGTCATTACATCTGGTGAGTGCATTTGATTTTGGGTGCAAGCACTGGTGGAGAGACAATACACTGTTGGTGATACTCCAGTGTATTGTAGTCCAAGTTTTGCCAGGAAGGAACATGGTGAAGGCACAAGAAAAGAGACTTTGTTACCTTTCACATATACTTCCCTGTGGGAATTTTGGAAGTGCTAAATTTGGTTTTAAGAAAAGACTTTCTATGATTATTTAACGAAACTTTTAAGTTTATTTGTAATACAATTTTTGTAAGAGCGGCACACTATATTATTTGATTTGTAGTTCATGGGTTACCTGGATGAGGGGGTAACCACAGTGGTTATTTTTCAGGTTACAGTAGCCTTTTTTTTTCCCCAGAAGCGCAGGATTGAAACAAATTCTTATTGTCAGGCAATTGTATATGTTGCATATAGTAAGCTCTAATGAGCAGGGCCCTCTGATTCCTCTTGTACCAAATTGTAATGTAATGCCGCGTACCCACGGCCGTACTTTGTATATATTGAATTTCGGACGGAAAAATAGAGAACCTACTCTCTATCTAAGTCCGTCGGAAATTCCGTCGGATTTTCCATCGGAAATTCCGACCGTGTGTACGCGGCATAACTGTAATGTCTGCCTTCATTTTGTTAAGCGCAGCGCAAACTGTTGGCGCTATATAAATCCTGTATAATAATAATAATACCTGTCACACCTGAGGAAGACAGTATAGCTGTAGGAATAGATACAAGGGATCCTATTAATTAAAGGCACAGTTGCCATTTACATAGCGATGAACTCCAAAATAAGCTTTATAAAAACCTCCAGAGAATGTTTGAATAGTTGTAGGAAAATAAATTACATATACAGTTTTCCTTTAAATGTATAACGTGTTTATAATAATTTATACTTTTAGTGTGAAAAAAAGAGATAATATTGCTTTTAGTCTGAATATCACAGAAGTGAAAAACTGAAAATCTTCATGCAATTTCAAAGTTTAACTTGCCCTTGAAAACTACTTTTTTGAAGTTAAAATGTTGACAGCATCTCCATTTAATTTGTGCAGTTTGCAGGCTTTGCTTTCCTTTTTTCTTATTCAGACAGATATGAAAGAGGAGCAGCCTCTCAATTTCTCAGATCTTTGCCCTGTGGGAATTTCCCTTTATTGTTTCATACCAGTAATGACTAGATATCTCTCTCCCTTTCTAAATCACATTCAGAAAGATTCTATAGGGTTTCATAACCTTTTCATGTTCTCAAAAGTATTACCAGGGCTAAAATCTATATCTTATATATTACTCCAGTCAATATAAAAAGGTAAAAAAAGGAAATGGTGAGTACAAAAATCAACATGGTCAAGAAGACGGGAGTGAAAGATGATCTATAATTTAACAATGCATACACAAAGCTGAACAAAGAGCAGCCAGACATCCCAGCTCTGTGATGTTGTATTTGAAGCTGCATCTCCTTTTGAAAGCAGGTTATGAAATGTACCAGTTGTAATAGTACATTTAAAAAATGATATATTGGCTGTCATCTTTAATTCTTTTATCCAGAATTGTTTAATTTGACAGATTTAATTTTAATGCAGTCACAATAACAAACATTGCAATGCTATTTTGTACAAAAGGCTATCATAAATGACCTTAGAGGTACTGCAGAAACTACTGTATTTATCGGCGTATAACACGCACCCTAACTTTAAGAGGGAAGTTTCAGGAAAAAAAACTTTCCACATCCCCCTGCGTATAACACGCAGGCACAGTTTACCCTCTATTTTCAGGGTAAAAAATTGAGTGTTATACGCCAATAAATACAGTATATCATGCCTAATACCTTGTATTTATTAACCACTTGCTTACTGGGCACATATACCCCCTTCCTGCCCAGGCGAAATTTCAGCTTTCGGCACTGTCACGCTTTGAATGACAATTGCGCGGTCGTGCGACGTGGCTCCCAAACAAAATTGACGTCCTTTTTTTCCCACAAATAGAGCTTTCTTTTGGTGGTATTTGATCACCTCTGCAGTTTTTATTTTTTGCGCTATAAACAAAGAAAGAGCGACAATTTTGAAAAAAACACAATATTTTTTGATTTTGCTATAATAAATATCCCAATTTTTTTTTTTTTATATTTTTTTCCTCAGTTTAGGCCTATACGTATTCTTCTACATATTTTTGGTAAAAAAAATCGCAATTGGCATATATTGATTGGATTTATAGCGTTTAGAAAATAGGGGGTCGTTTTATGGCATTTTTATAAAAAAATTTTTTTACTAGTAATGGCGGCGATCAGTGATTTTTTTCGTGACTGCGACATTATGGCGGACATAGCGGACACTTTTGACACTATTTTGGGACCGTTCACATTTATACAGCGAACAGTGCTATAAATATGCACTGATTACTGTGTAAATGTGACTGGCAGGGAAGGGGTTAACACTAGGGGGCTAGGAAGGGGTTAAATGTATGCCCCGGGAGTGATTACTACTGTGGGGGGAGGCGACTGACTGGGGGAGGTGACCGATCTGTGTCCCTATGTACAAGGGACACAGCATCGGTCTCCTCTCCCTGACAGGACATGGATCTGTGTGTTTACACACACAGATCCTTGTCTGTGTACCAGCCGTTCGCGGGTACCTGGCGGACATCGCGGCCACTAGGCACGCGCATCGGCATTACAGTGACGCACCGGGCACGTGCGCGCGCCCCCCAGTGGCCAGAGGAGTGGAGGCCATAAAAAGACGGCCTCCCGGCATTTAAGAGCCACCTTGCGGCCGTACATAGTCGTACGGCGGGCGCGAGGTGGTTAAAGACAAGCACATTGAAAATATTCTGATCAAATATCCTGGCTAGAGTCAGCTACTACTCTTGCATTTAAAGGAATAAATATTTAATAAGGTTGGCTCTAGTTGTGTATATATATATATATATATATACATATATATATTGTGAGGGGGTTAGCTCGGCAGCGGGTGTGTATGATCCCCTGGATGGGCTCCCCACACAAAAACAGGCCCAGCAGACGGAGGTTGTGGTTTTCAAGATCAAAAAGGTGCGGTTTATTTCTCTATTTACAGTGACAAAAAACACAGCAAAGCAAAAAGAAACATAAACAAAATAAACCCTGGTCAGCTTGACCTCTGACTAAACATGCAGGTTTCCTAACTAACAACTGGGATCAGCCTGGTGCTGTCCTAGTCCCTAAGTCCCTGGTTTAGTAAATGTCCAAACAAATAGCCACACAGGCTTTGTCTCACCGCACAGGGGTTCACTCTCCCTAGACAGTCCACACAGGTCTGGTTCCAGGCATGAGCAAACACCTAATGAAGCTGGGAGTTTTTATAGAGGCCTTAAACGAGCTGACAAGCTTCAGCTGGTCTCATCAACTCCCTGCCTGCACGACGCCCAGCACTCTCCCTAGAGGTATGAATCATCCATGAGCCCACTAGCCTCAGCTGGGCTTCATCAACTCTCTCCCTAGTTGTATGAGTCGGCATAAAGCCTGAATCTGGGAGAAATATACCTACCCCCCTGGATGCAACCAGGTGACTTTACCTTCCTGCTGTCACAATATATATATATATATATATATATATATATATATATATATATATATATATATATGTGTGTGTGTGTGTGTGTATATATATATATATAAACTGTATATGTGCCATTATTGTACTACAGTTTCTATAGAACTTTATGACCCAGTATTTACCATATCTCATCTGTACATAAATGAATGGTATAAAATTGGAAATAAACATACTAGTCTTTATTGGGTGCCTTTGCAAGAGTTAAGAATTCCTTATAGTGTTCAATTTGTGGTTGTGCAATATTAGTTTTACATATACTCTATATGTATAATGAGACTCATTTACATATTTATCAAATACTAAGTAAACAAGTCAGCACATCAAACAGTCTGAAATTTTAAATATGCAAATATTATATCAAAATAATGTAAAATATATAGGGGTTGATTTACTAAAACTGGAGAGTGCAAAATATGGTGCAGCTGTGCAAAGAAATCAGCTTCCAGGTTTTTTTTTGTCAAAGCTTGATTGAACAAGCTGAAGATAAAAGCTCATTGGCTAAAATGCACAGCTGCACCAAATTTTGCACTCTCCAGTTTTAGTAAATCAACCCCATGGTGTACAAAATAATGCATTATACAAATGTATAGTAGAGTGTACAAAAAGCACATAATACATACAGTAGCAGTACAAAAACTAGATACAAAAATGTACAGAGAATAAACACAGGCCACAATAATCCCTTGTACTTAGCTATACATAGGAAAAGAGAACCTGGGAGGTAAGCAAATATATAACAAAGTGGAGAGAGTGCATGTGTAACATTTACAATATCAGAACACAATAAGAGGGACATGTTTAAACAGCAAACACCTAGAAACAGTGAGGTGGGGTGCAACCAGAAATGTTTTTGGGTTACTTAATATGCCTCAGTGAAAATGTGTCAAAATGGCTCCAAACAGCCTAGCCCCACCTCTTCTCCCTGGCCAGTGTGACACCACGTTTGGAGCCAAAATTTGGACAGTTATGATGTTACTTTTGGTCTGCACAGCTTCAGCAAAAGGTTTCCAACCTCTGGGGACTTGGCAACTAGGGGTGGGACAACCCATACAGCGATGAGGGAGGCCAAAAGAAAGCTGTTATGTAGCAACTAAAGCAACACAAACACAATTTGCGTGCAAAATGAAGATATATCAAGAACATATGTAGAAGCAACAAGGAAAGAACTGTCCACGAGTTGGAACTATATGACAGGTCATAGTACACCACCTCACCACTTCATATCTGAGTAGATCAATAATATCAGAGGACAGATATCACATAATAACTGGCAGGTCCTTGTTTTCATTTCTACCTTTATTGCACAAACAGAGGAAGTCATAAAGTGTGTCTATAACACTCTTTAGAATTCCATTGTGCCCCTGCATGACAAATAATAGTGTGGGCAACATATTCATGTACCTTCTGTAAACACGTACATGAATTTGGGTCAAGCACCATGTCATTTTGGGTTAAGCTTCCCCATAAAACTGCCCACTGTCAGCATCACTGGTTGCTAGGAGGCTGTTGCTGTGAACTTGACAGTATCCTTATCCATTGACTGGTTAGGGGGGTAGTGATGGCAAATATGCCACCTGCTACACAGCGTACAGAGACAAGTAGTCTCTCCCTTGTGTACAAACTTACAGTAGATCTTAATTAGCTCCAGTTTCATTATCTATGGAATGGAAGTACTGTATTTATTTTTAAATCTAGTGCAGTAATAATGCCACTTTGTAAAAGTGGCACTAATAAGGACAACCTGAGTCTGTTGCATGTGTTAAAAAAAGCTATTGAAATGGGCGTGTTGTTAATTCTGGCACAGACCATTTTTACAAGCCATATTACCAGATTGGAATTGAAGTCCTAACTGTACATCTCCTGGCACTGAAAGTGCTTGCTCCTATCTTTAACACAATTTCAAGCCTCCCTCAATATGTTGCCTGAATACTATCAAAACTCCCCTGCTTCCAGATGTACAATACATTCCCCTTACCTCCTAGCATGCAATGCTTGGTGTTTGACTGACCACACATGTCCTCAAAGAATCCTGAGATATACTGGTCCAACATAAAAGCAGAGCCCTGTGCTAACTAAAACACTGATGGGTATTTACTGCCAACTGCAGGAGTATTAAACACCAGTATACATAATGAACCTGGAAAACCTTACCTCATTGACCAACTGCAGAGACTTCCAGGATTTCCAATATCCAGCCTAAATTCACCAGTAGCTGTTAATAGTAGAAACATCTTTCACAACACAGAGTACTAACCACTATACGATCACGGCCTAGAAACATCTTTCAATGCAAGTGAAAAACATAGCAGAGAGAAGGTGGTACAGTAAGGGTAAGTGGCATATATGGGAGGGATTAAAGCCTCAAGGGGGCTGGTCTTCAGTTTTCTATGTGCCTAGTGTGAATTTCTTCTGAATTCAGCAGTATAACCCACGGATGCTTATTGTCAAAATGCTTATTGTCAAAAGCAGTGTTTCTGAATGGAAAATAGAGAAGTCCCTAATTCTTCAAGTGTCACAGTGTAACAGGATGGACTTACACCAGCCAGTGCTAATCTTAGTTATAACACTTAAAATAATTGTTAATCTGAGTAAAATTTTACTGTTTCCTTCAGGACTTGACTCTGGGTCAAATCTTTTGAGACAGTGGCCAGCTGCTCAATAGTATTTTCAAAGTCAGGAAATCCAGTTGGGCACCCTGTACAAGTTATTCACATTCTGAGGATAACTGGGGAAGGGAAAACCTATTTTTCCATAGCGGGGTAACTGATATAACAGGTATTCCCTAAACACATGCAAGCAATTTCTTTGCAGCCCCATATTCCGGAATGGAATAACTGGATGCCTACAGGATTGCAGCGAAAGGAAAACATCACTTTACTTCCGCAAATATGTTATTAGGTGCAATCTCTGTCTCTCAATCCATAACATTAGGACCAATAAAGCTTAGCAGGAGTGTTCTGCAAAAGAAATGATCTAGAAAAATAATTTTTAAATATGACACAGATTCGTCCTATTACTAAGTTAAAGCACATAACTCTTTTCCTCAGTCCAGTCCAAAAACGAAATGCCCAAGCCATCAAATTCAAACCAACAACTAATCTCTTGTTTACACTACAATAACTGGAGGAAATATCAACAATCATATGATAGAGGGAACAATAATAATTAGGAGCATGAAAACAGGTGCATAATTTCTCCCTATTGAAGGGGTGGCAACAACAGGAACAAGAACAGAGAGAAACGAAGAAACGTGACCAATGGGGTAACCTGTTATGTTGGCTGTGATTAGGGATGAGCTTGATGTTCGCCCGTTCGCTGAACAGCAAACATTATGGGGTGTTCGGCGGAAATTCGAGCACCGCGGAATACCCCATAATGCACTGCGAGATCGTAGTGCATTGTTGTATGATGATTGGCCAAAGCATGCACCTGACCTGCATGCTTTGGTCAATCATGGCTCAGGGGGACTAAGTCCACACCCCACACTATATAAGGCTGCTTACATAGCGGCCGCGCATAGTGTTGGTGGTGTGGACAGAGAGATACCTTGAGTTAGATTAAGCAGGCAGGTTTTTTAGTTAGTGGCAGTGTATAGGATATATACAGTGGGGCAAAAAAGTATTTAGTCAGCCACCAATTGTGCAAGTTCTCCCACTTAAAAAGATGAGAGAGGCCTGTAATTGTCATCATAGGTATACCTCAACTATGAGAGACAAAATGTGGAAACAAATCCAGGCAATCACATTTTCTGATTTGGAAAGATTTTGTTTTGCAAATTATGGTGGAAAATAAGTATTTGGTCACCTACAAACAAGCAAGATTTCTGGCTCTCACAGACCTGTATCTTCTTCTTTAAGAGGCTCCTCTGTCCTCCTCTTATTATCTGTATTAATGGCACCTGTTTGAACTTGTTATCAGTATAAAAGACACATGTCCACAACCTCAAACAGTCACACTCTAAACTCCACTATAGTGAAGACCAAAGAGCTGTCGAAGGACACCAGAAACAAAATTGTAGACCTGCACCAGGCTGGGAAGACTAAATCTTGCAATAGGCAAGCAGCTTGGTGTGAAGAAATCAACTGTGGGAGAATTAATTAGAAAATGGAAGACATACAAGACCACTGATAATCTCCCTCGATCTGGGGCTCCACACAAGATCTCACCCCGTGGGGTCAAAATTATCACAAGAACGGTGAGCAAAAATCCCAGAACCACACGGGGGGACCTAGTAGATGACCTGCAGAGAGCTGGGACCAACGTAACAAAGGCTACCATCAGTAACACACTACGCCGCCAGGGACTCAGATCCTGCAGTGCCAGACGTGTCCCCCCTGCTTAAGCCAGTACATGTTCGGGCCCATCTGAGGTTTGCTAGAGAGCATTTGGATGATCCAGAAGAGGATTGGGAGAATGTCATATGGTCAGATGAAACCAAAGTAGAACTGTTTGGTAGAAACACAACTCGTTGTGTTTGGAGGAGAGAGAATGCTGAGTTGCAACCAAAGAACACCATACCTACTGTGAAGCATGGGGGTGGCAACATCATGCTTTGGGGCTGTTTCTCTGCAAAGGGAACAGGACGACTGATCCGTGCACATGAAAGCATGAATGGGGCCATGTATCGTGAAATTTTGAGTGCAAACCTCCTCCCATCAGCAAGGGCATTGAAGATGAAACATGGCTGGGTCTTTCAGCATGACAATGATCCCAAACACACCGCCCAGGCAACGAAGGAGTGGCTTCGTAAGAAGCATTTAAAGGTCCTGGAGTGGCCTAGCCAGTCTCCAGATCTCAACCCCATAGAAAACCTTTGGAGGGAGTTGAAAGTCCGTGTTGCCCAGCGAAAGCCCCAAAACATCACTAGATCTAGAGGAGATCTGCATGGAGGAATGGGCCAACATACCAGCAACAGTGTGTGACAACCTTGTTAAGACTTACAGAAAACGTTTGACCTCTGTCATTGCCAACAAAGGATATATAACAAAGTATTGAGATAAACTTTTGATATTGACCAAATACTTATTTTCCACCATAATTTGCAAAAAAAATTCTTTACAAATCAGACAATGTGTTTGTCTGGATTTGTTTCCACATTTTGTCTCTCATAGTTGAGATATACCTATGATGACAATTACAGGCCTCTCTCATATTTTTAAGTGGGAGAACTTGCACAATTAGTGGCTGACTAAATACTTTTTTGCCCCACTGTATATATATATATATATATATATATATATACACAGGATATATATATATATATATATATATATATATATATATATATATATCTATATATATAGTTGTGCTCATAAGTTTACATATCCTGGCAGAATTTATGATTTCTTGGCCATTTTTCAGAGAATATGAATGAGAACACTTTTCTTTCACTCATGGTTAGTGTTTGACTGAAGCCATTTATTATCAATCAACTGTGTTTACTCATTCATCTTGCCATCAATTTTGACCAAATATCCTATGCCTTTGCAGCTCACACATCCCCAAAACATCAGTGATCCACCTCTGTGTTTCACAGTAGGAATGGTGTATCTTTCATCATAGGCCTTGTTGACTCCTCTCCAAATGAAGCATTTATGGTTGTGGTCAAAAAGCTAAATTTTGGTCTCTTTTCTCCAAATGACTTTGTGCCAGAAGGTTTGAGGCTTGTCTCGGTGCTGTTTGGCATATTGTGACCATGCAGCCCATCTTTCTTCAAGTGCCTCCTTATTGTGCATCTTGAAACAGCCACAAGACATGTTTTCAGAGAGTTCTGTATTTCACCTGAAGATAGTTGTGCAGACAGACATTTGATGACCTGCCATGCAGTCCATTGGCAGCAGCACTTGAAAGACCCACATCATAGAAAAAGGTGGACTTCTCCTTGCTCCTCATCTGGGATCTCCAACAATACTATACCTCCAGTCCTCTCAAAAGCCTGCACTGAGAGGAATGAAGCTATAGCAATAGGTGTCACAAGTACTTGCAGCCAATCTGCTAGCAGTACACCACCAATTGATCTCAGCAGGCAAATTCCCTACCCCAGTTGCTGAACCGTAAAAAGAATCTCGGTCCCAGCCATCCACATGCTCAGCGTCTAAATGCTAGCTTGGCCAAATTGGTAGCACTGCAACTGCTGCCTTTTCAGCTGGTAAACTATGCCCCCTTTTGTGAATTTGTGGAATGTGCTGTACCACAGTGGCAAGTTCCAAAACGTCATTTCTTTTCACGTAAGGCCATTTCGGCTCTCTACCGGCACGTGGAAGGCAATGTTTTGGCCTCTTTGGACAGGGCAGTCAGCAGTAAGGTTCATATTACCGCTCATTCATGGTCCAGCAGGCATGGGCAGGGATGTAAATCTGCTGGCAGCTGAGAAGGATTCAGGACAGGGTTCAGTGTTGGAGCGTGTTCCACCATCATGCCTCCAAAAAGCTGCTGGTGATTCTGCCACAACGTCTGTATGCTCACCTCCCCCTCTTCCTTATCTATGGCCTCTTCTGCAGAATTGTCCTCTGAACCAGCAGTGCTCCCTCAGCGCTCAAGGGGCTATGCAAGCAGTCAGGCTAAATGATGCCATGCAGTGCTTGGGTTGGTCTGCCTAGAGGACAGGAGCCACACTGGGGCAGAGATTCAGCTTTGCAGGGTCAGGCTCAGAGGTGGTTGACGCCACGCCAGCTTTGGCCAGGAATGCTTGTATGTGAAAATGGCAACAACCTTCTCTCCGCCCACTTGACCCATGTTCCCTGTTTGGCACACGTCCTGAATTTGGTCGTGCAGCATTTCTTGACTAGGAACCCAGGCTTACAAGATCTCCTGAGGCAGGCCAGAAATGTCTGTGGTCATTTCCGCCGGTCATACAATGCCAGTGCTCAGCTGGCTGAGATTGAAAGGGAATGCCACCTGCTCACCAACCGCCTCATTTGTGACATGCCCACCAGGTGGAACTCTACGTTGGCAATGCTGCAGCGGCTGCACACACAGCAGAGGGCCATCGATCAGTACCTGTGTGAGTATGGCACCAGGACAGGGTCAGGGGAGCTTGGCTTTTTTTCGCCACGCCACTGGCTACTGATCAAGGATGAATGCACTGTCCTGTCACCATTTGAGGAGGCCACAAGGATTGTGAGCAGCGACAATGCATGCATCAGTGACACTGTCCCTCTAGTCTTCCTGCTGGAGCACGCGCTTCATGGAATCATGGACAGGACACTTGAGGCAGAACAGCAGGAGGTAGATGAGGACTCCCTTTCCTCTCAAGGCCCCCTTTATCCAGATAGCATTCCTGCGGGGCCGCCAAACACACAGGAAGAAGAGGAAGAGGAGGAGGATTGTGTCCGCATGGATGTAGAGGATAACACGCAGCAGTCTTTAAGGGATGGTTTTAGTCGCCAGAAACCCAAGGAGTTGTACGTGGCTGGGAGGAGGTAGTTACGGATAATGTGATCCTTAGTGACCCAGAGGACTCAGAATCTAATGCCTCTGCAAACTTACGCCACATGGCATTTCTGATTCTGCAAAGTCTGTGAAAGGACCATATTGTGGTATCAAGGAGAGGGATCATTACTGGCTGGCAACCCTTCTTGATCCACGTTACAAGGGTAAAGTTGCAGAACTCATCCTGCCTTCGCAGAGGGAGCAGAGGATGTAACATCTTCTGGAGGCCTTGAAGAAAAGTTTGTGTAATGCATTTCCAGACCCTGGGAGGTTACAATTTCTGGTGCTGGACAACGTGTTTCTGATGCATCGTTCAATCAGAGGAAGAGCGGCGGAGAAGGTAGGCAGCTGACCGATGCCTTCAAACAATTTTTCAGCTCTCAGCACCATTGTCTGATTCTGGTTCAAGCAACCATCGTCAGCATCTGCATTATATGGTGCAGGAATATTTAGGGGCAAGAGCAGACTTGGAGACCTTTCCAACAGAGCATCCACTGGGCTACTGGGTCTTGAGGATGGACCACTGGCCAAAACTTGCTCAATATGTAATTGAGCTTCTAGCCTGTCCTGCATCCACCATGTACGATATTTAAAGGAATATTTCATTTTTGTTGTTTCACTTTACGCATTATTAAAATCACTGCTCCTGAAAAAACTGCCATTTTTAAAACTTTTTGCATCGATACATGTTCCCTGGGGCAGTACCCGGGTCCCCATACACTTTTTTTGCCAATAGCTTGCATATAAGTCTTTAAAATAAGCACGTTTGAATTTTCATGTTCGTGTCCCATAGACTTTAACAGTGTTCCCATGTTCGCACAAATTTTTTGCCTGTTCGCATGTTCTGCTGCGAACCGGGGGGTGTTCGGCTCATCCCTAGCTGTGATGATAATGAGGTCTACTGAACCTCAAACAGGGTGGGGAGAACATGGATTTGTACAGAACACAAAACTCAGTGACAAAACAATCATATTTAGATCTTGTGCCCCTGGCCAGACTCACTTACTCTCGCTACAACAACCAACTCAAACATATCAAGTTGAATAAATAGTTGTTAGCCTAAGATCTTCAAAGCCTCAAAAGAGTTCTAACTAAGTCCTATAGCGGAGCCTTCAACAGACTCTACTATATCCTGGTAGTTATTGGCTGTTGTGGCCTCTATTGAGCCATTAGACTCTATTATGCTAATTTGTATCCCAAATAGTCCAAAAAAAGAATCTTGGAAAGGTTTAAAGCAAATACACATCCTGGACTTTTTTATTTTCACTACCAGAACCAAAATGTATTTATATTCCATAATTGCTACTGTAATGGAGATAGCTTCACAAGATATAGCTACACTAATGTGTATAAGACTACAATCAAGAAGCTACGAAATATGCCTGTGCTATTTTGTGCAGAGGGAGAAGTGATCTCATTACATTTCCAAGGAGAATATGCGTAAGATTCATATCATGATTTAATTATGTGCAATCATACGTTGGCTGTTGGACTGTAAAACATAGCCATTTGAAAATATTGATACTTACAGTTTGAAAAAACAGCAATAAAGGAGGGTCCATTGGAGCAGCATAACACTTCAACACCCCTCGTTACACCCTTTACACCCTTTGATTGGTTATGTCATTTTGGTAAATGTCTTCTTCAGGGACCATAAAAGATGGCTGCATCTGCAATTTGGTAGCCCTCGCTTGACATGGAAACTGCTAAGGATACTGGAAGAGTTATTTATGAGAGAGACAATACCACTGTTAAGATCAGAATTATTCTGAAGTGAATTGGACTTTGCACAGGAACAAAAGACCAGGCAACCTTTGCTAAGTACCTTTCATTTTATCTCAGTTTATGTTTCTGTTAAAATTGTCTGTTTTGTAATACTCCTCTTCTGCAAATATTTTCTTGCACCATTTATTTATTTTCTTTCATCAAAATCATATTTAAAAATGGTTAAGCTGAGTGTTCTAAATAAGAAATTAAAGAATCCTTGCTGCTTTAAAGAAAGCTACCATATTTTAAACTTCAAAAATTCCTGTCTGAGGGTGGCAGCAAGTGTCAAAGACATTTCTTAAAATGTAGAATTTCTACAGCAAGTGCTGTGAATGGTGTGTGTTTCCATTAAAACACGTGATGATGACTACTGTTTTTATGTGTAAATGCAGAGCTATCAGTTCTCAATGACATTCATTCTCAGTCTGCTGGTGCCTAGGTTGCTGTGCCATGAGATGAAATATCTCTGCACAGGGTGAGGCATAGAAGGCAATTGTCACATTCTTGTGGCAGTGGGGACATCTGTGACTGTGTCCACACAATGACAACTGTCTTAGAGAAGATATCCTCTTACTTTGGAGAAATTTCCTCTTACTTCCTGCTCTGTCTGTGGAACATGAAGACAAGGTGAATCTCCAGGAGGGGACACAAAGAGCAAAAGTAAACATGACAGGGGTCTTAACTATTCCTACTCTAAAGAACATATATGGAACACAAGCGAATTTTCAAGGTGCCACAAAATCAAATCACCAAAATTCTATAAAAATATCCCATTTTATTTGAATACACAAATGTTAAAAACAATAGTTTAATAAAAAACCATCACAGAAATTCCATGCAGATTGTGTTGTATGCACAGTGACTTTAGCTCACAATGTTTCACCAATCAATGGCTTCCTTGTGAGACCTCTAAAGTACTGCATGAATGTATCACAACATAGAAAACATAATTAATAAGTACAAAATATATATAAAGTAACAACACAATATGTATACACTATTTTCCCAAAACGATGTAGCTGTTCACATCTGAACATATGGATACAACAATATGAACATTTGATTACAAACAATGGATATGGGTTAACTGAAGTGTCATCTTACACAAGATGCCTGAAGGTTTAATAACGCTATAAGCCAAAAGCATAATAATACATTGGTGGAATCATCTCCAGAAGGATATTAGTAAGCCGTAGTAGAGGTAGGGATCAAAAAGCATAAGCCTAGATATAAAGGACTCAAATAAATGTTAGCCAACATCATTTCATATAGTGTAATTCTATGGTAGTAGTCTACATAAATCTTAATACTAGACATGTGCATTCGTTTTCGTCCGAATGCATTTTCGTCCGATTTTCAGGTATTTTCGTTATCGTTTTAACAAACGAAAACGAAAGCACAGAATACGAAAACCGAAAGATCCGACATAAACAAATGCTTTATTTTCGTTTTCGTTGCGACAACAGTTCGATATAGATAGGAGATTCGACACGACGCTAACAATAACAATCTGTATCTATCGAAACTGTGGTCGAATGTGCCTAACCTTAACTTCCAAGATTAATCTACATAGAGAGAAAAGATTCGACATAGAGAGAAAAGATTCGACATAGAGAGAAAGGATTCGACATTATAGAGAATAGATTCGACATTATAGAGAGAAAAGATTCGACATAGAGAGAAAGGATTCGACATTATAGAGAGAATAGATTCGACATTATAGAGAATAGATTCGACATTATAGAGAGAAAAGATTCGACATTATAGAGAATAGATTCGACATTATAGAGAGAAAAGATTCGACATAGAGAGAAAGGATTCGACATTATAGAGAGAATAGATTCGACATTATAGAGAATAGATTCGACATTGTAGAGAGAATAGATTCGATATAGGGAAAAAAGATAATTTGCTGCTGGAATTGGGTGGGGGAAGTAAACTAAAAATAATGATGATGATGAATGTTATTGGCTGATTGTAACCATAGAGGAGGAGCAGTAAAATAGCTGGAACTAAGTACACATGTACAGCCAACTTACTTTCACTTACGATTGCTAGCAGAGAGAGACACACACGCTGAATCATTTCAGAAGACAGTTAATCTTGCTGGTCCGTTTTTCAGAGAACCTGAATTATTAGCAATTAAGCATAAGCACAAGCTACAGATCAAGTTCACTTTTTCATAATAATCTGCTGCTATTGTGTTAGTGTTGTGAACTACTAGTGAACTTGCTAGTATTGTGATAGCCTCAGAGGCTGCCCGTGTTGTGGAGGGGGAGGGGGTTTATTATTATAGATTCTATATTATAGATTGAGATTCTATATAAGTTCTATATACCCTATCTTGTTACCTGTCTGATCAGTGATCACTATCACCAGTCCATTTTCTATTTGAACTATATACAGCAACAGCAATGTACCATTCTAAGAGAAAAGTGAAGGCAGGTAGAGGTAATGGTCGCGGTCGTGGTGGACGCCTTGCTAAAAAAAGTGGCAAGGTCTCTGCTACTAGTGTCTCTGACACTTCTGCCGCCACAAACATGCTATCTACAACAGTGGATGTCACCACCACTGCCACCAGCAAAGCTAGTTCCACCACCACCAGTTCTACTATTAGTTTTCCTCCTGCCAGACCACCACCATCTGCTGCCGCTTCCACTGCCAGTGCAGCGCCTTCTTCTACAGGTGTCATGGCTTCCTATTTTTATGGGATAGGCAAGAAACATACTATAAAACAAGTGGAGTTGCCGATACAATCACCACCACCAATGACACTGCCAGTGCCAGTGCCACTGCCCAGCTCCCCAAAGAAGCAATTGAGGGAGACATCAGCAGAGACAGAGTGTGAGACGTTTTCTTCATTGCCCCAAGAGAATGATTTTGAATGTGATGCTCCTCTTTCCCCAACCACTGCAGACGTTTTATACAGTCTTACCCCACAAGAGTTACAGCATGACTTACAGAAAGTGCAAGAGGGATTTTCTGTGAGGAGTAGGACAGGGAGCAGTTCACTTTTTTCATCTGCTGCTAACTCCCCTTCTCCCTCTGTTATTATAGAGGAAGAATCCTGTGATGATAACACCGACCTCCCCAGCACCCCTGCCATTAGCACTAGTTCACCAAGTGTAACTGTAGTGGCAACAGCTTCCACCACTGGTGTGCTACCTGCTGCAGCTATATCAGCCCATACTAGAGATCAACAGGGTCAAGGGGCTTCATCCCGCCGCAGCAACGTTTGGAAATACTTTCAAACATTGGAGGGCGGGTTCTTTGCAAAGTGCAAATTGTGTGGGAAGCAAGTGAGTAGGGGTAAAAAGTTGGGACATTTAACCAATGCTGGTATGAACCTACACATTAAAAATTACCACCACTCTACTTTACTGTGGGCAGAGGCAGAAAAAGAAGATGGTAGCGCAGGAAGCAGCATAACGGACTCTGAATGTACTGGTGGTACCTCTTCAACCACACCACTTACTCAGAGCACAGCCAATAGAGAGGGTTCGTTTAAGACAAGCCATACACGTGCAGTAGTTCCACTGCAGACCCAATCAGGTTCCTCATCCTCCCAAGGACATCATCAGCCTACCCTAGATAGTTTTGTTGGCTTTAGTTCCAAGGGCATGTCAAAACAGCAGGCCAACAAGATCACCCGCCTCATTGGCCAATTCATTGCTGTTGGAGGAGCCTCTTTTCGCATGATTGAAGGGGAGCCGTTTAAACAGCTCATGCATGCCCTTGCTCCACGATACGTTGTTCCTGCACGAACAACTTTCAGCAGAAAGATTATTCCAGCACTATACCATTCGTGCGTTGCAGTATTAAAGGAAAGAATGGCCAAAGCCGAGGGTCAGACAATTCATTTGACCACTGATTTGTGGACAGCTCCCAGCGGTCAACACGCTTTCCTGTCTTTGACTGCACACTGGTGGCAGGCCACTGTGCCTGTTGGTGGTGGCACTAGTGTAAGTGTTCAAACTTCATCAGGATGGTCTGCAGCGCAAGACCAGCAGGGTTATCAAGCTTTCCTGCTCCACACAGAAGTCCGTGATGACAAACACAGCTCTGCCAACATATTGCGAGCAATTAGATCAATGTTGGCCAATTGGTTTGGAGAGCTGGCAGTCACCAATGTTTCTGTTGGGTTCATAGTGACAGACGGAGGTTCAAACATGGTTAAAGCGCTCCAAGATGGATCTTTTGTCGGTGTCCGCTGTTCTGCACACATACTGCATTTAGTGGTCAAGGGTGCAATCCCAGTGGAGAAAAACAACAAGATTGCTCAAATCTTGGACCTTTGCAGGAAGATTGCAGGGCATTTCCACCGCAGTGTACGGGCTAGTCAACTGTTGAGGGAGGAGCAAGAACAATCAGGGCTCCCCATACATCGACTGAAACAAGATGTCAGCACCCGGTGGAACTATACCCTGGAAATGCTGGAACGCATTTTGGAGCAAAAGACAGCCATCCACAATCTATCATCCCGCCACAGCATTGGGATTGATTCCACACTGGGACGTGATGACTGGTGTATAATTGGGCAGCTCGTTTCTGTCTTAAAACCCTTTCGGAATGTGACGGAAAACTTGAGTCAGAGCAATGCCAGCCTAGGACAGGTCATACCCTTGTTTACCTATCTCATAGATAAGATGGGATCGTTCCTAGAAAACAGTGAGCCTCTTTGTGGCAGCCCACTTCATGCCGATGTAGCGTCTTTCATCAGAAAACTACAAGCCAACTTAAAAGATCGGCTAAATGATCGTGTCCGCAAAAGCCCTGAACTCATGCTGGCTTCCCTATGTGATCCCAGGATCAAAGGTAAACTGGCACTCAGAGACAACAGCCTCTCCTACTGGAAAGAAAAATTGATTGAAAGGGTCCGTAATTTGCAGCAACAGAGATGTATGCCGGATGAGGCCAGTTTGGAAGATTCACCTGCCATGTCTGCTATTCCAAGACCTGGCACCATCACTCAAAAACAACCAAGTGGAGCATCTGCATGTTGGGTAGAGGCACTTGACAATCTGGTGGATGCAGGTCAAGCAGCAGGTAATCGAGAAGAGAGCAGTGCCTCTGAAATGGTCAGGGCCTACCTATATGAAGCACCTTTGCTTCCTTCAGAGGACCCTTTAACCTATTGGGATAGTAAGAAAAGTTTGTGGCCTGGTCTTTGTCTGGTTGCCCAGCAACTACTATCCTGTCCTCCAACCACTGTGCAAAGTGAGAGAGTTTTCTCTATTACTGGGAACATCCTTAATCCACACCGTGCACAACTGACACCCCATTTGATGGAACAAATAACTTTCCTGAAATTTAACCTCCCCAAGCTTGGTTACCCTACCCTTAACTTGTGAGACCTGAATCATTATCACCATGTGAAGATAGATGGGACTCAGAGGAACCATCCAAATGTTGAGGAAAATGCATTTTTTTTTCTTACCACTTGACAATAGCAGTTGTCTTTAGTGTGACCCCAAGATTTAAATAGAATTATATTGTTTTAAGCAATCCAAATTTTTCCCTTTATTCCTTCCATCACCCTTTTTTGTAATGAGTGTTGTGTAGAGTGACTAGAGCGTGCGTGATTGTATGAATGAATGTTGTGTGAATGGACAGTAGCAAGGGTTGAAGCCTTGACGTGGCGCTACTGCTCACGTGTTGCTGTCTTAGTAAATACAAATAGCAACGTGTGCTAATTTAACCATTTTTGTATGATGGTCTGGAAATAAGAGACAATGATTAAAGATGACCGCAACAGCATGACAGTTCCTCTTGATGGAGAGACTGTCAACTCAAGGATCAACACAACATAGAACAAAGAAGCATACAGCTGGAAACGTGACTCTATGCAAGATAGACTAGTTGGTCACTGCTCAACTGCATCCATATGCCCAGGACCCCTCCCATTTGCCATCTCTGACCCTGGGGACACCAGGGCCCTCTCTGATCCTCCACCTGTTTCATGACCATCTGCAATTGTCCGAAGTCACCAGTGTGAGTAATCTACCCTGCTGCCATGTTACTCAAGCCCTGGAAATGATGACTGCCCTTTGAACTGTTGCCCCTTGTGATTGCACTCGCCTGGGAACCTCTGTCCGGTTAACTGTTGCCCTCATGATTGCAAGCCTGCAACCTATGCCCTGTGAACTGTTGAGGACTGTATGGTTAACCCCTGCTGTTACTATCTGCTGTGTATTCTGAAGGGATGAGGTTCGTGTTCGAGTCGAACATACGTTTGACTCGAACATCGGCTGTTCGATCGTTCGCCGAAGATAGAACGTTTTGGGCCGTTCACGACAAATTCGAGTGACGCGAACGGCCCACAATACACTGCGCCATCGCAGTGCAATCCCGGCGCTGTGATTGGCCAAGCATGCACTGTGACCCCGCATGCTTGGCCAATCACAGTGCCGGCAGTGAGGAGAGGCATAATTGGCCACAGGCAGGATGCCTGTGCCCAATTATAGCTCAGGGGGGTTTAGTACACGCCCCACACTATAAAAGCCCGCCAGCGCGGCGGCCTTGTGTAGTGTGTTGGCGTGCAGGGAGAGAGAAGGATAGGCAGGGACAGTGTCAGTGATATTCTTTGCTAAACCTTGTGCATTTACAGTGTGTTGGTACAGGGACAGAGAAGGATAGGCAGGGACAGTGTCAGTGTCATTTTTGCTGAGCCTTCTGCACAGTATACACCTGTATATCCGTCATTGCTGTTCTCAAATACAGGCATCTGCAGGAGTTAGTGGCACAGTATACACCTGTATATACCCGTCATTGCTGTTCTATAATATTACTGTTCAAAATTACAAACAGATTCTACTTGTTCAGAGTATATAGGGCCTTTTTTATTTTGTGTGCGGGGTTCCCCTTAATATCCATACAAGACCCAAAGGGGCTGGTAATGGGCTGGGGTAGGGGGGGGTGATGGGGTAGCCATGCCATTTTTCTTAAAGATTTTCATCCATATTACCGTGACCAGACATTACATTAAAGCCGCAAGCAGTTTTAAATGGATTTTTTTCCTTTACAAATGTCATTTTGTGCAGGGACAGTTCTAAACACGGGAAACACATGCCACTTCACAGGCATACTTTAGACACCCCCCAGGTACGATATATAAAGGAATATTTGACTTTTTTATTCTCACTTTATGCATCATTAAAATGACTGCTCCCGAAAAACGTCCGTTTTTAAAACTTCGTTTTCCATTGATACATGTCCCCTGGGGGAGAACCCGGGTTCCCAACCCCTTTTTAGGACAATAACATGCATATTAGTCATTATAATTAGCACTTTAGATTTAGAACATTCGCATCCATTGTATTTAATAGGGTTCTAACGTTCGTGCGAACTTTCGGTCCGTTCGCGGGTTCTGGTGCGAACCGAACCGGGGGGTGTTCGGCTCATCCCTAGTATTCTGGTGGGGGGAAAGCTGAACGGCGTGACTGGACACAAGATAAATGGAATTACCCTTTGCACATTGAAATAGTGTAGAAAGAAATCTCTTAAATTTTCTAAGTTCAGCCTGATGGTTAAATGTAGAAAAGACAATTATAAGGCCTCTAGTAAGTTAGTAACAATAAATGGACTAGTTCATTTAGATAAACATCACATAATGATTAATGAACCTAACAAGGAAAGCAAGATTCAAGAAAACAATTAGTTCTGAACAAAAACATTTTTATTTTTAACATAAAAAAAAATAAAAAAATAAAAATTAGGAAAAAAGATTCTCCCCCAACCTGGTGACCAGTCGCTGTAGGGACACATTTATGCCAGCCATTTGTTCACCGAGGTACCTAGTAGCCTCCAGTTGGCTCCTAAGGCTGCGTTGGTACCTCTCCAGAGCCACATAGTGACGGAGCTGCCGGCGATTGTGGAGGGCCAAAGAGTGACATAGCCTCCTGGTTTCGGCATATTGTCTCTCTTGGACCTCCACAATGCGTCGCAGATACGCATTCACATGTGGCTCTGGAGGGGAGATGTGTACTGTAGCGGCTGGAGAATCCTCACCAGGACGCACTGGGGAGGAGGCAGTAATGGGTGTGTCCAGGTGGGGGGATAGTGAAGGGTGGAGGATAACATGCGCCGTAGAAACCGCTGGGGAGGAAGGACAATCACCAGACGCGGGCAGGTACAGGCCTTCGTCCACCGGGTGGAGGTGAAGGATGAAGACTTCACCTGTGAAGAAAAGAAAATACATTAGATAGATAATACAATACACATGACTTCTTCACCCTAACATTATATAAAGACAATTATCTCAAAACGCTTGTAGACAATCATGTAACATCTTGAGATGTTTTCACTTCTACATACCAATTTTCCATTTTTGATATTCAGTGAGATGCACCTAATCAATTTGTGTGTAGGAGATAGTGGTGTCTGTGTCAATTTGCTGCGTCATCCCAGGTTTGCTGAGCTGTGCAGGAAGGTGTAGTACTTTACTGTACTCTGACCGGGGCGGAGCTGAGTGTCCTCCCCGGCCAGAGTAAAAAAGGGATTCCCCTCTACACATCGAGCAGTGTAAAGGAGAATCTCCCAAAGATTTTATCCGCTTGGTCGCACGGCCGGCTTGAGAAAATCTTAAGGTGTAATGGATGCCTAAGTGCTGACTGTGACAGAACCCACTGTCACTGTGTGTTTTGGAAGGGACTGAGGGCTGGCCTCTTACCCACAGATTATGGCCCAGAAGACACTGAGAGACTTGGGGAAAGCTGGTATTGAGAAAATGTAATGTAATGCTACATCCCTTCTCCCCCCCCCCGATTCCCCCCTCTTGTTGCTGTGCTTAATTGTGTTGGTTCATGGCACATAGACAATGGTCTGGACTGCAGACATCTCTCCGCAGGGGATGTGTATTGAAGGGCTGCCTGCTTACCATAATCCCTTTATGTTTAACTGTAGTCTCTGTTTCAATGTTCAGTTACCATTGGTTCTTCCTTGTCCCCTACCCCCCCTCTATGACAAGGCTAAGGGGAGTGTCCATAACTGTGTGTAAAAATGTATGTTTTGGATTTAATAAACTGTTGATGCTCTGCATGTTTAACCCTCAACACCTGTGTGGATTGTCTCGTGATTGAGGGGTTAAGGGCTGGTTATGGTGAATCTGCAGGCTGCATGTGCATTTGGAGGACAGGAGACACAGGTCTGGCGGATGTTCCCACCTGGGGTATCTGAGATCCGTCACACTGACCACTAACTACTCTACCTCATCCAGACTGATTGACTGTCGCAAATATGGAAGATCAGTTGCACTTGCAGAAAAACATATCAGCTATACCAGCTATTAACATTACACTCACCAAAGAGAAGCCATTCAAGCCATTGCATTAGGGATGACCTAACAAAAAGTTGTTTAATAAAATATAGCAGGCTACTTTTTAAAGTTGATAATTTTATATAGCCACTGATTGAATAAGCCCCACTTCTGTTCTAGGCTAGGTAGGTTACTCACTCCTGGTCTAGGCTAGGAGGTATAACAGAGAATTTACAATTACTGAACCTTCGATATCCGGTGCTTCATCTGCTCCCCTCTGCTACTGCAGTGGTCTGGTCTCTCCCTGAGCCTTCAAGACCTATGCAAGACTCAACTTCTTATAGATATTTGCCTGCACAAAGATCTACGAGGTCATTTACAATTTTTTGCTTTATATCAGGGGTCTCCAAACTTTTCAAAAAAAGGGCCAGTTTATTTTCCTTCAGACTCTAGGGGGGCCGGATTGTGGCCAACAGGGGCAGAAAATGTCATGGGCCCATCATCAGTGAGAATAAATATGGCCTCAGGGTTGGTGGTCAATAGGAGTGGTGCCCCTATTAGTAGGAGGAATAGTATCCCATCATTAGTATACATAGAAGAAAAAAATGCCCCATTGTTGGTGTGAGTGGGAGAATTAGTGCCCCAAGGGCCGGATAAAAGCTACCAAAGGGCCACATCTGGCCCTCGGGCCGCAGTTTGGAGACCCCTGCTTTAGATGATGCCAAAGAGGAGGCACCAGACATCATGAGGAAAGTGTTAATGCATGAATTAGGGGCATGCCGGAGATTGACCATGTCCAGGGACTGCCAGCCAATAGCTGGAGATTCTTGTCTGACACACCCCTTCCAGCCTGCTGTGTTATTCACGATGATTAACAGTGATTGGCTCAGACTGGGAACCTGAACTGCAGCAAGAAGCTGGCGTGATCAGGGAAGTGACATTGAGGAAATAACAAGCACAGGTCACGCTAACGGGAAGACTGGAATCAGCTGCAAAGGGGGACTAATAATTAATAATTCCAGCTAAACCGAAGCCTTGGAGAATAAATCACAACCATTTCTAGACAAGGTTTGCCATCAGCATTTCATATTTAAAATACTATATTTGCCTGGCAAATACAAAAAAAGTTATACTTACTCCCTGGATCTGCCGCGTCTGGCTGTTCACCAGCTTCCGCATCCCCAGCAGCCTCTACAGTGCAGGTCTCCTCCACCTCCTGCTCAGCCTCAGCAGCTGTTGATTATGATTAATATAGAAAATAACATTACAATCTGCAGTGTACAACAATCTCACACATTAGTACAAGAACATTGAAACATGTATGATCACTCAGCAGACACCAGCAAGATTATACTAACTTACATGTGGGCGTTGCCGCCTCAGCCTCCTCCTCCTGAGTCTCCCACTCTGATTGGATGACACCTATTTAATAGAAAGGAGAAATGATGAACGTTACAATGTTCAAGCTTCAAATTACTATAAATAAATACTGTATATAGCTAAAATTAATTATCCATTAGCATGGCAATACAGGTCAGGTCACTAACGTTTATCTACAAGGCAGGGACATGCATTCAACCATTTAGAAAAAATCTCTCTAAAAAAAAAAAGAGGCACTTACCTGTCCTGGTTCCAGCGGCGAGTGCTAGGTGCACCGCCACTGATCAGGTGCCTCAGTTCAGAGCAGCGACGTTCTGTCAGATTGCGTAAGTTACGCAAGCGGTTGCGTTACCTGACAGAAGGTTGCAGAGGCTCTACCTGTCACTGCTTGAGCGAGAAGCAATGACACTGGAATCGACAATGGAAGGCTGGACAAATGGAAAAGGACCCACTGCATTAGTGTCACTACTACACTACTTACTGGGCGTTGATGACGTGGAGGACTCCTGCTCCTCCGCCCTCCTCCTCCGGCGGCGCTGGGACTGGATGCGATCTTTAAATAAAATCAAACACAATATGGTAAATGACGGATGCTTGACAAAAAAAATGTCCTGCACAATGCAATGCTGACACCAACCCTGATGAGCCAGGAGATGGGTGATCTCATCCTCCCCTATACCAGCTAACAGCTCTGCCTCATGGGTGAGGAGAGGCACCTGCTTCCCTCTGCGCCCCGTCTGCCTGCGTTTACGCGCTATGGAACTGCAAAACAAAAAGAGAAGAGAAACAGGTTCCATAATTAAACTACAATAGTAATCTGAAAATTACATCTACACATGAAACAAATGTAGAATGAACCCGTAGAATGAAACAATGCAAATGTAATTTTTGGATTAGGCGCATTTTTTCACGTAGCACAAGATTTGCACATTTTTTTTATTAACCAAATTTATTTTAAGAAAAACGTATGCTTTTTTGGTGTGCAATAAAATATAAAAGAAAGGATTGGGATTGTGCTGATAAAATATAGATGTCCAGTCCACCTTTCTAATTATGCGCTTGTTTGAACTGTGTATGGTGTAAAATAGTACATTTTTAGAGCACTGATTGTTGTATAAATGACAATGGTCACAAAATGGCATCAAAAGTGTCCGATGTGTCCGCCATAATGTCGCAGTCACGATAAAAATCGCTGATCGCCGAGGGGGCGTGCAGGGAATCACGAGACCACTCTGGCCACAGAAACATGAAACTTCCGTCTCTACCCTCCCCCCTACTCTCCCTCCCTTCCCCTACATCTCAGAAATATATAGATTACATATTCCTACATTGTGACACTATCTGAACGCCATTCTGTACCTACGTTCACCTATGAAAGTTGCACAAGGGTATTCATCTGATCCGAAACCATCCCTCGAACTGTTAGGGAGAGATTACTGTACTATTGGCCCAGACACGACCTGACCCCTTGGGGTCTGACAAGAATCCCTGCCCGCGTACAGCAAGTACCCTGTTTGGGGTGCGAGGGCGGGAATGATCCCACTGATGAAAGGCCACCTAGCCACTTCAACCTGCCCTGAATATCCCCCTCAAATGGGAACTTGATCACCTCCCACAACCCTTAGAGTAGAGCATATATTGCTAGTAAAGTGAGGGGAGGGTTTCGGAAGACACCACCCTTCTCTGGTGTAACAGAGTTAATAACAAACATTGCCTGTATTAGTTTGATCAATGTTGTTGGTATATTCTACGAGTGAACTATGTACTTTATATCGCTGTACTTGACTTATCGTGGAATTCTTGTATACCTTACTGTACCTGTTATGTAACCTGTATATGTGACTATACAATAAAAAATTTATGAAAAAAAAAAAATAGCTTATCGCCGCCATTACTAGTAAAAAAAAATAATAATAAAAATGCTATAAAACTATCCCTATTTTGTAGACGCTATAACTTTTGCGCAAACCAATCAATAAACGCTTATTGCAATTTTTGTTACCAAAAATATGTAGAAGAATACGTATCGGCCTAAACTGAGGAAATAATTTGTTTTTTTATATATTTTTTGGGGATATTTATTATAGCAAAAAGTAAAAAAAAATTGTGTTTTTTTTCACAATTGTCGCTCTTTTTTTGTTTATAGCGCAAAAAAAAAACGCAGAGA
The DNA here is from genome assembly GCA_029206835.1 of Rana muscosa. Classification (NCBI taxonomy): domain Eukaryota; kingdom Metazoa; phylum Chordata; class Amphibia; order Anura; family Ranidae; genus Rana; species Rana muscosa. Next base: position 997,359,616 of record CM055116.1, read on the forward strand.
TTATCAAATACCACCAAAAGAAATCTCTATTTGTGGGGAAAAAAAGAACGCAGTGCCGAATCGCAAAAAGTGGCCTGGTCATTTGGCAGCCAAATCCTCCGGGGCTGAAGTGGTTAAAATGTAAAAAAAATAATAATCAGACATGTTACTTACCGCTTAATGTCGCTGAATTTTTTCCGACAGGCAGTCGGGTCACGCCGATGGCGATACATCCCCTCAACTTTTTTGGAGATCTCCTCCCACTTCTCACGCTTCCACTCCTGAGTGGTATCCCTGGAGCGGGGGCCACACAGCTGTATCCAGTAAGGAAGCGTTTCCTTTACAAGGACCTGGGACTCAATGTGAGTCCACATAAGGTTACGCTTCCTGCTGGTTGCAGCTTGTGTCCCCAAGTGACGCTTTTTGGATGATGGGGAATGGGATGTTGCTGCTGCTTCCTCCATAGAAGGCCCAGGAACGTCCTCCATGTCGTCGAAATGGGTCGCCATATTATCCGACACTGACAGAACGTCGGAGCACGTGCACAAACGAATGTGAAAGTAGTTAGCTGACTGTTGGGATAGACCATCCATTCCACATGAACGACGAAGATTCGACGAAGATTCGACACAGCATCGAAAAAAATACAAACGTCGAATCTGTGGCTTATGGTGTCTGTCAAAACTTCTAAGTTGATTCGATGGTGCAGTTAAACTCACTGTACGATGCTTCCTGCAATCGTACATTTCCGGTTAAATGCATCCGTTCATGGGCTATAGAAAAATTCTAATGTTGAATGACTAGTAATAATAATTAATAAATATAATTATTACTAGTCATACAACATTAGAATTCTACTATAGCTAGCTTGTAGGCGGAACATTCGACCGAAAATGTACGATTGCTGCGTCGAATAGTTTAGCTGCTCCGTCGAATCTTCTTAGAACACACACACACCATATAAGCCTTCAATGACAGATTCGACCTTAATTATTTCGGATTTTCGGACGAATGCAATTTTTAACGAAAAACGAAATAAATAAAAACGATTTTCGGGAGTAACTAAATAAATTTATTTTTCAAACGAAAACGAAATTCCGAAACGAAATATTTCAGTGTGCACATGTCTACTTAATACCCACTACTCAAATCAACATGAAAGAGAAATCATGGTTGATTAATCTTGTGAAGGTGCAGATTCTAATAGCCTTGCTCCAATTGTAAGAAAAAACCCAATCGTGTATAATACTGTCCCCAATGAAAGACCATCAATCTGGTATTCAGCAAAATGCTAAAAATAAACAAGAGGAAATGACAGAAAACAAAGGAGGTAATACTAGAAAGCCCCAGCAAACGGAGGCATATAGCATGACGTTTTTGCATGAGTGATGAAGCCTTATCAATAGGAGCAGGTGGCCAGCTGATATCCGCTATGTGAGCCCTCTTATACCCCTCCCATCTCCCCGGCATGAGGTGTTGCTGAAGAGATGCGAATGCCTGAATGACGCCACTGCTCCAGGGCATTACACCATCTGAGGTAACGTCACACGCATGCGCTGCATCACCCATTGACCAAATTGGCAAAAATCACTGAGCGAGACAGGATGGAGGTAGCACCCATGAAACAAATGGGAGCCACAATCCGACCGGATGGAAAAATCAGAGACGGCCAGGTGGAAGGGACAACCTGAGAGGAGTGGCTGATATGCACAAAGGTGAAAAATAGATGCCACCCACAATGGGCCAATATGCAGATGGAAACTCTGTCATGCCCCCCAGCCCTGGGCGTCTGTATAACCATCCATCACCCTAGAACCAAACAATAAAATTAAGTATACTTTAACAATAAAGAAGTAAAGAAAACAAAAAAATATAGATACAATATTGTTTAACAACAAATGTCTGTCTAAAATGTTTGGCTTTACAAATACTTAGGGTGCAGTAAAAACTCCAAATAATGTACAGTATGTGCATCTTAGTACATTTGTGTGTGAATACAGTACAAATCATTTAGGCTGTTTTTCTGTAACATACTGCACTCTGAGTTACCAAGTGGGCAAACATGCCTAAATCTCTTGACATTGTATGTCTTTATGTATCTTAAAGACTCTCAATACTCAAGTTTCCAAGGTGTCTATCTATCACAGCATTTAAGATGAAGTTCCACGCTCCCTGTTGATAATCTAGATTGCTGTTAAGGAAATGAAAACACTGCAGTACCCTAGAGATATAAGAAGGCAGCTGGTGATGGTGACTCAATCCTGATAACCAAGAGATCGGCTTTGTTTAAACTGACTTTTTAAAACATCATATTTTACTATTATTGCAGCTTTCTACATATAAAGGTGTTGCAGAACATATTTATGAGACACAAAATGTTTCCATAAAGTGTATATAGTACAGGGAAGCCAGTTGTATAGTTCAAGCTTTGTGGCGTAGTATCCCAGTGGCTTACATGAGCCAGCTGTTTGTCTGACATTCCAGGCATTTCTCCATGAACAAAATTCTGGCTTCCCACCAACTCTGTACAGTTAAGGCAGCTGTGTACTCAATATAAACTTTCTTGTTTTGAGACTTTAAACACAACCAAACCTTGATAAAGATGTTTCTTTTTCTAAGCTGAAATTAGATCCACTTAAAGTATGGATTACTTCTGTAGCCAGAAAATAGATGTGTTCCCTGGCTGAAAGTTGTGGAAACAAAGAAAAAAGCCAAGGAAGCAATATACATAATTGATGGTGTTAGAGTATTTAATGTGTTGTAAAGTGCTTTGTGCCAAGAAAAACCTAAAAGGTCTTTGCTGGGGTGATTTACGTGTTAACTATATAAACCATACTTCAAAACACACTTTTCTAAAGCATGTGTAACTTTCACCAAACAATCACTGGCCGTGAATCTCTAATCTAAAACATTTGTACTAGGTACATTTCAAAGATGTTACACTAAAGTAATATGTTTTATTCCAGCATTAATGTAGGATGCACATAATCAATGCAACATACACCCTACCTCAAGCTATCTGTAACATTTCAATGCAATAGTCAATCACACTAGCTATATACACTATTCCCAGAAGTGACATAAACAAAGTACTGAAAAGTAAAAAGACATAGTAACCAATCAAGAAAAATGTATAATAAAACAAAATTACATAATGTCACACTTGAACACCAGTTCTGATTCAGGACACAATTTGACCCTATCATAAATAAATACATTTGTACGCTTTGAGAACTACCCCTGAATTTGGACTAAAGGGACTAAAGGGACTTCTTTAATAGAAACACCATTTAAGGGATTGTATACTCAGATGGTTTCTATGAGGGATCTCATAGTTTAGTCTGAACCTAGGTTTGGACTGAATTTTGTCTGTTTGGGTGTTCATATGATTGTTCTACTATTTGATGTCCATCTCCCTATATTGATATATATGACAGTTACTGCTTTCAATGCTTTCTACATAATTTGCAGGTGCAGGCACATGACAAGTCTCTAGCAACCACTGACATTACCAATATCATTGACTTACTGGGATCCCTGGCCTCGTAAGCAAAGGGGTGGAGATAGTGGTGACATCACAGACAGGACAACCACCTGTTTCTGACTAGGGATGAGCTTTATGTTTGAGTCGAACATGAGTTTGACTCGAACATTGGCTGTTCGCCTGTTCGGCAAACAGCGAACAATTTGGGGTGTTTGCAGCAAATTCGAAAAGCCGCAGGAACACCCTTTAAAAGTCTATGGGAGAAATCAAAAGTGTTAATCTTAAAGGTTAATATGCAAGTTATTGTCATAAAAAGTGTTTGGGGACCGGGGTCCTGCCCCAGGGAACATGTATCAATGCAAAAAAAAGTTTTAAAAACTGCCTTTTTTTCGGGAGCAGTGATTTTCATAATGCCTAAAGTTAAACAATAAAAGTGACAAATATTCCTTTAAATTTCGTACCTGGGGGGTGTGTATAGTATGCCTGTAAAGTAGCACATGTTTCCCGTGTTTAGAACTGTCCCTGCACAAAATGTCATTTCTAAAGGAGAAAAAGTCAATTAAAACTACTCCCTGCCATTAATTAATTGTCAGTCCCGGCAATACAGATCAATAGGGATGAGCTTCGAGTTTGAGTCAAACTCATGTCCATTACCAGGCCTTTTGGGTCAGGTATGAATATTAAGGGGAACCCTGAACCAAAAAAAAAAAAGCGTGGGAGTCCCCCCAAATTCCATATGAGGCCATTCAGGTCTGGTGTGGATATTAAGGGGAACCCCACACCATTTTATTTTTAAATGGCGTGGGGTTCCTCTCAAAAATCCATACCAGACCCTCCAAAATAATTCCAGCAATGTAATCCAGTCTCTCGATGTCTGTCCAGCGATGTAATCCCGTCTCTCGATGTCCAACAATGATCCATTCTCCAGCGACGCTCCAGTCTCCACTCATTCTGCAGCGAGGAACGAAACCTCCATGACGCGTAAGAGGGGGTGGGGGTCACCCGTCCTCATTGGGTAACCTCCGGCTTTCTCCTTGCGTAATCTGTGATCTCCTCACAGGGAACTCATCAGGAATGTCAGCCCTCGCTGCAATGGCACACCGAATGCCACACCAAATTGCCAGCCATCTGTAAAATTTATTTTTCACATCTAAATTATAATTTCTGATGGGATTACCTGACCCCCTGGCAGCTGCCCTGCATCTTGTCTATTCTAGTTTGTTTTTAACTGTGAGACTATACTTCATATACTCCATATTATGTATCATTATGATTATCCTGAAGAAGCGCAAGGCACATAACATGTAGAGCTAAGATCCAGTCTACATCACTTTACTGTAATAAAGCCGCACTCTTGGATTCATTACCACAATGAATTGATGTTCTCATCTTTCCGATTCCATGGAGCTGCAATCATTCTGATCCTCCTGAAGAAGCGCAAGGCGCGTAACATCTAGAGCTAAGATCCAGTCTACATTGCTTTACTGTAATATAACCGCACTCTTGGATTCATTACCACAATGAAATGATGTTCTCATCTTTCAGATTCCATGGAGCTGCAAGTTGGATATATACAGCTGCATTACTTTAAATAGTGTTTGACTCATTAATGTGGATTTTAATATAAATGTTTTTTATGTTTATACAATAAAATATATATTTTTGTACATTCTGTCTGGTCGTGCCTAAAAAGTCCAAGCCTTTTTTCCAGTTTTTCTTAGGCAAAACTTAAACATGAGGCCCCACTCATGCCGTATTGGAAAAAAAATATTCAAGCGATAAAAATGTACTGCATAAACTGAATATATTAAGAACCTTAATGTGCTGGTGTCAGTGTCCTCTATCTTGACACTGTCATCAGTGCTGGTGTCAGTGCACTTTCTCTGCAATGGCGTCCGTATGCTCTCAGGGCTGGTTTTGGGGAACTCTATCTCAGTACAGTGTGTCTTGGAGCTGGTGTCAGTGTCCTCTATCTCACACTGGTGTCAGGGTGCTCTATCTTTGTGTCCTCTATCTCAGTGCTGGTGTCATGGCACTCTTTCTTAGTGCACTCTGTCTTCGTCCTGGAGTCAGTGTCCTCTATCTCAACACTGGTATCAGTGCTGGCATGCTCTCAGTGCTGGTGTCAGTGTTCTCTATCTCAGTGCTGGTGTCAGTGTTTTCTATCTCAGTGCTGGTGTCATGGCACTCTTTCTCAGTGCACTCTGTCTTGGTGCTGGAGTCAGTGTCCTATCTTGGTGGTGATGTCAAGGCTCTCTATCTCAGTGCTGGAGTGTCCTCTATCTTAGTGCTGGTGACAGTGCACACTCTCTTAGTGCTGGTGTCAGTGCACACTCTCTTAGTGCTGGTGTCAGTGCTCTGTCTCTATCAGTGCTGTACTCACATAGAGCTCCTTGAACTCGGCCTTATAGAAGAGAAGGAGCTGTGCAAGTTTCACCACCTCAGAGGTCTCATCATCCCCGTCGAGCAGCAGTAGGTCCCCCCGGGACTCCCTGTAGGGGGCCACTAGAGAAGCTGATCATGAGCAGTATCATTGCAGAATGAAGATCGCCTTGATGGGGTTTTCGTCCCCAGGAAATATGAGGTCCCCATCTCCAGGAAAGAAGGGGTCCCTGTTGCCAGGAGAGATGATGGGGGCCTCTTTTCCCAGGTGAGATAATAGGACCCCTATCCCCAGGGGAGATGATGGGACCCTGTCTCCAGGGGAGATGATGGGGGCCCTGTCCCCAGTGGAGATGATGGGGGGCCCTGTCCCCAGGAAAGATGAGGTCCCCATCCCCAGGGAAGATGGTGGGGGCCCTGTCCTTAAGGGAGAAGCTGGGGGCTGTCAGACAAGCCTATAGTGTCCTTTCATGGGGCTGCTGCATATGTGTACTCCTTTGCAAGGGAGAAGTGTGCAGAGCACTTCTGGAGCACTGCAGAAAAGAATGTATGCAGCCGACTTTTGGGCAGCGGGACTCTGAGCTGAGCGGCGCTGCATTAAGCAGGAGAGAGGAACCGAGGACAAGGGCGGGGAATGCAAAACATAGCAGCCAGTGCAGTAGAGCATAGAGCTCTGCTGCAGAGGCGGCTCTTCAATTAGGCAAATTAGGTGGCTGCAAGGCCCCTCTGAGTGTGAGGCCTTGGGCGACCACCTTATTTGCCTAATTAGAGAGCCGCCTCTGCCTGTGGGGTTGTGTGTGTGTGTGTGTGTATGACTGTGGTGTTGTGTGTGTGTGTATTATTTGTATGAGAGGGAGGCTTTTTCTGCAGCTCTGTGAATATCTAACTGTGTGGGTGGCGTCCCTGTGGTTCAGTGGGGACCCAGGCTGGCCAGGTAAAGTTAAAGGGCAGGAGCTGCGATAACTGCTGCATGCTGCTCTACTCCAGTTCGGGTTTCCCTTCAAAAGCAATAGGAGGAATTGATCTGAGATCACTTCCTCTAAGTGCTGCAAAGAGTATATTGAGCATTGTCCCTCACTACCTGCAATCACTTCTCAGTTTGTACTAGCAGTTATCTGACGTTCCACTGGGACCGCTGATAGGCGAAGCCTGTTTGGCTGTGGCAGGCTTGATTTCTGTGCAAAGGCCCCTTGAGTGCCATGCATGGCACACGTGCTATAGGTTGCTGACCCCTGCAATAGAAGTATTTAAACTATTTATATAAGGCTCTTTAAAGCACTGTGTCTATATTTGCAGCCAAGAAGGCACATAAAGCACTGATTTTAGTAGATTGATATATGGTTGAGTGTAATGTTGTTGTTGTTGTTGTTGTCTGTCCATGACAAACTGTTTTGCTATATAACAGAAGTATTGAAACGATTTTTATAAATTAAGCTCTATAAAGCACCATGTCTATATTTGCAGCCAAGAAGCCAAAGCACTGTTTTGAGTCAATTTATATATAGTTGAGTGCAATATTGTTGTTGTTCTTATCTGTTGTTCATGACAAAATGTTTTGCAATATATTTAAACGATTTAAGCTATTTATATAAATAAAGCTATATAAAACAAAATAATACTGGAGTTTATCGTTTGAAATGTAATATATCATATAATTTTGCATATAGACAAGGTGCTGTTGCATGTAAATCTGATTTCCTAAGAAAATGTGACTTTAGTTTTAATTATCATGATATATAATAATGAATGTGGGGGCCTTTTGGTAGGTGTGATTTTTTTTGGGGGGGCAGTATTTCATTCTTGGACCCAGGCAGCACAATGTCTTGGGCCATACTGTTGGGGAATCTGAAGATTGAGGTATTATTACAAACTAATGAGCATGCAACACTGGGATTTTATTATTTTAATCATTAAAACAATTTTTTTTTTATTAAGATTTACATTTATAGTAAAATCCTTATGGTATTACAGAAAGTCCCAGCCATTATTGATAACATAATTTATATGATTTTTTTTTATTTTGGGGATTATGGTCCCTCTGCTATTGTATGGTCTCCTGCATTTAATGATATATAAAATAAAAATAAAATCAGTATATCTTTTCTGTACATTTCCCAATTTTTGTCTTTATAAAAAAAATACAGAAAAATACATTAAAATACCTATTGATCTTGCCCAGGACTTTCTTACTGAGCTAAAGGCTCTGCCTCTGTTGCATTGAAATCCCATAGAGTGTTATTAGCATTATTGGATGCCATGGTTCCTTATGTAGGGGAAAAAATGCGCTGTCTACAAATAACAAACAATAGCAGCCAGCACAACAAAGGATCAATTTGTGTGTGAATAAACAAAGTGGTAAACTGCAGCGCTAAATATGATAAAGGTGAACACCTGCTACTCAAACATGTATTGATAGCAGAGAGTCACTGTGGTGCATACAACAAATATACAATATGAATCAAATATTGTCATTCAATAAAATATATATTGAACAGTGACACATTTACATATGAGGAAAAGTACTAGTGCATAGTTTTTATATAGTCCATAAAGTGTTTCCAGTGGATGAAGTGACTCTAGGTGATTAATAATAAAACAGTTGTCTGTAGGTATTCCACCACGGATAGAAAAGAGAGGCTTACCAGATATGTTGAACCCAACTAGGCATACGCCCAATGACTCAAAAGAGCTTGTGGTGTAGCACACCCAGGGGAGGAAAGTATATCAGCATACACAGCTTCCAATGTAGACATATGAGGCGGAAGACCGTCACAATATTGTTGCCAGTAGCGTTCAACCAAGGATGCAGTGGCACAAACTCAAAGGAAATTCATCCAAATAATAAATCGGTAGAAGGAGAGAAAATAGGCCACATAGTGTGATACCATTTCAACAAGAAACATTTATTGTATAAGTAAAAATGGACACTCACATTTGAGAAGATATTAAAAGCATGTAGATAAAATCAAATGACGCAGTGGCATCAGCAGAGCCCGTCCCGATGTTTCCTCCTAAAAAGGCATCCTCAATTTGTGTGTTATAGTTTCCTGGTTGTCCTTCACTGGGCAAATGTAACATACTCTAATATTCGCTCCTATAAGAATAATAGCTTAAAGCCAAGTTCCACACAAAAGTGGAACTTCCGCTTGTTCATTCCCCCCCACTCCGCTGCCACATTTGGCACCTTTGATGGGGGAGGGGGAAACGGGGACCTGTTTTTGACAGGTCCCCTTTTCCACTTTTGGGATACAGGGCCACGGCACCGTCTTTCGGAAGCTCGGCCCCCTCTTTGTTCCTCCACCGCTGGACCATTTAGAAAGCACAGCATGCGCAGTAGGGAACCGGCTGTGGAGCCGAAGGGCTTCACTGCCATGTTCCCTTACCGGCAATGGCGGAGGCTGCACCCGACAGCCGATTCGAAGATCGGCTGCATTGCCGACATTGCGGGCTCTCTGGACAGGTAAGTGTCCTTATATTAAAAGTCAGCAGAGGCAGTATTTGTAATTTTTTAACTTTTACCTACAGATAAGCCTATACTAAGGCTTACCTGTAGGTAAAAAAAATCTCCTAAACCTTTATGGTTTAGGAGATATTCCCCTCGCAATGCGCCGCTGACAGCAGCGGCGCATGCGCACAGGGTATTCTCGGGCTGAATGCTCGGCAGACGCCGGACCTCACCGGAACGAAGTCTCCCGCGCGCATGCGTGGGAGTGAGACATCGCGGCTCCAGCCACTCACAGCGCTGGAGCCGCGATACCCGGAAGACACGCCGAGGCAACATGTCATCTCCCTTGGCGTGGACAAGGTGAGTCAACGATGCCTCGTTCTAAGTTTCATAATGAGCTATTATGCAGTGCATACTAGCTCATTATGCCTTTCCCTTGCAGGTCACTAGTAAAAAAAAAAAAATTTGGTTACTTTACAACCGCTTTAAGAACATTTGTCCATGATAATTTGGCGGCTAGGAACATTTGCAACAAAGAATTACACACATATTAGAAACATTATTTGTCACATTTTTGAGACATTTGCAAATAGATTTTTGGCCCAATAGTTTCAGATAAATGTTTGATTATAATATATTAAATATCACAGTACTCCCCTAATGAAGCCTTCATCTGCTTTTCCTTCCAGAAGGATGCTGACCCTGGATAATGTCTTAATATTCCCCATTCCTAATTGTTAGTGTAGCACTACCCCCGTAGGAGCTGCTGGTTTAGGTTTTGGGCCTGTACGACTCCCCTTGGCACAACTGGATAATAATAGCAAGAATGTGATTGTGGACCCCTAGAAGGCTATAGAGGGCCACAATGATATCACAAAACAATAAATATAATTAACTATTGTTACCTCGTTGTGGTTTTCCTGCCACACAGTTGCAAGACAGAGCCCCACACAAGGAGTAGTTCAACCAAGAAGGAATATTTTTACTTGGTAAAGAAAAGAAGATTATACATATGACATTTTATTCAAACAGATCCCTGAGAGAATTCACTGGCATACACACGCATAACAGTTCTAGGGTTTCTTTAAAGTCAGACCTAAAGAAGTGCAAGGTGGAGGAATCTCTCACTTGAATGGTATATACAGTGGGATACTTCTCCACCAAGTCCAACCCAGCTCACAAACAGCACTACAACAATAAGTAAATGCAACAATTTATTCACGCATGCAGATTCAACTAGCTATACGGCTCCCCCTTGTGGGCAACTTTACTGGCACGTGTCCCGCTGTATCAACCTAGTCAGTGAGCTGTACTGATAATTGATTCTAAAAGTCTCCAGTAATCTTCGCTAGCTTTCGTTGGTGCACTTTAGTATTTGTAATCCAGAGAAAAGGTGAAGAAAGGTTAAACCGTTAACTTGTGTGGTGAAAGAGACAAATGGAATGCTGATCCTTCCCAAAGCGCTAACTCAATCTTGAATGTAGCGTGACTCTGCTTGTGGTACTGCAGTTACCAGCAAGCGTAAGTGAATAAGTAAAGTTATGGAAGTCACCTTCCTGCGACACAGTTAGTTGTATCGGTGGGCAGGTGCCCTCTCACCACATGAGGCCTCGCCTCGCTGGTATCCTCAGACAGGACCCTCTTGGTTCGCAGCCTCCGGACGAGTCGTGGTCCCTGGTCCTCCGCTTAGCCGGTCACAAGGCATGGGTGGATCAGTGACTCTGGATGCTCAGGAGTGTGGAGCTGTCCCTCTCCCTCGTCCGATCAGCAGGGCTGTAGCTGGGATCCCTCCGACAACCGATCCGGCCTCCATCACTTTAGGCCCAGGCTTTTCCGGCCTAAGCACCCTCGCTGCAGGCCTCTTGCCGCTTGCAAGATGGCGTCCCAAGAGACCGAACACAAGCCCCGCCTTACCTTTTAAAATGTCCTCCCAGCAGGCAGTGCGTGGCGCCACACTCCTTCACAACACAGTGGCGTTGTGGGCCTTGTAGTATATTTCTGACCCATAGCAATAGAGTCTCTGTCTCTCCGCACCACAAGGTCCGTCATGCATTGCCCTTACCATAGCTGAACCCTACAACTTGCAGCAGTATGGGGCAAATGGACAATGAAAAAAGCTAAGTTCTTATAGGCACAAACTGTAGTCCATAAGCTACATGCAAAAGTAACACCTTGCTACATTAGTATGGGACCTGGGGCTCTGAGTGAGAGTCCAGTCTCAGCACACAAATTTGTAAACATATGTGTGGCCCCACAGATAAAGACCCAATTCTGTGAGGCTGCATATTGTATATGTGTACAGTTGGCAGGAAAAGCTCCAATTTAAAATATTGGGTGTTGTATAAAAGTTGTTTTCCATCTGGTAATATTTCTTTATTTCAATAATACAGTGAACCCCAAGGTACATGCCAAAGCCCTGTCTTTTCATTTTTAAGCCAATTGTGTGGAGACTGTAGCAGTAACCTTTTGACCTCTGTATAGTTTACTCAGTATTTCTAAATGAGTGAAAATTGTGTCAGAAATTAAGAACATCTAGTTACACTGAATGATGTCTGACTGAAATCTCACTTACTATAGACAGGTTGAATTTTAGCTTCTGGAAATTCACAGAGGAAAAAATAATCATCATGATACACTAAGATAAGATAAAAAAGGAAATGCCATTTTTATTCTAAATTTGACTTGATGTGTATTGTAGTCTTCCATGGGCAATAAATTGTTTTAAAATCATGTCACAGTCTTGGAAAAATAACCACCTTATCTTTATCACGGAAAATAACACAAAGCTCCAAAAAAGCAATTCTTTCTAAATCCTACTTAGAATGTATGTTTTGGCAAAAGCCCAGAGCTAGATTAAAGCTTGTGTAACCATTTCATTTTTCTGTCAAAGTAATATTTTCAGAACATTGCCACATTTATATTTAAGTGGGATCAGCTGTGCTCTAAAAATGTCTTTCACTGTTGCTTTCAAGAGTTCTCATTTAAAGCAGGTATAAGCTCACCCAGTCCTTCTTAGGCAGTTTGTTTGTCATTTATTCCAGAATTAAAACCATTTAATGGGATGGCTGGTATTTACATGGGTTAGAAATTCACTAAACCCTACCCCCCCCCCCCCGCGGTTTCCTGATTTGTGGTGTTCTTTTCCCTGCAGCATTTTGTTTATTTTTGAATTTGATGTAGCTGTGAGTGGCTTCATCCACAAAGCCACAAAGTTCATTCACAGATCAATTAACAGGATCTTTGAATGATAAAAACTACAAATCCAATCACCTCAGCAGATGGGCTCTCAATTAAGTGGGGATTGACCACACTCATAGTTCCTTGTCAATTTTTTTTATTGAATATTAAATAATAAGGACAGTTACAATTAGTAATAAATAGTTACAACAATTGGTAATATTAGTTAAGTATATAATAATAAATTGGTTGGAATTATACATATCTTAAGATTAGATATTTTATATAAACAGGTAATCAAATAGAAAATGAAATGTTAAGTCAATATAAACAATTGAACAATGTAAAATATGAATATGTGCTAATACCCTTAGTTCTAGTTATATTCAATTAATATATAGTCACTATGGAAAGAAAGCTAATTGGAAATCAATAAATTCAATAAAAACTTAAAAAAATTATAATTATTATATGTAATAACTAAATATAGTGTTTATGTATAATACATTACCATTTAGATATGATAATACAAAAAAAAATAGGAAAATAGAAAAAAAAGGAGAGAGTAGTAGTAAAAAGAAAAGAATGAAGGAAGAAAAGAGAGAAAAGAGTCTAGGGTAAGAAAGTTCTCCCGAGAATCTACATTGTAAGAATATTAATAAATTAGTACAGAATAAATGTTCATGTTTAGTACTTAGCATAAGAAGATAATGCTGCGCTGAATGAAGGATGGGAAATAGGTAAAACTGTCTAGGTACACCTAATAGACTAAGAGGTAATGATCGGTGAACCAAATAAATACAACATCAAAAAATCATAGACAAATACAGCGTAAAAGGATAATACACTCTACAGTGAATAATACAAAGTGAATCCAAGGTGAAAGTATAAAGTGCTGAGTGCAGCTGTGAACATGCGCAAATGGCAAAAAAGTCCTCAAAATGTTGCTAAAATTCCTCAAAACATAATTTCTTAGAATAAAATAACTCCAATGGTAAAAATATAAACAAAACGATGATCAGTGTTCTTGTGCAAAAAAGTTAAAAAGGTGACTGGTTTGAGCAATAGAAGTAGGTGAAGGTGCTTGTGCAAAATTTTACAATGTGAAGTGTCGTTGTTGAAGGGAGGGAAGAAGATTCCTGTTTCCCTTGTGATTGGTGCGGTTGTTCCCTTACCTTACTGCTGTAAGGTAACAGCATATAATGATCTTTATGGATAAATCCGGCGTGTACTCCGGTTGTCCCCCCATATGGCGTCTCCTAGTACCGTGTAACCTTTGTCTGTAAACAGACTTTCCCTCAGGAGCCCCGCTTTATCATCATTCAGTTTTCACTTTTATGACATGTCGCTTAATTGTATATACATCCTCATCATTCTAAAAAAATTCTAAGAAATTCAAGCTGTCCTGCAGGCTTAGGGAGCATCAGTGTCAGCACGAACTATCCGTCAACATTTAAATGAAATGAAACGCTATGGCAGGAGACCCAGGAGGACCCCACTGCTGACACAGAGACATAAAAAAGCAAGACTACAGTTTGGCAAAATGTACTTGAGTAAGCCAAAATCCTTCTGGGAAAACGTCTTGTAGACAGATGAGACCAAGATGAGACCAAGATAGAGCTTTTTGGTAAAGTATATCATTCTACTGTTTACCGAAAATGGAATGAGGCCTACAAAGAAAAGAACACAGTACCTACAGTGAAATATGGTGGAGGTTCAATTATGTTTTGGGATTGTTTTGCTGCCTCTGCCACTTGGTGCCTTGAATGTGTGCAAGGCATCATGAAATCTGAAGATTACCAAAGGATTTTGGGTCGCACTGTAGAGTCCAGTGTCAGAAAGCTGGGTTTGCGTCCGAGATCTTGGGTCTTCCAGCAGGACAATGACCCCAAACATACGTCAAAAAGCACCCAGAAATGGATGGCAACAATCCGCTGGAGAGTTCTAAAGAGTTCTAAAGTGGTCAGCAATGAGTTCGGATCCAAATCACATTGAACACCTGTGGAGAGATCTTAAAATTGCTGTTGGGAAAAGGTGCCCTTCCAATAAGAGAGATCTGGAGCAGTTTGCAAAGGAAGAGTGGTCCAAAATTCCGGGTGAGAGGTGTAAGAAGCTTATTGATGGTTATAGGAAAAGACTGATTTCAGTTATTTTCAAAGGGTGTGCAACTAAATATTAAGTTAAGGGTGCCAAGAATTTTGACCATCCCATTTTTGGATTTTTGTGTGACATTATGTCCAATTTGCTTTTTTCCTCCCTTTTTTTGTTTTGTTCCAATACACACAAAGGGAATAAACATGGGTATAGCAAAACATGTGTTACTGCAATACTTTTCTGTGAGAAATTGTCAGGAAAGGCATGGCCGTGCAATAGGAATCGCACTGCAGACACGCACATTCACGGTGCATCGGTGTGCATACGCGCACGCGCGTGTGCGCCTGTCACCAACATTGGCGCCAAAGGGACTTTTTAAAGTCAGTGCACCAAAGACTCCTTGCTGTTTGGTCTGCAGCTTATGTGTGTCCTGAAACCCATTATCTGTGCTGACTTCTGATCCTTGACCCGGCTTGCTCTCACTAACCTTGTCTGCTTGATACCCTGATCTCGGCTTGTTTTGGACTTCTCTTCTGCCTGCTGCTCTGCCTGATCTGCCAGTACGTCTCCGACCCGGCCTGCCTGACTCTGCCCCTGTTCCTCCAGTCTGCTGCAGTTCTGCTCTGCAAATCACACCAGTTCCTGCCTTCATCTGCAATCCAGTCTGCCACCATTCTGGTCTACCCAGTCTATTGGCTGCCTGCTGCATCTCCAGCCACGAGCATCGAACCACGCCGATACTGGACTGATCCTAGGCACCCCTGCGTCACTGTGCTTCCGTGGCTGCTGTCTCAACCTCAGGGGCCCGCAAGCCGGTGCTGCAAGAGAGGCTCTCCTCTACACATCAGGCTCATGATCCATGTACATGACAGTACCAAACAGCAATGACTGAGCCTGCAGGAGGATCCTCTCCGTGGGAAGAGATCTGCCAGCATCTCCCTTCCCTCTCCCAAACGATGACATCCCTGCAGGAAGACTAAGCTTGGCTAGAGGATCAGGGACTGGCGACCTCTGCTGCGACTTCTGCTGCGACTTCTGCTGCCTCTTCCACCATATCCATGCCTGCAACATCCACTGGGGTCTCTGCTTACCCTCCAGTAATGTTGTTACCCCCGAGCCTCGAGTCCCAGCCCCCGAGAAGTTCTTCGGTGATCGAAGCCAGTTTAGAGCTTTTCGAAATGCCTGTCAGCTCTACTTTGATCTGCAGCCAAGGACATTCTCTCTGGAAACCACCAAGGTGGGGTTCACCATTTCTTTGCTTCGAGGTGAACCAGAGTCCTGGGCTCATCGCTTATTGGAGGAAAAGAACATTCAGCTAAATACTCTGCAACTATTCTTTACGGCCATGTGTCAGCTATACGATGACCCACAATGAACCGCCACTGCTGAATCTGCCCTACACACCCTGCAGCAGGGTCCCAGACCAGTCGAAGACTATGTTACAGAGTTTAGACGTTGGAGTGCGGACGTCAACTGGAACGACACAGCCCTGCTTCGCCGGTTCCGTTTGGGTCTCTCAGAAGGACTTAAGGATGAGCTGGCCCGGGTAGGAATACCCAGCACCCTAGGGACTTTGATAGCATTTTCGATACAAATCGATTGCCGATTACGTGAACGAAGGTCTGAGAAGTCTTCCCAGCAGTTCGGACCAACATGGACATTTCCTAAGTCCCCTAGGTTTTCTGATTCTGCGTCTGAAGATCCTGCTCACTTAGTTCCAGAGGCACCCCGTCACTTTTCCCCAAGAAAAGGTCGATGGACGAGCAACCTCTGTCTCTACTGTGGGGAACCCGGTCTCTACATATAAACGCCGTAAATGTCCTCCTCTTTCTCCAGCTACTGTAAACAACCCAATATATCTGCCAGTTCAGCTCATATAGTTGTGCCTATATCATTCCAGCTTCCTGGAAGGACAGTGCCAGTAACTGCGATTGTTGATTTGGGTGCCTGCAGTTGTTTTATTGATCTGTCCTTTGCAGCCCAGCAGCATATTCCACTGCGACCCAAGGACCAAGGACTTTCTGTGTTCCTGGCAGATGGATCTTGCATTAAATCAGGACTTGTGACCTAAGAGACTTCCCCACTTCTAACCACTGCCAACACCAATCATCAAGAACTACTCCGCTTGGATGCGATTTCTTCACCTCTCTCACAATCCACATATAGACTGGGCATCTGGAAGAATAGAGTTCCTTTCATCTTACTGCCAGAAACAGTGCTGTCCGGCACCGCTTCAGCCTCCTGCATCTTTACTTTGCTTGGAGTCGCATGCCGAACTATGCCAGGTAGTCCCCAAATGCTACCATGAATTCCTGGATGTATTCTGTAGACGGGGCGCAGATTCCCTTCCTCCACACAGGCCATACGACTGCCCCATAGAACTTCTTCCGAAAGCAGAGATCCCTTTCGGACGCATCTTCCCTCTGTCTGAACGTGAGTTGGAAGTTCTAAAGGACTATGTTGAGGAGAACCTGCAGAAAGGGTTCATTCGCCCCTCCACCTCACCAGCAGGAGCAGGTATATTTTTCGTGGAAAAAAAAGACAAGACCCTGCGACCATATGTAGATTACCATGACATAAACAAGATCACAGTAAAAAAACGCTACCCTCTGCCCTTAGTTCCAGAACTCTTTCAAAGACTCAAGTCTGCCAAGGTTTTCATCAAGCTTGACCTCCGAGGAGCCTAGAACCTGGTCCAGATTAGGGAAGGCGACGAGTGGAAGACCGCCTTCCGTACCCGCTTTGGCCACTATGAGTATCTGGTCATGCCATTCGGCTTATGTAATGCTCCATCCACCTTTCAGCATTTCGTCAACGACATCTTCAGAGACTTTCTTGGCATCTTTGTCGTTGTATACTTAGACAACATCCTGATATTCTCCATATCATTAGATATTCACAGAGGACATGTCAAGAGCGTACTTCTCCGACTCCGCCAGCACGCACTTTACGCCAAAGCGGAGAAGTGCAACTTCGAGCAACAGAGCATCCAGTTCCTTGGATTAATTATTTCCACTGAGGGAATCAGGATGGATCCCCAGAAAGTGTCCGCAATCCTGGATTGGCCAGCCCCCACCGATAAGAAGGGAATCCGGCGTTTCATAGGCTTTGCCAATTTCTACCGTAAATTTATTAGGAACTTCTCAGCCATTATCTCCCCGATCACCCAACTTACCAAGCAAGGCATCCGCTTCCACTGGTCCGCAGAGGCACAAGTTGCATTTGAAACCTTGAAGGAACGTTTTACCACTGCCCCCATTCTCAGCCATCCAGATTCTACCCTGTCCTACATCTTAGAAGTGGATGCTTCAGAGAGCGCAGTTGGAGCAGTCTTGTCGCAGCGTCAGGGCCCCAAGGATGTGATCCATCCGGTCGCATTCTTTTCTCTGAAACTTACCCATCCGGAAAGAATTACGATGTGGGAGATAGGGAGCTCCTAGCAATTAGGCTGCATTAGAGGAGTGGAGGTACCTGCTAGAAGGAGCCACTCACTCGATACAAATCTTCACAGACCATAAGAACCTTGAATATTTAAGAATTGCAAAACGTCTGAGGCCACGTCAGGCCCGTTGGGCTCTCTTTTTCTCGAGGTTTGTTTTTCACATTACCTACAGACCCGGATAAAAAAATACTAAACCAGACGCACTTTCGCGCATGTTTGAGGATCCAAAGGACATACCTCCACCAGACACCATCCTACCAGCTAGGAACTTCCTCCTGTTACAACCAGGCCTGTTACCACAATTGCAGCAAGCCTCAGCAGGCACAACCAGTCCGCCATGGGTCACCTTGCAGGCGAGGAACGGCCTATTATGGAAAGAGGGACACATCTTTGTACCAGAAGCCGCTAGAGTAGCGGTCTTAGGACTCTGTCATGACCATCCGTTAGCAGGCCATTTCGGTACCCACAAGACCATAGAACTGGTCCAGCGGACATTTTGGTGGCCTGGGTTGGAGAAGGACTGCAAGGCCTATGTCAAATCATGTATTATCTGCACCCAGAATAAGTCTACTCAGACCCTTACCCATACCTGATAGGCCTTGGAAAATGATCGCCATGGACTTTGTTGTCGAGCTTCCACCTTCTGAAGACTGTTCTGCTATTTTTGTGGTGGTGGATCGCTTATCAAAAATGGCGCACTTCCTGCCCCTGAAAGGAACTCCGTCTGCAGCCGAGACCGCTCAGGTCTTTATCAAAGAGGTTGTCAGACTCCATGGCATTCAGATGAACATTGTATCTGACTGTGGAGTCCAGTTCACTTCAAGGTTCTGGAAGGCATTATGTGGATCCCTAAAGATTGAACAATCCTTTTCATCAGCGTACCATCCCCAGACCAACGGTCAAACGGAACGGACCAACCAAACCCTGGAACAGTATATCCGATGTTTTACGTCCTTCGCCCAAGATGACTGGGTACCTCTTCTTCCTTTGGTGGAGTTTGCATATAATAACGCCAGCCACTCTGCCACCAAGCAATTCCCATTTTTTGCAAATTATGGGTTCCACCCAACCCTTTTACCTGACTTGATTCCTGAAACTGCTGTTCCTGCTGTCCAGAGCACTCTGGATTTTTTTTCTTCTAATAACTTGTTGTTACAGGAGGCGGTCAAGAAAGCTCAGGAGGACAACAAGAGAATCTTCGATAAGAGGAGAAGAGGGGAACTGTTGCTACAACCGAGGGACCAGGTATGGCTCGCCACAACAAACTTAAGGATGACTTGCCCATCTAAGAAGTTGGCACCGAAATTCTTGGGACCTTTTCCGGAAAGAAGAAAGATTAATGATGTGTCTTATGAGTTAATTTTACCTGAGTCCCTCAAAGTACATCCTGTATTCCATGTGTCCCTGTTAAAGCCAGCAGTACCAGATCCGTTTCCCAATCGCAGTTCAGGACCCCCGTCACCTGTTACTGTTAATGGGGATGAGGAATTTGAAGTTGAGGCCATTATAGACTGCAGGAAAAGAAGGGGACAAACACAATACTTAATTAAATGGAAGAGTTATGGTCCGGAGGAGAACTCTTGGGAGCCAAGTAGTAATGTGCATGCCGCGGACTTAATTTGTGCCTTTTTCCATAGCCACCCCTGGAAGAGGAACCAGTTGGGCACCCGGAGGTTGCCCGTAGGAGGGGGGCAATGTCAGGGAAGGCATGGCCGTGCAATAGGAATCGCATGGCAGACACGCACATTCACGGCACATTGGCGCATCGGTGCGCATTGGCGTGCGCACGCGCGCGTGCGCCTGTCACCAACATTGGCGCCAAAGGGGCTATTTAAAGTCAGTGCACCAATGACTTCTTGCTGTTTGGTCTGCAGCTTCTGTGTGTCCTGAACCCCATTATCTGTGCTGACTTCTGATCCTTGACCCAGCTTGCTCTTACTAACCTTGTCTGCTTGATACCCTGATCTCGGCTTGTTTTGGACTTCTCTTCTGCCTGCTGCTCTGCCTGATCTGCCAGTACGTCTCTGACCCAGCCTGCCTGACTCTGCACCTGTTCCTCCAGTCTGCTGCAGTTCTGATATACAAACCACACCAGTTCCTGCCTCCATCTGCAATCCAGTCTGCCACCATTCTGGTCTACCCATCCTACTGGCTGCCTGCTGCATCTCCAGCCACGAGCATCCAACCACGCCGATACTGGACTGATCCTAGGCACTCCTGCGTCACCGTGCTTCCGTGGCTGCTGTCTCAACCTCAGGGGCCCGCAAGCCAGTGTGGCAAGAGAGGCTCTCCTCTACACGTCAGGCTCACGATCCAGGTACGTGACAGAAAAACTTGATTTTATGGAAAAATTTCTGGGGTGCCAACAATTTCGGCCATGACTGTATACGTTCAAATTGTGGCATATTACTTAATTGATTAGTATCACGTAAATAAGGTTCAAAAAAATGTTTGATTTGTAAGTAGCGAAAGAGTTCAGAAGCCAGGAGTTTGTGATGTTCACATATCTCAGGGAATGTTTTGAATGAGGTTAATGTTAAAAAATCAGTTAATTGTGTTAGGCCAGCAGAAGTCCAATTTTTTTTTAAGTATTAGGATATGTGTGAGCTGGGTAAAATTTGTGGTTTCTGATCAATGATATTAAAGGTGTATGTGGAGATTGCATACCTTTGGTTATTTTAAATTGATCCCATATGGTTATTGTATGTTTGGTTATTTTATTTTCAATTATTTTATGGTCAGAAGAGGTAGACCATATTAGATTAGGTATGGATGTTGGGTTGCTATCAATTGTTTCAATTGCTAACCAAAGAGGGATTTCATGTTTTGTATGATATTTGGGGCTTTTCGCTATTTGCGCAGCATGGAAATAGGTGGTAAAATTGGGGAAGCCTAGTCCACCTTTCAATTTTGGGAGATATAGAGTGTGTGATGGTAAGCGGGATTTTAGAGGGTTCCATATAAATGCTTGTGTTTTGCATTGAAGATTTCTCAAGAAGTATGAGGGTATTGGAATGGGTAAAACATGAAAAAGGTATAATATTTTTGGAAGTATAGTCATTTTTATGACATTTATTTTGTCTATCCATGATATTGGGAGAGTAGACCATTGTTTTAGATAGTGATTTTTTGTAATAGTGGGGGATAGTTAGCAGAGAATATGTCGGTGAGATCAGGGGTGAGAGTAATACCTAGATAAGTGAGATGTGTAGATGACCAAGTAAAAGGAAGGGACGTTTTCGCTTGCTGTAATGTATCTGGAGATAAAGAAATATTTAGAGCTGCAGTCACACAGTGTTGACTTGAGTTAGTTGACCCTTCTTTTTAAAGACCTCTGATCTGCTGCAATTTGCCCTGGGCCTGACAATCGTGGGGGCATGTTGTCATTGTCAATCAAGTTCAACTTGTCAGAATTTGTGTTTTTTTTTGGGTTCCCTTTCCCTCACCCTCATCACCAGCCTCTTGAGGTTGGATTGACCATGACCACCAGTCCACCACAAGTTCAACTTGTTACTTCTCAAAGGGATTAAGGTCTAGTTTCCCTTGCCATGGACCCAAAATTAAAAAAATGTTGTTCCCAGTACCGCTTACTTACTACTTATCACTTTTGCCTTATGGTAAGGAGCTCCATCATGCTGGAAAATACATGTTGTTCTGTTCATCACCAAACTGTTCTTAGATGGTTAGGAGTAGGACTTAGGAGAAGTTGTTCTCGGAGCCTGAGTAGTATGTTTTTGTACCATTTATTCATGGCTGTCTTCTTAGGCAAAATTGTGAGTGGGCCCACCACACCGCACACTCCCTTGGCTGAGAAGAAGCAGCAGAGCCAACCGCGCACACATGAATGTCACGCACAGTGTTCCTATTTTTTTTGGGGGGATGTTTTATCCTTTTATTAAAACAGCAATATTCTTGACGAAAAGTCTCTGTAGTGCATGTTCAAACCTAACCATTAAAAAACAACATATTTGATTTCTCACTCCAGCAGCAGTAACTATATAATAATGAGTTTGGAAATGGTAGAGAAATGGTTAAATGATGCATTACAATTACAATTTAACTACACCCATTAGATTTTAGACAAATAAAAGGAGTTTTAGTCGACTAAAAGGAGTTATAGTCGACTAAAACTCAACTAAAATGAATTGGACTAAATACGACTAAAACTAAAACTATTGCAGAAGACTAAAATAGGACTAAAACTAAAATGCCATTTTAGTCCTGAGACTAAGACTAAAACTAAAACATAATTTGCTGCCAAAATTAACACTGCTGTACGCCCTTGTGCCTGTCTGTGCCATTCTGTCGACGTACATCATCGTGCTTCGGTCCTTAAGTGGTTAAACTACTACAATTTGACTATATTTATACTTCCTATTTCCTTCTTCTTATTTCATATTCTGTTTCTATTTCTGTCTTTCTCTCTGTCCTTCTCCGGGGTAAGTCTGATGGTACAAGCTATACCTGATATGTTTAAGTATAACCTACTTAAGATTTATATATGGCTCCTTTAAATGTATTTACTTTAAACGTACAAGGTCTAAACATTCCCCGAAAGCGAGGTCGTTGTCTTCATCTAAAGCTCACATAGTGTGTCTCCAAGAGACACAATTTACTGATTCTTTAACACCTAGATACTTTGGTTGATTGGTTCAAGTTACCCCCAGGTTTTCACAGCCTCAGCCAAATCCAAACACTGAGGTGTATTAATATCTTTAATTCGAATTAGAACTGTTGAAATAATAAACTGACAGTAAACTTATTCTTATTGTAGAAATAAGCATTACCCTCAAGTTTTAGTTTGTTTGTTATGCTGTCACAGCATAGTCGGGAGTCGGGAGTCGGACTCGGGAGTGCTCTCTCTGTGCCTGTGCCACTGCCAGACAGGCACCAGGCAGTAAATAAGTAACAGTGGCTGTGCAGTGTGCTGCTGTCTGTGCTTGGTTGGCCATGTACATGTACAGCTATGGCCAAAATGACACCAAAATAATTTTGACAATGTCTGCTAGTGCTGCTTTAGTGTTTTAGAACTTTTTGTGTCAGTCTCAGATGTATCTGGGATACAATGATCTGACATTTGTGTCAGATCATTGTATCCGGTAAAAGCATTGCATAAGTGTCAAATGCTTTTATTGACATTAATTTTATGCATTGCAAATATAGAGCATGCACTTATGGCAAGGAATAAAGCTGAAGCCTCGTACACACGACCGAGTTTCTCGTCGTTAAAATCACGTCGTTTTTTTCGACGAGATTCTTGTTAACCTTGACGAGTTTCTCGTCAAGCTTTCTATGCGTACACACTGACATTTCCCAATTTCCTCGTTGTTCTCCGCGCTCACGTCCAGCACGTACGACGGCACTATAAAGGGGAAGATCGATTTTCTTGGCGCCACCCCTTGGGCTGCTTTTGCTGATCTCGTGTTACCGCGTGTGAAGTAAAAGTTTGGGAAGAGACGATTCGCGCTTTTCAGTCTTCGTGCTTTTCAGTTTGTTTTCTGAGGTTCAGTTTGTGCTTGTGGGTTCGTATCTTGACTTTCAGGGCGTCTAGGCAGGTCGTATCTGTTTTACAGTGCGTTCTTGCCCGTTCATTTCTGATTTTCAGTTCGTTATTCATAGGCCTTGCTGTTCTAAAGTGCGTTCTATTCTGTACGTTCTGATAAGACGACCGTTTCCTAGCCATGTCGCCTGGACGTTCTCGTCGTCGAGTTCGTGCTGTGCGTGCGCTTGGTGTTGGTCTGCTTGTTTTGGACCAAGACCAGTCCATGAATGGTGTGAGGAGGAGTTCATGGACCAACAATTGGTTGCTCCAGCGGGACCAATTCTGCCACATGCCTCTGCTGCGGAAGATAGTCGAGAATAATCCTGAGGACTACAGGAATTTTCTGCGGATGTCTGACCCCGTTTTTCAGGAACTGTTGGCTTTGGTGTCCCCCTATATTACCAGGCAGGACACCGTTATGCGGGAAGCCATCAGTGCTGAGCAGAGGCTCATCGCCACCTTACGTTATCTGGCGACAGGGAGAAGTCTTCAGGACTTGAAGTTCACGACAGGCATCTCCCCCCAGGCTCTGGGCCTCATAATCCCAGACACCTGTTCTGCCATTATACAAGTCCTGCAGGAGGACTATATTAGGGTAAGTTTTCTCCATTAACATCCCATTTTATGTATTTCATGTATGATAATGTATTGTATTTCTTTCATCCTTCCCTAATTACCATGATTGTAATATGCTGAGAATGTCCCCTTTGTCCCCATGCATGCTGGAAGCTTTAGATTGCCCCTTTTTTCTCCTCCATGCATATTTCCCTTTACTAACCTTTCCAGCAGGAAATGTTGGGGGGTCCAACCACAATTTAGGAAATAAACTTCCTCCATTTTTGCAAAGGTGCCTATTAAACGCCCCCAGTTGTCCCCTCCAATGCATCCATTTTGTCCCCTCCAATGCAGCCATTTTGTCCCCTCCAATGCAGCCATTTTGTCCCCAGCCCTGCACATACCTTCTTGTGGTCAGCGCCATCCTTCTTCTGTCCTTGATGTCTTCTCCTTCCCTTGATGTTGCATCAGCCAATCATGTTACCATTAAACAGACTTGGTGAACATGATTGGCAGAGCAGCCTGTCAGTGTTTACCCAAGGAATGCTCCCCCCCTGCGTCCCCTATTTAACTTTTATGAAGCCAATTACATCCCTCAAGCTGTAATGTGCAAGCCTATTTGCCTCCCTGTTTCTGATATGCAATTTTCACCCCATAAATACTGCAGTTATTCATATGTTGGTCGCTTAACAGGGGGCCATACACCTGAATAGTGGGCGGCATTGACAATACATAGGTTAATGCAAGGCAAGAACCTATGTATTGTTCTGAGTGATGGGCACAGGAGAGAGGGGGCAGTGTTCCAGTGCCCACTCTGGACGCACCGCCACTGCACTGCTATCCTGTGGCCAAACACATCTCCCCCCCCCAAAATCATGTATTAATGGACCATCAGAGGGGGTGATGAATATGAAACATGAGCCTTCCATTATACTTATTGAAAACACCTTAATAAACGTAGAATTTGATTGATGTTGGCCTCTAATGTTTTTTATTATAATCTCCTTGTAATGTAATATTTTTAATTTCTAATTTTCTTTCATCTTGTTTGACTCCCCAGCTTCCTTCCACGCCACAGGAATGGAAGACTGTGGCATCGGAGTTTGCCACGCGGTGGGACTTCCCCAACTGCGGTGGTGCCATAGACGGGAAGCACGTCCGCATTGTGCCGCCACCCCGTTCTGGGTCCTACTACTTCAATTACAAGGGGTTTCATAGCATTGTGCTGATGGCAGTGGTGTCAGCACGGTATGAATTCCTCTATGTTGATGTAGGGAAGAATGGCCGGATGTCCGATGGGGGATCCTTCATCCAGATGGAGTTTGCCCTCCGTCTCCAGTGTGACGACCTTGCATTGCCACCGGATGCAGGGAATATTGAAGGACTCCCCTTTGTTTTCTTGGCTAATGAAGCCTTTGGACTCGGACCGCATCTTATAAGGCCATTTCCTCAGAGGACCCTGACCCCAGAGAAGAGGGTGTTCAATTACCGGCTGGCCAGGGGCCGAAGAGTCGTTGAAAATGCCTTCGGCATAATGGCCAGCCGGTTCCGCATTTTTATGACTTCCATCCACTTGGCGGACTACAAAATAAACTATGTATTTTTATGCTGCTGTGTGCTACACAATTTTCACAGCAGAAAATCAAATTCATATATGGCCTCAGTATTGCCTGAGGCTGGACTTTCACCTGCTAATCCCCTGCCGGGCCT
This sequence comes from Rana muscosa, assembly GCA_029206835.1. Lineage (NCBI taxonomy): Eukaryota > Metazoa > Chordata > Amphibia > Anura > Ranidae > Rana > Rana muscosa. The sequence continues at coordinate 997,385,426 of CM055116.1, forward strand.
GGAATCTGCCCGTCCTGGCTTGCCCCCCCAAAATGCCCATGAGGTTCGGGACAAATATATGGAATATTTCACGGGTAGGGGGGCAATTCCTATGCCAGGCTATGGCTAAAGATTCCTGGAGAATGATTAAAATAAAAATCTGATTTCTAATTTTAACTTAGGTTTGTTTCCTGTCTCCTAGTTTGTCTTAGTGCATTTGTAGTGCCAAGTGTATTTTCCTTTAGTAAATAACAACCATTTCACTATGTAACCTTAAAAAAAACACAAATCAGGTTAGAGCGTATTGAAAAAAGAAGCTACACGTTGTTTCTGTTCAAACATTTTACTCTGTGCACATTCACACACATGTTTCCTTTTTTTTTTTTTCCTGGCCACAAACCGCCAATTATTTTCTTAGGAAAATACAAAAACAGTTGCATTCCAAAAATTACAACATTGGATACCTCTGAGCGATCTGACACATTCACTTACACAAACTATGTCTCTATGTGCCCGTCCTAATATGGGGTCTTGCCACCCCTTGCCCAGCCAAAAATTGAATATGCACACATTTTGGAATAATTTCCACTAGGGATTTGAGAGTCCTGATCCCTATTGTCAACATGTGCTATCTGCCATCAGGGGTGATCAATGGACGTGTTTTGGGGGTGCAACCCCTTCCTCAGTTCACCTACTTTAGATACGAGGAAGGGGTTGCACCCCCAAAAGACGTACATGGATATCCCCTGATGGCAGATAGCACATGTTGACACACTGTGTGCATATTCAATTTTTGGCTGGTTGCATTGTCAAAAACAGTATAAAAGGTTGATGAACAGTCATTCCTGAAAAAAAATGGGGGTTTGGTTGACTTATTCGATTCTCCCCAAAACATCGAGAATGTCTTTAAATGTTTGATCCATCACATGAATTATTTGTTTTATTCTGTCCAGTTCCGTGCTACATTCCATCACTTGCTGTATTATTCGGTGGGCACTGTCAGCAGAGAAACGTGTACTATCCTTCACCACAACATTTACATCCCCTAAAAACAAAATACAAAAGGTATTATAACTCTGCAGGCCTACATCTCTTACCTGAAGCTGTGGTGTCAGATACTGACCTGTTGTGGTGACCAGTTCCACAACGTCATCCACCTCTCCTTCCTGCACTTCTCCTTCCTCCACCTCAACTTCCTCAACATCCTTCGGTTGTGGGTCTTTGGGAGTTTGGGGTTGTTGTGAAGCTGTGGGGTTCCTGTGCTCCCTGGAGTGTTCTCCTCCCAGTCTTCTCTCCCCTATGAGAATCAAACAAAAGGTCTATTTATCACACTGAAATTCTCTATGAAAAATAAAAACAGGCTAAATTGTTTGGAAGTGGGGTACAAGTGTGTGTTTGGGCGGAAGTTAAAGATGAATGCATTATTTCTGACCAATAATATGTTTAGTATTCACCTTTGGCTGTCAGTTTTTAGACATGGAGGCACCACAAAAAATCACTAATGCACCTGTGTGGGACACCCAAAAAAGGCGGGTCTGGTGGCCCACACTATAGTGCTCCAAAGTACAGATGTGGTACCAGCTGCTGAGTGTCCTCTCCTTTACACTGACTAAAGTTTGCATTTCATTCTCTTTACAAACACATCATCTAGCCTAAAAATTTTGAACACAAATGTTAAAAAAACACGCAGATGTCTAATTACTTTTGTGGCTATAAAATAAGCCAAAACAGCGTATAGTGGCCGAACGAAGTGTCTGTAACGTAACGAACAATTACTGTGCCAAACCAAGTTCAAATTATTAAATTATGGAAGGGAGTCCAATATGATAAAATCACAAAAAGGAGCAACATGTAAGTTGAGAAAAACATTAATAGCCGAAAAGTGTACATTTTACTTACTTTTTGCTAGCATTCTCTTAATGCTCCTTAACTGCTCTGGCTCCCTCAGTTTGAGGTCTGACCACCTCTTTCTGAGCTGCTCATTTGAGCGTTTCACCCCGAAATTCGTCTTCAGACTCTTCACGACTTTATTGAGGATTTTGGCCTTCCTTCTATTTGGTTTGCTATACGGCCCATGCTTTGCGTCATAATCAGACTTGAGCAAGATGTCCACCATCTCCGCCATCTCCGCAAAAGACATATTAGATGCCTTGAATCTCCTCCTTGATCGTGACGTTTCCTCGGTCTCCGGGCTTGTCTCCTCCTCGTTAGTTGCGGAATTATCAGACACCTGCTGTAACTCCGCCATATCTGTCTGCGCGCCGAAAGAGAAGGGGCGGGGAAAAGATGTTAGTTAGAACGTCATGGGCGGGCGACGTGTGCGGAGCGATGTGTTCGTAGTTTGACGCATGCGTGGTGTATATATAGCAAACACACATGTGACTATACTACGTTCGGTGTGTGGAGAGAGGAGTTCAAGTTACGGACGTGCGAAGGAAGGTATGTGATTTTGTGACTTGGACAAATAGTTGGCCTATACTGTCTTGAGAATGTTGTAGAATATATATGGTGACTACGATGTTAAGGAGGTTAGACTGTGTGCCTCACATTAGTTATATATTATTTATTTTACTTGCAGACCCAAAATGAATGTGTTTATAAGTGACAAGGAATTCCTTGCGGAATTTATAGACCGGGTAAGGGAGCTGAAAAACCCCATCCACAAAAAAAGAGGGGTGAGAAAAGCAGCGCCCTGCTCCCATTTGTGCATACCAAGGTTCCCACAGCCACAGCAAAACAGGTGGACACTAAAATTGGGAGCTTGAGAGGCACCTACAGGAATGAACGCTCTAAGGTCCTGGCTTCTCATAGGTCAGGAGCAGCAGCAGATGATGTTTATGTCCCGAATTTGTGGTACTACAGCAGGATGTCCTTTCTGGATGACCACATTGAGGCAAGGCCATCACTCTCCACTCTTCCCCCCAGACTTCCCTGCAGCCAACCTGAGCCTTCTTTGGAGCAAGAGGAGGCAGCCATCCTGGATGATCCTGATTTGCCCATCTGGAGCCAGGTATAGTATTAAATGAAAATGTATTGGGATACAATTAATGTTTGCCAAATATGTCAAGATGACAAACATAAACTATTTAGAGTTCCACAAGTGAAATCAAGATCTCTAGACATTAGTCTGCACTTAATTGGGTGCTAAATAGTCAATCTGATGTAGTTGTAAATTTTAGAAACTGATTTCAGGATTTACATTCTAATTGGTTCAATCATGATTATAAATTTGGAGGCAAAGTTTAAAGCAACATATTAAACTATGTCCCTTTTTCATACACAGGATGAAATCAGCCAGGAGGAGGGTCTGGAAACTGTCAGGCAGGAGGAGGAAGGGCCCAGTGGCAGCCAGGAGGTGGCAGGGCCCAGTGGCAGCCAGGAGGTGGCAGGGCCCAGTGGCAGGCGGGAGGTGGCAGGGCAAAGGAGAAGCACCAGATCACAGGTGCCTCCCATCCGATTTCCCAAAAGAGGCAGGAGGGACAGGACCACCAGTGAGGCAGCAATGGCCCTTATTAAAGAGGCCCATGCCACCCTCAAAGAGCCCACATCCCCTGAAGAGGCCATTGCCGGCCTAGTGGAGGCAAAGTTCAAGGTGATGAGCATGGAGCAACGCCTCCTATGCGAGCCCCTGCTCATCACCTTGCTCAACAGGGGGTGATGGGAAAAATTACCCCCAATACTGCAATTTGTGAGGTGGCACAACTGTCCCAACCTCAACCTCCTCCTCCACCTCCACCTTCTTCTTCTGCCCCACCCCCTTCTCCTCCACCTTCTTCTTCTGCCCCACCCCCTTCTCCTCCACCTCCACCTTCTTCTTCTGCCCCACCTCCTTCTCCTCCACCTCCTCCTCCACCTTGTTCTTCCACCCCACCCCCTTCTCCTCCACCTCCACCTTCTTCTTCTGCCCCACCCCCTTCTCCTCCACCTCCTCCTCCTCCTGACAGGAGTACCCCTCCAGTGGCCCAGCCTCCAGCCAAACGAAGAAGGAAGGCTGCAGGGAAGGCTTCAGGAAAGGTTGCAGGGAAGGTTGCCAGGAAGACGAGGAAGTGATGGCCTTGCTTCATTGTGGTCGGACAGAAGGCAGCCTGTTGTAGTACCACACACTTGGGACATATATCTCACCTGCTGCTGTTCCTGACCTCTGGGAGGCCAGCATCAGATTGTGCTCAGAAATTTTGGCCTTCTCAAGCTCCCAATTTTAGTGTCCACACAGGTTGATGTGTGGTCTGGGGTCCCTGGGATGCACAAATGGCAGCAGGTTCTCCAGCGCTGCCTTCTCTTTATTTTATTTGAAACATGAATAAATGTTATTTTTGTTTAAGTTCATACTTGACTATGTGTATTTGTAAAAATTAAAAATTTAGCTTTGGAGTAAGCAGAGACATTTGACTGACAAAAAAAGGGACAGATAACGACCCCCCTAAAAAAGAAAATAATCAGATTTCCCAAAAAGAGGGTGTTAAATTTTACAACTATATATTAAAATATTCAATGGGAGATCACTATCAAAACATTGCGAAATTAAAATTAACATCAGTTTGAAAAATATAAAAATGTAAAATATTCATAAAAACTTGCACGATATAGAACACATAAATCTTCTTAAGAGCAGCATGAAAAAGGTTTAAAAAATATAGTCATAACTCTGTGTGAATATCAGCAGCAAAAGAAGTTCTTTCGTTTTGATTAATGTAACATTCTAAAGAAGATTTCAATGCACAACATTTAAACGATGCAATAATTTCGAGCATGACGAATGTGCTATCTCCATTACGAAGGCTTGTTTTACCAGAAGATGCGCTCCCGTCTCATACTTGCTTCTGAGCATGCGCGCTTTTGAAAGACTCGTTAAAGCATACACACGAACCATTTTCTCGTCACAAAAGAGGCCGACGAGAAACACGACGAGGAAATCTGGAATCCTGACGAGAAAATAGAGAGCAGGTTCTCTATTTTCTCGTCGAGATTCACTGCAATTTTCTCGTCGTAAAACCATACACACAAACGTTTTTCTTGATCAAAAAGCTCTCACGGCACTTTTCTTGTCGGTTTTGGATGAGAAAATCGGTCGTGTGTACGAGGCTTCAGAGTCCTTTTTTGGTCCACAAATCAGTGCAAATAGATACTCTCCGAGCAGCAGCCACTCTCTTTTTGAAATTTTGTTTATCATCTTCATACTGTTTGTCAATCAGATTGCTTATTTTAGTTTTTTTTGGAACAGTCAGCTTCCTATCTAGTGTCTCCATCATGCTAACAAAGTCCTCATCTTCAATCGTTCTGACTGGTAATACGGTGCACCCAATCCATCTTGCTATGGCCTCCTCCCTGGCATGTTGTTCCTTAGAGTCAATTTTATATTTTGAAGCACCTAAAAGAGCAGTGCAAATAGTTTGCTGTGGTTGTGCACTGCCACTGGCTTGACTCTGTCCATCATTTGATGTTTTCAGTATCTGTGGGGTTGAATTAGGGGGGAAAATTAAAGTTATTCTGATTTTACGTGCTCTATCACCCCAGTGACCCTCCCCACACAGTCAGTCAGCTCCAACTAAGTTGCCTCTCTATAATATACTATATGTATAGCAGAGAAACACATGGCGGTCGTTGATATTTTATGTCACACTGTATTTGCGCAGCAGTATTTCAAACGCATTATTTTTTTAGGAATAAAAAAAATAAATAAACAGTAAAGCTCAATTGTTTAGTATAATGTGAAAGATCAGATGATGTTACGCGGAATAAATACCCAACATGACTCGTGTAATAATGGCGAATTGGCGACAAACTACACTACTGTACCTAAACATCTACATCTTAAAAAAAAATGGTTATAGAGTTAATACAGATTATAGAGAAGTTCTAATGATAGAATTATTGCTCTCGTGATCGCGGCGATACCTCACATGTGTGATTTGAACACTGGCGTTTACATATGCATTATGCAGGGGCCACTTACATTTTCAGCTTGTGGGGACAGGGACGCTTTAAAAAAATAATTCTTATTCATTTTATTTATTTTATATTGTCACATGTTGCTGTGCTTACCTTTTTATGATTTTCAGGATGAGTTGTCCGCAAATGACGCTTCAAGTTTGTTGTATTTTTACCAACGAGTGTCGCTCCACATGGTTTGCAAGGAGTCTTGTTGTCCTTAACATCAAATGTAAAATACAGCCATAGATCTTCTCTTTCTACCAGTGATAATCACAGCCGACATTCCGGTATAGTAATAGTTTGGACTTTGGAGTCTTGGATTGTACGGTGGGGGGGGGGGGGGAAGCCTGTATGTGGCAGTGCAGTGCTTTCTCGACGGTGGTCTCTGAGTAGTGATGAGCCGAACACCCCAGGGTTCGGTTCGCACCAGAACCCGCGAACGGACCGAAAGTTCGCACGAACATTAGAACCCTATTAAATACAATGGATGCGAACGTTCGGATTCTAAAGTGCTAATTATAACGACTATTATCCATGTTATTGTTCGAAACAGAGTTTGGGAACCCGGCTTCTGCACCAGGGGACATGTATCAATGCAAAAAGAAGTTTTAAAAACGGACGTTTTCCGGGAGCAGTCATTTTAATGATGCATAAAGTGAAAAAAAAAAGTCAAATATTCCTTTAAATATTGTACCTGGGGGGTGTCTAAAGTATTCCTGTGAAGTGCCACGTGTTTCCCGTGTTTAGAACTGTCCCTGCACAAAATAACATTTCTAAAGGGAAAAAAGCCATTTAAAACTGCTTGCGGCTTTAATGCAATGTCTGGTAATATGGATGAAAATCTTTAGGAAAAATGGCATAGCTACCCCATCAACCCCCCCCCCCACCCCAGCCCATTACCAGCCCCTTTGGGTCTTGTATGGATATTAAGGGGAACCCCGCACACAAAATAAAAAAGGACCTACCGTATATACTCGAGTATAAGCCGACCCGAATATAAACCGAGGCACCTAATTTTACCACAACAAACTGGGAAAACGTATTGACTCGAGTATAAGCCTAGGGTGTCCATCTGCATGCCTCACTGCGTCCATGTGCATGCCACACTGTGTCCATGCCACATTGTGCCCATGCCTCACTGTGCCCATGTCTCACTGTGCCAATGTGCATGCCTCACTGTGCTCATGACTAGACTGACGTTTAACATGGGAGTCTATAAAGGGGTGCCCGGTTTTGAAAAATCAGTGCTCCTCGGCCCTAGGGCCCCCAGACAACAAACTTTGCACACTTGTAGAGGAGAAATGGGGCTACAGGTGTGCCAAGTTTCGCGTCCAGGGGACCTACAACCGGTCGGTACCGAGTCCCCAAAGTCACCTGAGAAATGACCGTTTAACATTGGAGTCTATGGAAGGGGTGCCCGGCTTTGAAAAATCGGTGCTCCCCAGCCCTAGGTCCCCCGGACAACACTTTTTGCACACTTGTAGAGGAAGAGTGGGGCTACATGTGTGCCAATTCTGGGGTCCAGGGGACCTATGGCCGGCCGGTACCGGGTCCCCAAAATCCGGGAGTTTAGGCGCAAAAAGGTGACTCGAGTATAAGCCGAGGGGGGCAGTTTTAGCACAAAAAAATGTGCTGAAAAACTCGGCTTATACTCGAGTATATACGGTATATACTCTGAACAGCCGTATACAGGCGGTGCATAGAAGACAGGGACTGTAGGTTTGTTCTTATGTAGAATCTGTTTGTAATTTTGAACAGCTGCATTGTTTAAGTGGAGCTCCATGGCAAATTCCTTTTTTTTAGCTTTTTGTAAAACATAGGGAACGGTTATCACCCCTGTCACATTTTTTTTGCTGTCTGTGCCCCTGTTCAGAACATTTCACCTCACTTTGCGTCCCAATGACAACTGTTTTTGAAATGTGGTGTTTTTATTGAAACAAGGATTGGTGATAAAGCATCAGTAGAGAGGAGACACCTTTCTCCCATATTAATTCTTACAGGAGAGAATTTTCCTTCCAAGGGGTAGATTTCCTCTCACTTCCTGTTGTCTTCTTCCGTTTGCAAGTAGTAGTAGTTTGTAAGTTGGATGTTTGAAAGTAGGGACCTTCCGTATATATTCTGCAGAAATTGGCCCCTTAGGTGTTGGTGTTGGCACAACACTGAAAGCACTCACAGTTATTCTTGGTGGGTGCTGGAACGCCCTGCTGTCAAGTATAATATCAGGAATTGTAATAACATATAATTGTTGATCAGTGGTAGTAAAAATTGGGCCTTTGATGGTGGTGCTGGTGCCACAACACTGTAAGGCCTGACAGTTACTCTTGGTGGGCGCAGCAATGGTCCCTGCTGTGAATTATTAGATCAATAATTATAATTGCATGCCCCTGTTGAACAGGGGCTTAAAAATTGGGCCTTTGGTGGTGGTGGTGGTGGTGATGGTGGTGCTGGTGCCACAACACTGTAAGGCCTGACAGTTACTCTTGGTGGGCGCAGCAATGGGCCCTGCTGTGAATTATTAGATCAATAATTATAATTGCATGCCCCTGTTGAACAGGGGCTTAAAAATTGGGCCTTTGGTGGTGGTGGTGGTGGTGATGGTGGTGCTGGTGCCACAACACTGTAAGGCCTGACAGTTACTCTTGGTGGGCGCAGCAATGCTCCCTGCTGTGAATTATTCGATCAATAATTATAATTGCATGCCCCTGTTGAACAGGGGCTGAAAAATTGGGCCTTTGGTGGTGGTGGTGGTGGTGATGGTGGTGCTGGTGCCACAACACTGTAAGGCCTGACAGTTACTCTTGGTGGGCGCAGCAATGGGCCCTGCTGTGAATTATTACATCAATAATTATAATTGCATGCCCCTGTTGAACAGGGGCTTAAAAATTGGGCCTTTGGTGGTGGTGGTGGTGGTGATGGTGGTGCTGGTGCCACAACACTGTAAGGCCTGACAGTTACTCTTGGTGGGCGCAGCAATGGGCCCTGCTGTGAATTATTAGATCAATAATTATAATTGCATGCCCCTGTTGAACAGGGGCTTAAAAATTGGGCCTTTGGTGGTGGTGGTGGTGGTGATGGTGGTGCTGGTGCCACAACACTGTAAGGCCTGACAGTTACTCTTGGTGGGCGCAGCAATGCTCCCTGCTGTGAATTATTAGATCAATAATTATAATTGCATGCCCCTGTTGAACAGGGGCTGAAAAATTGGGCCTTTGGTGGTGGTGGTGGTGGTGATGGTGGTGCAGGTGCCACAACACTGTAAGGCCTGACAGTTACTCTTGGTGGGTGCAGCAATGGGCCCTGCTGTGAATTATTAGATCAATAATTATAATTGCATGCCCCTGTTGAACAGGGGCTGAAAAATTGGGCCTTTGGCACTGGTGGCACAACACTGCAACCCCTCACAGATACTGTACTTGGAGCACAGCAATGAGGCCTGTTGCAAAGTATTGCATCAAAATTTTTAATTACAAGCCCCTGTTAAACAGGGGCTGAAAAATTGGGCCTTAGCCACTGGTGGCGTCACCCATAAACCAAAATGATCTTCCAAGCTATCATCGGTAATCGTATCATTGAGGAGGAGGAGGAGGATAGCCAGTCAACATAACAGCACAGGCACTCAGCATCAGCATCAGTCTTGAAGGGATGTGACATTTTAAAATCAATTAGTCTGTTATATCAGCATCTGGTGTGTGATAGCTGGTGGTGATCCAAGACTGGTTCATCTTGATGAAAGTCAGTCGATCAACCGAGTCGGTGGACAGGCGCACCCTGTGATCCGTGACAAATCCTCCAGCAGCACTGAATGTGCGTTCCGAAAGAACACTGGATGCAGGACAGGCCAGTAGCTCAATTGCATACTGTGCAAGCTCTGGCCAGTGATCCATCCTCAAGACCCAGTAAGCCAGAGGATTTTCGGTGGGGAAGGTGTCCAAGTCTGACCTTGCCCCTAGGTATTCCTGCACCATGTATATCAGACGCTGGCGATGGTTGCTGGAACCGATCATACTTTGGGGCTGCGGACTAAAGAATTGTCTGAATGCATCGGTCAGACGGCCACCTTCCCCACCGCTCCTTCTTTGACTGCCCGAAGCCTCAGCAACTCGTTGTCCAGGACCAGGAGTTTGTAACCTCCCAGTCTCTGGGAACGCGTTGCACAGACCTTTCTGCAAGGCCTCCCGGAGTTGTCTCACCCTCTGCTCCCTCTGCGACGGTACGATAAGGTCCGCAACCTTACCCTTGTACCGTGGATCAAGGAGAGTGGTCAGCCAGTAATGGTCCCTCTCCTTGATCCGAAGAATACGAGGATCCTTCCGCAGACTTTGCAGGATCAGGGAGGCCATGCAGCGTAGGTTAGCTGAGGCATTCAGTCCGGAGTCCTCTGGGTCACTAAGGACGACATGATCCGCAGCCACCTCCTCCCAGCCACGTACAAGTCCACTGGTTTCTTGGGACTGTAAATCATCCCTAAAAGACTGCTGCTGATGATGCTGAGTGCCAGCCTCCACCTCCATGCTGACACAATCCTCCTCCTCCTCCTCCTCTTCCTGTGCGATGGGTGGGACAGAAGGAACACTGTCTGGGTAAAGGGGGCCTTGAGAGGCAAGGAAGTCCTCCTCTTCCTGCCTCTGTTCTGCCTCAAGTGCCCTGTCCATTATTCCACGCAGCGTGTGCTCCAACAGGTGGACAAGAGGTACAGTGTCACTGATGCATGCACTGTCACTGCTCACCATCCTCGTGGCCTCCTCAAATGGTGCCAGGACAGTGCATGCATCCCTGATCATGCCCCACTGGCGTGGTGAAAAAAACCCGAGCTCCCCTGACCCTGTCCTGGTGCCGTAGTCGCACAGGTACTCATTGATGGCCCTCTGCTGCGTGTGCAGCCACTGCAGCATGGCCAACGTTGAGTTCCACCTGGTGGGCATGTCACATATAAGGCGGTTCTTGGGCAGGTTCAACTCCTTTTGAAGCTCAGCCAGGCGAGCACTGGCATTATAAGATCTGCGGAAATGCACACAGACTTTCCTGGCCTGCCTCAGGACATCCTGTAAGCCCGGGTACCTGCCCAAGAACCGCTGCACCACCAGGTTAAGGACGTGAGCCATACAGGGCACATGGGTCAGTTGTCCCTGTCGGAGGGCGGAGAGGAGGTTGGTGCCATTGTCGCAAACCACCATTCCTGGCTTAAGCTGGCGTGGCGTCAACCACCTCTCGGCCTGCCCCTGCAGAACAGACAGGACCTCTGCCCCAGTGTGGCTCCTGTCCCCCAAACACACCAGCGCAAGCACGGCATGGCATCTTTTTGCCTGCGTACTTGCGTAGCCCCTTGAACGCCTATGGAGCACCGCTGGTTCCGAGGACAAACCACAGGAAGAGGCCATGGAGGAAGAAGAAGAGGAGGGGGTGGAGGAGAGAGGTGTGTCACAACCAGTAGTAGCATTTTGGAGGCGTGGCGGTGGAACAACCTCCAACACTACTGCACCTTGTCCTGCATCCTTCCCAGCTGCCAAAAGAGTGACCCAATGGGCCGTGAAAGAAAGGTAACGTCCCTGTCCATGCCTGCTGGACCATGAGTCAGCGGTAATATGCACCTTACCGCTGACCGCCCTGTCCAGCGAGGCCAAGACATTGCCTTCCACATGCCTGTAGAGAGCCGGAATCGCCTTCCGTGCGAAAAAGTGGCGTTTGGGAACCTGCCACTGAGGAACCGCACATTGCACAAACTCACGGAAGGGGGCCGAGTCTAAGGGCTACCTTCAGGTGTATACTGTGCAGGAGGCTTAGCAACAATGACACTGACACTGTCCCCTGCCTATCCTTCTCTGTCCCTAAACACAAGGATTGAAAATATGGTTCAGCAAAATAGTTTTAGAACAGAATAGCACACTGACACTTTCCCTCACTGTCCTACTCTGTCCCTCCCTACAAACAAGATTTAGCACAGAATAGCACACTGATAATTTCTACGAGTGTCCTTCTCTGTCCCTAAACTCAAGGATTGAAAATATGGAACAGCAAAATTGGTTTAGAACAGAATAGCACACTGTCAGTTTCACTCACTGTACCTCTCTGTCCCTCAACTCAAGGATTGAAAATATGGTTCAGCAAAATAGTTTTAGAACAGAATAGCACACTGACACTTTCCCTCACTGTCCTACTCTGTCCCTCCCTACAAACAAGATTTAGCACAGAATAGCACACTGATAATTTCTACGAGTGTCCTTCTCTGTCCCTAAACTCAAGGATTGAAAATATGGAACAGCAAAATTGGTTTAGAACAGAATAGCACACTGTCAGTTTCACTCACTGTACCTCTCTGTCCCTCAACTCTAGGATTGAAAATATGGTTCAGCAAAATAGTTTTAGAACAGAATAGCACACTGACACTTTCCCTCACTGTCCTACTCTGTCCCTCCCTACAAACAAGATTTAGCACAGAATAGCACACTGATAATTTCTACGAGTGTCCTTCTCTGTCCCTAAACTCAAGGATTGAAAATATGGAACAGCAAAATTGGTTTAGAACAGAATAGCACACTGTCAGTTTCACTCACTGTACCTCTCTGTCCCTCAACTCAAGGATTGAAAATATGGTTCAGCAAAATAGTTTTAGAACAGAATAGCACACTGACACTTCCCCTCACTGTCCTACTCTGTCCCTCCCTACAAACAAGATTTAGCGCAGAATAGCACACTGATAATTTCTACGAGTGTCCTTCTCTGTCCCTAAACTCAAGGATTGAAAATATGGAACAGCAAAATTGGTTTAGAACAGAATAGCACACTGTCAGTTTCACTCACTGTACCTCTCTGTCCCTCAACTCAAGGATTGAAAATATGGTTCAGCAAAATAGTTTTAGAACAGAATAGCACACTGACACTTTCCCTCACTGTCCTACTCTGTCCCTCCCTACAAACAAGATTTAGCACAGAATAGCACACTGATAATTTCTACGAGTGTCCTTCTCTGTCCCTAATCTCAAGGATTGAAAATATGGAACAGCAAAATTGGTTTAGAACAGAATAGCACACTGTCAGTTTCACTCACTGTACCTCTCTGTCCCTCAACTCAAGGATTGAAAATATGGTTCAGCAAAATAGTTTTAGAACAGAATAGCACACTGACACTTTCCCTCACTGTCCTACTCTGTCCCTCCCTACAAACAAGATTTAGCACAGAATAGCACACTGATAATTTCTACGAGTGTCCTTCTCTGTCCCTAAACTCAAGGATTGAAAATATGGAACAGCAAAATTGGTTTAGAACAGAATAGCACACTGTCAGTTTCACTCACTGTACCTCTCTGTCCCTCAACTCAAGGATTGAAAATATGGTTCAGCAAAATAGTTTTAGAACAGAATAGCACACTGACACTTTCCCTCACTGTCCTACTCTGTCCCTCCCTACAAACAAGATTTAGCACAGAATAGCACACTGATAATTTCTACGAGTGACCTTCTCTGTCCCTAAACTCAAGGATTGAAAATATGGAACAGCAAAATTGGTTTAGAACAGAATAGCACACTGTCAGTTTCACTCACTGTACCTCTCTGTCCCTCAACTCAAGGATTGAAAATATGGAACAGCAAAATTGGTTTAGAACAGAATAGCACACTGTCAGTTTCACTCACTGTACCTCTCTGTCCCTCAACTCAAGGATTGAAAATATGGTTCAGCAAAATAGTTTTAGAACAGAATAGCACACTGACACTTTCCCTCACTGTACCTCTCTGTCCCTAAACTCAAGGATTGAAAATATGGTTCAGCAAGATTGGTTTAGAACAGAATAGCACACTGACACTTTCCCTCACTGTACCTCTCTGTCCCTACAAACAAGGATTAGCACAGAATAGCACACTGTCACTGACACTCTCCCTACCTATCCTTATTTGTCCCTAAACACAAGGAATCCAGGATTAGTAAAGGAAAAATAATGACACTGTCCCTGCCTATGCTTCTCTTTCCCTGCTCCGGAACACACTACACAAGGCCGCCGCGCTGGCGGCCTTTTATAGTGTGGGGCGTGTACTAAACCCCCTCAGCAATAATTGGCCACAGACATCCTGCCTGTGGCCAATCATTGCTCTCCTCACTGCCGGCTCTGTGATTGGCCAAGCATGCGGGGTCACAGTGCATGCTTGGCCAATCACAGCGCCTGGATGACACTGCGATGGCGTAGTGCATTGTGGGCCGTTCGCGTCACTCGAATTTGGCGCGAACGGCCCAAATCGTTCGATCTTCGTCGAACGATCGAACAGCCGATGTTCGAGTCGAACGTATGTTCGACTCGAACACGAAGCTCATCCCTACTCATTGCCAGTTATCGCAAACACTTGATTGCAGTTGTTGCCACCAAGGGTGGCACAACCAGTTATTAGGTTTAGGGGACAATTACTTTTTCACATAAAGCCAGGCAGGTTTGGACAGCTTTTTTGCCTTAAAAAATGAAATCATTATTTAAAAACTGCATTTTGCATTTACTCGGGTTATCTTTGTGTTAGAATAAATTTTGTTTGATCATCTGAGTCATTTAAGTGTGACAAATATGCCAGGTTTCTGTGAAGTAAAAAAATGAGACAATGATAAATAATTTCAGAACTTTTTCCACCTTTAATGTGACCTATAAACTGTACAACTCAATTGAACAACAAAATTAGAGAACAATTTATGAACACTTGATTTTTTCGGAAATAATGTAATCTTCATTGCTCAACATTTGATGGAATTTTTGTTGTGGCTATACCATGCTAAAAGAACAGCGTCTTTCAAAGTAACCAAGGCATTCAACGAAAAAATAAAATTATTTTGTAGAAAACACAATGATGAAAATTAGAGAACAGCAATGACTGTTACACGGAGAACGATTACAACTACATTTTCTGAAGTTTACAACAATCAACAATTAGTAGAAAGTGTATGTGCGTTCCGAAAGAACGCTGGATGCAGGACAGGCCAGTACCTCAATTGCATACTGTGCAAGCTCTGGCCAGTGATCCATCCTCAAGACCGAGTAACCCAGTGGATTTTCGGTTGGAAAGGTCTCCAAGTCTGATCTTGCCCCTAGGTATTCCTGCACCATGTAAATCAGACGCTGGCGATGGTTGCTGGAACCGATCAGACCTTCTCCACCGCTCCTTCCGTGACTGACCGAAGCAACACGTTGTCCAGGACCAGGAATTTGTAACCTCCCAGGCTCTGGAAACGCGTTGCACAAACCTTTCTGCAAGGCCTCCCGAAGATGTTTCTTCCTCTGCTTCCTCTGTGATGGCTGGATAAGTTCCGCAACCTTACCCTTGTAACGTGGATCAAGAAGGGTTGCCAGCCAGTAATGAGCCCCCTCCTTGATACCACAAATTCAAGGGTCCTTTCACAGGATTTGCAGGATCAGGGATGCCATGCAGCGTAGGTTTGCCGAGGCATTCGGTCCGGAGTAGTCTGGGTCACTAAGGACGACATGATCCGCAGCCACCTCCTCCCAGCCACGTACAAGTCCATGGGTTTCTGGGGACTTAAAATGATCCCTTGAAGACTGCTGCTGATGTTGAGTGCTAGGCTCCACCTCCATGCTGACACAAACCTCATCCTCCTCCTCCTCCTCTTCCTGTGAGATCGGCGGGCCCGCAGGAATACTGTCTGGATAAAGGGGGCCTTGAGAGCTAAGGAAGTCCTCCTCTTCCTCCCTCTGTTCTGCCTCAAGTGCCCTGTCCATTATTCCACACAGCGTGTGCTCCAACAGGTAGACAAGAGGGACAGTATCACTGATGCATGCACTGTCACTGCTCACCATCCTCGTGGCCTCCTCAAATGGTGAAAGGACAGTGCATGCATCCTTGATCACGAGCCACTGGCGTGGCGAAAAAAAGCCAAGCTCCACCGACCCTGTCCTGGTGCCATACTCGCACAGGTACTCGTTGATGGTCCTCTGCTGCGTGTGCAGCCACTGCAGCATTGCCAACGTTGAGTTTCACCTGGAGGGCATGTCACAGATGAGGCGGTTCTTGGGCAGGTTGCATTCCTTTTGAAGGTCAGCCAGCCAAGCACTGGCATTATATGACCGGCAGAAATGCCCACAGACTTTCCTGGCCTGCATCAGGAGATCCTTTAAGCCTGGGTACCTGCACAAGAACCGCTGCACCACCAAATTAAGGATGTGAGCCAAACAGGGCACATGGGTCAAGTGTCCCTGTCGGAGGGCGGAGAGAAGGTTGGTGCCATTGTTGCAAACCACCATTCCTGGCTGAAGCTGGCATGGCATCAACCACCTCTGAACCTTCCCCTGCAGAGCTGTCAGAATCTCTGCCCCAGTGTTGCTCCTGTCCCCTAAGCAGACCAACTTAAGCACCGCATGGCATCTTTTTGTCTGGGTGCTTGTGTAGCCCCT
This sequence comes from Rana muscosa, assembly GCA_029206835.1. NCBI lineage: Eukaryota > Metazoa > Chordata > Amphibia > Anura > Ranidae > Rana > Rana muscosa. Next base: position 997,401,715 of record CM055116.1, read on the forward strand.
AGAACGCCTACTGAGCACCGCTGGTTCCGAGGACAAATCTGCACAGGAAGAGGCCATAGAGAAAGAAGAAGAGGAGGGGGTGGAGGAGAGAGGTGTGACAGAATCACCACTACCAGCATTTTGGAGGCGTGGTGGCGGAACAAGCCCCAACAATACTGCACCCTGTCCTGCATCCTTCCCAGCTGCCATGAGAGTTACCCAGTGTGCCGTGAAAGAAAAGCAACGTTCCTGTCCATGCCTGCTGGACCATGAGTCAGCAATAATATGCACCTTACCGCTGACCGCCCTGTCCAACGAGGCCAAGACATTGCCTTCCACATGCCGGTAGAGAGCTGGAATCGCCTTCCGTGAAAAAATTGGTGTTTGGGGACCTGCCACTGAGGTACCGCACATTCCACAAATTCACGAAAGGGGGTAGAGTCTACCAGCTCAAAAGGCAGCGGTTGGAGTGCTAGCAATTTAGCCAAGCTAGCATTCAGCCACTGGGCATGTGGATGGCTGGGACCAAATTTATTTCGCCGGTTTAGTAACTGGGGTAGGGAAATTTGCCTGCTACAATCGGACGTTGGTGTAGCGATAGCAGATTGCCCGCAAGTACTTGGCACACCTAATTCTACACCTTCATTCCTCTCAGTGCAGGTTTCTGAGAGGACTGAAGGTATAGTGGGGTTGGAGATCCCAGCTGATGAGTGTAGGGAAATTTGAACAGGTAGTCCCCCCTACCCCCACAGACCAGCTTAAAATAACCCAATTGCCACACCCAAAAGACATGGAGTCAGTACTGAGAGATTCCTTCAAACGCATGAAAAAAGACAAGACAGTATTGCGCTCAAAATGAAATCTGTTTATCTTTTGCAGGGGTGGACATTATATAGTCATTATCATAAACCAGTCACAAAAGAGGGAGGGGAGAGGAAGGGGTGTGGTTAATACAGGGGGTATACATTTTATCATTATACATTCAACGTTTTGCCACTCTCAAGATGGCCAACACTCGTCCTGACCCTCTCAAGATGGCTGACAGTTTCGTTATTAGTAAAACTCAATAATGAGTCTCACCACAAATGTCTCGCTTCCCTGTACCAATATTTACTAGACATTTTTCCAGACGAAAACACTTTAAAAATAACCTGGCATGTCTGCAATTATGCTGTCGTTGCACATTATGCATGCTCTTGCAACACTGTTTTTGTCTCCATACACAATACAAGATACAAGGTCTTAACCTATTTCATAATACTTGAGAAAAGCATACAATACTAGTAAATTTCCTTAACCCGTATGTCCAAGCCAGAATATATGACTCCATCTCACTATAGTGGGGGTCCTTATGCCATGCCAACTACCACAATGAGGAGCAAGGAGAGGTCCGCCTTGTTCTTTGGTGTGGGTCTTTAAAGTATTGTTGCCAACGGACTGCATCGGAGCTCGACATATGTCTGGTCAAGCATGTGGTGACCAAGTGGCTGCTGTTTTGGCCACGCTTGATACGCTTCAGACATATGTTGCAAACAGCAACTGTGCGATCTGCTGCACACGTCTCAAAAAAGGCCCACACCAAAAAACTTTTGGAAAAATGCGCGGAGTCGGCAGCGCCCTGCACATGCGGAGCTCTGTGGTGTGATGCAGTCGGTTGGCTGCCCTTAAGCTGGCCCCTGGAGGGCATCCTGTCTCATTGGAGATGTGCCTCTTCCTCCTCCTCCTCTCTCCTATTGGGCACCTACATAGAGTCAGTGACCTCATCATCCCCTCCCTCCTCGTCACTGGAGCAAACCTGGCAGTATGCTGCAGCTCGGCGAACAAGACTGCCAGTTTGATGTCCTTCTTGGACACCCCCTTTCTCTCTCTGGGCTCACGTTACTGCCTTCCTCAAGCTGGGTACCATCATCGGAGCCTTCAAGCCGCTGCGCATCCTCTTGCAGCATGTACCCAACACTGTGGTTGAACAGTTCGGGGGACTCCTCTGTGCATGATGGTGGGGCTAGGGAAGGAGTAACTGATGACATTGAGCCGATCGAATAGGCAACTTTGGCAGCTGCATTGGTTGCCAAAGTACTCTGAGCCTGGGTGACAGAGGATGAGGAGGATGAGGACAGCTTTGTGATCCACTCTACCAACTCTTCTGCATGTTGTGGCTCAACATGGCCAGCTGTCGAGAAAAAGGACAAGCGTGCCCCACGGCCACATGCTGAGGATGCACCGTGTCCATGACCAGCACTGTTGGCTCTAGACACAGAGCCTGCTTGCTCTCTTTTAGTGGCCTGTGAGTGTCTGCCTCTCCTTGTTGGCTTCCAGACATACTGTAAAATTAGACTAGCAAAACACCGCCTGAAGTTTACTAGAAAAAGTACACCAGGAATGGCCTGCAGTCAGATATAGGCTTGGTTAGACTGGATGCAGTGGATATATATATGTAGGAGACAGTATATATATTTTATGCACTGCATATCACTGAATCACCTGCCTGGCCTGCCTGCCTGAAAGTGTATTTTAATATGGGCACCAGGAATGGCCTGCAGTCAGGTATAGGCTTGGCTAGACTTGAATGCAGTGGGTATATATGTAGGAGACGGTATATATTTTATGCACTGCAGATCACTGAATCACCTGCCTGGCCTGCCTGCCTGAAAGTGTATTTTAATACGGACACCAGGAATGGCCTGCAGTCAGGTATAAGCTTGGCTACAATAGAATGCAGTGAATATATATGTAGGAGACAGTATATATTTTATGCACTGCGGATCATTGAATCACCTGCCTGGCCTGCCTGAAAGTGTATTTTTATATGTACACCAGGAATGGCCTGCAGTGAGATCTAGCTACAGAAGGTATGGTAATTAAAATTCTACCAGATCTCTCCCGGGCTACTTTACAACGGAGGGCACAACTGCGCCCGCTGTTAGAAAAGATTAAACTCATTGGAGGCTCGTATAGCTGGGGGTACCCTATGTCTTTGTTTGTGAAGAAAGGATCCCTTCCATTCGTACTATCCCATCCTGCGGAACTACCAGATTTATTTAACTTCCTGGGGACCGAAGGAATTGAGGTTCCAGATTGGTTGCAACCAATAGAGAGAAGAACACGTAAAGGTGGTCTACAAACGAGAAACAGGGGAGTCCCAATGCAGTCCAGCGGAGGACGACAGGACCCAACTACAGAGACTGAGACTGGGACGAGAGAACCGTGAGTTATAAGAACAGAATTACGGTAACTAGAGAAATCAATGCCTCACCTCTCCCTTTCTCTGTTTTTTTTTTGGTGTTTTTTCTTTTCCTCTCTCAGTCACCTATTTCTTTTTGGGAGATAGTTCCCCATCTTTTGATCTGGTTACCCAAATGGAGGGAAGAAAGACATTGACAGAGGCCCCTTCTATCCTTAAATTTTTTATTTTTTTTGGAACTATCCCGGACATGCCCATATATTTATTTTTCATTCCTCCCGCCCTTGCAGGCTCTTGTTTTTTCCTAGTTTTTTTTTTTGTTGGGGGGAGGGGGATGGGGGAGAAATGTGGGTGACATATGGTGAGAAGTGGCCTAGATAGGACTTTGTCTTGCCCCCACCCCACTGGGACTTTACCTATATGTTAGCTCTGTAGTTGGCGGGGGAAGGAAGAATAATAGTGATAAGAAATATGAAACGATCCCTATAAAGATGAAAGACTGAATACATACAATGAAAGTGTGATGTTGGACTGAACACATGCAAATAAAATGTGATTTGGGGTTTTTACACAGGGGAGAAAGTCACTATTTGCTTTTGCACAATAAGATCAATATTTAAATTGTTTTTTGGGGGAGGGGGAAGGATGGGGGATCCGGGTAGGAGTAATTGGAATAGGGAAGGGAAATATGAGGAAGGGGGGGGAATAGCACTACAAAATGTCAATATTTATACACTAACACACAAATAATAACACTAAATTAGTATAGTAACTATCCTTTCTTTATAACAGACACAAAGGGAGATGGGGGACACATTAGAGGTGTAGGGGATATGGAGATGGCATGGTTCAGAAATTTGGAAGGATGTAAAAGAAACGTTGTTGGAGGAAGGCGGGGGGGAGAACGGGTAAGATTCCACTGTGCTATGGAGAGGGGGGAGGGGGAGGTGAAAGGTATGTAGAGATACTATTAGAGATTCTCTAATGTGGAATATGGAAGGGAGGAATTATTTGGTGAAATAAAGTAACAACTGGTCATATGATAAATAACATAAATGCTTTCATGAGATGGGAAAGATAGATTGTGTCTAGATAATATATGAAGATAATTTATTGTGTATAGTTAAAATAAAGATGGGTAAAACATGGAAGTTTGGTAGGACTTAGAGGTAACCAGATGAACGGGTAACATGTCATTACCCAGGGGGAGAGATAGCCCCTTATGAAGTAATAAGATTTTAATATTATGAAATAAATAATATGGAAATGGGAAGAGGAGAAATATATGGATAATAATTACTACAGAGGTCAAGAGGGAGAGTAAATATACCCAAACAAAGATGTTGGATGCGATTTATAATTTGGAAATGTATTGGAGAGGGATAGGAGATAGGTGATGAGATAAAAAAGAGGATTAGGAGGGGGCTGCATTAGAGGGTTAAATAAGTTAAAAACTAACTGGAGGGGCGGGAGGGGAGCTCAGCTACTCAGACCATTGTAGACCAATACCCAATTTCGGCATCTACGGGAAATATAATTCCTAATTAGGAGCCGCTCAATTATACCCTGACCCTAGATCCCTTTTTTTTGGTGTGGACTTTTATATTAGTTAGCTTCGGAGTTGGAAGATGGATAGAATACGGATTATGTCACTAAATGCCAGGGGGCTTAATATCCCCGAAAAGCGTAAGATGCTATTGAAGGAGTTAAAACACTTAAACACCGATGTAGGATTTATACAGGAGACACACTTTAAGGAGGGTATCTTCCCCTACCTCCAAAATAGATATTTCTCAAACGTATACCAAGCCTCAAATCAAGAGGCTAAAACTAAAGGAGTTGTGACTCTAATCTCAAACAGAATACCATGGATACTTACGGACAAATGTTTGGATCCTGGGGGAAGATATCTGTTTTCTTAAAGGGGCTATAGGCAGGGAGAAGGTAACTCTTGCCACCATGTACGTACCAAATGAACATCAAGATAATCTTTGGGCTAAAGTACTCTCAAAATTTATGGAATTTAAGGAGGGAAAGTTGATATGCGGAGGAGATTTAAATATACCCCATGACCCAAAAGTAGATACATCGGGGGGAGGGGCCTCATTGGTACCTAGTGGAACTAGAAGACATATCTTGCAAAAGTTATATGAATTTCAATTGGTAGATGGGTGGCGTATTATCCAGAGGAAAGGGATTATACTTACTTTTCAAATCCCCATCAAAAATACTCCCGAATAGATCTTTTTTTGGTACCCCATCAGCTACTCCAGTTGGTACAGGACATATCAATAAGGAATATAACATGGACAGATCATGCACCAGTCATGATGGAATTAACTTTTAAGGGGGGGGATACAATCGACAGATTGGAGATGGCGCTTAAATTAAAGTTTATTACAGATCCCTCAAATTACAGAAGATTTAATCAATGAAATTAAGTGGTATTTTCAGATAAATGACAATGAAGAGAGTGACCTAGGTATAGTGTGGGAGGCCCATAAAGCAGTAATGCAAGGTATTCTAATTAAACATGGATCTTGAGTGAAAAAGATTAGAGAAGAACAAACAAAAGATTTATTAGAAAAGATACAGGGACTCGAGTCACAACACAAAAAAAAGATCAGAAATAAGTGTAGGGGTAGAATTAGCACATCTGAGAAGACAAATAGCAGACCTCCTTCGATATAAGGCCGAAGCGACTCTACAGTATGGGAGGAGGATAGAGTATGACTCAGGGGACAAATGTGGTAAATTATTAGCAAAAAAACTAAAAAAACAACAGACACGGTCATATATACCAATTATTAAAACAAAAACAGATCAAAAACTTTCATTACCAAAAGAAATAGCGCAAGAATTCGGGGAATATTATTCTTCACTATATAATCTGCCTGAGACATCGGTTTCCCCTCTGTCTCTTGAAAAATATGTGTCCTCCTCACGACTGTCTAGACTATCATCACCAGTTCGTAGGGAATTAGAGAGACCAATTACTGTAGAGGAAGTGCAAATGAGAATGAAAACAATAAAACATGGTAAAGCACCAGGCCCGGATGGGTTAACTATACAATATTACAAAAGTTTTTTTACACATCTGGGACCATATATGACTAAGATGTTTAGTGAAGTTGGACATAAAGTGGTACTACCACCCAAGGTGGTAACAGCGCACATCACAGTTATCCCAAAAGAGGGGAAGGACCCAGCGAGCTGTAGTAGTATAGACCAACATCCTTGCTAAATATGGACTCCCGTATACAGTCTCAGCTATCAGAAATAGTAAATCTTGACCAGGTAGGATTTATCCCGACAAGAGAGGCAAGAGATAGTACCATAAAAGTGTTAAATTTGATTTATAGGGAAAATCATAAGAAGATACCGAGTGTTTTTTTTTAAAACGGATGCAGAAAAAGCATTCGACAGAGTAAAATGGAAACTTCTGTTTAAGGACTTAAAACAGATGGGTTTAGGTGAACGAATGGTCCAATGGATAGCAGGAGTGTATACGGGTCCTTGCACATTAGTAAAAGTAAACAGGGTATATTCTAGGCCCTTTACTATCACAAATGGAACCCGGCAGGGCTGCCCCCTGTTGCCTCTTTTATTAGCTCTAACATTAGAACCACTTTTAAATAAGATTCGACAGAATCTGGATATTGTAGGGATTGAGGTGGGGGGAAAAGAATATAAAGTATCGGCATATGCGGACGATATGCTCTTCTCACTAGCAAGACCACAAAGCTCATTACCTAATTTATTGAAAGAAGTAGAATTATATGGGACTATGTCAAACTTAAAAAAAAATTACGGCAAGTCAGAGGCGATGGGGGTGGTACTCCCGGATTCCATAAAAAGTGGATTAGAGCATAGCTTTAAGTTCAGATGGTAAACCAAAGCAGTGGATTACTTAGGAACACAAATGCCAACAAATTTTACAGATATTTTTAAACAAAATTTTATAACATTACTTAGCAAAGTCAGAATATTATTGGACGGCTGGAGTATAAGCACACACTCATTGTTTGGGAGATATAATATTTTAAAAATGATTGTGGTGCCAAAATGTCTTTATCTCTTTCAAGCACTGCCTGTCAGAATCCCTATGTCTTACTTCAATCAAGTTCGTGGCATGTTTACTAAATTTATCTGGGCCAGTAAATGTCCGAATATAAGCAGAACATTGTTGACTTTACCTAAAAGGGCTGGAGGAATAGCGGCACCAGACATGTATAAATACTATCAAGCGGTCCAACTCGGTAGGATAGTAGATTGGAGTAGACACAGAGATTATAAACTATGGATTACTATGGAGCAGCAAATGTGTCCAGTTCCTCTAAATAGGGCTTTATGGTGTTATACAACTCTACCACTACTAGTAAAAAATCACCCTACGATAGGTGAAACCTTAAGAATAGGAAACAAAATAAGCTAGAATCCCAAATTCTCCACTAAAAACTCCCACTTGCATCCGATTTTAGGAAATCCAGAGTTCCCACCAGGAATGGATTCACAAATATTTGGAAAACTAAGGGAAATGGGAAGTTTCCAAGCATCACACTTTTTAGGAGACAGGGGATGGGCATCAATTGACATGTTAACTCAACAAGGAGGGCAATATGAAATCCCTATATGGCAAGCCCGACAGGTTAGACATTATTTGGAAAGCTTGGGACCTGCAGGAGTATTGTGATGGAGAGGAGCCCCTACCCCATGTAATCTCTAAAATGTATATAATCCTGACTGCACCCTCAGAGGACTTTAAAACGGATTGCCTTGCCAAATGGGAACAAGATTTAGGCCAAAATTTCTCTCCAGCACAATGCCAGAAAATTATAGATCTGTCTTTAAAATCTTCAAGGTGCACGAAAACACAGGAATCGAATTACAAAATATTAACACGTTGGTATTATACGCCATCGGCCTTGAATAAAAAAATTCCAGAAACATCTGACAGGTGCTGGAGAGGATGTGATGAAAGAGGGACAATGATACACATTTTCTAGGCATGCCCAGTAATTAGACAATTCTGGCAAACTGTACAGAGAATTACTCAAATATTCACTGAATACCAGATTGCAGAAGACCCAGCCCTCTTCTTGTTACATCATACACAAATTCCACCGAAAAAATATACAAACTCAGTTCTGTGTCATCTAATAAACGCAGAAAAAAGTTGTATTGTGATGAATTGGAAAGATCCTTGCACCCCTACAATCTCAATGTGGTTAAATAAAGTTAGAAGGGTGGGAATAATGGAGAAACTTCTACCAATAACGTTGGAGGGAAAAAAAACAAATACAAGAAACATGGGTACAATGGGAGCAATTCGTCAAATCTGAAAAAGGGAAGAGGCTATTAGGAGAATAAAAATTAAAAACTAGACTGACGGGTAGAAAGAGTAAGTAGGGGATTCTCGAGAAGATCCACAGCTAAATTAATTTTAAATTTTTGGGGGTTTTGGTGTATATGTTGGTTTAATGTTCCCCTGCGTAAGCAGGAGTAAAGGAAGGAAGAAACCGGGGTCGAAGGAAGGGGATGAGGGGAGGATAAGGGAAATAGGAAAGGGAAATAGGCATTTAGGAAGAAGGAGATGTAGAGGGAAAAGAAGAGGGGGTTAATAGGAAGAAGAGCCTAGAAGACGATAGTAAAATAACGAAAGTAACAGTACACCAGGAACGGTCTGCAGTGAGATCTAACTAAACTGGATACAGTGTATATATATATATATACTGAATGCACTGCAGCTACATGAATCAACTGCCTGCCTGAAGTATTTTAGAAACAGTACACCAGGAACGGTCTGCAGTGAGATCTAACTAAACTGTATACAGTGTATATATATATATATATATATATATATATATATATATTTATATATATATTTATGGTCGGAGCCCTCTGTCTGAAGAGATATGGATCACATAAACACGTCACAAGACTAACAACACAAATAAGACCTGAAGTGTGGCCTGGCCTTTTGTACGGTATGCCAAATAAAGGGGCCATACCTGAATAGAAGTAATAGATAATTCTGCTGAGAATTGGTTGTAGAGGAGTGCCCTAGAAAAGGGAGATATGGGTGGGTGGGTACCACGCACTACAGCCGACACTGACCCTGGTGGATGGTCTGTATAAGTACCCCTCGAACTCCTCCCATAATTTCAGGCTAGCATACTAGCCTTCCTATTTATGGTCGGAGCCCTCTGTCTGAAGAGATATGGATCACATAAACACGTCACAAGACTAACAACACAAATAAGACCTGAAGTGTGGCCTGGCCTTTTGTACGGTATGCCAAATAAAGGGGCCAAAAAGTCACACAAGGTTAGGAAGGAATTGTTCTATTATGACAGGTAAACCACTATAGAGCGAGACTGTTAAAGGCTCGTGATATTTCTGCCTGAGGATCGGGAATGTGTCGGGTGAAACGCAAGGATTTCCACCTGCCCATCTTCCTTATTGCGTGGTCAGGAACTCTGTTTCGTGATGTTGTTGGGGCTGCTCTAATGCGAAAGCAAGTCCTGAGTAACACCCTGGGTTAAGGCCCGAGATGCTCAGGGGTGTTCTGACGTGGCTGATGCACTGTTTCCCGCTTAGGGGTTCAGTTGGGAAAGGTAGTAGAGGGCTGTCCCCTGATGGATCGGACAGCCGAGTTTACCGATTGCACCAGAACGGCCATGGCGTTATGTGTCCTGAAAGGTTTAATGTCTACTCCGGGACCGGGTTGTATTGTTTCCGATACCGTCGGGTGTAGGATGAAATGACTTTGGTGGCGAGACGGGTGGTGCCTGAGTAGTACTTGGCATTTAGGGCTGGTGATAGTAATTCGCCAGGCCGTGAGACCGTAACAAGGCTAGGTAAATGGCTGCTTGATTTACCAGGCTGGGCCATAGACTGAAGGGGGAACGTGAAGGATAGCAGACATGTCCCGGAGAATGGTGCTGGTCACTGGTAAGCGTTCGGTACTGGAGTGTGGTTGCCGCCACCTGTAGTGTGTTGGCAGATCAGGATGCATTGATGAGGGAGGTAGCACCATGGAGGTGTTATCCGATTCCAAAGTTGGTTGGGACTAATGTGGGATGCGGGACATGGACGAGTCGGCTCCGGGCTTCTGTGAAAGGATGTGGCATGGTTAGGCGGGATAGCGCGTCGGCCGAGGTGTTGCATTGGCCAGGGATGTGGACCCTGAGGCTACTGAGCTGACGTTGTAGGGAAAGTAGCAACAGCCTGCGTGGGAAGGACATGACGGATAATGATTTATTGACCTGCCTTTGTTAATGACTGTGGCTGTAGCCTGGTTGTCTGTGGCGAACATGGCGGTCTGTCCTGCCCGGGGCTGCCCCGTACTAGTGTTGCTGCGACTATGGGGTAGATCTCAAATAGAGAGGAGGACTGACTAAAAAGTGGAATTGTGAGCATCTCTGATGGATCGGATCTCCTGAAACCAATGATGGCCAAAAATTGCAGCGAAGCTTGTGGAAGCTGCTACGTCCGTGGTCATCTGAGGTGACGAAGAGGATGCTGATGGGATAAACAAGGGTCTACCTATCCGGTTTCAAGGAATTGGTCCCCCATGGCCAGCTCCTGCTACGGAGGCTGCGTCTAGCTTAATGACTTGGTCAACGTCTCGTGCCTGGGAGAGGAACACTAAGAAGCGTGCGATAAAGGAACGCCCTTGAGGGACGATCCTCATCGTGGTTTGAGCATGCCCAGTAGGGATTGTAGCTGTGGGTTAGTGCCCCCCTGCGTGTCGGTAGACGTATGGATGACTGTCCTGATGCGGGTCAATCTACCGAGAGGTGGGCTGGCCCGCATGGCGCGTTTGTCTAGAACGATTACCAGGAAGGAGATGAACTGTGCCGGTTTTCCTACTTTCTTCACGGTTATGGGCACGTCAAGGTTTTAAAGACCTCTCTTGGATTTCTTAGATCTCACAAGATTTCTAAACCATCGGGAGAACTCCTGTGAGGGTATGCCGGAGTTTGACTGGGTAGTTTTGGAATGAGTCAGGCAGTGTAATGAGTCTGGTGTGGAACCCTGTAGTGCCCCCTGCACTAATACACTAAAATAATAAAATAAACAAAATAAAAAATATCGTGCAATCCCATATACCCACAGTTGATCCAGAGGAAGGCAAAAAACCCCAGCGGAGCATGATCCAATTTGCTACAGCAGGGGAAAAAATTCCTTCCCGGTCCCCCGAGAGGCAATCGGATTTACCCTGGATCAACTTTACCTAGACTGTTAGTACTCAGTTATATTATGTACATTTAGGAAAGCATCCAGGCCTGGTTGCCAGTGTGGTCACTGAGGCGTGTAGCTGAGTAAATGCCGAGGATATCGACTGCAGCGGAATTTGTCTGGTAGAGTTGCCGCTGGTTATGGAACGGCAGCCTAACAGCTTGGTTTTCCTGGCCGTGGCCGGGTAGGGGATGCCCCTACGGCGTAGTTCGGCCGTAAGCTTGGGGATGGTCCAGCCCTGAGGGACTGTGTGGAGTCGTCCGCTGAACCCGAACGTGGTGATGGTGGGATGAAGGTAAAGTCATCGCAGTCGGTCTGCGATATGTTGGGGGCTGGAGAAACGAGAAAGAAAAAGGGGGGGGGGAATGTATGTTTATAGAGTGAGATGCCAGGTATGGAGGGGATAGAGGAGGTACGAAAGTGGGTAGGGAGAAGGAAGGGAGGATGGACAGAATAAGGAATGACAGGCGCAGAGGATAGCCAAGTTTTGCGTACGAGCGCTTGTTGAGTGAAATTTAGAAAACTCAAAAGACTGCGTGGCAACCGAGGTGAGCCAGGAGGTGACTGGCTAGGTAACCGATAGCTCGGGTGCCGCCTGTGCTTGGCACAGACTGATGAACCAGAGCCCCCAGGGCGTACTGGGGCGAGTAGCTGAAGTCTGGTATGCTAAGTAGGAATGTTTCGATCTGTAGTCCAGTGACGTGTGGTCGGTCTGCCAACTCCTGCACTACCAGCAAGGTGGATGTTGGTGACCTTGTCTGCGTAGTGAAGGATCTCGGATCGGCTTCGAAAACAGAGTGTCGTGCGTAGAGGTATGTGACAGTTGCTAGCGCCTGATGAGCGGTCGAATTGTGTATGTGAAGACTCGGATGTCGTGAAAGAGTGCGGAGAGAAAGCAAGGAGGGGCCTTGCGTTTACGCACCTGACTTGAGCCCTGTCTTGGTTGAGGTCGAGACATGGGTCGACCGGGACCTGTGAGGAGGGTGACATGGAGATATATATATATAATCCTTTTTTTTTTTTTTTTTTATTATTATTATTTATATATATATATATATATATATATATTTTTTTTTATTTATTTATTTATTTATTATTATATATATATATATATATTTTTTTTTTTTTTTTTTAATTTATATTGTTTTTTTTTTTATTTATTTATTTATTTATTTATTTTTTTATTATTATTATTATATATATATTTTTTTTTTGTAGGCCTGAAGAGTTGTGGGAGCGGTAGGTAGCTCCAGGTGAAGAAGTGTGTAAGACCCCCTGCCCCTTTTTTTTTTTTTTTTTCTTTTTTATTATATATATATATATATATATATATATATATATATATTTTTTTTTTTTTTTATCGGGAAATATCGTCCGACCTGGATTGCAGGGTGGACGGGATGGAAACTCAATCTGAACTGATGTGTGTGGTGGAAAGGGATAGAGAAATCGGTGAGTAGCCGTTTGACTACTGGAGGAGGTGAGTGGCTGGTGTGCAACCACTCGTCGAATGCTCGCAGCGCTTGCGAGGAACAAATGCCTTAAGGAGACGAAAGAAGAAGAGTTTGTGACTTTCAAGTGTGTGGGGATGGCCGTTTCGTGATGAAACGGGAGTGGTAAGTAATGCGTGTGTATAGCGACTTGGGGTTCGAATCATTGTGGCCGATGCTACGGCTGGATTCGTAGCGTTTTGAGACGTTCGACGTTGTATCGGAGGTATGGGTCGGAGCTGTTTAGAGCCGGGTATGGGCCGCGAACGAATTGGTTGTTTCAGCCGAGGATCCGAAACTTGGAGCCGATGCTACGACTGGATTCGGATCGGTTAAAGAAGTTTACTGCTGAAGATCGGAGCGGTATGCGCCGGTGGTGCGACTGTGACTCGACCGATTGAAAATGCCATAGAGCCGAAAAATTGAGCCGCTGCTACGACTGAATTCGGATCAGCTCGAAAGTTCGATGTTTGTGGACCCGAGCCGACGAGCCGGTGGTGCGACTGGGCCCAGATCGGCCATGTAAGCGGAGGATCCGAACCTTTGAGCCGATGCTACGACTGGGTTCGGATCGGATAGGAGGGTCTGTTGCTAGAGATCTGAGTCGATTGAGCCGGTGAAGCGACTGGATTCGGATCGCTTGGGAATGCCATTGGTTCGAAAGTTTGAGCCTATGCTACGACTGAATTCGGATGGTTTGGCGGTTCGATGTTTGTAGGTCCGAGCCGATGAGCCGGTGGTGCGACTGTGCTCGGAACCAACGTGGATGCCAGAGATCCGAATCTCTAAGCCGATGCTGTGCCTGTATACGGGCTGATAACGGGTGCAAGGCGGGGATTTGAATTTCCCGGGTCCGAATCGTAGCGCCGAAGATACGGCTGGATTCGGACGGGTGTTCGATGTTTCGAAGTTGAAGGGGCTTGTGATTGTCGAGGGTCCGGCCTGTAGTGCCGATTGTTAGCGACAAGAGCCGGCCCAGACTGTTTGGTGTATGGTGTAAGTAGGAGGTGTGGGGCATCAGTAAGGTGAAGGGAGAGTATCGTAGGAGGTGTAGGGCATCAGTGACTAGGGATAAGGAAGTGCAGTGTGGGATACCAGTCCGACGACTGGGTATCGGATGTGCGACTGAGGCGAGAGCTTTGCGAGCTGTGAGTAATTCGTACAACAGCTCTGAGAGCCGTAGTGTCTGGACGGACCGTTACCGGTGGCAACGTGGGTGTGACAGGGTACGAAAACAACTGGACTAGTCGATAAACATACGATGCAGACGGAAAACACGGGGTTATGAACCGTGTGATTTTGTAAAAGAAGAAACGTGTACCGGCGCTACGATTCGTACGAACAGTAACGGCCGGTCCTACCTGCGACCGCGAGCGGGGATACGATCAACTGCGAGCGAAGCTGGAAGGTACGAAAGCAACTACACGAACGTTGCGAGTCGTAAGGCGTCGGCTGATGACGACGAATACCGCGCACTACAGCCGACACTGACCCTGGTGGATGGTCTGTATAAGTACCCCTCGAACTCCTCCCATAATTTCAGGCTAGCATACTAGCCTTCCTATATATATATATATACACACACACAAAACCGGTATGCATATACCGTATATACTTGAGTATAAGCCAAGTTTTCAGCACATTTTTTGGTGCTGAAAATGCCCCCCTCAGCTTATACATGAGTCTGTGTCCATCTTCACCTTTGTGCGCCTGAACCCTGGCCAAACTTGGCACACATGTAGCCCCACTCTTCATCTACAAGTGTGCAAAGTTTGTAGTCCAGGGGGCCTACGGCCTGGAAGCACCGTTTTTTCAAAGCCGGGCACCCCTTCCATAGACTCCCATGTTAAACGTCAGTCTAGTCCCACAGCGCCGGAGATCAGGTAGGGAGATTGGGCACAGTGAGGCATGGACACAGTGAGGCATGAGTACAGTGGCAGTGAGGCATTGGCACAGTGAGGCATGGGCACAGTGAGGCATGGACACAGTGAGGCATGGACACAGTGAGGCATGGGCACAGTAAGGCACAGTGAGGCATGGACACAGTGAGGCATGCACATGAACACAGTGAGGCACAGTGAGGCATTGACACAGTGAGGCATGCACATGGACACAGTGAGGCACAGTGAGGCATGCAGATGGACACCCTAGGCTTATACTCGAGTCAATACGTTTTTCCATTTTTTTGTGGTAAAAGTAGGTGCCTCAGCTTATATTCAGGTCGGCTTATACTCAAGTATATACGGTATATACTAAATACACTGCAGCTAACTGAATCGCCTTCCTGCTCAAAGTAAATGAAATGACTCTCTCTCTCTCTATCTCTCACTACACACTACAGAAGGCCGACGTGCAGGCGGCCTTATATAGTGTGGGGCGTGGACTTAACCCCCTGAGCCATAATTGGCCAAAGGCACCCTGCCTTTGGCCAATTATGGCTCTCTTTGCTGACGGCGCTGTGATTGGCCAAAGCATGCGGGTCATAGTGCATGCTTGGCCAATCATCAGCCAGCAATGCACTGCGATGAGTGCATTATGGGGCGTGACGCGCCGCTCGAATTTGGCGCGAACGCCCCATAATGTTCGATCTTCGGCGAACGATCGAACAGCCAATATTCAAGTCGAACTCATGTTCGGCTCGAACAGATAGCCCATCCCTACTGCAGAGTGGGCTTTCAGTCCAAATTCTCTTAAACGGCGAGACACTATATGACAAGTCAGATCCTTACTCTGTTCGTCGCTGAACTGGCAAGCAATTGCAGCTGCAATGTTGAACCGATTGCCCATTAAGATTATCTGCATTATCCTGTCCACTCTTGCATTTGTCTTTCATGGATGACCAGCCTTCTTCGGGGACTTGAATGAGTTTTTGACATTGCAAAGATGCAATATTCTAAAACTCACAGATTTGGAATGACAAACTTCTCTTGCTATGGCTATAAGGGTCATCCCATTGGCCTTCATCTGGACAACCTGCTGCCGGAGGGTTTTAGTAACTTTAGAATGGATCACCATCTTGCAAAGTCAGTGAAAACTGGAAAGTTAGGCTGCCAGTTAAATAGGGTTTGTCAAATAATTAAAGAAATTAGCACAAGGTGCCAGATTAACACAAATAACCAGGAGGTATCTGAAAATGTTCTCTAATTTTGATCAATGTTCTTTTTCAATTCGCATTGAAGTCTTTTAATCTTTGCTTTAAAATATATGTAACTCATGAACTATGCTTAACAAAACTGCTCTTTTAATTCTGTTTAGATCATTTCAAATAGGACTAAACAGTGACATTGAAATGTAGGGAATTGTAGGTTGATTTCTAATTTTGATCTCCCATGTATATACTGTATGTCACTGGTTTGAATCCCGACCACGACACCATCTGCCTGGAGTTTGCATATTCTCCCTGTGCCTGCGTGGGTTTCCTCTGGGTGCTCCGGTTTCCCCCCACACTCTAAAGACATGCTGGTAGGTTAATTGGATCCTGTATAAATTGTCCCTAGTATGTGTATGTATGAATGTGTGTTAGGGACCTTAGGTTGCAACTCTTTGAGGGTAGGGACTGATATGAATGTACAATATATATGTAAAGCACTGCATAAATTGATGGCGCTATATAAGTAACTGAAATAAATAAAATAAAAAATATATATATATATATACACTATGAAATTATGATGATTTAAAGACATAGCTTTCAACCTGGAAACTCACTTAGGATGAGGTCAGGAGGGCACTTGGTGCAGTAACTGATAATGAAGTCAAATCCTTATGAATCATTTCAGCAGTGTTAAATTGGAACTATGGGTAAAATAGCAAAAATTACATTTATAATGTACTATATCAATGGCATTACCACAGCTGGTTTTAATTTTTCTAATTCCCCATGTAACATAGTTTTATTACCTACTGATCCTGCCTGTAGATCAGTTTTCCGCTTCCTGTAGCTGGCCAAACTGTCCAGTAGAAGTGGTTGTTACAGTCGATGCGACAAACCATATAAACCTGTTGCTGTAACTGCCTAAAGTTGTAATAAAGCCCACTTGGTGATTTTTACCTACAGGTAAGCCTGTAATAAGGCTTACCTGTAGGTAAAATGAATATCTCCTAAACGTGCACAGTTTAGGAGATAGTCATTACGGATACAGCCGATTATGTCACCGGTGCATGCGCTCTGAAGGTCCGGCATACCTTGCCGTACCTTCAGAGCTTAATGCCGGAACAGAGGGCTCCCACGCGCATGCTTGGAGGCTTCATTACAAGATAAGTATTTCATGCAGTTGCCTTACAGGTGTTTTTTTTTTTAACCAGCCACGGTTTACTACCGATTTATTTAGTGTTAGCAGGAGTTAGGCTTTAATTTGTTTGTTAATTTAAAACTACAGTATCTGTACATCTAAAATGTATATGTCAACAGGGTGCCCATGTTTCTGCAAAATTTTATTACTGAACAAGTGAACAGTATTGTCACCCTAGCACTGGCAAGAGCAACAGGTAATAAAATTAACTAATGGGAAACCATTGCAAACATGCTGTGTTAAAGCTACTAAAAACTGAAACATATGTCATTTTTGATTTTGACCAGAGTTCTACTTTAAATATAGTTTTCTCTAACCCTGCTGCATTTCAATCTTGAAATGAATTACATAATCCATGAAAGTCTGCAGGATTTTTTAGAACATATGGCTCATGTTCGCCAGTTTAAAAAGATGCTACACTTAAAACCTTCAGTTAAAAAACTGTTTGATCTAGCATTTGTACTCCTTTGGACTGTTTCTGTAATTAATGTGTAACTATAAAACTACAGTAATAAAATTATAAAAAACAAACACCATATAGTTAAGCATTAATTAGTTTAATATTCAAAAAGAAATGTAAAAATGAAGGCAGTGTTTTATAGTTTCTTCTTACATAAAGTCAGGAGCATATGCTCAATCACTAGATATACTACTTCCTTATACTGTATCATGGACAGCCTGTTTTATTTTTTGTAAATAATTAGAGTACCAAAGATATTTCAGAAATAGGTACCTACTGTATACATGTATGAGTTTTTTTATTAACTTTTATAAATATTTTTGTGTAAGGTATAGAATGCTCAGGATAATAACAAGGGTTTACAGCAACATTTTTGGTGTAGTCTTTTAGTGATGAAGTAAAAACCATCCACCACTCCAGAAAAGCCCCCTCTGTTCTCAAGCCCTATAGAAGCCTTATTGTCATGGATATGCATTAATGTCTGTCTGCCATCTTACCTTCCTCCTCATGTGTTCATCTAGAGACCAGACCTCCTTCACCTGGCTTCCTTTATAATCTCCTCCCAGCCTGACTCCACCCCAGGCCCTATCACTGAACACTATATTAACCTGTGCACTGCAAGCCTGCTTTGCTGATCAACGTGTTTGTTAGGCATTGTGTGTTTGGGTTCCTGCCTGCCGTGTGCTACGTCTGTCTCTCTGTTACGTTATTGGCTTGTCCCCGACCATCCCTGTCTGCTCGTGACCCTTGACCTTCGGCTCGTTCTTCGTTATCCTTGTCTGCTTGGCCCCTGACCTTCGGCTTGTTATTCGGTTCTCTCTATCGTGTGCTGCTGCTTCCCCTTATCCTACGGGGCGTGAGCTAGGAAACTCCAGGGGCCGCGACCTGGTCCCAGCCTGCAGCGTAACATCCTCACCACTAGAGGCCCTGGAGAAGACCAGCTGGGTCTTAGACTCCGCGCCCTGGGGAATCTTGGCTCTCGCTTCCGTTGGGATCCCGGTTGTGCTCCTCTGGTCCCGCTTTCCACAACCACCCAGTTTCCTATCCACAGAAGCCAGCCATAGGGTTCACTACCTCGCGGTGCACTCCTGTCCCCCTACGGTGTGCATCTGTCACCTGGCCACAGGTGACCCTGACAGTTTGATCAGCCATGAACCCGGCTGACATCCCGCTTCCCGCGGATGATCCATTGCAGGGCATAGTTCGCAGACTTGAGACCCAGGAATCAAATCAGACCCACTTGATGCGATTCCTCCAGGATCTGGCTTCTCGATTCGAGCAGCTTCAGGTCTCCTTGGGAACCCCGAATCCGCAACCCCAAGTACAACCAGCGGCTGTACCTATCGCACCAGTCGCAGCCTCACACTCACTAAGATTGCCAGCTCCGTTCCGTTTCTCTGGGGACTCCAAGGCCTGCAGGGGGTTTCTCAGCCAATGCACTATTCATTTTGAGCTTCAGCCTCAAAGCTTCCTATCTGACCGGGCTAAGGTAGCCTATATCATTTCCCTCCTCTCCGGTGAAGCTTTGGCCTGGGCTGCCCCCCTGTGGGAGAGGAACGATCCGGTGGTTTCCAGTCTGTCCGAATTCTTGAAGCTCTTTCGTAATATCTTCGAAGAGCCGGCTCGGGCTTCTTCAGCGGCTAGTGCTGTCTTACGTCTTCGCCAAGAATCTAGTTCAGTGGGGCAATATGCTCTTCAGTTCCGTATCCACACAGCTGAATTGAGCTGGAATAATGAGGCCCTGGTCGCTACCTTTTTACATGGCCTCTCTGACCGAGTGAAAGACGAATTAGCGGGAAGAGCCATTCCCGTCGGTCTGGACGATGTAATTTCATTATGCAACCAGATCGACATTCGTTTTCAAGAGAGGTCCTTAGAAAAAAGACGCCAGCACTCTCTGGGTCCTAGCCAGTCTGAGCTCCCCTCCCTTCATTCCGTGGAGCATCCTCTACCTGCTGAAGAACCTATGCAGCTGGGCCGGACCAGACTAACCCCCGAAGAACGTGCTAGGCGCAGAACTCTGGGCTTGTGCCTCTATTGTGGGGGCAAGGGTCATTTTCGTGACTCCTGCTCGCTTCGTCCGGGAAACGCTCGGGTCTAATACATTTGGAAGGTGGAGTATTGGACCCAGAAACATCACCTTCTCGCCTGCTCTTGCCGGTGTCCCTTCATGTAGGCACTTCTCCTCAGTCAACCCTTGCATACCTGGATTCCGGGGCTGCCGGCAATTTCATGGATTGGAGAACTGCTTCTTCTATGAAGCTTACCCTTTCACCTCTCACTACCCCATTGGTAGTCTCGGCAATTGATGGCACTGTTCTCCCAGGGGGCCCTATTCGCTTCCAGACGCTACCCATTAGGATGTCGGTAGGGATTCTCCACCAGGAGTGGATATCCTTTCTTATTCTACCCAAGGCCTCTACCCCAGTTGTATTGGGCCTCCCTTGGCTACAGCTCCACTCTCCACATGTGGACTGGGTCTCTGGGCAGATCCTGGCCTGGGGTTCCTCATGTTTCTCGTCGTGTCTTCTCAAGGTGACCCCCAAGGAGAGTCTTCCGGTTGCTGCCACTTCTGTTTCTTCTGATCTTCCCGCCGCATACAGCGATTACCGGGATGTGTTCTGTAAAAAATCAGCTGAGGTGCTTCCTCCCCACAGGTCTTTTGACTGTGCTATTGATCTTGTCCCCGGAGCAACTCTACCCAGGGGTCGTACCTACCTTCTGTCCATCCCAGAGACCCAGGCCATGTCGGAGTATGTAGCAGAGAATCTGGAGAGAGGGTTCATCCGGAAATCCTCATCGCCTGCAGGGGCAGGGTTCTTTTTTGTTGCCAAAAAGGATGGTACCTTAAGACCCTGCATCGATTATCGGGGTTTAAATGCGGTTACTATTAAAAATCGATACCCCTTACCCTTAATATCTGAGCTATTCGATAGGTTGAAGGGTGCCTCCATTTTCACCAAGTTGGATCTCAGAGGCGCGTACAATCTCATTCGAATACGGGAGGGTGACGAATGGAAGACTGCATTTAACACTAGAGACGGGCATTACGAATATCTGGTGATGCCTTTTGGTCTGTGTAATGCTCCAGCCGTGTTTCAAAACTTTGTCAATGAAATCTTCAGAGATCTGCTGTACCAGTTTGTTGTCATCTATCTGGATGACATTCTGATCTTTTCTGAAAATCTGCTCGTCCACAGAAACCATGTCCGCACTGTACTTCAACGTCTTAGAGAGAACAATCTCTATGCCAAGCTGGAGAAATGTTCCTTTGAATGTTCTGAGGTCCTGTTTTTGGGGTGCTTTGTCTCATGTTCGGGGCTTCGTATGGACCCTGGGAAGGTCTTGGCTATCACCAACTGGCCTCTTCCTGCTAGCCTCAAGGCCACACAGCGCTTTCTTGGCTTCACTAATTATTATAGGCAGTTCATAAGGAATTACTCTTCCATTGCCGCGCCTATTATCGCTTTGACCAAGAAGGGTGTGAATGCCAGAGACTGGCCTCCCGAAGCTGTCTCTGCATTTCACAACCTGAAACAGGCCTTTGTTTCTGGCCCCCTCTTGAGGAGACCAAATCCTGGGAATGCATTTTTTATTGAAGTGGACGCTTCCTCAATGGGGGTGGGAGCTGTGCTTCTTCAAATCTTTGAGAAGAGACGCCAACCATGTGCGTTCTTCTCCAAAAAATTTTCTCAGGCAGAGAGGAATTATGCCATCGGTGATCGGGAACTTCTCGCAATTAAATTGGCGTTAGAGGAGTGGCGTCATCTCTTGGAGGGTTCCCCTCACTCCATAACGATCTTTACCGATCACAAGAATTTACAGTATCTACAGAATGCTAAACGTCTGAATCCTAGACAGGCCAGGTGGAGTCTCTTCTTTGCCCGTTTTAATTTCACGATTACCTACAAACCTGGTTCCTGCAACGGTCGGGCTGATGCGCTCTCTAGGTCATTTGACACTTTGGACGAGGAGTCCGCCCCTGAACCTGAGCCGATCATTCCCACCTCATGCATTGTTGCCCACTCTACCACCCTGAAGTCTAAAATTCCGCCTGGTAAGACCTTTGTCCCCACTGGGCTAAGAGCTAAGATCCTTCGTTGGGGACATGATTCCAAGGTGGCAGGGCATTCTGGATTCCTCCGATCCTTCCTACTCATCAGTCGTCACTACTGGTGGCCTAATCTCCGCTCAGACGTCAAAGACTACGTTAAAGCTTGTCATGTCTGTGCTCAGTCCAAATCCTCCACACAAGCTCCTGCTGGTCTCCTCATGCCCTTGCCTATTCCTAAGGAACCCTGGGCCCATATTGCCATGGATTTTATCACCGATCTCCCACTGTCTGAGAATAATACAGTCATTTGGGTGGTAATCGATCGATTCTCCAAGATGGCTCATTTTGTTCCTCTTCCTGGTCTTCCTTCTGCCCCTGCCTTGGTTCCCATTTTCATTCGAGAAATTCTCCGCCTACATGGGGTCCCTTCTCATATTGTTTCCGACAGGGGAGTCCAATTCACGTCTCGTTTTTGGAGAGCCTTTTGCAAATCCCTCAATATTGTCTTGGATTTTTCTTCTTCTTACCATCCCCAATCCAATGGACAGACTGAGAGGGTTAATCAGGAGTTAGAGGTCTTTCTTCGCACCTTTGTGTCTTCTCACCATGACGATTGGTCCTCTCTACTCCCGTGGGCAGAATTCTCCCATAACAATCATGTGAATACCAGTTCGCAGAAGACACCCTTTTTCACAGTTTATGGAAAACACCCTCAACTTCCTCTTCCTATGATCTGTTCTCCAGACATTCCAGCTTTGGCTTCGGTTCAGGAGTCTCTCAATTCCGTTTGGGGTCACGTTCATGATTCCCTCCGGGCAGCTGCTGAAAAATTCAAAGGCTTTGCCGACCGCCGCAGGCGTAAACCGCCTTCTCTTCAGCCAGGGGACAAAGTCTGGCTCTCTACCAGGAACATCAAGCTCCGAGTTCCTTCTCTGAAGTTTGCTCCACGATTCATCGGTCCATACACGGTAACTGCTAAACTGAATCCGGTTTGTTTCAAACTCCAGATTCCTAAGAGCCTTAAAATCACTAACTCCTTTCATGTTGCTCTTCTAAAGCCTTTAGTCCTCAATAAATTCTCTCGTCCTCTTCCTACCGTGGCGCCTGTCTCTGAGGATAATCAGGAGTACGAGATCAGTCAAATTCTGGACTCCCGACTCTGTAAAGGCGTTCTTCAGTACCTCGTTCATTGGAAAGGGTTTGGTCCTGAGGAGAGGTCTTGGATCACTGCATCTGAGGTCTTTGCACCTCGTCTGTTAAAGGAGTTTCATCTGAAGTTTCCCTCTAAACCTGGGCCCAGGCGGGGAAGGGGGAGGCCTCGTAAGAGGGAGGGTACTGTCATGGATATGCATTAATGTCTGTCTGCCATCTTACCTTCCTCCTCATGTGTTCATCTAGAGACCAGACCTCCTTCACCTGGCTTCCTTTATAATCTCCTCCCAGCCTGACTCCACCCCAGGCCCTATCACTGAACACTATATTAACCTGTGCACTGCAAGCCTGCTTTGCTGATCAACGTGTTTGTTAGGCATTGTGTGTTTGGGTTCCTGCCTGCCGTGTGCTACGTCTGTCTCTCTGTTACGTTATTGGCTTGTCCCCGACCATCCCTGTCTGCTCGTGACCCTTGACCTTCGGCTCGTTCTTCGTTATCCTTGTCTGCTTGGCCCCTGACCTTCGGCTTGTTATTCGGTTCTCTCTATCGTGTGCTGCTGCTTCCCCTTATCCTACGGGGCGTGAGCTAGGAAACTCCAGGGGCCGCGACCTGGTCCCAGCCTGCAGCGTAACATCCTCACCACTAGAGGCCCTGGAGAAGACCAGCTGGGTCTTAGACTCCGCGCCCTGGGGAATCTTGGCTCTCGCTTCCGTTGGGATCCCGGTTGTGCTCCTCTGGTCCCGCTTTCCACAACCACCCAGTTTCCTATCCACAGAAGCCAGCCATAGGGTTCACTACCTCGCGGTGCACTCCTGTCCCCCTACGGTGTGCATCTGTCACCTGGCCACAGGTGACCCTGACACTTATGATCCGTTATTACTATACGTATGTACATTATAATGGACCTTTTTCTGCACTGTGCATATTTACAATTTTTAGTTCAGCTGTCATGAAAAAAAACAGTGTTTGTAGTTGTTGCCTATAATCCTAAAGCTAAAAGCCAGACAATTGGAAAGCAGAAAATCTTTGCTCAAGGCTTACATTGCCCGTAGCAGGTTTCTGCATGCAAACACCAGTCAGCATTCTTTCCTAATGCTCACAGCTCTTTGAAATGAGTGCAAAGGAATTGCTTCAGAAGCTTCAGAAAACTGTCAGATCCCCAATGAGATTAAATGAACACACTTGCCAGAGCAGAAAGTAGAAAGAGCTTTGCTTGTTCAGGGGCACACATGCTTTAGCTTGAAGCTGTCAGCTTCTGTGCTGTATGGAAGTATAAATCTAATGGTATAAAAAAGAAAGGTATACCGTACTTTACCATGAAAAATGTCTAGTGTATGTGAAATTAGGAAAAAATATTTACAGAGAACAACAACATTACAATTTGATATCCAAATGTCATTTCTTATCCTGATTTATTTATATAACTATTAGGCTTGTGCACAACGGAAAAATTTGTTCCGTTTCGGTTCGTTTCTTTCCGGTCCTGTTGATTCGTAATCATTCGTAATTTTGCTAGACGGGATTTTTCGTGTTCGGACTCATTCGTATTTTTGCAAGCGACATTTTTCGTTGAATTTTTTGTTGCTTTATAATTCGTACTTTCGGTAGAGTACGTTGTTTTTCGTTGATTCTGGACACAACTCCTACTTTCGTAACTTTTTTTGGGTTCGTTGATTCGTAATTTTCTGTGTCTCTCTCACGACGACGCTGCCTATTATGCCTAATGTGCTTCGAATGGATTTGTACTTTTCGAAATACATAGCGGTTATTTGTAACGATTCGAAATCTCGTATTTTACTTTCGTTTTTTACATGCGGCTATAGCCTCCGCCCCTGTACACCATTTTGAGAGGGTTCAGCACGGTGAGGGAGAAGCAGAGAGCAGAGCAGAGTGTTATTGTGCTTCGAATGGATTAGAAATCTCGTATTTTACTTTCGTTTTTTACATGCGGCTATAGCCTCCGCCCCTGTACACCATTTTGAGAGGGAGTTCAGCACGGTGAAGGAGAAGCAGAGAGCAGAGCAGAGTGAGTGTTATTGTGTTTCCAATGGATTTGTACATTCATAAGTTTTTTCATAACGAATTATGCCGAAGACATTCGGGCATTCGCTATTTTGCGGTATAATTTATTTCGGATTCGGTTTTATTCGTAATTGCTTTGTTCGGAAATTCGAATGCTTCCGAATGTCCGAAAGTTGCTAAATTCGGACGAATTTCGATTCGTTACGAAACGAATTGCACAAGCCTAATAACTATATATACTCATGTTCAATGTAATATATGTAAGATGGATGTAAGTATTATAAAGCAAGTGAATTCATGGATATATGAAAAAATCTTTGATATCTGTTATGGTAATTGATTAAAACATTTAGGTATTTTAGGTAGGTAGATTTGAATAAATAATTCCTAGACTTCAAATAATTTCCTGAATCAATTTTAATGAACAAATAAACTTGTTAAAGCTAACTAATGCTCAGTAAAAAGCAAATAACTGGGAGACTTGGTATATATGATAGTCAAATATATTTCTTTCTACCAATTCTTACAAAGATCAATGCATTTCTTGTAATAAATACAGTTGATACACTGAAGACATTTTGAACTTTATGAACCCAGTAGTTGTATTTATCTAAACACAGTGAGATACCAATTCATAATTAAACTAAAGCAATATTGAAGATGGAGAAAACACTAAAATGGTATCACATATATGAATCCATCAGTATATTAAACAGATGATCAATTTAATATTTTAGTAAGTATCTGAAATTGTTCCTTAGTTAAATAATTTATTAATTATAATAATACAGAAGATGAGAAGGTTTCTCAAAATCAACTCTATATTTCCAACCATGGTTAAATAAGGTTAAAAAAAAAAAAATTCTTAGAAAAGATTAAGTGGTGACTCCATGTTTAACTGATAATAGTCCATATTCCCATTGCACACATTCCTGGGGAAAGCTCTAGGATACTGGGTGCTGTAGCTGTAGCCACTAGCTGGAGACTGGATCATGAAAACCACAAAGAATATATTTGCCAGCACACCACGGATATTTAGTCTAAACGCTTTTTATTTCAGCATGATCACATCACAAGCAAAATGTTACACTCTCTTGCTTGTGATGTGATCATGCTGAAATAAAAAACATAAAAGACGGCCTCTGCTGCTCCGGCCACTGGGGGGTGCACGAGCGCCGCCGGCGGCGCACGTGTGTGCCCGCCACATCACTGAGGTGCCAATGCGTGTGCCTGTTGGCAGCGATGTCCTCCAGGTACCCGCGATCGGCCGTTACACAGCCAAGGACGTGTAAACACAGAGATCCACGTCCTGTCATGGAGAGTCATGGAGTGCCCCTTGTACATAGGGACACCGTTCGGTCACCTCCCCAGTCTCTCCTAGGGAACATATTTAAACCCTTCCTCGCCCCCTAGTGTTAACCCCTTTCCTGCCAGTCACATTTATACAGTAATCAGTGCATATTTATAGCACTGTTCGCTGTATAAACGTGAATGGTCCCAAAAATGTGTCAAAAGTGTCCGATATGTCCGCCGTAATATCGTAGTCCTGACAAAAATCGCAAATAACGGGCAAACCAATCACTATACGCTTATTGAGATTTTTTTTTACCAAAAATATGTAGAAGAATACGTATCGGCCTAAACTGAGAAAAAATATATATATAAAAAAAAATGGGATATTTATTATAGCAAAAAGTAAAAAATATTGTGTTTTTTTCAAAAATTGTCGCTCTTTTTTTGTTTATTGTGCAAAAGAAAAAAAAAAGCGCAGAGGTGATCAAATACCACCAAAAGAAAGCTCTATTTGTGAGAAAAACGTTGTACGACCGCAAAATTTTCATTCAAAGCGTGACGGTGCGGAAAGCTGAAATTTCGCCTGGGCAGGAAGGGGGTATATGTGCCCAGTAAGCAAGTGGTTAAAGTTTGCTGCACAACATTTAGACAAGCCTGTGAAATACTGGAAGAATATAGTCTGCTAGGTGAGAATTGAACTCTTTGGATGCCATAATACACACTATGGGTCTGATTTACTAAGAACACTGCGCCGGTTCATACCTTAATTGGTGCGCCGCATAAATCAATGATTGGGCGTGTGAACCGGCACACGCAGACGCGCACTGCAATAATACATTTGTAAACGGTAACTGTTGCCAGGGTAACTGCTGTTTTCTCATTGATAATAGCGCATCTCATTGGATGTGTCTTGTTAGGCAATTAGTAGGTGTTCTCACTTAATTAACCCTTGTGATGATAATCTCATTCCTATTACTTCTAATATATCTTTGAAATGTTTTTTTTTTCTATTTTCACACAAATATTTCAATACATTACAAAGAACAGAAAAGTGTTTCTAAACCCAATAAATTAATATTTTCAGATCTTGATCTTTAACCACTTGTCCACCGCCCACTGTCAATTGACGGCGGGCGGAGGATACTCTCGTTCTGGGAGGACGTCATATGACGTCCTCCCTTTAAACCGAGCTAGAAGGCGCGTGCCCGCCGCGTTCACAAGGCCCCGGTGCCGGGCACCCGCGATTGCCCGGGAAACGAGCAGGAAAGTGGGTCTCTGTGTGTAAACACAGAGATCCACGTCCTGTCAGGGAGAGGAGGCTGATGGTGTGTCCCTTGTACATAGGGACAACCATCAGTCACCTCCCCCAGTCAGTCCCCTCCCCCCACAGTAAGAACACATTGAGGGAACATATTTAACCCCTTTCCGCCCCCTAGTGGTTAACCCCTTCCCTGCCAATCACATCTATACAGTAATCAATGCATTTTTATAGCAGGGATCGCTGTATAAACGTGAATGGTCCCAAAAATGTGTCAAAAGTGTCCGCCGCAATATCGCAGTCACAATAAAAAATCGCAGATCGCGATTAAAATGCTATAAATCTATCCCCTATTTTGTACACGCTATAACTTTTGCGCAAACCAATCAATACGCGCTTATTGCGATTTTTTTTTTTTACCAAAAATATGTAGAAGAATACGTATCGGCCTAAACTGAGGAAAATTTTATTTAAAAAAAAATAATGGGTATTTATTATAGCAAAAAGTAAAAAATAGTGTTTTTTTTCCAAACTGGACGCTCTTCTTTTGTTTATAGCGCAAAAAATAAAAACCGCAGAGGTGATCAAATACCACCAAAAGAAAGCTCTATTTGTGGGAAAAAAGGACACAAATTTTGTTTGGGAGCCACGTCGCACGACCGCGCAATTGTCATTCAAAGTGTGACAGCGCTGAAAGCTGAAAAATGGCTTGGGCAGGAAGGGGGTTTTCGTGCACAGTAGGGAGGTGGTTAACCACTTAACGACCGCCCCATATACATATACGTCGGCAGAATGGCACGGACAGGCACAATCACGTACCTGTACGTGACTGCCTTCGTATGTACCCCCCGGTACATGAAGCTGTCGTTTTCGGTTCAGCGGCGATCTCGGATGAGGGGGCGGCCATTGGTTTCTGGCCACCCCCTTGTGATCACTCCCGGCTAATGACATTCTTCCTCTGCCTGTGTAATGTAAACACAGGCAGAGGAAGTGATGTCATCTCTCCATGCGGCGGTCTTTTCGTCCAGAGCGCCGAGGAGAGAAGACATCAGGTTAGTGCACTGACACGTAGGTACACATAGGCACACATTTCACCCCCCAGTCACCCCCAGATCACCCCCAGGTCACCCCCTGCACCCCCAGTCACAGTGTCACTGATTGCAGTGATCATTTATTTACTGATCACTGCATTTAGTGTCACTTGTGACTATAAAAAGTGTCAGGGCAGTTAGGTTTAGGCCCCTTTAGGTCCAGGGTAGCCCCCTAACCCCCCTAATAAAGGTTTAACCCCTTTATCGCCGCCCAGGTAACCCTTTCACCCCCTATCGCCAGCGTCACTAAGCGATCGTTTTTCTGATTAGTGTCGGTGGTGCCCCTAGGTGTCAGTTATTTTTTTAGGTTCGCCGCCAGGTTTTTATAGCGTCAGGTACCCCCATATATTATCTTAACCCCCTGATTGCCCCTAGAGTTAACCCTTTCACCAGTGATCACCGTATAAGTGTCACTGGTGACACTGATTAGCCAGTTAGTTATTTAGTTATTTAGGTTACCCGTCAGGTTTTTATATAGCGTCAGGTACCCCCATATATTACTTAATAAAGGTTTTAACCCCCTGATTGCCCCTCGTTAACCCTTTCACCAGTGATCACCGTATAAGTGTTACGGGTGACGCTGGTTGGTTAGTTTGCTTGTTATAGCATCAGGGCACCCGCCGTATATAACCCAATAAAGGTTTAACCCCCTGATCGCCCAGAGGGTGATATCAATTAGGTTTTAGCGTCAGAGAGGGTCTGCGTCGCCCCAGGCAGCGTCAGGTTAGTGCCAGTAACACTAACACCCACATGCAAAGCATACACCTCCATTAGTGGTATAGTATCTGATCAGATCTATACTAGCGTCCCCAGCGGTTTAGGGTTCCCAAAAATGCAGTGTTAGCGGGATCAGCCCAGATACCTGCTAGCACCTGCGTTTAGCCCCTCCGCCCAGCCCAGCCCACCCAAGTGTAGTATCGATCGATCACTGTCACTTACCAAACACAACACACATAACTGCAGCGTTCGCAGAGACAGGCCTGATCCCTGTGATCGCTAACAATTTTTTTGGTAGCGTTTGATACATTTGCTGACAGTCAGGTGCTTTTTTACCTGTGAATCTTACTAGTGTACCACTAAATTTGGAGCCCAAAATTGCAAATCGAAGGTACACTAGTAAAGAGGCCTACGAGATTCTGAGCATGACAGATAGTGAAGAGGAGGTCACGTATCTGTCAGATTCAGGCTCAGAATACATCCCCGTAGAAGACAGCGGCTCCATGTCAGATAGCACTGACGACGAAGATGATGAGGTCCCTGCTAAGGTCAGGCGTACCCGACCCCGATCTTCTGATGTTGTTGAGAAGCAAGAACCGCAGGGCTCTCGTATTATGGAGCAGAGTAGTACTAGCGCCGCTATTCCTTCTGGTGAACTGGCAAGCACCAGCGGCCTAGTACACCCTGGACGTACATCCAGCACTGCAGTATCACGTGGTGATGTGGCGAGTCCCATAAGTGCAGTTCAAGCTGGCGAGGTGGCAAGCACAAGTAGTGTCCCGCTGCCACCAAGAAGAAGACAAAGGCAGGCCCGTCGTGCCCATTGTGTTCTTCCTGCAGAATTTGCCTATCCTGATTGGGTGCCCAACACTTCTGCAGAACCCGTACTTCCCCCATTCACTGGCCAACCCGGTATTCAGGTGGAAACAGCTGATTTTACGCCACTTGATTTTTATTCGCTGTTTTTCACTGAAGATCTCTATAGATCTATTGTGGACCAGAGTAATTTATATGCTGGTCAATTCATCGCCGCTAGTCCCCAGTTGCCTTCCATTGCCAAAGATTGTAAACCAATTACGGTTTCCGAATTTAAAACCTTTCTGGCCCTTTCCCTCAACATGGGCACACATAAATTCCCGTCATTGCGCGCCTATTGGTCCACGCGCCCAATTGACCATATGCCCGTGTTCTCTACCTCCATGTCCAGGAAACGATACGAGCAGAAGCAGATTTTGCGGTTCATGCACTTCAACGACAATGAACTTTGTCGTCCACTTGGAGACCCTGAATTTGATCAAAATTCGGCCCCGTATAAACCACTTCAACTAACGTTTTGCAGCCTTGTTTACTTCCGATCAAGTTGTCTGCATTGATGAGTCCCTGATTAAATTTTCTGTCCGCTTGTCTTTCAAACAGTACCTTCCCAGCAAGCGTGCCAGATACGGGGTCAAGCTCTATGAGTTCTGTGACAGGGCAACAGGCTATGTATGGAGCTTTATGGTTTATGAGGGAAAATATAGTCAGGTAGAGCTGGAGAACTGCCCAGATTACATAGGGAGCGCTGGCAAGATAGTGTGGAACTTGGTGTCACCCTTATTTGGAAAGGGGTACCACTTGTATGTGGACAATTATTACACGAGTGTGCCACTGTTTAGTCTCTTGTTTGATCATCAGATTGGAGCATGTGTCACCGTGCGACCTAATAGCCGGGGCTTTCCCCAGGGGCTTGTAGATTGCTGTCTTAGGCTGGGGGAGAGAGCCTGCTTGAAGTGTAATAATTTGCTCGCTGTGAAGTGGAGGGACAATAAGAATGTTTTCCTTTTTACCTCCCTTCACGCAGACATGACAGTCCAAATTCGTACGGCGACTGGTGTTGTGGAGAAACCCCTCTGTGTCCACGAATATAACCAAAATATGGGAGGGGTGGACCTCAATGACCAGTTGCTGGCGCCGTATCACATTGCCCGTAAGGCGAGACGCTGGTACAAAAAAGTGTCTCTATCCTTATTTCAATTGGCTTTGCTGAACGCTCATGTGCTATACAGAGCTTCAGGCGGAACTTTATCCTTCCTCAAATTCCAGGATGAGATAGTCACAGATCTCCTGTATGCAGGCGGTTCTGCACCTCACCATCCCCAACCAAATGCAGTAAGCCAGCTGCATGAGAGGCATTTTCCGTATGTCCTCGAGAGTACCCCTACCCAATGAGCCCCCCAAAAAAGATGTTGTGTCTGTAGCAAGCGCGGATTTAGGCGTGACACCGGTTATTTTTGTCGACTCTGTCCTGACAATCCTCGTCTGTGCATTGGTAAATGTTCTGAACGTTCCACACAAAAGTGAAGTTTTAGCATAGGGTACAGCATTTCACAGACTAAGACACACTTACACAGGGTCTCCCAAGATGCCATCGCATTTTGAGAGACCCGAACCGTTACAGTTGTTAAAGTCACAAAAAAAGTTTAAAAAAAAAAACACAAAAAAATATAAAAAAAAAAAAAAAAAAATAGTTGTCGTTTTATTGTTCTCTTTCTCGCTCTATTTTCTCTCTATTGTTCTGCTCTTTTTTACTGTATTCTATTCTGCAATGTTTTATCATGCTTGCTTTTCAGGTATGTATTTTTTGTTTTCAGGTGCGCCATTCAGCTGCAGCGCGGATTTATTTATCTTGACAGCAACAGCGTTTGCTCCCACGATACATAAAGCCGTGACTCCAGTGCTGTAGGAGGTGATTTCACCACCACAGTTAAAAAAAGAGCATATATGCCGAAGCATGGGGGCAGCAGGGGCGGAGGAGCGATTTTGCTCCTAATGCAGCGTACATACGGTCAAAATTCCGACGGAGGCTTGCCCATGGAAAAGTCTGACCATGTGTACGCGGCATAACTTTTTTGCGGGAGGATGCCCCCATGCTTCGGCATATATATATATTTTAGGCACAGGTTGCGTTAAAAAATTGTTTTATTTTTTACTAGGTCTTTTTTTTGGTATTTGCTTTGCAGGTATGGTATGGTCAGGTCTTACTGTTATACTGTAATGTTACTTTGTTTTAATGTTAACCATCATTTGTTTAGCAGGTACACCATTCAGTTGCAGCACAGATTTATTGATCTTGACAGCAACAGCGTTTGCTCCCACGATACATAAAGCCGTGACTCCAACGCTGTAGGAGGTGAGTTCACCACCACAGTTAAAAAAAAGAGCATATATGCCGAAGCATGGGGTCAGCAGGGGCGGAGGTGTGATTTTGCTCCTAATGCCGCATACATATGGTCGAAATTCCGACGGAGACTTGCCCGTGGAAAAGTCTGACCGTGTGTACGCAGCATAACTTTTTTGCGGGAGGATGCCCCCATGCTTCGGCATATATAAATGGTGTATGTATGCCCATCATTAGAAGTGGGTGGATGAAGGGAGGTATTCTAATGGTGGGCATACCCACCGATCAATCTCTTTTTTTCGTTCAGCCGACAGGCTGCATAAAAAAAAAATTACAATACATGTCCAACAAGGACCAGCAACGTACTGGTATGTTGCTGGACTTTGAATGGTTATACCAGAATGATGCCTTCGGGTTTAGGTATCATCTTGGTATCATTCTTTTCAGTCAGCGGTCGGCTTTCATGTAAAAGCAATCCTAGCAGATAATTAGCCTCTAGACTGCTTTTACAAGCAGTGGGAGGGAATGTCCCCCCCCCAGATTTAAAAACAGCGCCATTGGGAAATTGGGAAAGCATTTTATCACACCGATCTTGGTGTGGTCAGATGCTTTGAGGGCAGAGGAAAGATATAGGGTCTAATAGACCCCAATTGTTTTTTTTAAAAGAGTACCTGTCACTACCTATTGCTATCATAGGGGATATTTACATTCCCTGAGATAACAATAAAAATGGTAAAAAAAAAAAAAATGGAAGGAACAGTTTAAAAATAAAATAGCAAAATAAATAATAATTAAAAAAAATTAAAAAACACCCCTGTCGCCACCTGCTCTTCTGGCGTCATATGTAAACAGCAATTGCACCATGCATGTGAGGTATCACCGCGAAGGTCAGATCGAGGGCAGTCATTTTAGCAGTAGACTTCCTCTGTAAATCTAATGTGGTAACCTGTAAAGGCTTTTAAATGCTTTTAAAAATGTATGTAGTTTGTCCCCGCTGCGCGTTTGTGCGCAATTTTAAAGCATGTTGTGTTTGGTATCCATGTACTCGGCCTAAGATCATCTTTTTTATTTAATCAAACATTTGGGCAATATAGTGTGTTTTAGTGCATTAAAATTTAAAAAAAGTGTATTTTTTCGCAAAAAAAGTTTTGAAAAATCGCTGCGCAAATATTGTGTGTAAAAAAAAATGCAACACCCACCATTTTAATCTGTAGGGCCTTTGCTTTAAAAAATATATAATGTTTGGGAGTTCAACGTAATTTTCTTGCAAAAAAAAAATATGTTTCATGTAAACAACAAGTGTCAGAAAGGGCTTTGTCTTCAAGTGGTTAGAAGAGTGGATGATGTGTGACATAAGCTTCCTAATGTTGTGCATAAAATGCTAGGACCAGGGGAGGGCTGGTAGCCTTAGGCCTGGGGGGCAAGCCCAGTCAAGTGGCCCACTGAACCGTCGAATCAGCTCACCATCCATGGCCCACCTGGTTTTTCAATGCACCCTCACCAGTACTTATCAGTGCAGCCAACTCCAGTGCCCATCAATGAAGCCTGATCACTGGGGCAGGTTACATGGGGTGTATGGTGGGGGAGATGGGGGGTCAGCTAGGGGTGTCAGGGTCTCTCAGCTCAGCAGGTCCTTGCACGCCATGGTCTCCTGGGGGGGTAACGCTCCTGATCCTGGGGTCAAGTTGCAGCCAGCGCCCAGCCCTGCAGCCCTACATCCCAACTCCCTGGCACGCCCTGCCTCTGTCTGTTTCCAAGAATCCGGTCCCAGGAAGTTGTAGTTTCCTCTGCGCTGCTGTTTTTTCCACCCACCGGAAGCTTGAG
This sequence comes from Rana muscosa, assembly GCA_029206835.1. NCBI lineage: Eukaryota > Metazoa > Chordata > Amphibia > Anura > Ranidae > Rana > Rana muscosa. Next base: position 997,435,930 of record CM055116.1, read on the forward strand.
CGCGGACTACAACTCCTGGAATGCAACAGCTAGTGGTCGGCCGCCATGGCCGTGCCCCGGCCCGACTTCCTAGACCAGAATAAAAAAGAAAATGGTAGCGGGCAGCGGCTGCCGGCCATTTTGAACATAAGTTAGGGCGGCCTGGGAGGCAATTGCCACCCTGCCCCCTGGCCCAGCCCTCCCCTGGCCAGGACAGTTCAAACCCCCCCCAAATGACCCCATTTTGGAAAGTAGACACCCCAAGTGATTGAATAATGACAAAAAGAAAAAAAAATACAAAAAGTTGTCACTTAATTATATATTGCTCAAACATGCCATGGTTATATGTGGAATTGCACCCCAAAAGGCAGTCATAAATTAAAAGCTGTGTAAATTCCAGAAAATTTACCCTAGTTTGTAGACGCTATAACTTTTGCGAAAACCAATAAATATATGCTTATTGACATTTTTTTTACTAAAGACATGTGGCTGAATACATTTTGGCCTAAATGTATGACTAAAATTGAGTTTATTTGTTTTTTCTTATAACAAAAACTAGAAAATATCATCTTTTTTCAAAATTTTCTTTATTTTTCTGTTTATATTGCAAAAAATATAAATCGCAGAGGCAATCAAATACCATTAAAAGAAAGTTCTATTTGTGGGAAGAAAAGGACGCAAATTTCGTTTGGGTACAACATTGTATGTCAGCGCAATTTCCAGTTAAAGCAGTGCAGTGCCAAATTGTAAAAACACCTCTGGTCTTTATGCTGCGTATTGGTCCGGGGCTTAAGTGGTTAAAGGTGACCATACACTGCAATCTTATAAAAATTGTAAAAATTATAAAAATTAGATTAGGCAAGAGTCTGTTCGATTTCCAAAAATTTTAATTAATTGTTCAAGTGCGTATTCCTATTACCTATTCTGCCGAAAAGCTCGAGTTGTACAGAGATTGGCCAATCAGATTGCATAGTGCATGACCATCTTAAGTGCCAAATTTGGAATGTAGATGTGCCATGACCCACTTGTATTTTCACAAGTGGACACAAGAACCTACATCTCTAGATACATATTTGTGCAACACAGTGGTGTAGTGGCTGGCACTTTCACCTAGCAGCAAAAAGGGTTGCTGGTTCGAATCCCAGCCGTGACACCATCTGCCTGGAGTTTGCATGTTCTCCCTGTGCCTGCATGGGTTTCCTCCCACAATCTATAAACATGCTGTAAATCGGATCCTGTCTAAATTGGCCATAATATGTATGAATGTGTGTTAGGGACCCACACAAACACCACCCCAAAATTCTTAATTTGCAAATAAGGATCATCTCTTCCTCAGAGAACTTAGCAGCAATACAAGCAACTTCCTGTAGGGGCGTAATGTCATTCCTGTGTCCTGGCCACCGCTTTCCGAGAGGCACATACGCGCATACCTGTGCGCACACAGCAGTTGCGCATCTCATATACACAGCGGTCGCGCATCTAGCTGCAGGAACACACTTTTTATGGAAATTAATAGTAAAGCAGATGCAGATTTCCAGGACTGGACTAACAAATGTTTCCAGTGAAAGGCAACTGGTGTTTTCTATTAAACAAGTCTAAATGGGCAATTGACATGCATCACAGTTGTACTTATGAATGTGTCTTTGCAAAGTTAAACTAAATCAATCCCTTTCTTCTTTTTGCTTGGGGATAGAGTGCAAAGGGATTAGAAGTCTGCTCAGTTTTTTGGGATGTCTGCACCCCTGATAGGGTGAAGACAACTCCCAAATTTTGCCACTTTCTCCTTCAAATGTATTCACTTCCTGTCACATAGCCAAACAGGAAGTGAGGGTAAATCTCTACCAATGTCTTTCCTTGGGGACACACAGGTCAATCTAAATAGTTTCCCCATTATGTAAATGCACTCCAGCATTTTGCTGGGTACAACCCAAATTATTAGGTATCTTGGACTTTGTGGTTTATTTACTAAAGGCAAATCCACTTTGCACTACAAGTGCACTTGCTGGATATCCGAGGGGGACATGAAAGGAAATTAAAAAACACCATCTTTGCTTCTACATGATTGGATGTTAAAATCACCAGTGCTTCACAGACGCTCCCCATCCAATCTGACAGAGCTTGACCTATTTTACAAAGAAGAATGGACAAAAATGTTACTCTCTAGATGTGCAAAGCTGGTAGAGACATACCCAAAAAGACTTACAGCTGTAATTGTAGCGACAGGTGGTTCTACTAAGTATTGACTCAGGGGGGCTGAATACAAATGCACACCACACTTTTCAGATATTTATTTGTAAAAACTATTGAAAACCATTTATCATCTTCCTTTCACTTCACAATTATGTGTCACTTTGTGTTGGTCTATCACATACATTCCCAATAAAATATATTGGTGTTTCTGATTGTACCATGACAAAATTTGGAAAATTTCAAGGGGTAAGAATACTTTTTCAAGGCACTATTTATACACACACACACACACACACACACACACACACACATACATACATACACACACACATATATATATATATATATATATATATATATATATATATATATATATGTAGCGATACCCTCAGCTTAAGAGGGCTGCTTGCTTGTTTGGGCCCCTGTAATGCACTGCTACCAACCGCTGGCAATCGGCTCTGACTTCTCTCGTGACACAGTTAGAAAAGAGGGAAAGTAGTGGTATAACTGTACTATTTCTATACATATATATTACACAGTACAACCCCCTTTGTATACCAGCACAATAATGGACACTCACAACCAAGTTACTTAACTATAACGGTTTACTGTAAGCAACAATATTAAAGATCAATTTGAGTACAATGTCTTATGCAGATCCCTGCAATAAAGGTGTACACATTATATGCATATGACATTCAGTTAGGCAGTAAAAATGGTATTAACCCCGCTGCAGCTATCCTCTCTCGTGAGCAAAGAAATGGCGCCCAGCAATGTCCTAACTATCCAGTCAGGCCTGACTATAACTGTGGGTATAGTTTGGTGAGGAATCTTCGCTAGCAACTGTTGGTGGTGCACATAGAGAACAAATTGTAATCCAATAAGGGGGGTTTGTGAATAACCGCTAACTTGGCAAACTGGAGAGACTGGCAAACTCAGTTCAGGACAACAGTCTCTTCAAAGTATAACTATGTTCAATAGAAGGCCTAGGCAAAGTTATTGATTTAAGGTTCCGAGCAGGCGCTCTCTCACCCTAACGGGACCGACTCCTGTCGGGTTCCTCCGCTACTGTGAGTGGTGTCACAGTGGTCCGCGATGAACCGAGTCTTTGGTCCTTCAGAAGATGATGGCACCTCAGGTGGATCGGATGCTCTACAGACTCCCCAGCGGAACGGAAGCTCTCTGGAACAGGAACACGAGACCCAGGCTTCAGGCCTAGCACGCGCAACAGGTGAGTGCAGGAGATCCTCTTGCAAGGAGGGCGGCATTCCAAGGAAAGACGCGAGCCCCGCCCTTCCCTTTTACAGTCCACCCCAGCAGTCCTTGCGCGGGGAATGGCACCCTGGGTGCCCCAAAGCAACCCGGAAAAATGTAGTCCTGCGGGTAAAACGACACCCACTTGAAATCTTTGGTCCCTCAAAGATAGTATCGACAGTAGGAAAACACAAACTCATTAAGGGCAGCTAGAGAAATTGGCAGAGGAAACTCCCACCAGAATGGGGAAGGGAGTTTGTCCTGCCCACTGGTTACATCAAAGGGGTTGACCCGTCTAACTGTGCCAGAGAGAGAGCTGGGGTTGCCTTCCACCAAATGCACAGCAGAAGGATCAGGTGTTGGCAAAGTCCTTCTAGCAGTGGTTACTGTGTCCTCATAACTTTTCCCCATCTGGGTGTAGGTTAACTTCCGAGGAGGACGAATAACTCTTTTGGCCCTTTGTTCTCTTGGGGTGACTGTTACATCCCTCACTGCATCTTCCTCTAAAATGGGCACACTGGGCTCCAATACTTCTGGTACATCCAAATCAGGTATAGGCAGATGTGAAGAGTAATCTTGATGATCAGCAGAAGGTGACCATGTGGCATCTTCCCACTCTTCAACCAGAGGACTAGACGGAACAAACTCAGTGGCTTCCACGTTCAATGTACTGTCCACAGTGCCTTCAGATGGTGGAAGATCTATAGACATGGGTTCTGGGGTCTGAGAAGGCCACAACCATCCAAGCTCTTCTTCCAAACTCTGATCCGAGGCATTCGCTTCTCTAGACTGAGAGACCTCAGACCGAGTGTTTGGCCTAGGTGTCTCCAAACTTGAGGATTGTTCAGGGGAATCTTCTACAGAACGTATACGTACCGCTTCCGAAAGTGGGAGTAAATGGTTTCTGTGCCATGTCTTCAGTGGCCCTACCTTCCCTTCTGGTTTTAGCTGATACACCGGCAAATCTGGTAACTTCTTACAGATCATATAGGGTTCAGGTCTCCATCTGTCTGCTAACTTATGCTTCCCTGGAACTCCTAGGTTGCGCAGCAGTACTCGGTCCCCTGGCTGGAGGTCCTGGATTCAAACCTTGAGGTCAAAGTTCCTCTTGTTCTGGGCTCCTCTTTGTTCTGAGGCCACTTGAGCCTGTTCAAAAGCCAACTTCAAACTCCTCCTCAACGTAGCCCTTGTGTGAGGTGGCTGAAGTGTGATCCGTGGATATGCCGAATGCCAGATCCACAGGCAGTCTTGCTTCCCTGCCAAACATAAGGCGGTATGGAGAGTACCCTGTGGCATCGCTAGTGGTACTGTTGTAGGCGTGCACGATGGCCACTATATGCTTGCTCCAGTGCTGCTTCTGTTCACTACTTAGCGTCCCCAACATATTTAATAGAGTCCTGTTGAACCTCTCTGGCTGAGCGTCACCCTGAGGGTGATTAGGGGTGGTGCGGGTCTTCTTGATACCCAAAGAGTCCAACAGTTTCTTGATCAATCGACTCTCAAAGTCCCTCCCTTGGTCAGAGTGCAAGCGTTGTGGAAGTCCATAGTGCACAAAATACTTCTCTACTAAGATTTTAGCTACAGTGGAAGCCTTCTGGTCTTTGGCTGGAAAAGCTTGGGCATAACGGGTGAAATGGTCGGTTATCACCAGAACATTTCCTTGTCCACTTAAGTCAGGTTCAAGACAGAGAAAGTCAATGCACACCATGTCCAAGGGTCCTTGACTCTGCAGATGGCCCATTGGGGCAGCTTGACGTGGCAATGTCTTCCTCTGGATACAGTGTGCAAAGGAGTGGCAGTATTCTTCCACTTCAGCCCCCATACAAGGCCAATAGAACCTATCCCTTACAAGTTGGAATGTTCTTTCAGTTCCCCAAGTGGCCATGATCATCATGTAAGGCAGCTAAGACGGTTCTTCTGTACTTTTCCGGCAGAAATAGCTGCCACTTATCTTCCAGATCATCAGAGGGGCCCCTTCGGTAGACCACCCCTTGATGAACCTGCAACTTGTCCCATTCCTTGTGGACCAACCGGGCCACCTTTGAAGGGTTCTTCAGAAGTCTTTCTGGATCCTGGTCTTCCAAGGTCTCCAGTGCTAATCTTCCCCAAGGGTCTTCCAGCTGGTCTTTCCTCAAGTCCTTCTTGGACAATTTGGGTAGGTCATCCTCTCCCACTTGGGTCACATTCCAGTAAAACTTAGGCACCCCCACAGCAGAAACACCGATCACTTCAGCCCTTGACCCACCACTAGCTTGAAGTTGTACTCCTTGACACAGGGCCCGTACCCCATCTGGGGTTACCTGGGTGCAATCTTCTGGATGGTGGGTGGGTGTATGGCCTCTTCTAGACAGTGCGCCCACATAACGGTTTCCTGCTCCCAGCCTATACTTCAGGCTGAAGTTGAACCCGGCTAGGGCGGCCAACCAAGGGTGACCAGTGGCATCCAGCTTGGCCGTAGTGAGGAGATAGGTGAGTGGATTATTGTCAGTCCTTACTGTGAAGTCAGCTCCATACAGGTAATCTCTGAGTTGATCCACGACTGCCCACTTTAGGGCCAGAAACTCCAACTTGTGGGTGGGGTAGTTCTTTTCAGTGGGTGCCAAACTTCTGCTAACATAGGAAACTGGGCGCAACTGCCCCTCATATTCTTGATATAGCACCCCTCCTAGGCCATCATGGCTGGCATCTACATGCAGTTCATAAGGCTTCTTTTGATCAGCACAGGCCAGGACTAGTGCAGTGGTAAGACTCTTTAACATCTGGAAGGCTTCTTCACACTCCCCTGTCCACTGGTCTTCCACAGACTCTCCAGACTTTTTGGGGCCAGTATCATCCTCTTCTCCTTCCATCTTCAGTAGCTCATTTAGGGGTCTGGCAATTTTTGCAAATCCTTCCACAAATCTACGGTAGTAGGAACAGAAACCTAAGAAGGACCTGAGCTCAGTCACTGTAGTTGGTCTGGGCCAGGAGGTGACTGCCTCCAGTTTATCAGGGTCCGTAGATACTCCTTTAGCAGATACTATGTGCCCTAGATAGTGGACCGAGGACTGATAGAACTGGCATTTTTCTCTGGAAAGTTTAAGTCCCTCCTCGCTGAGTCGTTTCAGGACTTTCTCCAATCTTGCTTCATGCTCCTTCAGAGTCTTCCCGAAGACAATGATGTCGTCTAGATATACCAGGACTTCAATTAGATTCATGTCCCCAACGGTCTTCTCCATTAACCTCTGGAAGGTAGCAGGGGCTCCTGACAGACCTTGGGGCATCCTATTAAACTCATAGAACCCCACCGAGGTGATGAAGGCCGTCTTCTCCTTATCTTCCGGGTGCATGGGGATTTGATAATACCCACTCTTCAGGTCCATGACACTGAACCACTTGGCCCCAGACAGACTCTGCAAAGCATCTTCTATCCTGGGGGTAGTATACTGGTCAGGAATGGTCCTCCGGTTAAGAGTCCTATAGTCTATGCAGAGTCTCAGCAACCCGTTTTTCTTTCTTACCACCACAATGGGGGAGGCATAGGGACTTATGGATTCTTTAATGACCCCTGTCCTCTTTAGCTCTGCCAACTGCTCCCGCAAATCTTCCAGATCAGCCAGTGGAACTCTTCGAACCCTCTCCCGGAAGGGCTTGTCTTCTTGAAGACGGATTTTATAGGTGGCACTCCTCGCACACCCCACATCAAACTCATCTTCAGAGAATATTCTCCTCCACCGAGTCAGCTGAGCCTTGGCTCTCTCCTTCCATCTCTGTGGCAAGGCTGTATCTTCAAGGCAGAGCTCTTCCAAGGTGGCTTCTTCAGCTTTTGACTTAAATTCAGACAAGGTCACTGGGGTATCAGGGTTTACCTTGTCCAATAGCACCCGGGCTGGGATCTTCACAGGAGAATTTGTGACATTTCTGACACTTACTGGAATCTGTCCCTTTGCTTTCTTCAGTGCCCTCAACGGGACCACTTCAGGGAGTACTTCCGATCCTTGGTGAGTATTGGAGGGGTCTGGTTCCACGACCACAAAGGGACCTGGCTGCTCCCAGGAGAGTTTTACTGTAGCCTGAAGACAGATCACCTCACCAGGCTGTAGTATCTTCTCTCTCCTAGACAGTCTCCAGACTCTTCCCACCCCCTCTTCCGGGGCCTTTTGCTCCAGGATCATCTTCTGGTAGACCTGTTGCAGCATGAGGTGAAACTTCTGTCTGGGAGAACTCCGTTCTTGCACCAACGAGGTCAGCAGTCTCCGGACCAAGTCAGTGTTGGTCCCTATCAACATGGACATCGTGTTGGCTCCTGGTGGGCGAGGGCAAACCACCGCCAAAGTGTCAAAAGCTTCGGCCTTCCCGGTCACTGAGGGGTCAAAGGCCAGCCTGATCGAAACATAGCCATCGTAAGGGAAACTGCGAGTGCCAATCCCCCCTATCTTCAGGTCTTCCAGCTTCTGCAAAGGTACGTGACTTAAATGCTTCTGATAAAAGTCTCGGTATAAGAGAGTCACTTGGGCTCCTGTGTCTAAGAGTGCCTTTGCGTAGACTCCCTCCACTTGACCGGAGACTAGAGGGGAGGGTCCAACTAATTTATCCTGGAACTTCTTTGGAGGTATTTTCTCCTTTGGATTTTTTGACTTTTCCAATGTTTTTTTCTTCTTTTTCCATTTCTCCCTGGATCTCAACCCTTTTTGAACCTGGTATGCATTGATCCTTTTCTGGTTGTCAAATTGCAACTCCCGACAGACAGTATGGGAGTTTTTAGGAGAGGCATTGTTGCCCTTCTTTTTTTTCTCTGCTTGCCTCTGAACCTTCTTGGAGCTTTCTGTAGGTAGCGGGCGCCCGGCTGACTCCTTCACCGGGGCCCTCTGAAGTTTTCCGCCGGCTGGTATTGAGTGCCTCGGTTCTTCCTTGGGCTGGTACACACTCTCTCAGGGTGATCAACTCCTCCACAATTGAAGCAAATGATCTCCTTTCTGATTTTTGGGGATGCTGGAATAGGGACATTCCGGTCCGGTTCCTTCCGGATCTCTTCTTTCTCCTTGACTCCAGAGTTCTTGGCCAATAAAGAGGTCAATAAGACCAGTACTTGGGCCATTTGAGACTTCAAAGTTTCTACTTCTGGGTCACGTTCTGTGACTACTGTCGTTCTGACTCCTACCGAAACAGGTGGTGGGTTTTCTCAAACCCCTCTTGATCCTTCATCAAGGCCTCTTCATCCCTTATGATCCGCACAAGGTCTGTGTAGTTCAGGGCTATGACTCCGTCAGAGGTCTTCAGGTGGAGCCAAACTGGATCCGACCGTAAGGCTCCCCTAAGGATCTGTTTCATCCTGGTAGCATCTATGACCTGTGGCTGCATTCCTTTTCTCAGTACAATCTGGCACAGCATTCTATTCAGTCTCCGGACATACTCGGACAACTTTTCCTTTGGCTGTTGGAAGGTATGTTCAAATTTATACATCAAGTCTGACACCTTCTCCAGCTGGCCAAACTCTTCCTGCAACATAGACAAATAATCCATTGCTGTACACACAGTATTGCTGCACCTAAGATTTTTCACCGCCTCAGCAGCAGGGCCTTTCAAGCTCTCACTGATGCGCTGCTTCTTCTGCGCTTCTGGGATTTCCCAACCTTCTTCTGCCTGCATTGCCTGCTCGATCCAAGTATCGAAATCTTCCTCCCCGGGTGGCACAGGTTGTGTTCCTGAAAAAACCCGGAGTTTCCGGTACCCAGCTTTTACATGCACTGTGTTGTTTTTTTTGGCATTTAACAACAAAGTCCCCCAAAGAGGTCAACAGTTCAGGACCTATGGCGGTCAGGGGTGACTTTGGTGCTTTCATTTCGCTACTGCCTCCCATTTTGGAGAAGAGTGACAGAGATAACTGTGGGGAGGTCCCTGGGGACTCTTTCTTCACAGCCCCAGTATGCACTAAGCGATACGTTCTGTCATTTATGTCTTTTATACTTTGCCCTTTGAACTCCTCTGGGACTCCTCTTGTCCACTCTATTAGCGCATATGTCCCTGAGGCATTTGACTTCACATCTACCGGCCATGCTTTCCATTTTGGAGATATTAACATTATCAATTGCTTTATCTCTTCTTTCTCCCGGATCTCTCCCGGGAGTTCAATAGCTACCGCCCGGAGTGGATCCACGCCCTCCTCTGCGCACCATTCTATTACTGCCTGCGAGTCCATGCTGGTATTTCAGGCTGCATTGATAGAAGTGTGCAATATACACGGGTCCCAGACCGAGCCCCCACGTGTAGTGATACCCTCAGCTTAAGAGGGCTGCTTGTTTGTTTGGGCCCCTGTAATGCACTGCTACCAACCCCTGGCAATCGTCTCTGACTTCTCTCGTGACACAGTTAGAAAAGAGGGAAAGTAGTGGTATAACTGTACTATTTCTATGCATATATATTACACAGTACAACCCCCTTTGTATACCAGCACAATAATGGACACTCACAACCAAGTTACTTAACTATAACGGTTTACTGTAAGCAACAATATAAAAGATCAATTTGAGTACAATGTCTTATGCAGATCCCTGCAATAAAGGTGTACACATTATATGCATATGACATTCAGTTAGGCAATAAAAATGGTATTAACCCCACTGCAGCTATCCTCTCTCATGAGCAAAGAAATTGGCGCCCAGCAATGTCCTAACTACCCAGTCAGGCCTGACTATAACTGTGGGTATAGTTTGGTGAGGAATCTTCGCTAGCAACTGTTGGTGGTGCACATAGAGAAAAAATTGAATTCCAATAAGGGGGGTTTGTGAATAACCGCTAACTTGGCAAACTGGAGAGACTGGCAAACTCAGTTCAGGACAACAGTCTCTCCAAAGTATAACTATGTTCAATAGAAGGCCTAGGCAAAGTTATTGATTTAAGGTTCCGAGCAGGCGCTCTCTCACCCTAACCGGACCGACTCCTGTCGGGTTCCTCCGCTACTGTGAGTGGCGTCACAGTGGTCCGCGATGCACCAAGTCTTTGGTCCTTCAGAAGATGATGGCACCTCAGGTGGATTGGATGCTCTGCAGACTCCCCAGTGGAACGGAAGCTCTCTGGAACAGGAACGCGAGACCCAGGCTTCAGGCCTAGCGCGCGCAGCAGGTGAGTGCAGGAGATCCTCTTGCAAGGAGGGCGGCATTCCAAGGAAAGACGCGAGCCCCGCCCTTCCCTTTTAAAGTCCACCCCAGCAGTCCTTGCGCGGGGAATGGCACCCTGGGTGCCGCAAAGCATCCCGGGAAATGTAGTCCTGCGGGTAAAATGACACCCCGCTACATTTACATTTGCTAATGGAGATTACACATAAACTCCACATAAGGCCACAGTGCCCTACAATTAGTGTATTTTTTTGTGAAATTTTGCATTTCCTAAACTATTGTTCTAATACTGTGTAACATAAAACAATTGGAACTACTACTATTGTATTCTCTAGAGTGTCTGTTTTCAGAAAATATATAATGTTTGGAAGTTTTATGTAGATGTCAGGCCTAGAAAGATTTGTGTGCAAAAAATTCAAAAACAGCTCTGGGAGTGAAAGAACATGGGACTTTTGTTTGCTGAAATTCCTGCTCTGGCTCACAGTTTTGCTATAACTGCAGGGGTAGACATCTTTAATAATTTTGTACATGTGATGTGATAGAAGGTTTCAATAAATGATCCTTTAGCATGTGTGTGATAGAAAGTAATTTTTGGTCTTGTGTGTTGTATTATGGATAAACATGTGCAATTAATTTTGGTCCGAATGTAAATTTGGACATATTTTGGGTTATTCAGAGATTCGGATGCAGATTTAAAATTATTTCAATTTTGTTTCATTTTTGCTTTCTAAAAAATTCCAAATTTTGGAATGATTCGAGTTTGGATTGGTCGAAAAAGGATTGACCAATTTGAATTCTGTGTGAAGAATAGCTGGTTGTTAAAGAGCAGGCCGGGAACGCGCCGCATCCTTAACAACCAATGCCTGATCATCTGTCAGGGGGCTTGCCTGCTGAGAGCTGAAATGTCTGCTATGGATTTTAGGGGGAACCCCATGCCAAAATTCAAAACGAAAACGGCATGGGGCCCCCCGAAATCCATAACAGAGCCCTATCCAAGCATGCAGCCTGGCAGGTCAGGAAAGGGAGTGAATGAGCAAGATCCCCCCTCCTGAACCATACCAGGCCACATGCCCTCAATACCTTTATTAAAAAATAAAAAACAATGTCCTCCCATGTAGAACCATCGTCAATCACACCGCCTGCCGCACCCTTAAAAATAACAAAAAAATTCTCCGGTTTCATCAAAGGCTCACAGCTGACTGCTTGCTCCTCTGTCTGACATTTCTTAAATACCTAAGGGACAGAGCAACCCAATGACAACAAAGGGTGACTCCGCCCCCTTGTGACATCACCGAATGGGGCATGCCACCTAGTTTCACATCACAGCGTGTCATCAGGGGAACAGGACGACATGCTGTGATGTTAAACGAGTTGGGCCATGATCATGTGATGTCTTTCATGCTCGCTGATGCTGGCTGTCAGCAAAGCTCTATGTGGTTTAAATGCTTTTTTTGTCCTGAATCATGTGAATACCTTGTGGTGTTTTTAACCACTTCAGAGCCGCGCTATAGACGAAAGACGTCTGCAGCGCGGCTCGCATCTGCCGGGAGGGCGTCCCTGGACGTCCTGCTGTTTACTTCTGCAATGCGCGCCTCAGCGGGTGCGCATCAGGGATAAACTGTGCCCGCCCGGTCACACGGGTGCCGATGCGCGTGCCTGGTGGCCGCAATTTCCGCCAGGTTCCCGCGATCTGCATTTAGAGAGCCAGGGACGTAGATCTCTGTGTGTAAACACAGAGATCCACTTCCTGTTAGGGAGAGGAGACCGATGGTGTGTCCCTTGTACATAGGGACAACCATCGGTCTCCTCCCCCAGTCAGTCCCCTCCCCCCACAGTAAGAATCACTCCCATGGAACACATTAACCCCTTCCTCGCCCCCTAGGGTTAACCCCTTCCCTGCCATTCACATTTATGCAGTAATCAATGCATATTTATAGCAGTGATCGCTGTATAAATGTGAATGGTCCCAAAATAGTGTCAAAAGTGTCCGATCTGTCCGCCGCAATATCGCTGTCCTGACAAAAATCGCAGATTGCCGCCATTACTAGTAATAAAAAAAATGCCATAATTCTATCCCCTATTTTGTAGACGCTATAACTTTTGCGCAAACCAATCAATTAACACTTATTGCGTTTTTTTTTTACCAAAAATATGTAGAAGAATACATATCGGCCTAAACTGAGGAAATTTTTTTTTCTTTCCCCCCCAAAAAATTTATATTTATTATAGCAAAAAGTAAAAAATATTGTGTTTTTTTCAAAATTGTCGCTCTTTTTTTGTTTATAGCGCAAAAAATAAAAATCGCAGAGGTGATCAAATACCACCAAAAGAAAGCTCTATTTGTGAGAAAAAAGGACATCAATTTCGTTTGGGAGCCACGTCGCACGACTGCGCAATTGTCATTCAAAGCGTGACAGCGCTGAAAGCTGAAAATTGGCCTGGGCAGGAGGGGGGTTTAAGTGCCCTGTAAGGAAGTGGTTAAAAATAAATGTTTACTAGCAGTATTAACTCTATGTACAGCCTATGTTCCTTTTACTCTATAGCGCCTATCTAATTGGATCCCAAGTCATGACGTTGTTACATACTGATCCCATTTAGAGACACCATGCGGGGTCCATTATTTCTCATGTGTGTGTGATCTCTGTAATTGGGGATCACAACCATCTGGTAAGAGGCTTAAGTGGTGGAGGTCGGTGGAGGTCACGTGTGTATGGTGGAATTCCTTAACGATTCATGTGGTTTGCCACTAAGTGGGCTGTATCATTATCTTGAGAAGAATTAGATACACCTATATGCTTTCATTGCTATTGGCACATGGACTTATTTCCATATTGAACCTTATGGACTATTCAAGTTACTGTTTGATTTGTATATTGATACATTTTCAGTATTTAATTTCTTGCATAGTAACCAGAAGCACACTATTATTTATGTATATACACTGTAAATATTCCCATAAGACTTTTTCTTCATTCACAGATAATGTCTAAAAAATTAAACAGTTTGTAAATTTCAGCACACGAGATATACAGTATGTCATCACCTGCGTAGAATGCAGTATACAATATGTTGGTCATACAACGAGTAGGGTGAGTGACAGATTACAAGACTATTTACAAAATATTAGAGCAGACAAGAAAACTAATGTGACTAAACATTTCATTGACACACATGCCAAGAATACAAATTCACAGACTTGTGAAGTATCTTTGATTTTCCCCAATTACAACTAAACAACAAAGTGGTTGGTTTGTCTACGTGATGGCACTGTAAGTACTGGCTGTTTGAGTACAATTAGACCTATATAGATGGAAGCATCTTTTGAGGTAAAGCATAAATGAAAACAATTATGTGAATGTGAAAGTCAATTATATGACTAGTGCCGGTTCACACTTGTGCGAGTTGATAACGAATGCGATGCGTTAACCACTTAACGACCGCTCACTGTATATATACGTCGGCACAATGGCACCGACAGGCACAATCACGTAGAGTGTACGTGATTGCCTTTGTACAGTTGGGGGGTCCAATCAGACCCCCCTTCTGTACAGTGAGTGGTCGGAATTCGTTGGGGAGTGATCCGACATGAGGGGACGGCCGTTCGATTCCGGCCACCCCCCCGCGATCGCTCCCGGCGAATGGAAATGCCCCCTCTGTCTGTCGAATGTACACACAGGCAGAGGAAGCAGGAGGAAGTGATGTCATCTCTTGTGCGGCACTCACATATACCGAGCGCCGTACAAGAGAAGACATCAAGGTTAGTGCACAAACACTACATTAACACCAGCACACATAGGCACATAAATCGCCCCCAGATCACCCCCCAGCCCCCAGTCACAGTGTCACTGATTGCAGTGACCATTTATTTACTGATCACTGCAATCAGTGACATTTGTGACTGTAAAAGTGTCACTACATTTAGTTTTAGGTCCAGTGTAGCCCCCTAACCCCCCCTAATAAAGGTTTAACCCCTTGATCACCCCCCAGATAACCCTTTCACCCCCTAGCACCGCCGTCGCTAAGCGATCATTTTTCTGATCTCTGTCTTAGCGTCGGTGATGCAGATCGGTAGCCAGTAATTTTTTTTAGGTTCGCCGCAGGTTTTTATAGCGTCAGGTACCCCCATAAATTATCTAATAAAGGTTTAACCCCCTTGATCGCCCCCCAGGTAACCCTTTCACCCCTATCACCTCTGTCGCTAAGCGATCATTTTTCTGATTGCTGTCTTAGCGTCGGTGATGCAGATCGGTAGCCAGTAATTTTTTTTAGGTTCGCCGCAGGTTTTTATAGCGTCAGGTACCCACATAAATTATCTAATAAAGGTTTAACCCCCTTGATCGCCCCCCAGGTAACCCTTTCACCCCCTATCACCACTGTCGCTAAGCGATAATTTTTCTGATCACTGTCTTAGCGTCGGTGATGCAGATCAGTAGCCAGTATTTTTTTTTTAGGTTTGCCGCAGGTTTTTATAGCGTCAGATACCCCCATAAATTATCTAATAAAGGTTTAACCCCCTTGATCGCCCGCCAGGTAACCCTTTCACCCCCTATCACCACTGTCGCTAAGCGATCATTTTTCTGATCGCTGTCTTAGCGTCGGTGATGCAGATCGGTAGCCAGTAATTTTTTTTAGGTTCGCCGCAGGTTTTTATAGCGTCAGGTACCCCCATAAATTATCTAATAAAGGTTTAACCCCCTTGATCGCCCCCCAGGTAACCCTTTCACCCCCTATCACCACTGTCGCTAAGCGATCATTTTTCTGATCGCTGTCTTAGCGTCGGTGATGCAGATCGGTAGCCAGTAATTTTTTTTAGGTTCGCCGCAGGTTTTTATAGCGTCAGGTACCCCCATATATTATCTAATAAAGGTTTTAACCCCCTAATTGCCCATAGTTAACCCTTTCACCAGTGATCATCATATAAGTGTTACGGGTGACGCTGGTTAGTTAGTTTGCTTTTTATAGTGTCAGGGCACCCGCCGTATATAACCCAATAAAGGTTTAACCCCCTGATCACCCGGCGGGTGATATCAATTAGGTTTTAGCATCAGAGAGGGTCTGCGTCACACCCCAGGCAGCGTCAGGTTAGTGCCAGTAACGCTAACACCCACGCGTGAAGCATACACCTCCCTTAGTGGTATAGTATCTGAACAGATCAATATCTGATCTGATCAGATCTATACTAGCGTCCCCAGCAGTTTAGGGTTCCCAAAAACGCAGTGTTAGCGGGATCAGCCCAGATACCTGCTAGCACCTGCGTTTTGCCCCTCCGTCCAGCCAAGGCCACCCAAGTGCAGTATCAATCGATCACTGTCACTTACAAAACACAACACACATAACTGCAGCGTTCGCAGAGACAGGCCTGATCCCTGCGACTCCAGTGCTGTAGGAGGTGATTTCACCACCACAGTTAAAAAAAAAGCAAATATGCCGAAGCATTGGGGCAGCAGGGGCGGAGGAGTGATTTTGCTCCTAATGCCGCGTACATACGGTCGAAATTCCGACGGAGGCTTGCCCGTGGAAAAGTGCGACCATGTGTGTGCGGCATAACTTTTTTGCGGGAGGATGCCCCCATGCTTCAGCATATATAAATGGTGCATGTATGCCCATCATTAGAAGTGGGTGGATGAAGGGCGGTATTCTAATGGTGGGCATACCCACCGATCAATTTCTTTTTTCGTTCAGCCACCTGGCTGCATGAAAAAAAAAGATTACAATACATGTCCAACAAGGACCAGCAACGTACTGGTATGTTGCTGGACTTTGAATGGTTATACCAGATTGATGCCTGCGGGTTTAGGTATCATCTTGGTATCATTCTTTTCAGCCAGCGGCCGGCTTTCATGTAAAAGCAATCCTAGTGGCTAATTAGCCTCTGGACTGCTTTTACAAGCAGTGGGAGGGAATGTCCCCCCCGGATATGAAAAGCGCCATTGGGAAATTGGGAAAGCATTTTATCACACCGATCTTGGTGTGGTCAGATGCTTTGAGGGCAGAGGAAAGATATAGGGTCTAGACCCCAGGTTTTTCAAAAAAAGAGTACCTGTCACTACCTATTGCTATCATAGGGGATATTTACATTCCCTGAGATAACAATAAAAATGCTAAAAAAAATAAATATGGAAGGAACAATTTAAAAATAAAATAAAAAAGCAAAATTAATAATAATAAAAAAAAAGCACCCCTGTCCTGCCCTGCTCTTGCCCAATGGCGAACGCAAGCGTCGGTCTGGCGTCATATGTAAACAGCAATTGCACCATGCATGTGAGGTATCACCGCGAAGGTCAGATCGAGGGCAGTAATTTTAGCAGTAGACCTCCTCTGTAAATCTAACGGGGTAACCTGTAAAGGCTTTTAAAGGCTTTTATAAATGTATGTAGTTTGTCGCCAATGCGCGTTTGTGCGAAATTTTAAAGCATGTCGTGTTTGGTATCTATGTACTCGGCCTAAGATCATCTTTTTTATTTCATCAAACATTTGGGCAATATAGTGTGTTTTAGTGCATTAAAAATAAAAAAGTGGGAAGGGGCGTGGCCTGCGTGCAAGCTGAATGGCAGCATAGAACCGGAGCTCCTGTGATTACCAGGGAATAGCAGCACAAATCATCCCATCGGGACCCAAGAACATCATCCCCACAAGGCAATCTACCTCTGGATTACCTGGATTACTCCTGCAGCATGTCCAGGAAAAGAAAGGAGCCCCGCAAACCGCAGCGTCTGACGGACTTTTATCCTCATAAGCCATATGAAGGTAGGCAAGATGGCCCCCGGCCATCATCCACACCTGCAGACAAAACGGCCAACAACTTGCCTGATAAAGGCAAGAAACACACAAATAACAGCTCCCCTGCAAGCTCACAGCAGCACTCTCCCTCCCCTATCTCTGGCAGCCCAGCTAAAGCAAAACTCAGGCTGGATGGAGAGGGATACAGTCCCCAGGCCAGCCATGCCACAGACTCTGGAGATGAGACACATGATCTCCCTGATTCAATCGAATCGTTCCCAACCATGCACCAGCCTGTGATAGACACTGTACTGAAAGATATGCTGCTATCACTAAGGAGCTCACTACAATCTGATATGGCACAGTGCATGCACAGGTTCCACACTGACATACAAGCAGTGGAATCGAGGGTTGATCATATAGAGCAAAAAATGGGAGACTTTGCTGAAACCATCAATGATCTAGTAGACTCACATGAGGAGAGAGAAGGGGACACGGAATGGGTGAAACATTTCTCTGCTTCAACACCACCCAAATGTTCGCACAGGAACTTTCCACATCTTTTTACCGCAAATGCCAGCAATAAAACTAAAGGAGTCCTCATAGCAATACGTGACTCTGTAACTTTCACCCTACTTGAGGAAATGAAAGATGAAAATGGCCGGTATCTTATCCTGGTTTGTGAACTTAACTCAATCACGTATACCATAGTAAATGTCTATTCACCAAACCAACGCCAGATTTATTTTTTTAATAAGCTGATGAAAAAGGTTAGGGAAGATTACTATTATGCGGGGATTTCAACGCCACCCCAGATCCTGTGATGGACTCTACCTCCGGCGCCAAACGCTATAGCCCGTCCTTACTACCCTCAATTCACAAGCACGATCTGTTTGACGCCTGGAGATGCTTACATGCGGGAGAAAAAGACTTCACATTCTTTTCATCACCTCACAGGACTTATTCCCGCATTGACCTTTTTCTTGTCGACCAACAAACACTAGCCAATGCATCCGCCACGAACATTAATGCCATTACGTGGTCTGACCACGCTTCTACTACCCTGTCTCTGGTGGACGGGACACCCAACACCGCACCTCCATTATGGAGATTGAACTCCTTTCTCTTACAGCAAGCGGACTATAAGTCAGTCATTGAAAACCAGCTAACTGAATTTTTTAAGAATAACGAATCCTCTGTGCAAGATAAATTTGTACTGTGGAATGCCCACAAAGCTTTTATTCGTGGCATTTTCATACAACAGGGAGCGAGGGTCAAGAGGCAGCGGCACAGGCAAATAAAAGAAATCACTGACAAAATCTTCCTATTAGAGACTAGTAATAAGCAAAAATCTTCTCCCAAAATTTTGAGTCAAATTATCCAGCTGAGATGTGAGTTGCGGCTCCTTCTTTTAGAGAACTTTGAAAAAACATCAAAAAAACTTAAGATGACATACTACGCTACAGGTAACAAAGCGGGTAAGAATCTAGCTCAAAGGGTAAAGGGCATGAGACAAAAAACTCAGATTCCGTATATTATACACCCCGTTACCAAAAATAAATTGTATCATCCCCAAGAAATGGCGGACGACTTTAGCCATTACTATGGCTCTCTTTACAATTTGAAAGATGATCCGAACACTACCCAACCAAATGTTGAAGCAATAAACGTGTTTCTTGGAAAATTAGACATTCCTAACATCTCACAAGAGCAACTATTGACCCTCAATCAGCCGTTCAGCATGGCAGAGATACATAGGGCGATAGACTCACTCCCAATTAACAAGTCTCCAGGGCCGGATGGATTTTCTGGTGACTATTATAAATCCTGCAAACATTTACTGACACCATATATGGAACAAATCTTTGCCGCTGCCGCTGTTATTGTGGCCTTGCCGAAGCCAGGGAAGGAGCCTGATTCCCCTCCAAACTTTAGGCCCATATCACTTCTCAACATCGACTTAAAGGTTTATGCTAAAATTGTTGCATACAGATTAATAGACATACTTCCCCTTATCATTAACCCTGATCAGACGGGCTTCACTAAGGGTCGTCAAACGTCCGATGCCACGCGTAGACTAATTAACATTATTCATCTAGCTAAACTGCACAAAAGGCCTTCTCTGCTGTTGGCATTGGACGCAGAGAAGGCCTTTGATCGTATTCACTGGATGTACCTCACCCAAGTATTACAAAGTTTTGGCTTCTCGGGTAATATATTGCAAGCAATATTAGCCTTATACTCTAACCCCTCGGCTCAGGTCTATACCTCAGGGGTGCTCTCCAAGCCGTTCACCATATCTAACGGCACCAGACAGGGGTGCCCACTATCCCCTTTAATATTTAATCTTTTAATGGAACCCCTGGCCATCTATATTCGATCTCACCCCAACATTAAAGGTTTCTCCATGCCCAACTCTACACACACGATTAGCCTATTCGCTGACGACATTATAATGATTCTCACAGATGTGGAGACTTCCCTGGCTTCTGTGCACTCGGCTTTAGCTATGTTTAACCAGTTGTCTTACTATAAGGTCAATGAAAGTAAATCGTATATAATGGGATTGGGTATTGATCTATCTGTCCAAACGCGACTTAGCGCACGGTTCCCATACATATGGAAGCAAGATGGGATAAAATACCTAGGGATTACCCTCACGGCATCTACAGAAGACCTAGTTACAGCTAACTTTACTCCCTTCCTCAATATTCTGACCAACAAGTTACAGGAACTGGGCAAGGTTGAGCTGTCCTGGACGGGACAGCTAGCGTCATTTAAAATGTTAGTCTTACCACAACTGTTATACCTCTTCCGATCACTACCAATCCCGATCCCTAATTCCTTTTTCACCAAGGCTCAGTCTATACTGAACAAATTCCTGTGGCGGGGTAGAAGAGCTAGGTGCGCTTTCAAAAAATTAATTAAAACTAGAAGTGCAGGAGGTATAGGCCATGTCCTATTACAAGATTATCACTCGGCTACTATCCTTTCTCAAACCAGAGCTTGGTTTAACCAGCGCCAAGGCCCTAAATGGTTGGACCTAGAAGCAGCCCAAACCTTGGGGCAAAAATTGGCTGATATACTCCTAACATGCCACATTATACCCCAGGCATACCCACACATAACTCTAACTATGAAGGCCACACTTCAAAAGTGGAAAATGTTCACATCTCTAGACATCCCAGATCAACTTTTAAAGCCCTTACCTTTTAATATCTCTTGCTTCTCACTGATAATCCCAGACTTGTCTGTCACACATTGGGAGGCCAAAGGCATCAAAACTGTACAAGATATACTGGTAGGCCCGGCCCCAAAAACATTTAGAGCATTGCAAATAGAATATAATCTTGAGGACAGGGACCAATATAGATACATGCAAATAGTTCACTTTATTCGAACATTGTTCAATTTTGAAACGTTGCTGCCATGGCGAGCATTGTTATACCTAACGAACAGTTGCACCACTATTAAAGGCATCTCACTGTTCTACTGTCTCTTACAGTCTAAAGCCTTATTTGAAAAATCCACTAATATAGTTGCATGGGAACGGGAACTAGGTGCAGAGTACTCAGAACTCCAATGGCAAAAAGCCCTAGTATATAATTTCACCGTGACTAAAAGCTCCAATCTCTGGGAAGTAACCCATAAAATTTTACTCAGGTGGTACCTTACACCATACAGAATGTCCAAATTTAATGCTTCTACCTCCTCTCTTTGTTGGAGGAAATGCGGAGAGACGGGTACTCTGCACCATATTCTGTGGAATTGCCATGCCCTGAACCCACTTTGGTCCGAAGTGTTCAATCTCATTTCTAGGTTGGCAGGGTCACACATTGCGCCTAACGCAGCACTAGCAGTATTATCTTTAGGAATAGAACAAATAGCGCCACAAATAAGAACTGTAGTCACGCACATCCTTCTCAGCACTAGGCTGGTGATTCTGCGACACTGGCTAGCAGCAATCCCACCATCATTTAGAGAAATTGTAGAGACGACTAACACCCACGCCACGTACGAGTTAATGTTCGTAGCATCTCAGGGCAAATACTTATCCACAAGAAACAAATGGTCTGCCTGGGAAATATGGTTTAAACGAAATTGGAAACCAGAGTAAAGCCGATCCTTATTTCTGATATATAGTTAAGAGACAATATTTTTTTTTTCAACAATGTTCTTATTATGAGTTATAAACCAATTTCTGAGTGTTAATTCTACCTCTTATCCTTCTATTTTATGCCTTGAATATAGTCGCGGTATAAGTACATCACATAGATGTCCAAATGTTGATGGCAAAGTTTATTGCGTTGTCTATTGTATGAACCTGACTTTATAATAAAAATTTATTGAAGTTAAAAATTAAAAAAG
The DNA here is from genome assembly GCA_029206835.1 of Rana muscosa. Lineage (NCBI taxonomy): Eukaryota > Metazoa > Chordata > Amphibia > Anura > Ranidae > Rana > Rana muscosa. The sequence continues at coordinate 997,457,535 of CM055116.1, forward strand.
TGTATTTTTTCCCCAAAAAATGCGTTTGAAAAATCGCTGCGCAAATACTGTGTAGAAAAAAAAATGCAACACCCACCATTTTATTCTGTAGGGCCTTTGCTTTAAAAATATATATAATGTTTGGGGGTTCAACATAATTTTCTTGCAAAAAAAATATGTTTTCATGTAAACAAAAAGTGTCAAAAAGGGCTTTGTCTTCAAGTGGTTAGAAGAGTGGATGTAAGCTTCCTAATGTTGTGTATAAAATGCCAGAACAGTTCAAAACCCCCCCAAATGACCCCATTTTGGAAAGTAGACACCCCAAGCTATATACTGAGAGGCATGTTGAGTCCATGGAATATTTTATATGTTGACACAAGTTGCGGAAAAAAGACAATTTTTCTTTTTGCACAAAATTTTTCACCCCAAAATACATTCTGTTGCTTCTCCTGAGTATGGGGATACCACATGTGTGAGACTTTTTGGGAGCCTAGCCGCGTACGGGACCCCAAAAACCAATCACCGCCTTCAGGCTTTCTAAGGGTGTAAATTTTTGATTTCACTTCTCACTGCCTATCACAGTTTCGGAGGCCATGGAATGCCCAGATGGCACAAAACCCCCCAAAATGACCCAATTTTGGAAAGTAGACACCCCAAGCTATTTTCTGAGAGGTATTGTGAGTATTTTGCAGATCTCGCTTTTTGTCACAAAGTTTTGAAAATTGAAAAAAAAAAAGTAAAAAAAAAATTTTCTTTCTTCATTTTCAAAAACAAATGAGAGCTGTAAAATACTCACCATGCCTCTCAGCAAACAGATTGGGGTGTCTACTTTCCAAAATGGGGTCATTTGGGGGGGTTTTGTGCTATTTTGGCATTTTATGGCCTTCGAAGCTGTGATAGGTAGTGAGGAGTCAAATCAAAAATTTGTGCCTAGAAATCCTGAAGGCGGTGATTGGTTTTCGGGGTCCCGTACGCGGCTAGGCTCCTAAAAAGTCCCACACATGTGGTATCCCCGTACTCAGGAGAAGCAGCAAAATTTATTTTGGGGTGCAATTCCACATATAACCATGGCATGTGTGAGCAATATATCATTTAGTGACAACTTTTTGTAATTTTTTTTTTTGTCATTATTCAATCACAAAATATTCAATGGGCTCAACAGGCCTCTCAGCAATTTCCTTGGGGTGTCTACTTTCTAAAATGGGGTCATTTGGGGGGGGGGGTTTGTGCTATTTTGGCATTTTATGGCCTTCAAAACTGTGATAGGTAGTGAGGAGTGAAATCAAAAATTTGCGCCCTTAGAAATCCTGAAGGCGGTGCTTGGTTTCCGGGGTCCCGTACGTGGCTAGGCTCCTAAAAAGTCCCACACATTTGGTATCCCCGTACTCAGGAGAAGCAGCAGAATGTATTTTGGGGTGCAATTCCACATATAACCATGGCATGTGTGAGCAATATATCATTTAGTGACAACTATTTGTAATTTTTTTTTGTCATCATTCAATCACTTGGGACAAAAAAAAAATATTCAATGGGCTCAACATGCCTCTCAGCAATTTCCTTGGGGTGTCTACTTTCTAAAATGGGGTCATTTGGGGGGGGGTTTGTACTGCCCTGTCATTTTAGCACCTCAAGAAATGAGATAGGCAGTCATAAATTTAAAGCTGTGTAAATTCCAGAAAATGTACCCTAGTTTGTAAACGCTATAACTTTTGCGCAAACCAATAAATATACACTTATTGACATTTTTTTTACTAAAGACATGTGGCTGAATACATTTTGGCCTAACTGTATGACTAAAATTGAGTTTATTCGATTTTTCTTATAACAAAAAGTAGAAAATATCATTTTTTTTCAAAATTTTCGGTCTTTTTCCGTTTATATCACAAAAAATAAAAATTGCAGAGGCAATCAAATACCAATAAAAGAAAGCTCTATTTGTGGGAAGAAAAGGACGCAAATTTCGTTTGGGTACAACATTGCATGTCCGCACAATTTACAGTTAAAGCAGCGCAGTGCAAAATTCGGAATTCACCTCTGGTCCTTTAGCTACCAAATGGTCCGGGGCTTAAGTGGTTAAACAAAAACTATATTCGCATGTCATCCAAAAAGTAATTGTTTTAAATGACGGTGGTTCACATCTATGCATTGCGATTCCCCTCCAAATGCGATGCAATTTAAAAAAGGGTCTTGTGCGAGTTTACAGCGTTGCGTTGCGAATTTAGTTTCCATAGAAATTAATGTAAATCGTTCTGGAAGCGCATTGTTTGGTTCAGATATGTGCGAATTCTTCACCTCCAGCTCCTCCTTCCGTTCTTGACAATACTCTCCCCACAAAAGAAAACAGGGAAGAGCACAGGAAGTTTACACCCATTTTTTTCTTGCCTTTTCGATTGGCCTGAGCACAAATCGCATCTGTGCATAATTTACATTCTAAGCGCATTAAATTCTCATTGAATTTGCATTACAATCGTGCTGGTAATAACCAAACACGCAATGAAAAAAATTGCATCACAATTGCATCGCACAAGTGTGAACCGGCACTGAATAAGGTATTCGGTAATGTTACACTCTAATATTTGGTAGTAATATTAGATTATTACATTAATTATATAATATTGTGTTTTTAATTTAGATGTATTAAAGATGTTTTATTTTTTTTTAATAAATATTTTTATTTTATAATAAATAGTATGATTTTAGAGGGTGAAGTGGCTCAGCAACTTTGGGGTGGATTATTACGCTCTTATATGTATTTATGCACTTATGTGAATATCTTTGTTAGTAATTTAATAAACAAATGGGAGTGTGTTATTGGGGGAGTGTCAGAAACCATGAATCAGACAGAAGTACAGTTAAATCACATTTGTTTAATAATAAAAATAAAAAGGCAAAATGAGTAAGCGTAGTCAAACATAGCCAGAGTTCAGTAACCAGATCGGGTAGTCGGCCAAGCCAATGTCCAAGAGCCAGCGATAAAGGTAGTAGTACAGCAAGCAGGATCTGTAGCCAGAGGAAACGACAGTCAAGCAGGTCTTCAAACAGGAACGCAGGAGAAAGTCTCTTGTGATGTTAACACAGGTGAAGGCGGAGAGCAAATGAACTGGAAGGCTTTAAGTAGGCAGAGCTGATGAGCAGGATCATCAACAGGTGGATCACTGGGGAGAGATGGGAGCTGGCAATTAGCTGATAGCTGAGCTTCCAGCACAGAGAAGGAAGGGCTGAGCTCAGCCCTGACAGTACCCCCTCCTCAAAGATCCCTCCCCCTTGGAGGACCACCGGGCTTGAGGGGAAAACGTCTATGGAAATCACGGAGGAGGACAGGGTCATGTACGTCCGAGGATGGGACCCAAGAGCGTTCCTCCGGACCGTACCCCTTCCAATACACCAGGTACTGTATGCGCCCACGGAACCTACGGGAGTCGACAATGGACTGTACTTCATACTCCTCATGGTTCTCAACCTGTATAGGGTGAGGACATGGCACCAAGGTGGTAAAACAGTTGCAGACCAAAGGTTTCAATAAGGAGACATGAAACACATTACAGATACGCATACTGGAAGGAAGATCCAACGCGTAAGCCACTGGGTTTATCCTGCGAAGGATACGGAAAGGCCCAATTAACCGAGGTGCGAACTTCAGAGAAGGAACACGAAGTTGGAGGTTGACAGCCAGACCATGTCCCCGACCTGGTAGGAAGGCGCAGGCAGGCGTCTGCGGTCAGCAAGGAGTCTGTACCTCTCGTTAGCCTGTTGCAAAGCCTCCTGGACTTGTACCCAAGTGGAACGAAGACCACAGAGATGTTCCTCTAACGCAGGAATAGACTGAGGAAAAAAAAGTCAGGCAACATGGAAGGTTAATTCGCCATAAACGGGGACAAAATGGGAAGCAGAATTCAGAACACTATTGTGAGCAAACTCCGGCCATGGTAAGAGGTCTGACCAGTTGTTGTGATGGTCAGAAATATAGCAACGCAGGAATTACTCCAAGGACTGATTGGCTCGTTCTGCGGCCCCATTAGACTGCGGATGATACGCAGAGGAGAAAGCAAGCTTAATTCCCAACTGTGCACAAAAGGCTTGCCAGAACCTGGGACACAATCTGACTTCCCCTGTCTGAGACAATGACCTTGGGTAGGCCATGTAAGCGAAAGATCTTCCGAGCAAAAATGGAAGCCAGTTCCTTAGACGTAGGCAACTTCTTAAGTGGAATACAGTGAGACATTTTCAAGAACCGGTCTACCACCATAAGGATAACTGTGTTGCCCTGGGAGTTGGGTAACTCCACAATGAAATCCATAGACAGGTGGGTCCAGGGCCTCTCTCCATTGGGTATGGATTGTAGGAGGCCCACTGGAAGGTGTCATGGAGTCTTACTCTGATCACACACGGAACAGGCAGCTATGAAGGCGGTTACATGAGCACGTAGACTAGGCCACCAGAATTGTTGGGAAATGGCCCAAAAGAGTTGATTCTTCCCAGTCCAGCAGCCTTGGGAGAATGGTAAGTCTGGAGCACCGCAGTACGGAGACTCTCGGGAACAAAGCAGCGGTCACAAGGTTTCTCAGGAGGGGCATCGACCTGAGCAGCAAGAATTTTGTCTCCCAAAGGAGAAGTGAGACTGGTGCGAATAGTAGCCAGAATACGGTCAGGAGGAATCACAGGAACCGTAACCGACTCCATCTTGGAAGTGGAGGTAAATTGTTGAGACAAGGCGTCAGACCTTACATTCTTAGTACCGGGTAAGAATGAGACAATGTAATTGAAACTCAACAAGAAAATAGCCCATCGTGCCCTTCTGGGAGAGAGGCACTTAGCCTCAGACAAGAATGTGAGATTTTTATGTTGAGTAAGAATGAGAATCGGGACCGTGGTACCTTCGAGGAGATGTCTCCATTCTTTCAGGGCTAAAATGATCGCCAACATCTCTCTGTCACCAATCTCGTAATTGCACTTCGCAAGTGACAATTTCTTGGAAAAGTAGCCACATGGATGCATAGCGCTGTCAAAGCTAGGACGTTGAGACAGAAGGGCGCCAACTCCAGTCTCAAAAGCATCAACTTCAAGGATAAAAAGCAACGTAGGATCAGGATGTGCCAACACAGGAGCAGAAACAAAGGTAGTCTTAAGACTCTCAAAAGCCTTAATGGACTCTGGAGACCAACTCTGTGGGTTACCGTCCTTTCTGGTCATATCAGTCAGGGGCTTGACCAGAGATAAGAAGTTACGAATAAACTTCCGATAATAGTTGGCAAAGCAAAGAAAACGCTGCAGAGGACATAAACCCACGGGTCAAGGCCACTGTAGGACAGCAGAAAGTTTCTCTGGGTCCATCGAAAAACCAGCCGTGGAAATTACATAACCCAGGAATTTGACCTGTTCCCGATGGAATTCACATTTCTCCAGTTTACAATAGAGATTGTTCTCTCTTAGTTTTTGTAGCACTCGACAGACATCTGTGTGGTGGCTCTCCAGGGACTTGGAAAATATGAGGATATCATCGAGATAGCCCATCACACATAACTGCAACAAATCTCGGAGGACATCGTTAATAAACTCTTGGAAAACTGACGGAGCGTTACAGAGGCCAAAAGGCATTACGAGATACTCATAATGACCTCTTCTGGTATTAAAGGCAGTTTTCCACTCGTCGCCCTCCTTAATCCTCACGAGATTGTATGCCCTTCTCAAATCAAGCTTTGTGAAAACCGTTGCTCCCTTTAGGTGGTCAAATAACTCCGTAACAACAGAATCGGGTAGGCATTCTTAATGGTGAGACAATTGAGACCCCTATAATCAATGCAAGGTCTCAGTTCACCACTCTTCTTCTTCACAAAAAAGAAATCAACACCAGCAGGAGATGAGGATTTGCGGATGAAACCTTGAGAGAGTGCGTCTGCAACATAGTCCTCCATGGCCTTATCCTCCAAGACCGACAAAGGGTAAACCCTGCCACGAGGGGGTATGGCACCAGGTTGAAGGTCAATTGCGCAATCATACGACCGGTGTGGAGGCAAGGTACCGGCTTGACCCTTATCAAAGACATTGCTAAAATTGCGATACTCCTCCGGCAGGGAGGAGAGTGAAGAGGTGCACAGGACCTTGGCTACCTTTTGAAAGCATCTCTTACTGCATTGTGGTGATTAGGACAAAAACTCAGCACAGAGCCAATCAAAAGAGGGATTGTGCCTCTGTAACCAAGGATAACCAATAATCAACGGAAACTTAGGTGAGGAAATAACTTGGAATTGGATTATCTCATGGTGAATAGCCCCTACGGCCATGGACAATGGAACAGTCTCATGAGTCACATGGGCAGGCTGTAGAGGTCTCCCACCAAGAGCCTCAATGGCAAGTGGAGTGTCACGCAGCTGCAGCGGAATTGAGTGCTTAGATACAAAAGCAGCATCAATGAACAGGCCTGCAGCCCCGGTGTCGAATAGAGCCTGTATCTCGATGGACGACTCAGCAAACGACAGGGTAAGCAAAACCAGGGGCTTATCCTTCTGGGAAACTGGAGACAAAACAACGCCACCCAAGGTCTGTCCGTGACAGGACCTCAAGGTTCGGGCGTTCCCTGGACGGGTAGGACAAGACTTCAAAAAGTGACTGGCCTGGCCACAATAAAGGCACAATCTCTCCCTCCTCCTAAGGGCTCTCTCATCCGCAGAGAGACTCGTGAAATCCAACTGCATGGGTTCATCTTCACAGACCGACTCGGTACCAGGAGGCGTGGGAGGTGAGGGAGGCAAGGGTGGGACTGCAAAGCTTGGAGACAAACGTACAGGAGGCTTCCGCAAGCGCTCCTTAAGAGAGAATCTCTCTCGGAGTCTGGGGTCAATGAGGATGGCAAATGTGATAAACCTTTCCAGCTCAGTGGGTATATCTCGGGCTGCTATCTCATCCTTGATGTTATCTGAGAGACCATGAGAAAAAGCAGCCACGAGGGCCTCATTGTTCCAAGCAACCTCTGCTGCCAGAGTACGGAATTCAATGGCGTAATCGGCAACCGTCCTCGTACTCTGTTTGATGGACATGAGGCACTTGGCAGCAGAAGCAGAGTGTGCGGGAACGTCAAATACCCTTTTGAAGGAAGTCACAAATTCTGGGTAATTCAGGACCACGGGTTTTTGCGTCTCACATAGAGGGTTTGCCCAGGCCAAGGCTCTGTCAGAAAGCAAAGATATCACGAAACCCACTTTGCTTCTGTCCGTGGGAAACACCTGGGGCAGCATCTCAAAGTATATCGCAACCTGGTTGAGAAACCCTCTGCACTGAACTGGATCGCCCCCAAATCGCTGGGGAAGTGGAGTGGAACCAGACATACCTCTTATAGAGGTAAAACTCGAGGCGGGTGCCTGCACAGAGACTACCGGAGCGGCCACAGTGGGAGATTCTAGACAAGCCGTGCGACTCAGGAGCATCTGTATCGCCATGGCAAACTGATCCATGCGGTGATCCAGGTCATCCAATCTGGAAAAATATTATCAACAAGTGGATTGGCTGCATCTTCTGAATTCATAGCCTTCGCCTACTGTCAGAAACCATGAATCAGACCGAGACAGAAGTACAGTTAAATCACACTTGTTTAATAATAAAAATAAAAAGGTAAAATGAGTAAGCGTAGTCAAACATAGCCAGAGTTCAGTAACTGGATCGGGTAGTCGGCCAAGCCAATGTCCAAGAGCCAGCGATAAAGGTAGTAGTACAGCAAGCAGGATCTGTAGCCAGAGGGAATGACAGTCAAGCAGGTCTTCAAACAGGAATGCAGGAGAAAGTCTCTTGGGATATTAACACAGGCGAAGGCGGAGAGTTAATGAACTGGAAGGCTTTAAGTAGGCAGAGCTGACGAGCATGATCATCAACAGGTGGATCACTGTGGAGAGATGGGAGCTGCCAGCACAGAGAAGGAAGGGCTGAGCCCAGCCCTGACAGGGAGCAATGTGTATGAACTTATAATGTTCAATGTTTTATTGGGGTGCAGGTTATTTTGCACAGGAAGGATTAGACATAAAAATGTCTTATTAATTTTTAACTGTGTTTCATATCATTTACATTTGGGTTGAAATTGATTTAAATATATGTAACTATTGGGTCTAACTAAGTTGCTACTGAGTTGCAATTTTGTAACAAAATATCCACTGTTGTGCATTAAGAATTCGTCCTGTTGAGGAGCTATCTATCCAATTTGTAAAACAGATTGCAAAGAAGGTTTAAACAGGTTCTTTGAGACACAGGTGTATGATGTTAGATTGTGACATAAGTGTTCTTTCACCCTGCTATTCTCACTCGATGATTAAGCTCTGTAAGGACAAATTAATTATCAGTGATCCTGAAAACTCAGGTTAATCTACCTCCAGTAACTTGTGACAGATAGGCTCATTTATGTAGTAAAAATATATGAAAGAACAGATATGCCAAATAACAGATGCAAATGGGAAGCTGGTCACAACTGACAGGGAAAGGCAGATAAATATTTTTTTTCTCCTCAGTTTTTACAGATAACAAAGATTGATTGATAGGCTTAACAGTAATATTAATGATGTTTCACCAAAGATACCTCTGTGATTGACTGAAAACCAGGTACAAAAAAGACTAGAGAAACTTAATGTTAACAAATCACCTGATCCGGATAGCTTACACCCACAAGTCTTTAGGGAACTTGGCTCAGTTACGCCCTTTTTTTCAAATTTTTAAAGACACCCTACTGACTGGAATGGTACTAACAGATTGGCTTAGAGCAAATGTGGTACCAATTTACAAAACTGGTCTGTAATTTCCTTGGATACATCTCAATCCTGTCAGCCTAACCCCAATAGTATGTAAAATATTTTAGAGAGTCTATATGGAAATTTGTCTGTGATAAAGTCATCATACGTGAAAACCAGCAAAGATTTATTACTGGTCTTACCAGACTAACCTGTTATTCTATGAGGAAGTAATTGAGAAATTGGATGGTGGAAGTCCAGTGGACATTGTTCATCTAGATTTTGCACTGGCTTTTTCATCCTCTGCCCATTGTGAGTACTGTACCTCATGAACGCATTAGACATAAAATAAAATCTGTTGGAATGGATACAATTTTAAGTACATAGATAGGAAACTGGTTACATGAAAGGGTCCAGAGAGGAGTGGTAAATAACCCATTCTCTGAAAATGTCTAATATTGTGAGTGCCCCATGAAATAGAGGTTGGAATTAGCTAATTTATGGGTATGGTTGTGTTAGGAATACTTTCTCCTATTAAAAAAGAAGAGATTCATTGCAGTACATCAGTGCCATTATAATATAGTGTCTGTGAATAATAACAATCCCATTGAACATTTCTTGGTAAAATATATTTCTCCCTACTTGTGAAATTTCCCTGGAAATCTGTCCAATTTTTATAAGATGGCTGAGGAAATAAATTTTCATTTTATATTTCTGCATGCGAGATGCCTACTCCCTGCCTCCCAAATAGCCTCCAAATAAATAGGATGAGATTCTGTGCCTCAAATGTGTTTATAAACTGTCTGTGGAAAAATAACCTTTGACTTAAAGTGATTTTAAAGGAAAGAATAAAAAAAAATAACAAACACATACTGTACTTACCTTCTCTGTGCAATGTTTTTGCACAGAGCAACCCCAATGCTCTTCTTTTTTGGTCCCTCCCCCGTGGTCCTGGCTCCTCCTTCCTGCCGAGTGCCCCAATAGCAAACTCCACTGCATTCATACACCCTCTCTCTGTTCCTTGGCTCACTGGTTGTGATTGACAGTAGCTGCTGTGTGAGCCAATAGGAAGAGAGAAAGACCCGGGACAGCCACTGCTGGATCGAGATAGGGCTCATGTAAGTATAAGAGGGGGCTGGGGGGAGTTTCACCCAGAAGGTTTTTCAACTTAATGTGTAGAATGCATTAGGGTCAAAAACCTTAAACCTTTAGAGCCACTTTAATAGGTCTGTCTGAAATATATCTTCATATAGTGCATTTTGGGAAAATACATTTGTTATTCATCAAATGGAAGGGAAGAGAGGGGATTTTGACGGTGCATACAAATAATAATGAGAACCAAGTATTTTAAGAAAAAGGTTTAACAAAGTTTAATGAAGATCAAGTTAAAAACATGGCAAGAGTATACGGTTCAGTATATAGCGCCAGTTTACAAAGAAGTATAAACAGGTATTTGGCTGCAGCAATTTATCTCAAGTTCGCATATTATCCCTATACAAAGATACAGAAAAAACAGTAATAAGTAACACAATAATTAAGTACAATATATAATAGTTGTAATAGCAGAAGGAAAGTATCATTGTCGCCATGTTCGCCCCAACAGAAGGGGAGCTTACCTAGCCAAGGATTCCCGAGAATGACCACTGCCTGATAAATGGGGTGAACCGAATCCCAGCTAGAAAGGGGCTATGCGTGGCCACAGAGGGCACACAGTGACCTGGCTAGAAAATGGTCAAAGGAAATTGGGTAAGAAAAATAATCTCATGTGGCTATTTGTTATTCATATTTCTGACTGAAAGAAGCTTACTCTCTACCTCCATATTAAAAAGGATGAGATTCTGTTCTTCAAATATGTGCCATTTTTAAAACCTCTGTCTGAAATATTACAGTTTTAGACAATATTTCTGGCTAAAATAGTCCTAATTTCTGGGTGAAAATGATCCTTCCATTAATAGGCATGAGATTCTATGCAGGAAATCTGTATCCTATTTATACTATGTCTACACAAATATTCATTAAAACTTTACATTTATTGCTGAAATATGCCTGCTTTCTCCCTCAGAAATAGCGCTCTAGCCCAAAATTTTACTAGGTGTACTTGAAATGACTGCCTGCTCTACCTCATGTGATTGCATCTTCAAAAAAAGGGGTTATTTATTTCCAGACAGAAGAGAGAAACAATATAAAGAATTGCAGCACAGCTTTCATTGGCCTGTACAAAAATAGTAAAAAAGCTGTGCTACAATTCTGTCCGGAAAGAAATAACCCCTTTTTTTGAAGATGCAATCTGCTTATTGCATGGCCACTATACAATAGCCTCTTCTAACAGGCTTAAAATCTGTGGTGCAAACCTGTTACCACTTTGACTTTCTTTTGAAAAAACAAATGCCTTTTCTATCTACAATCTATCTGCTCTCTCCCTCACAAAATGTGGCCTGGCTGAAAAATATTACATGCTTAGCAACAAATCTATCAAAATTGTTTTTCAGATTGTGAAAAAGAAAACCATTTTTTTAGTTGTGGATGCAAACTGCTTACTCTCTCCCGCATAAACTGCAACTTATTCAATGAAAAACAAAAATAACCTATTTTTTAGTTCCAGATGCACAATGTCTGCTCAATCACTCCGAAATTGCTGCTTGCCTATATAGGTTTATCTGTGTTGCAAATCTCTAACGTGTTCCCATTTTCAGCCCCTGGAAACAACCACTACTTTTTTAACTCAAGAGGAAATCTGCAAGCTCTTTCCTTTAGAAATGACTCAGAAACTGCTGCCTGCCTATATAGGTTTATCATCTGTGGTGCAAATCTATAATGTTTTCCTTTTTTCAGTCGCTGGAAACATCCACTACTTTTTTAACTCTACAAGCAATCTGCATGCTCTTTCCTTTGGAAATTGTGCACTATGCTAGAAAGGCTACAAGGGTATAGAAAAAACATTTTTTTTATTTCCAGATACGTTTCTAAAAGCTGAACGCCAGGCAGAAATGTTATGCTATATATATAGAATATACAGGTAGTGCCATATCTTTCTTAGTTTTTTGTGCACAATCTCCTTAGCAGTCAGAATTCCAGCATTATTTATTCTGCAAGGAGTCCCCTGTCCTCCTCATTTCCTGTTCATAAGACTGGTGGCCTCTGTGCCCTCTACCCCCTGTTCACAGGTCTTGTACATTTCCCTTTGTAGTTCCCAGGAAAGTGAGCGGTGAGGTGATTACATCAATGCTCGCTAAAGTGGGTGGATACAATGGTCTCAGACTCCTGGTCTGATCCAACCATTTTACAGCATAGGCCAGTAGCCTAATTTGTCCCATACACATATTCATCCCATGCACGGCCACAGTCCTGCCCACATTGCCGATTATACAGACTATGAGTGGATCAGAACAGAAGTCTGAGACTACCTGGTCCGCCCACTGCATCAAGAGCTTGCTTAACTGAGAACTACAGTCTGAATGGGTGGCAATATGGGTGAGACTGTAGGCATGTATTAGGTGACTCAGACTCCTGGCCTGTCCATCTAACTATGCTGTACAGTAGATGGATCAAAATGGGAGTGTGTGACTCTCCTGTCTGCCCACTGCAGCAAGAGATTGCTTTACTGAGACAGTAAACAGTGCTGAAACAGTACTGAGACAGTGTACAGTCTGAATGTGCTGCAAATTGCCTGGGACCATGGTTGTGTATGGAATGAATCAGACTCCTGGCTTTTCCATCTAACTATGCTGTACAATGGGCACGTAAGACTGGGAAACCTGGTTATTGCCATATGGTAGGCAAGGGTGTGTGCTCCAATCTTAAGGAGTAGATAAGGAAACCGTTACGTGAGCACATTATTTTTAAAGAATTAATTTCTGTTTGGCAGTAATTAGGGATACGTGAACCTGCCCTGGGTTCAGTTTGAGCAGGGTTTGGCAAATTTCAAAGAAGTTCAGATGCTGAACTGAAACAAATCCATGCGATTGGGAGATTTTATAAATACTTAGTAGAACACTAAAAATGCCCAATGCTTTCATGTAACATGCCTAAGGGGTGCCCTATTCCTGCCTGTGAAGGGGCGCATCTCTGTGATTTACAGAAAGTGCTGCAGCAGCACCGACCTTTACAAAAGCAAAGAGTGTTTAAAATTGATGGCAAATGACATTTCATTCCCGGCTTACAGGGTATGCTATGAATTTTGAAGGACCTTTGAAGGGGTCTGTGTGCTGTTTTTGTTTTGTTTTGTTTTTTAATGAAACTGGCAATAAAATGTAATTGCCAGCAATTTAAACAGTTTTTTTTTCTTGTTAACCACTTCCCTACCGCACTATTGTAATATGACGGCGGCAGGAACCCTTTGTCCCTCTGGGCCGCCGTCATATGACGTCTTTCTTCCCGTGCCTCAAGGGGGTGCGAGCACGCCCCCGCCGCATCACTCGGCACCCGATGCGCGTGCCCGGCAGCCGTGATGTCCGCCGGGCACCCACGATTGCCTGTGAACACTGTCAGAGGAGAGGAGACCGATGTGTGTTCCCAGTACAGAGGAACACTGATCAGTCTCCTCCCCTTGTGAGTCCCCTCCCCCTACAGTTAGAATCACTCTCTAGGATACACAGTTAACCCCTTCCTCGCCGCCTAGTGTTAACCCCTTCCCTGTCAGTCACATTTATACAGTAATCAATGCATTCTTATAGCACGGATCGCTGTATAAATGTGAATGGTCCCAAAATAGTGTCAAAAGTGTCCGAAGTGTCCACCGCAATATCGCAGTCAAGATAAAAATCGCAGATCGCCGCCATTACTAGTAAAAAAAAAAACAACAATAAAAATGCCATAAATCTATCCCCTATCATGTAGACGCTATATCTTTTGCGCAAACCAATCGATATACGCTTATTGCAATTTCTTTTACCAAAAATATGTAGAAACATACATATCGGCCTAAACTGTGGAAAAAATTTGTTTTTTTTATATATTTTTTTGGGGATATTTATTATAGCAAAAAGTAAAAAATATTGTGTTTTTTTCAAAATTGTCGCTCTTTTTTTGTTTATAGCGCAAAAAATAAAAACCACAGAGGTGAGCAAATACCACCAAAAGAAAGCTCTATTTATGGGGGAAAAAATTATCAAAATTTCAAATGGGTACAATGTTGCATGACCGCACAATTGTCATTCAAAGTGTAACAGCGCTGAAAGCTGAAAATTGGCCTGGGCAGGAAGGGGGTGAAAATGCCCTGTATTGAAGTGGTTAAACATCACTTTTGTTGTAACACATCACAGAGCATGAATTGAAAAACACATTTGGGTAGAGTCCCCCCAAAATACTTACCAGACCACTTAAGTCTGGTATGGATGTTAAAGGGGTACCTTATGCAAAAAAAAAAATGCAAGGTCCCCCTCATCAAATATGCACCAGACCCCTAATCTGAGCACACAGCCTGGCTGTCCCCGAAAGGGGGAAGATCAACATGCACCACCCTTCCTGGACCATACCAAAATGGGGGGAGTGCAAAGCACCTTGTCCCCATGTTGATGAGAACAAGGGCCTCTTCCCCACAACCCTGATTGGTGTGTGTGGGGGTTGGCGGGTGGGAGGCTTATCCAACTCTGCAATCTCCCTTTTATGATAAGGGGCCCCTAGTTACCACCTTTCCATGTGAATTAGTATAGGGTACATAATACCCCTACTTATTCAAAATTTCAATGACTGTTGTGTGTCTTCTTAACCACTTCCATACAGGGCACTTATACACCTTCCTGCCCAGACCAATTTTCAGCTTTCTGCGCTGTTGCGCTTTGAATGACAATTGCGCGGTCATGCTACACTGTACCCAAACTAAATTTATATCATTTTGTTCCCACAAATAGAGCTTTCTTTTGGTGGTATTTGATCACCTCTGCGATTTTTATTTTCTGCTAAAAAATAAAAAAAAGACCGAAAAAGTTTTTTTTGTTTCAGTTACAAAACTTTGTAAATAAGTTAGTTTTCTCCTTCACTGATGGGCACTGATGGGGCTGCACTGACGAGCACAGATAAGGCGGCATGGATGGGCAATGATCGGTGGCACGGATGGGCAACGATCGGCGGCACGGATGGGCAACGATCGGCGGCACAGATGGGCACAGATAGGCTGCATGGGTGGGCATAGATAGGTGGCACGGGTGGGCATAGATAGGCGGCACGGGTGGGCACAGATAGGCGGCACGGGCGGGCACAGATAGGCGGCACGGGTGGGCACAGATAGGCGGCACGGGTGGGCACTGATGGGCACGGATAGGTGGCATGGATGGGCACTGATAGGTGGCACGGATGGGCATGGATGGGCACTGATAGGTGGCATGGATGGGCACTGATAGGTGGCACTGTACTGTACTAATGGATGCCAATCAGTGCCAAACAATACTGCCTGCCAATCAGTGGTGCCCATTGTGGGCAATGATTGGCATCCATTGTGGCACTGATTGGCATCCATTTAGTATATAGCATCCCTGGTGGTCTAGTGTGCAATACCTAATACCTATAGGTGGGCTTCCCTGGTGGTCTAGTGGCATCCCTGGTGGTCCAGTGGGCATCCTCGGGGGGGCTGTGCTGATAATGGATCAGCACAAACCCCCCCTGTCAGAGGAGCAGCCGATCGGCTCTCCTCTACTCGCGTCTGACAGACACGAGTGAGGAAAAGCCGATGACCGGCTTTTCCTGTTTACATCGTGATCAGCCGTGATTAGACACGGCTGATCACGTGGTAAAGAGTCTCCGTCGGAGACTCTTTACCTAGATCGGTGTTGCGGGGTGTCAAACTGACATCCCGCAGCAACGATCGCCCCGGGGGGCGCGCAGCGGCTCAAAATCCTGAGGACGTCATATGACGTCCAGTCACGATTTTGAAACCACTTTGCCGCCGTCAATCCGCTATAGGGCGGGCGGCAAGTGGTTAAAGTGATTGTAAAGGTTAAATTTTTTTTTTTTTAATAACAAACATATCATACTTACCTCCACTGTGCAGCTTGTTTTGCACAGAGTGGCCCCGAACCTCGCATTCTGGGGTCCCTCGGTAGCTGTCTCGGCTCCTCCCCGCATCAGATAACCCCCTCTGGAAAGCGCTTTCCCAAGGGAAATGCCGACACGAATGCCGGACTCGGTCCTGCCCCCGGCGCCCGAATCATTCAAATAGTTTTTCGAATACTTTTCCAATTCGAATACTTTTCAAATTCGAAAACTTTTTGAATTCGAATAGTTTTCCAATTTCCAAAAATAATAAAATAGAATAGAAATTAAAGATATACAATAGAAAAAATTGGAAATTGAAAAACTATTTAATTTCGAAATTTATTCGAAATTGATTAGAAAACTATTCAAAATTGATTTGAAATCTTTTCGAATTAGAAAACTATTCAGAAAACTATTCAAAATTGTTAGAAAAACGTTTTGAATCAATTTGAAAACTAATAAACGAAACCCGAAAACAAATTTATGCAAATAACAAATCAAGGCCTGAGTGGCATGGCTGTATGTATAAGCCAGGAGGCTGATTTCTTTCCTAATAAGAGCCAATAGACTGAATATCTAGTTTTGTGTCAATGGTGAAACCCCCCTGCGAGGGAAACCCTTTAATTTTGTTTCCTGGAACTTTATTTAATACATTACAATGTCCTGCTATGTTTTTCAAATTAGATGCAACTTTCAATGTGGTCAATTAAAGAAACAGATGGTCTGCATGTGGGTTTAACACAGCCATGCATTTTGGAGAAACACAATTTTTTCCTACTTTAGTCTATCTTTTAGTTAATTTTGGATAATTAAAAGATTGCCAGGTCAAAAGGAGCAAAACATTTTATGAATTGAAGCCTATTTTGGCTTATTACTATAAGGTCTATTACTATAAGGTCTTATTACTATAAGGTCTATTACTAGACCCCACCTGTTTGAATAACTTAAGACCCATCTCCCTGCTCCCGTTTGCCTCCAAGCTCATTCAACGCCTTGTCCATGGCCGAATGAGTCGCTACCTCATGGACAACAACCTTTTCGACCCTCTACAGTCTGGCTTCCGCCCACAACATTCTACTGAACCTGCCCTACTAAAACTCACCAATGACCTACTAACTGCTAAAACCAATGGCCATTACTCCATACTCATACTTTTAGACCTCTCTGCTGCCTTTGACACAGTTGACCACCTGATCCTCCTCAGCAAATTACACACCCTTGGCCTCCGTGATTCTGCTTTATCCTGGTTCTCCTCCTACCTATCTCAGCGCACTTTCAGTGTCACTTACAACTCCATACAACTCCATCTCCTCCGCTCCTCTTCCTCTTTCTGTTGGGGTACCCCAAGACTCCGTCCTTGGGCCTCTCCTATTCTCACTCTATACCTCTTCCTTGGGCCAGTTGGTAACCTCCCATGGCTTCCAATAACACCTCTATGCCGACGACACCCAGATCTATCTCTCCACTCCTCAACTCACCCCCTCGATCTCCTCACGGATCTCAAACTTACTGAATGACATATCGGTATGGATGTCACACCATTTCCTCAAACTCAATCTTTCTAAAACTGAGCTTGTTATATTTCCTCCTTCACGGTCCCCCCTGTGTGACTTCAGCATTAATATAAACAACACAACCATTGGTCCCTCCACACATGCCAAGGTCCTGGGTGTAATCCTTGATTCAGACCTCTCCTTCAACCCCCATATTCAATCACTGGCTAAATCCTGCCGCCTTAACCTCAGCGACATCTCCAGAATTCGACCCTTCCTGACTACTGACACCACAAAGAAACTTATTCACTCCTTGATTATTTCCCGCCTTGACTACTGCAACTCTCTCCTTAATGACCTACCCTTAAGTAGGCTATACCCCCTTCAGTCGATTATGAATTCTGCTGCAAGACTAATACACCTCACTAACCGATCCGTGACTGCTGCTCCTCTCTGCCAATCTCTTCACTGGCTTCTCCTACCCCACCGTGTAAAATTCAAAATGCTAACCATAATATACAAGGCCATTCACAAAATCTTCCCATCTACATCACCCATCTCATCTGCAGATATCGCCCAAATTGTCCCCTCCGCTCTTCCCAGGACCTCCTGCTCTCTATCTCCCTTGTTATCTCCTCCCATGCTCGCCTTCAGGACTTCTCCAGAGCCTCTCCCATCCTCTGGAACTCCCTGCCCCAGTATGTCCGATCAGCCCCTACCCTGTCCACCTTTGGGAGATCCCTGAAAACTCATTTATTCAGAGAATGTAAGCTCTACAAGCAGGGCCCTCCTGTACCTTTTGTATTAAACTGTACTGTAATTGTATTGTCCCCCCTATACATTAGACATGTGCATTAGTTTTCGTCCGAATGCATTTTCGTCCGAATTTCAGGTATTTTCGTTATCGTTTTAACAAACGAAAACGAAAATGCAGAATCCGAAAACCGAAAGATCCGACATAAACAAATGCTTAATTTTCGTTTTCGTTGCAACAACAGTTCGATATAGATAGGAGATTCGACATGAGGCTGACAATAACAATCTGTGTCCATCGAACCTGTGGTCGAATGTGCCTAACCTTAACTCTATTAGTCCAAGATTATTCTACATAGAGAGAAAAGATTCGACATAGAGAGAAAAGATTCAACATTATAGAGAGAAAAGATTCGACATAGAGAGAAAAGATCACTGCTGGAATTGGGTGGGGGAAGTAAAATAAAAAAATGATGATGATGAATGTTATTGGCTGATTGTAACCAAAGAGGAGGAGCAGTAAAATAGCTAGAACTAGCTTGGCAAATTCGAAAAATGTATGGGAGAAATCTAAAGTGCTAATTATAAAGGCTTATATGCAAGTTATTGTCCTAAAAAGTGTTTGGGGACCGGGGTCCTGTCCCAGGGGACATGTATCAATGCAAAAAGAAGTTTTAAAAACGGCCGTTTTTTCGGGAGCAGTGATTTTAATAATGCTTAAAATGAAAAAATAAAAGTGAAATATTCCTTTAAATTTCGTACCTGGGGGGTGTGTATGATATGCATGTGAAGTGGCGCATGTTTCCCGTGCTTAGAACTGTCCCTGCAAAAAATGTCATTTTTGAAAGAAAAAAAGGCATTTAAAACTGACTCGCGGCTATTAATGAATTGTCGGCTCCCGGCAATACATACAAAAGTCATTGATAAAAAAAAAAAAGCGTGGGGGTTCCCCAGAATTCAATTACCAGGCCCTTCAGGTCTGGAATGGATATTAAGGGGAACCCCGCCGCAAATTAAAAAAAAAATTGACGTGGGGTTCCCCCAAATATCCATTCCAGGCCTTTCAGATCTGGCATGGATTTTAAGGGGAACTCCACCCCAAATTTAAAAAAAATGGCGTGGAGTCCCCCTAAAAATCCATACCAGACCCCTTATCCGAGCACGCAACCTGGCCGGCCGCAGGGGAAAAGGGGGGACGAGAGAGCGGCCCCCCTCCCTCCTGAACCGTACCAGGCCACATGCCCTCAACATGGGGAGGATGTCCCCATGTTGATGGGGACAAGGGCCTCATCCCCACAACCCTTGCCCGGTGGTTGTGGGGGTCTGCTGGCGGGGGGCTTATCGGAATCTGGAAGACCCCTTTAACAAAGGGGACCCCCAGATCCCGGCCCCCCCATGTGAATTGGTAAGGGGCACATTGTACCCCTACCATTTCACGAAGAAAGCGTAAAAAAATGTTTAAAAAAACACACAAACACCTTGAAAAAGTCCTTTATTTAAAGAAAAAAAAAAAATTCCAGCGGTGAAATCCAGTGTCCCGCGGCGATCCCGATGTCCAGCGCTGTCCTTCATTGGTTGTGCCTGAGCGGACCTGATGGGGAACTCCCTCTCAGTATTTTAAATGTATAGACCCGCCCCTTCTAAAGTTCCCCATCAGGTCCGCTCAGCGGACCAGATGCGGAACATGAGAAGGGGCGGGTCTATACATGTATTACCAAAGTGAGAGCAGTTCCCCATCAGGTCCGCCCCCTCGGTATGTCGGACCCGCCTACGTCATTGGCTTGAGCGGGGAACTTCCTTCACTATGTAAATTTAAATTACACAGTGAAGGAAGTTCCCCGGTCAAGCCAATGACGTAGGCGGGTCCGACATACCGAGGGGGCGGACCTGATGGGGAACTGCTCTCACTTTGGTAATACATGTATAGACCCGCCCCTTCTCATGTTCCGCATCTGGTCCGCTGAGCGGACCTGATGGGGAACTTTAGAAGGGGCGGGTCTATACATTTAAAACACTGAGAGGGAGTTCCCCATCAGGTCCGCTCAGGCACAACCAATGAAGGACAGCGCTGGACATCGGGATCGCCGCGGGACACTGGATTTCACCGCTGGAATGTTTTTTTGTTTTTTTTTAAATAAAGGACTTTTTCAAGGTGTTTGTGTGTTTTTTTAAACATTTTTTTACGCTTTCTTCGTGAAATGGTAGGGGTACAATGTGCCCCTTACCAATTCACATAGGGGGGCCGGGATCTGGGGGTCCCCTTTGTTAAAGGGGTCTTCCAGATTCCGATAAGCCCCCCGCCCGCAGACCCCCACAACCACCGGGCAAGGGTTGTGGGGATGAGGCCCTTGTCCCCATCAACATGGGGACATACTCCCCATGTTGAGGGCATGTGGCCTGGTATGGTTCAGGAGGGAGGGGGGCCGCTCTCTCGTCCCCCCTTTTCCCCTGCGGCCGGCCAGGTTGCGTGCTCGGATAAGGGGTCTGGTATGGATTTTTAGGGGGACTCCACGCCATTTTTTTTTAAATTTGGGGTGGAGTTCCCCTTAAAATCCATGCCAGATCTGAAGGGCCTGGAATGGATATTTGGGGGAACCCCACGTCAATTTTTTTTTTTATTTGCGGCGGGGTTCCCCTTAATATCCATTCCAGACCTGAAGGGCCTGGTAATTGAATTCTGGGGAACCCCCACGCTTTTTTTTTTTTTTTATCAATGACTTTTGTATGTATCGCCGGGAGCCGACAATTCATTAATAGCCGCGAGTCAGTTTTAAATGCCTTTTTTTCTTTCAAAAATGACATTTTTTGCAGGGACAGTTCTAAGCACGGGAAACATGCGCCACTTTCCATGCATATCATACACACCCCCCAGGTACGAAATTTAAAGGAATATTTCACTTTTATTTTTTTCATTTTAAGCATTATTAAAATCACTGCTCCCGAAAAAACGGCCGTTTTTAAAACTTCTTTTTGCATTGATACATGTCCCCTGGGACAGGACCCGGGTCCCCAAACACTTTTTAGGACAATAACTTGCATATTAGCCTTTATAATTAACACTTTAGATTTCGAACGTTCGAGTCCATTGTATTTAATAGGGTTCTACAGTTCACACTAACATTTTGTCTGTTCGCAGGTTCTGGTGCAAACCGAACAGGGGGGTGTTCGGCTCATCCCTGTTGACTAGTAATAGTAATTAAAAAATATAATTATTACTAGTCATACAATAGAATTCATCTATAGCTTGTAGGCGGAACATTCGACCGGAAATTTATGATTGCAGCGTCGTACAGTTTCGATGCTCCGTCGAATCTTCTTTGAACATTCGACAGACACCATAAGCCTTCAATGACAGATTCGACCTTAATTAATTCAGATTTTCGGACGAATGCAATTTCTAACGAAAAACGAAATAAATAAAAATGAATTTCGGGAGTAACTAAATAAATTTATTTTTCTAACGAAATTCCGAAACGAAATATTTCAGTGTGCACATGTCTACTATACATTTTGAAGCGCTACGTAAACTGTTGGCGCTATATAAATCGGGTATAATAATAATAATAATTTTGTTTTCAATGCTTGCAACATTTAGCACATTACATTTAGAGAGAGAATGGTATGACTTGGAACTAAAATAGCAACTTATTTTGTCAAAATACACCTTCATACTTTTCCTAATAAGTACACCTAAATTGGAAGTAATTTGTCAACTGTTTGGCCTAGAACAGCAATATAATTTCTCAAAAGATGTAACTCTAAGAAAGCAATGAAGAACAGTGTTAATAGCCTGACTGTGGAAATAGATTGAATATGTGTCACAGCTCTTGCTAGAAAAACAATTTTGGAAATGCTTTCTCAAATAATAATGAGAGGTTCAGTCAGCCTGACAGAATGACTGGACATACTAATGTTCTTGTGCCTCAGTCTGCATTACAGTGTGATTAAATTGGCAGCTTTCTCTGTAGCATGCGTTTGAGTGTATGTGTTTGTAAAAATCTGTCACCTGCCTTAAAAACACACAATACAGTTTTAACAGAATGATCAGACAGGAAGTAACTTTGTACCTGTTAAAAACAGGTACAGACTCAGAAGTAAAAATGTAAAACAGGTTCAGGTTGGCAGTAAACACGCATATATTGGAGAATATTGGCAAACAGATTATGAAAGCTGCACAAACATGGACATTTCACATCAATATCTCTGTGGCTTAATCAGGGTAACATGTGAAACAAAAAGAGGGGACGTTAAATGAGGTGTGTGGGATCACAAATCTCCACAGACATGTGCACTGCCAAATGCCGAAAAATGTGTTTGTTTTCATTTTCATTTCATTTGTTTTTTGTTTTTTTCGTGAATTAAAAAACTTAAAAAAATTCGTAAATTCGAAAATTCGGAATTAGTAAACTTGTAAATTTGAAAATTCGGAATTCGTAAATTTGTAAAATCGAAAATTCGTAAATTTGAAATTTTGAAAATTCGAAATTTCAGAATTCGTAAATTCTAAAATTTGTAAATTTCGGAATTCGAAAATTCATAATTCGTAAATTCGTAAATTTGAAAATTCGGAAATTAGAATGGAAAATCCGAAAATCCGAAAATTAGAAAGAACAAAAATCCAAAAATTCTAAATAATAACTAACTAACTAACTAATAATAACTAACTATTAAATTATAGGTATTGGAATTACCTTTCAAATTTGGCTGAACCTAACAAATACAAATTTATCTGAAGTTATGAATTATCCGAAATAAAGAATGCTGCATCTAAACAAATGGAACAAAACTAAATAATAAATAAATAATAATAATAATAACATGTTTTTATTATTATTATTAATATTATTGTTATTTATTATTATTAATTTGTTATGTTCTATTCGTTTAGATGCGGCATTCGTTATTAAGGATAATTCGTAACTTCGGATAAATTTGTATACGTTACGTTCACTATCAGCCAAATTTGAAAGGAAATTCCAATACCTATAATTTATTAGTTAGTAATAGTTCAGTTATTATTAGCTAGTAATTATTTCAGATTTTCGAGTTTTCGGGTTTTTTTAATTTTCAGATTGTTGTTCTTTTCGGATTTTTTTTCTTATTTTCAAATTTCCAAATTTTCAAATTCCGAATTTTTCGGATTTCCGAATTTTAAAATTTTAACATTTTCGCATTTTCGAATTTTTTAATTTACGAAATTTAGAATTTTGGGATTTTCAATTTTCGGAATTTTTGAATTTCAATTTTCTGAATTTCCAAATTTCAAATTTCCGAATATTCGTAAAAATTTGAAAATTAGAAAATTAGTAAATTCGGCAAATTCGGAAATCCGAAAATGAGAAAATTTGCATATTGGTAAAAATTCGTAAATTCGAAAAATCTAAAATTTGGATATTCTGAAAAATTCTGAAAATTTTAACATTCGGAAATTCGGACATTCGGAATTAACGAATTTGTCTAAATTCATTTAAAAAGGGATTGCACAAGTCTAATCCCTATCAGGGATGAGCCGAACACCCCCCTGTTCTGTTCACACCAGAACCTGCGAACAGACAGAATGTTCGTGTGAACTTTAGAACCCTATTAAATACAATGGACTCAAATGTTTGAAATCTAAAGTGCTAATTATAAAGGCTTATATGCAAGTTATTGTCCTAAAAAGTGTTTGGGGACCCGGGTCCTGCCCCAGGGGACATGTATCAATGCAAAAAAAAGTTTTAAAAATGTACGTTTTTACGGGAGCAGTGATTTTAATAATGCTTAAAATGAAAAAATAAAAGGGAAATTTTCCTTTAAATTTCATACCTGGGGGGTGTGTATGATATGCATGTAAAGTTGCGCATGTTTCCCGTGCTTAGAACTGTCCCTGCATAAAATGTCATTTTTGAAGGAAAAAAGTCATTTAAAACTCACTCACGGCTATTAATGAATTGTCGGCTCCCGGCAATAGAAAAGTCATTGATAAAAAAAAAAAAACGTGGGGGTCCCCCCAAATTCAATTACCAGGCCCTTCAGGTCTGGTATAGATATTAAGGGGAACCCCGCCGCAAATTAAAAAAAAATGCGTGCGGTTCCCCCCAAATATTCATACCAGGCCCTTCAGATCTGGCATGGATTTTAAGGGGAACTCCACCCCAAATAAAAAAAAATGGTGTGGAATCCCCCAAAAATCCATACCAGACCCTTATCCGAGCACGCAGCCTGGCAGGCCCTCCTGAACCGTACCAGGCCACATGCCCTCAACATGGGGAGGATGACAAGGGCCTCATCCCCACAACCCTTGCCCGGTGGTTGTGGGGGTCTGCGGGCAGGGAGCTTATCGGAATCTAGACGACCCCTTTAACAAAGGGGACCCCCATATCCCAAACCCCCCTATGTGAATTGGTAATGGGGTACATTGTACCCCTACCATTTCACAAAGAAAGTGTAAAAAAAGTTAAAAAAATGTGTGCGGTTCCCCCCTAATATCCTTACCAAGCCCTTCAGATCTGGCATGGATTTTAAGGGGAACTCCACCCCAAATTTTAAAAAATGGCATGGAGTCCCCCCAAAAATCCATACCAGACCCTTATCCAAGCACGCAACCTGGCAGGCTGCAGGAAAAGATGGGGGGACGAGAGCGGCCCCCCCTGCTGAACCGTACCAGGCCACATGCCTTCAACATGGGGAGGATGTCCCCATGTTGATGGGGACAAGGGCCTCATCCCCACAACCCTTGCCCGATGGTTGTGGGGGTCTGCGGGCAGGGGGCTTATCGGAATCTGGAAGACCCCTTTAACAAAGGGGACCCCCAGATCCAGGCCCCCCCCTATGTGAATTTGTAAGGGGTACATTGTACCCCTATCATTTCACGAAGAAAGTGTCAAAAAAACAACAACACACAAACACTTTGGAAAAGTCCTTTGGAAGCGGTGCACTCGCCCCTGATGATGTGGTAGGAGACAATGAAACGTTCGTCGGGCCAATTTTGATGCACCATTTTCTTGTTAGATGGTTTGATTTTATCCACTCCTAAGTTACCCCTCGATAGTGCTTTTCAAGCGATTCTTTATGATGGACAACTGTCCTATACCTGAATATGTCATCTCCAAGTTGCTATGATTGTTTTTATGAATATCTGGACAATAATATGTGATTGCTATGCTTATTTACCATGCATATACTCATTTTACTATGTCATGTTTTTTAACCACTTGTTTACTGGGCACATATACCCCCTTCCTGCCCAGGCGAAATTTCAGCTTTCGGCACTGTCACGCTTTGAATGACAATTGCGCGGTCGTGTGACGTGGCTCCCAAACAAAATTGACGTCCTTTTTTTCCCACAAATAGAGCTTTCATTTGGTGATATTTGATCACCTCTGCGGTTATTTTTTGCGCTATAAACAAAAAAAGAGCGACAAAAAACACAATATTTTTAGATTTTTGCTATAATATCCCATTTTTTATTTTATTTTTATATGTTTTTCCTCAGTTTAGGCCGATACGTATTCTTCTACATATTTTTGGTAAAAAAAAACGCAATCGCCGTTTATTGATTGGTTTGCGCAAAAGTTATAGTGTTTACAAATAGAGGGTAGTTTTATGGCATTTTTATTATTTTTATAATTTTTTATTTTTTTACTAGTAATGGCGGGGATCAGCGATTTTTTTCATGACTGTGACATTTTGGTGGACACATCAGACACTTTTGACACATTTTTTGGACCATTCACATTTATACAGGGAACAGTGCTATAAATATGCACTGATTACTGTATAAATGTGACTGGCAGGGAAGGGGTTAACACTAGGGGGCGAGGAAGGGGTTAAATGTGTGCCCTGGGAGTGATAACTACTGTGGGGGGAGGGGACTGACTGGGGGAGGTGACCGATCTGTGTCCCTATGTACAAGGGACACAGTATTGGTCTCCTCTCCCTGACAGGACGTGGATCTCTGTGTTTACACACAGAGATCCACGTCCTTGTCTGTGTAACAGATGATCGTGGGTACCTGGCGGACATCGCGGCCGCCAGGCACGCGCATCGGCATCTCAGTGATGCACCGGGCACGCGCGTGCGCCCCCCAGTGGCAGGAGGAGCAGTGGCCGTATAAAGACGGCCTTCCCGGCATTGTAGAGCCACCTTGTGGCCGCATATAGTCGTATGGCGGGCGGCTAGTGGTTAATGTATTGAATAAAATGTCTTTTTACATTGACTCATCTTTTAGCCATGTTAGACCTACCTCTTTCTTGCAATCAAGGTAACATGTGGCTGCGTAGCATAGTCTATATGCGTTTATAACAACAGGCAAGTTAATAAACAAATAGCTAGTTGCAAATATGTTCATAAATTACAAGTTCAAGACAGCTCTGGTAACATGAACAAACAGATGGAGCGATCCAAGACAAAGACAAATGGCCACCCCAGCAGAGCTGCAGTAATCTGGTAGCAATCAGAGAGGGATTCCCCACAGTAGCTGGGGTCTTTTGAAGGATATTGTTTTAAGGCATTTACATGTAACAGCTTTTGTTTTGTTTTGTTTTTTTCGTTTCTTCTCTCTGGATAATTTACACTGGAATGCTTACAATGATCTGTTATAGCACAACTCCAGAGACTTCCTTCCAAGGTGTCTGCAAATTTTCTTTGCTGATCAGCTTTATGGCAGGCTAGCACTTTGCCCCCATGGTCAAAGTCTGATGCTTGCTCCATCCATTACATGTCCTTAACAATATTCAGACAAGCATTGTTTTCAACAATGAGTCCAGGAAGTCAGAGTGAGCCTGATGAAGAAGCACGGATGCTTCGAACGCGCGCATCCTTCCCGCTGACCCCACGACCCGGAAGCATTCTGCTGTTTTGTTCCAGCCAAGTCGTCCCCCGCTCTGCTATTGCGAGTGAGTGGTTCCGCTCTACGGTGTACAACGACGACTACTGAGAAGAGGCTTAGAGACACCATCTCCCCTCTACCTCTGGACACACAGCATTACATCCCCGGGATGAGCGGATGAACTCTACCATTTTAGATTCCACTTCAGATAAGCTCTCTTAACTTCTCCCTTTGTGAGTGTATCACCTGTATTTGGTTTTATTTTTCAATACATTTCTACTGACTGCTACGCTTAGAAGGCGCTGCTTTTTTGTTTCCCTTGTACTTCTTTCTTTGAGATGACATGTCCAAGGAATTGATCTCATGTTTGAATACAAAGTTGACAACACGTCTTGGGTTTATGTTTATACTGCACAGCTGGGCCATCTACTGCTGCATCTATGTGTGTAAGAGAGTCCTCAAATATGTCAGAAAATGCCATTACATTGTCTAGATAGATCAGAATACTATCCAGGTTCATGCTTCCAAGGCAGTGTTTCATCATCCTCTGGAATACGTTGCTTTGTTCCATCTTGCAGCCTGAAGGGCAACCTTTTGAGGTTGCTGAACCCTGTAGGTGTGATGAAAGCTGTCTTCTGCTACCACCTTGACACAATAGAGATCTGCCAAACTCTGCTGGAGAGATTGCATAGAGAAAAAGTTGCCCTGTCCTAGGGCGACAAGAGATTCTTTGATCTGTGGAAAAGGACAGATGTTCTTCAATAATACAGCATTGAGATGCCCTTAATCCACACAAAAGTGATGAATGCAGTCCTCTTCCTCACCAAAACATTTGGAGGAATCCATAGGCTGTTTTATTCAGTTTGATCACACTTTGTTGCACAGTCTAATTTATTCTAGCATCTGCTTAACTTCTTGTTAGAATTGTGAAGGTACATTTTGATATCTGGATATGTCTCTTTTTATTATTATTATACAGGAATTATATAGCGCCAACAGTTTGCGCAGCGCTTTACAAAATGAGGGCAGACAGTACAGTTACAATATAATTCAATATAGGAGGAATCGGACATCCCTGCTCGTTAGAACTTACAGTACAATCTAAAAGGGAAGGTCAAGTAATACAAAAGGTAGTATCTGTGGGGGATGAGCTGATGGAGAAAATAAATGTACAGTTGGTAGGTGGAGGCAAGATAGGCTTCTCTAAGACCCCTTTCACACTGAGCCGCCCATAGCGTCGGGGGTAAAACGCTGTTATATTTACTGCCGACTCCATGGGTGGGTTTGTGGCGCATTTCAGCCCCCGCTAGCGGCCGAAAAAGGGTTAAAACCGCTCGCAATGTGCTGCTGAAGCAGCACATTGCGGGCGGTATAGCCGCGCTGTCCCATTGATTTCAATGGGCAGGAGTGGTGAAGGAGCAGCAAACTCATTCACCGCTCACCACTCATTCACCGCTCCAAAGATGCGGCTAGCAGGACTTTTTTTACCGTCCTGCTAGCGCAACGCTCCAGTGTGAAAGCCCTCGGGCTTTCACACTGGAGACAATGGAGCAGCTGTTTGAGGGCAGATTTCAGGCGCTATTTTTAACGCTATAGCGCCTGCAATGCGCCCTCAGTGTGAAAGGGGTCTTAAGAGAAAAGTTTTCAGGGATTGCTTCAGGCGATTTGTGAAGGTGCAGTTTGCCACAATTACCGCAATAATCATGGCAGAATTGCATGGTGTTTGTGCCATTGAAGGATAATGGCACCCAAGCAAGACTAGTGCGTTGTGCTGTGATTGCTATGCAATTTTGGATTGCAGGGAAAAAATCAGCAATTCTGCCCTTGATCCCAAATCACACTATGTGAATGGGGCCTTAATGAATAGCATGAGCCAAAAATACCTGGGTTCAGTTTGCAGTCCCTTTTCTGATCTGAACCAGCATTTGGAGATAAATATGAACCCCATTAAATGAGATCCAAATCTTTAAAAGCAATTCTGGGCTTTTTCAAGGCTAAAAGGCAAGGCATGTGGGAGGGGTTAGTGCCAGGGAGGAACATGTACCAATGCAACAAAGAATTCTCAGCTGGGTGGATCTTTTCAGGCCGCTTATAGGACAACATTGAAAATACATAAATCCTTTAATTGGCAAATTTGGGGGATGCTTCAAAGTTGTACATGGGTTTTACCGAACAACACAATTGTGGGACAACATCAGTGACACCATATTCTGGCATAATATAAACTGCATGTGTAATAATTTTGTTAATGTTCACAGTATACCCATTATACATTGGCCTACATACAGCAGCAATCAGTATGATTGGTTTGCACAACAAAAGTATTTATTGGGCATTTTATGGCAAAACTACAGTATTATGAATGTCATGGTCAAGAGCCGGAAATATTGCACTGACATGCTGCACAACATGTAAGTGTTATTACTAGGTCACAATGGAGCAGGCAGAGACTAGGTATAAAACAAACAATGAAGGTTTTTTTTTTTCTGGAACTGAAGAAATATAAATTAGAAAGGTTTGCTGGATAGTATGTACTCCTTTTTTGCTAGGATGCAATTCCTTGGTGAGAGAGCAAATCTGCACATGGAAATAAAAAATTGTGTATCTTTTCTAAACCTGAGAACAGTCTTTATTGTTTTTGATAGGCTACTAGGTCAGTGGGAAAATGCAAGCAGATTTCTTCTGGAAATATATTTTTTTTTTTCAGAGACTGAAGACAGATTAATTGTGCAGATTTGCAGCACAGTTTTTAATACTCACACAAATTATCATTGATTGCCCACTGATGCAAGTGCAGCCACTTCAGCATGCCCAAGGTTCCAAAGTGTGGGAAAATCACATATAATGCAGTGTGCAGGAAGAGTGCGTTACCACTGAATATGATCACCTGAGGTTTCTGCATACTATTCTAGACTGCCTCAGAAAATCATATATGCCATGTATAACAAGGAACCACTGCACACCAGATTGAGAACATGTGTCAGACAAGGCTGTGTGTGAATTTACCCTACCAAAGGGCAGGCAGCAGGTTGGTGGCATTGTCCTAAATTATCTTTCTGGCACAATGCGGCATGGGGTTAGCCATCTCTATAACTGCTTCTACAGAGCTAAACACATTTTTACCACAGTGCGAATCCTAACTCCCAGACATTCAAACTGCAAAACAGCAGTGCAGCATATTGCTTGAGTCATTTAATAGCCTATTGATCACTTTGGGGAGGACTAGTGGTTCTGACCGCAAATCACTGGAAAAGGCCATTGAGGAGAAGAGGACAGAAGCAACTGATCTGTCACCATCACCAAGTTTCAGGACGTGGGGTGGAACCACCAGCTCCCATAGTGTGCCCCATTCTGCATCCTTCCCAACCATCAGAAAAATTACCCAATGGGCCATTAAGGAGATACAATGTGCCTATTTATGCTTTCTGAATCACATGTCTGTGGTCCAGATGTGACTGCATGGCCCAGCAACATGGATATCAAAATAATGATGGTGGGGGGCAGGGAGCCTTTGTGAAAAAATGGAAGCCAGAAACCTGCCACTGTGGAACAGCACAGGTTGAAATTTCACAGAAGGGGGGATATTCCACTACTTGGAACAGGAATTGCTGCAAAGCCATACATTTTTGCCAAACTGGCATTGAGATGCTGGGCAATGGGGGTGACTTGGTGTGTTTTTTTCGTATGTCACAGTAGCTGTAGAAGAGACACCTGTCTGTTTAGTGATACAGCTGGAGATGGCAGGACAGTGTTTGGAGAATAAGGTTGCAGCCTAAGCTGATATGCTGCTTTTGTTGTGTTAACAGCAAGTTCATACTGCTGCTTACCATGTAAGAACATAAATGCAAATGGTCTATCATTGTGATATTGAGGAGTAATCTTCCTGCTTCCACCTCTAGGTCATTATTAGCCAGTATCCTATTAGATCTCTTTACCCAATCAAGTCCTGACCTGGCCCTGTGTACATAGGCAATTGTGTCAGCAGGAATCCTCCCAGGAATAAAGGGGTCATTACTGCAGGTTGCTTGCTTCTTTAGAGTAGTATTAACAAGCACCACTATCATGCCACTCCCATCACAATTATCTGACATGAATGCATGCTTCAAAATTATGTAATGGGTGGCACTTCAGGCAGAACTCAGATAAGATATTTTCTATCATATCATTTTCTGAGAATCAAACTGGCCAGATTTAATGAACGTTCTCAATTATGTAAATCAGTATGCTCACCCTTCCACACAACTACAGTATATCAATATGATTTAAAGGATTGCCACCAGGTACTAAATATTTTATTTTGTCCTGTGTGTATCGAGTTAGAAGATTTGTATGTTGGATTTTTTTAGGACAAGATTTGCTGTTCTCATGATACCCTGCTCTAATGATAACACTCAAATCTGAATTACTGAATTTCCTAGTGCAGACACTGTATTCAAACTAAGATGTTTATTTTTGTAAACACATAAAAGTTAACAAGGACTGCATTATTATTTAAAATTAATTTATATTTTCATCGGGAAACTGGACAGTGTGTGCAATCTGCTAGCCTGCTAGCAGCCATCACATTTTATTAAAGTAAAGGATATATATGGTAAGTAAAATAGTTTTCCATAGTTTTGTTTAAACTAACTGTAAGATGGGAAGATACACGTCAAAACAATATAAAAACTGTTTTCCTAATGCCTAGAGACAGAAAGGAGGAGGGGGAGGCTAAGGGATTACTGATAGACCTAGCCGGCTTTGTAGAGTTAAAGCTGAGCAAATCACAGCATAAGCAGACAGTTAATTGCAGAACTTGATTGCGATTGCTAATCACAAGCACTGAGAAGCAAAGTGCTAGGAATTAATTAGGCAAGGACCTTCAGAACAGCAGCAGGGAGCAACACAGTGACCTTTATTTATAGTCACTTAAACAGAAGTGTGACTAAAAAAGGCATAGAGCAAATCTGATTATTAATATTGATTGCTTAAGGAGAATGAATAATTTAGCAGATTTAGAATAAATATAATTTAACAGAATACAAAGAGCATGGTTTCTTATCTTTTAGCTATCTCCATCTAGCAGCTAGTGGCAGAAATGAATATTTGAAATGCTACGGTTCCCTGGTTATTTTGCTATAGCCTCTGTAAGATAAATAATTTACCTCCTTTTAACACTTTGACTCTGTGGGTTGAATGATTCAAATGTAAAATCCAAATAAACAGAAGAAAATGTAAATATGTTCCACATTCTTGGGAACTTTTACAACATTAAAACCCTACTGTTAATACTAAGCTGAGTAAAAGCATCTCTAAAATGCACAGTGCCTGGTATACATATGTTTTACAGAAACTTATCTCCTACTGGTTCTGTATATGAAATTTTATTGAAAAAGCCGTCACACCAAACTGCCTATGACCATTCCAAATTGATCATTAGCTTGTGCCCTTGGGACATTTTTCAGGCCCTTAGCAATACAGCAAGCACACTTAGTGCCAATAAGAAGATAGCTCAAACAATTATAAGTACACATGAATATTTACATCTGCCTATTATACATAAAATTACATTATATGATGTAAATTCTACAAGCAATCATTAACAACAAAAAGAAAAATCTTACTAAGACTCAGACTGAAAACGGAGGATGTTACTACCTCTGAAAAACAAACTATGTGATAAACCTGTAAGACCCCCATTACGACTGAAATTTCAATGCTCAGAAAGGGAATGCCATTCTGCTCAGAAAAAAAACTATAGATAAACTAGAACTCCATAGTGACTTAGAAGAATTCCTTAGAAGACTATGTCTCAAGGAGCACTTTCATAGCAAGAAGGTCAGCAATACAATCAACTCCAAAACAAGAAGCTGCAACCCCACATAAAAACCTACCTGGACCCCCAGACCTGGAACTAACCCCACTTTAAACAAATGCATTAACAGCTTCCGGCAACAGATAACAGCCAAGATCCTGCACAAAATTAAATATTTGGCACAGAACATCACATTACCAATAGCAATGGTGTTCAGATCCTTGAAAAAAAACAAAAAAAACAATAACAATATTATTATAAAATCAGCAGAGAAAAGAGGTGTCATTGATATAATGCACAGCAGTGACTTCTTGCAGCTGTCAAACAACACTTACTACAGTAGACTGCAGAAAGACTTCACACACTCCCACAAGAAAAAAAAGAAGGAAAATCCCATCTGATATCAGGGAATAGTTATTAGTGCTAATATATAAACAAGATTGGATAATATGGCGCACTCAGGTTCAGACTCAGTACAAATAAGAAGGGATTGGGTGGAGAGGCCAAGGGAATAGCAACAGTTATTTTTGGGGATTTAGTCCATGTAAAGTTCAAAATAATAATAAGTAAATAACTGTTCAGAGAAGGCCACCGATTCAAAGAGTTTTAGAAGGAAAAAGAAAACTCTGGAATATAAAAGGGAACAGAGAACAGTGCCATCTAACTGCAGTAAGTATGCAGTTTAATAAGAAAAACTTAATTGAGTACACTCACAAGATTGTGGTGATGACAGGCATAATAGCGTTTCATTCGTTCCCACTTCAGGGTGAAGGAAGAGTCCGATGTCACTGGTGTGGACTGGTGTCCGTGATCAGGTCTGTCCTCCAGCCACAATGCTGGTGCACGGTGCTTCCGGGTGGATAGGACTATGATCGATGGTACACTTCGGATGACTTCACTTTCAGGTCGGGTCAGCGGGGGCGGTGCTCGCGTTCGGAGTATGCGTACTCCTTCCTCAGGCTTGGATAACAGCCATATTGGGTGATGGAAATTTATACACGGGTACACTATGTTTACATAAGGGTCACCTTAGTGACAGTACAACAATCACATTACAAAACATTAAAAACAAATATCGATAGTAATGCTGGGGAACATAGTAACCTAATTTATACTGTCTATATTATTGGAGTAGCTTATTTTATAGTTATTATAATTACTTCTGACTACCGGTAGTGTCAGACTGACAAGGTATCTATGCAAATTATGTCGACGATATATTTAAAATCTAGTAAAATAAATGGAGAAAATATCCATAAGTTAGATGGTTGAATAAAAAGAACTAAAAACTAAAAACTAAAAATCGAGTACAATCAATGTAAATATCAAATGGTGCACGTATATGTGTAGATCTATTCAATGCCAGATGAATCACCAGATCAGAGTGTGCGTGTGGTGAGTAATTTTAGGACTTTATTGAGCACCTCAGATATTTGAACACATGAATTGTTGGATCACGGTTTATTCCGTCGAAGATTGAGATTTGGATTTTGTTTGGTGGCACACACGTATTGGGAGATATTTCATTTTTTTCATATTTTTTTTGTTTCTCCTTGGACTTTTATAATTTGGGACTTTTTTTATTTTATCCGGTTTTTTTTTGTTTTTTTGTTTTGAAAATATGTTTGCATATGCACTTTTTTGTCAGCACTGATTAGCAGTTAGTTGCAGTTATTATATTTCTTTTGTAAATAAATCTTCATATTGTGGTGACACATATATAGATTGACATATATAGCATAATCGCACTTGCACTATATGTCTATATAGACACATATATAGTGTGCTAGCACTTGCACGTTACCATATGTATTATAAATATTTAATATATATTTAATAAAGGTAGAATATTGATAGGAAGGAGCTGGTATACTTTATATATATATATATATATATATATATATATATATATTTATATATACAAAATAATTAGGAGTCCTTTTTTGTTGATTTTAAGAATGGCTCATGCAATTGTGGATTTTCTATAGATTTGCACAATTTTTTGTCTATTTTCTTGTTCAAATTTTTTTTATTTTAACATAATCATAGTGTACATAAAACAACAATCTTAGTGAAAGATGTACAGTTTAACATACGATATATCTGAAGAGAGATAAGCTTAAAGCTATTCAGCCCAACCGGGATAACGGCCATTAAAGCAAAACAGATCTAAAATTAGGAAGGGCCTATTGTCACATCATCAATTGGCTTGGGATTACTAATGATGGGGCAGTGAGAGAGAGGAAATAACAATAAAAAAAAGAAAAAAATCCCATCAGATAATGAATATGTAAATTCAAAAAGATAAGAAATAGGTAGTCCAGTCCAGAAATAGTAATAAACAAAGCTTGTCGTCGGCAGGACCAGGGTATACAATCTACAGATAGATCCGGGTAATAAGTCCCATCTTTGTTATAGAGATTGTGAGTATAACAGTTCAATTGGGAAGGAGAAAGAAAAGAAGGTCAAATAAAGGGCAAGAGCGGTGGGAAGAGGGAGAGAGAGAGAGAGAGAGAGTATAGGAGAGGTATGGGAGGGGGGAAGGGTGTCGGCAGGGGGGCACGGGCCCCCGATGGGCACCAAAGCAAACATGGATAAACCGTGACGTATCATAACCCAAGCAGGTCGGCGTCAAAATCCGAAGGGAGGAAGTTCTCCACCCACGGTGACCAGACTTTGCAGTGTTGGGGAAGACGGTCCAGGATGGTGGCCTCAATCTTACTGTGTATCATTGCCTGGGTTACTCTATTCTTCACTTCAGCAATGTGCAGAAGTGGGGTTTTCCAGGCCCTAGCTATTGTCTGTTTGGCTGCTGTGGTTAATTGAAAGAGGATGCGTCGTTGGGCCCTAGTGTAGTCACCCTGAATGTGGTTTAACAGAGCCAGGGAGGGGTCAGGAGTCAAGGTGTCATGAAGTAGGGTGGAAGCCATATGAAATATAGTTGCCCAAAATCATTGCACAATGGGACAAGACCACCAGATGTGAACATGAGTACCTCTTTCCCCACAGCCTCTGAAACATTCAGGTGAATATGACGGGAGAAATTTTGAGATTCTAGTTGGGACGAGATACCACCGCATGAGGACCTTATAATTTGCCTCTACGGCTCTACATTCTGCGTAGAGGACTTCGTGTTGGCCCATATGTTTGTCCAGTCATCCGCATCTAGTTCCAGTTGTAGGTCCTCGGACCGCTGCGCAGCATAGGGGGGGAGGTCAGCCGAAGCAGAAGTTAAATGGGTATAGATACGCGAGATGATACCAGGGGCATGGGGGTCCGACTTACAGATATCTTCAAAAAGAGATAAACTATCTAGAGAGGAGCTGGTGGCTATTGTTGTCCTGACAAAATGGGCTATTTGGAGGTAACGAAAATATTCTCTAGGAGGTAGATTATCTTGGGATTGGAGCATTGGGAATGTTTTAATAGTGGTTTTAGTGAGAAGGTCACAAACTCGGGTTAGTCCTGCCTGCTGCCAAAGCCGGAAGGAACCAGGTTCAGTGAAGGCCGGATAGAAAAGTGGGTGGCCTATAAAGGAAAGTAAGGGGGCATGGGGAGAGATCAGAGTGAAGCGACCACGTAGGCCATCCCAGATCTCAAGTGAGTGGCGGGTGACCGGGTTGGATACGGGGCCTCTAGTGGAAGCGGGCAGCCACAGTAAATTAGATATTGTCAAGGGGGGAATGTCAATTGCTTCCAAACTAACCCACAGCGGGATTTCATGTGATGTGTGGTACAGAGTTATTTGAGCCAGCCGAGCAGCGTGGTAATAGCGGGCAAAGTTAGGGAGTCCGATGCCTCCGCTAAGTTTATGACAGAGGAGGATAGACCTGGACACTCTAGGTTTAGTAGAGCCCCAAATATATTTAAATACACGAGTCTGAATGATTCTGTGAAAGTAAGAGGGGATTGCTATCGGAAGGACTCTATAAAGGTATAACAGTTTAGGAAGTAAAGACATCTTAACAGCCGCAACCCGCCCAAGCCAAGAAATGCACAGTGGTTTCCAGGTGTCTAACATGGAGGATAGGTGGGAAAGCATCGGAAGGTAGTTAGCCTGATACAGAGAAGCTGGATCGCTGGTTAGTTTTATTCCTAGGTATGGAAAAGGAGTCGTAGACCAATGGAAAGGGAAGTATTCTTGTAGGTGGATAAATTCCTGGTGTGGGAGAGATACATTGAGGGCCCCGGACTTGGATTGGTTAACCTCTAGGCCAGATATTTTCGCGAACTCTTCCAAGATCCGAATAAGATTCGGAAGAGTTGTACGGGGGGATGTTACAAATAGGAGCGCATCATCAGCGAACAAGCAGATTTTGTGAGAGGTGGACGCAATTTCTAGTCCTTTAATGTTCGGATTAGCTCTGATCAAGGCAGCTAGGGGTTCTATTACTAAGGCAAAAATTAGGGGGGAGAGGGGACACCCCTGTCTGGTCCCTCTTCGTATGTCAAAGGTATCAGACCTGAATCCTGAGTATTTGACATAAGCTTGAGGGTGGTTATAAAGGGAACTGATCCATTGTAGGAAATGGGGGCCAAAACCCCAACGGGAAAGTACAAAGTTCAGGTAGGGCCATGAGACCGTATCGAATGCTTTCCTGATATCAAGGGATAGTAGGTGCATAGGAATATTACATTTTCTGGCCAAATGTTGAAGCAGAACAATTCGGCGGAAATTATCACTAGCCTGTCGACGCGGCATAAAACCCACTTGGTCTTTATGGATCAGTCCCCCTATAAGAGGATTAAGGCGCAACGCCATAATTTTGGCCAACAGCTTGATGTCGAGATTGAGTAGGGAAATGGGTCTGAAATTGGACCAGAGGGAGTTGTCTGTATTGGGTTTGGGAATCATGGCTATAATGGCTGTCAACGTGTCTCGACCAAAGGAGTGTTGTTGGAGTAGTGCATTAAAGGAGTTGGAGAGAAGAGGGGCTAAGGTGGTAGCAAATTTTTTAAAATAGGTACCGGAGAGTCCATCAGGGCCTGGTCGCTTATGGGATTTGAGAGTTTTGATAGCCAGGAGGACCTCTTCGGTTGTCACAGGTTTTTCCAGAGACTCACGGCCAGACTCTGATAACGTGGGTAGAGGAATGTCCCTGAAAAGTGCTTCAGCCTGGGAGGGAGAGAAAGGGGATTTTGCTTCATATAAATCTTTGAGACGCTTACGAAATTCGGATAGGACTTTAACAGGATTACTAGTATAGGTATTTTTGTCTATTCGCAATCTGATGGGTGCATTATTCCTTTCCGGATGCCGAAGGCGCATGGCTAAAAGAGTATCTGGCTTGTTGGCCTTAGTGTAGATGGTGTGGTTTGACCTGCGGATGGCCTAATCAGCCGATTCAGCCAACAGCAGGTCCAACTCAGTTTTAACCCTTTCCAGAGAAGTTCTGTGTGAGTCAGTAGGAGAAGATTGAAACTGGAGAAAATGGTGGGGAAAGTCCCGCTCCAGGTTTGCCAATTGGATTTTCTTGTCGCGTTTCAGGTGAGTAGATACCGAGATACATGTACCCCTAATGACCGGTTTATGTGCCTCCCAAAGGAGGACAGGAGAGATACCCGGGGTTGAGTTGTATTGTAAGTAGTCCTTAAGAGCGACCTGGATGTCAAGACAATAGGATTGGTCAGCGAGGTGAGCTTCATTAATGCACCATGTACGGTCTTTGGAATGAGGGATTAAGGAGGAGATTGTGGTAAGTACTGCACAGTGGTCTGACCAAGTAATGGGTTGGATATTAGAGTTGAGTAATATTGGAGAGGATGCAACTGAAACAAAAATATGGTCAATTCTGGAAAAGGATCTGTGGGGATAGGAGAGTAGAAAGTATAATTTCTTTTAGTCAGGTTGCACTCGCGCCAAGTGTCGAGCAGCGAGGCTTGTTGGATCAATTTCCGAAAACGTATGGAGGGGGAGTATTGCTCTGGAGCATATGGGGATTTATCCAGATGCGGTTGCATCACAAGATTAGAGTCGCCACATAAGATAAGTGTGCCTTTACAGTGAGTGCGTAAAACTTGGAGCAAGTGCGAAAAAAAATGGGTTCGGATTATTGTTCGGGGCGTAGTATGAAACTAGGGTGGTTTCAACATCCTGCAATAGGCCAACAAGTATAATATAGCGACCTTCTGGGTCTTTAATTTCGGAAGATACTATAAAAGGGAGGGAGCGGTGTAGAGCTATCAAAATGCCTCGCTGCTTTGTGGAGGCGGAGGCAGTAAACACTTGTGGGTAATGAGGGCTGAAGAATTTGGGGGTTGAACGGGTCGAAAAATGTGTTTCCTGAAGAGCTACTATACCTGCCTTCAGGGATGTAAAAGATTGGAAGGCTTTAACCCTCTTATTGGGAGAGTTAAGACCCTTAACTTTCAATGTGAGTACGGTCAGGGGGGCCATCTGAGGTCATGGGGAGGTTTGATAGAAGGCGCCATCAGGGTCATGTCCCCCAGCCGACTGGAGAGGAAGGAGAGGAGAGAGGGGAGAAGATAAAGGGAAAGAAGAGAAGATGAAAGAGGAAAAACATTGTAGGGCAAACCAATGGTCATGGAAAGGGAGAAGAGTAAAACTCTGTCGCCCGACCAAATAGTGCACCGACTCACCAGCCAGCCAGCCAGCTCGAGAGTGGATGCACCGTAGAGGGGGGAGCAGTGACAGCTCCCCGCTGCAAACGGGATATAATAGAGCTATCTAAGAATGTACAACATTAAAGAGTATAACCGTCTAAAGGCTCGTAGGCCAAGACCCAAAAAGGGAACATCTTACAGAAAGCCTAGCGCTTATCAACATATCGACAGGATATAGTTTAAGGTAAGTACCTGGGTAGGGGGAGGTATAGACAGGTATAACTGGTACCTTGGAATGGCATGGCAGGGAGGAAAACCATGGGAGGGGGGCAGGCGAGAGTAAGGGGGTGGGTGGGGAGGGGAGTATGTGGGGAGGTGAAGGGATGGGGAGGGATGCGGGGATAAGGAAATAGGTAGGCGGGGATATCAAAAAAGATCCTGGGTTAGATCTTGGTCCATGACGGGAAAGTCCCCCCCATGGGGCAAGATAACAACGTTTCAAAGTTCAATAGTAACATTACTAAGAACAACAGGGCGGAAGGCAGTCCATCATTCAAAAACTTGTGCAAAAAAAAAAAAAGGATTAGAATGTCAAACCGAGTGTACAAACAGTATCATGAGGTAGAAACAAACAAAGAAAACTAAACTGAACCTGTGCAACCCCAGATAGGTATTGAGGTGCTGTGTGCGTCTCCCCCATCATGTGGGGCGACCCAGCCTCAGGCAGACCCCTCTCTTGATTGAAGAGTCAGCTGCAAAAGGAGTGGACAGTCTCTGGAACTCCAAACAAGGTCTGCTGTAGGCACAGAGGGGAGAAAAAAACCCAAAACAGAGCATAGCAAGTTATGCAGACATTTTCAGCGCGGCACAAACAGCTGCTGGCTAGTGGAGCCACCCCGAGATGAACGGGATGGGGTCCCCTTCCGAATGGATGATGGGCCCGGCTGGGAATTTCTTGGGGTGGTAGCGTACGGGTGAGCAGTGGTACGTGCTGGGGTGCGAGGCAACATAGTCTCTGATGACTGAACCGGAGCGGTCAGTTGAAGGGTTTCCAGGAGGCGCTGAAGTGAATCAGGCGATGTGCAGGAGTGTTGGTGACCCTGATAGGAGAACTGCAATGCAAAAGGGAAGCGCCAGGTGTATTTCAGTTGATGCTGTATGAGGGTTTGTAACTGCGGCTTCATTGCGCGGCGCTTGGCTATTGTGAGGGGAGCCAGGTCTGAAAACAGTTGGTACGTGTGGCCCTGGAACAGGAGGGTGTCTTTGTTGCGAGCAGCAGCAAGCAGTTGCTCCTTTGTGCGGAAGAAGTGCAGCTTAATGATGATATCTCGTGGGGGGGCGTCCTGTTGACGACGGGTGAGAGTCCTATGGATTCGATCGAATTCTAAACGCTCGATCGGTATGGAGGGCGCTAGTTCTTGGAACAGGGCAGTGGAGAAGGATTGCAGGTCATCCACGCTTTCTGGTATACCGCGTAGACGCAGGTTGGATCTGCGGGAGCGGTTCTCTGCATCCTCTAAACGTGAGAGGAGAGTGGCATTCTCATCACGGAGGGCTGCCTGCTCTTGGGCCTGCTCCTGTAGTGTGAGCTCTATATCATCCACTCTAGTCTCCAGGTCCGCGGTGCGTTGGCCTAGCTCCCTAATCTCTCGGGACAGCCTATTTGTTATTTGGTCCGAGGTAGTTTTAAGGGCCTTCTGCAGCATCACCTCCATATATTTAAGAAAGTCAGTCTGGGACATACCTGAGGGTGGCAGGGCAGGGGATCCGCTGATATGTAATTCAGTTTCTTCATCCCCCTCACTGTCAGCATGTCCCGATCCATCCGGAGAGGCAGCCTGCAGCTTGGCTAAGGCCTTTGCCGCCATTTTAGAGGAGGCGCGGGCCAGAGCGTCTTTGATCGGTTTAGGCTTGTTCTTGCCGCGGTGACCGGTCAGGACCATCCCGAGAAAGGCTATAGTGTGCCGAGAGGTGAGCGCTGAAGTAGCGGGGTTGCAGGGAGGTTCAGATGTGCTTCAAAGTCCCGATAGTGCAGCGGGGAGTGCGGAGCTCTAGTGGAACACGTCCTCCATGTCGAGCCTCGCGCATGCGCCCCCCATTTTTTGTCTATTTTCAATCCCTGAAGATGCTCATGTGGGCTGCTTCTACATGTCCCCTAAATCCAGTAAAATGGCAACCCTGGCAGGATAATAATTTCAGAAATTGGGGCACTGACTGAAAATATCTCAGGCTGGGTGAAAAAACATCATAAAAACTCAAGTCCAGAAATCATCTTTCTGACTTCTTAAAATAAGGACACGTGCCTGAAACAACTGGAAGAACAATCAATATCCATTCCCCAGAGCCAAACATCTGAGTTACAAACAGACCCAAAAGGAAAACTATGCTCCACTTGTGGTCCCTTTCAATCCATGCCTGAAAGTCCCAAGTGGGGTAGCAAAAGAACTGCACTCCCTCCTTAACTAAGATCATAGACTATGAAAAATATTTCCAAAGCTTGCTCTCCTCACATACCAGCAGCTGCCAAGCCTAAAACAACTTTACTGAAAGTTCACTGAGCATATCAGAACACATTAACACATCCCCATGTAAGCAGAAAAGGTGTGAAAGCTCCACCCATGTATATGCCACTGACTGGGCACCAATACCAGACTTTTAGGACCAATGTAGTGTAGAATACAAGGCACCTTCTTCTGCAAATCATCAAATTTAGTATACCTAATCATGTGTGCAAAATTTCTCACAGGTTCACTATTAATAACAGCAAAACACTACATTTCTGTAGCTATGCACTTTTGTATGAGCGCACGCAACTTAAAGTGGAAATTTACCCATAACAACTTGATAAAAAATAATGTTCTATAGCAAGGAACATATATTCCAGATTATTAATTATGCTACCAAAAAAAATGTGTGCTTTAAATTGCCTCCAGCTTTGCTCCTGTTTCTTCTTGCTGGAGGCTTCCATTTTGATGAAGCCTGGAGCCTCTGAGCAGAAGCAAATCATAAAGCAGAACTAAACCCATTGATTTAACATTTTCAAAAAACAGTTACAATTCTGGGATGTCAGGGTTGCTAACTGTCAGATTTGCTTGTTCCCTCAACCAAACTGTCAAACCATCAAATGGCTGGTGTCATAACTGATCACATGTTCAGCACCATGGCAGTTGCAGCTCAAACAGAAGCAACTTCTTTGGCTGTTAAGAATAGGAGGGTTTATTAGAGAGATTGGGCGGTAGTTGTTAATTTCTTCAGGGTTTCTATCAGGTTTAGGTATAATTGTGATGTATGCAGTATTGAGATGAACATCCAATGGTACGCCTAGAGTTTTAGCATTGAAAAATTTACATATATGAGGAGCTAATGTTTCTGCGAAGGCCTTATAGTAGGGAATGGAGAACCCGTTTGGGCCCGGAGCCGAACCCGTTTTGAGACCTTTAATGACTTCAATAACCTCCTCCTCAGTGAAGACTGATTCAAGTAAATC
Source organism: Rana muscosa (assembly GCA_029206835.1). Lineage (NCBI taxonomy): Eukaryota > Metazoa > Chordata > Amphibia > Anura > Ranidae > Rana > Rana muscosa. The sequence continues at coordinate 997,500,088 of CM055116.1, forward strand.
CCTGTGCGAGGAATGAAGGGTGGGAATAGGGAGACCATCCAATAATTTAGTAACTGAATCTTTATCAATTTGGGAGGAAGAATTATAGAGGTTGGTAAAAAGCTCATGAAAGGGGGCGTGGCCTGAGTGGAGACCGAGATGGACGCCTAAGCTCCTGTGCGACCGGGCTGATTTATCACCTTAAACGGGAGCCTACCGTCCTAATCTTGCTATGCACAGAGCCACAAGGAGCTCGTCCACCTCTCGCACCTCCAAGGACTCTCAGACCCACTCGGGGAGGAATATACCGGACATATTCCGGTCCCAAAAGATACAGGCCTCTGCGCCATTGCGGATCCTCGCGCCAGCACAGGCCCAAGCCGCGGCCTCGCCTGACAGACCGCCATCCGCCAATATGCCGGGTACATCCTCTCCCAGCTCCAACGGGGCTCTCCCCCCCAGCCTATTCGACTTGGAGAAAGTTGTGACGGATATCAAAAACACAGTCACTGCTGCCATAGCAGACCTGAAGGCCGAAATGCTCGCGGTCGCCCACCGAGTGGATAACGTGGAGCAGACGATCCAAACGCACGCGGCGGCCATTCGCCAGGTACAGTCGGCATATGATTCCCAACTTGCCCAAGTTTTTGAGCTCCACAGACACGTGGAAGACCTGGATAACCGGGGAAGGAGGCACAATGTTAGGGTACGGGGGGTCCCCGAATCCGTAGACCCCACCGCCATACAGCAAACCGTCAGCGCTATCTTTAATGACCTGATTGAGCGTCCTGCGGACTCCCCCATTGATATGGAAAGGGCCCACCGCGCTCTCCGCCCCATACCCCGAGATAACGAACCCCCCAGAGACATTATATGTTGTATAGTTAGCTTCCCCCTTAAGGAAGAGATTTTCCGCAAGGCGAGGGAAAGGGGACGTATTCTTTATAATGGCGCGGAGGTGAAACTGTTCCAGGACCTCTCACAGATTACCCTTCAAAACAGGAGAGCACAACGACCACTGTTAGATGCTCTGCGTGCGAGAAACATCCAGTACCGCTGGAAATTCCCGTTTGGCCTGTCTGCATCTGCAAGGGAGGGGGCGCTCTGCCCTGCTTCGCACACCGGAGGATCTCCAGGCGTTCTGTGAACAACTCGACCTGCCCAACTTGGAACTACCGGATTGGTATGCGCTTTACTTCCCAGCGGAACCCTGGCTTCCTGTTTCGCTCCACCCGTCACCGAAAGCTGCACGCCAGAGACCGCGTCACCGTAGACCTGGACCGATGTCACCGAATGCCCGCTCCTCACGCCGGGACCTGCAACAACATAGTCCCTCACCACCGCGTATGTGATGCGAGAAACCTATTGACTAATTGTCTGCTGGATAGACTGAGTATGCCTCCCCCCCGGTATGTGTAAGCGTTATTCACTGAACTATCACTCTCCCAGAGACCCTTCAGACCCTCATCTGATATAGTCATGCCATTCCCACCCCGGTCTCTTGCACCCCATAGCTGACAACCCCTCGTCCCAATGGCCCTCACGGCGACCTTCTTTCCCTGTTTGGGACTCCATACAACGCTTCACCATCTGGAGTCACCCATTAGCTCCACAACCTGTAACCCAGCGGACGGCCTAGGGCCTGCCTTATTCAGGTGGCGGATGTGGAAAGTGCGTATCCCCGAAAAAGCTACCTATGCCTTTTTACCCCAGAGCCCCTAGTCCCTCGTACACGTCCGGATCCCCCAAAGCTGGGAGGTTGCACTAAAAGATGAAACTCTCTGTCCTCCGGAAGATATGGACGCCCCCACGACATGTCCCCGTCCCGGGAGAGGCTCCCTATGAGTGCCCAGGAGTAGGCCTGGGTTTCTGTCATTGGCCCCTACCCACACAGCTACGGAGACCCTTTCCGAGAAGGCATAAGGATCTCTCCGCAATTTGGGCCCGAACAGACATTCCCCTTTTGGAAACGGGAGGACTGAACTCTATACTGCCCGACACCTCGGCCTGCAACACGAACACATCATCCCCCCTGGGACATTTCTTTCACGGACGACGATCCTAAACTCCTGCAGGCAATGTATTCGCAATCTATGTTTTATTTTTATTCCCCCAAATATTACTTTATTTTGTCTCTCATTAACATTACCAGTGCTATTATATGTCCCTTATTCGCACGTGTTTTCCCCTGACCCCTGTTGTACATATACGGTGTGCCAGGCATCGGTCGGGCGGGGTGGGATTTGGGAGATGCCAAAGACCACTAAGTTCCGGGAACCCCACCCCCCCCGATGCGAAGGCAGACATCGAGATACCGTCATCCTAACTCACTCTGGACTCTCCCTCCCTCACCTCTCCCCTTCTCCCCCCCTCATCCCTCCCCTTCTCCCCTCTCCACTCCTTCCCCCCCGTTTCTTCCCCCCTCCCTCCCTTAGTTCTCTCCCCCTACCCCCCCCCCTTTCTCCCCACATCACTTCCCCTCCCTTCCCTTTTTCCCCCCTCATTTCCCCTCCCCTCCCCCCTCTCTTTCCCCCCCTCTCCCCCATCTCTCCCCCCTTCCCCCTCCCCCCCCTCACCCCCTCACCCCCTCTCCCCTCCCCCCTTACCTCTTCTCCCCCCCTTACTTCTTCTCCCCCCCTCGCCTCTTCTCCCCCTCCCCTTAATCCCCTCTTCTCTCCCTCCACCTCTATCCTCCTAGCCATCCCTTCCCCCTCTTTCCCCTCTCCTCCCCCCTCTTCCCCTCTTCCCGTCCCCACTCCCCCCAACCTGCCCCTTCCCCCGCCTCATCCCCTTGTCCCTCACCCTCCTTCCTCCCCCCCCTCCCATATCTCCCCCCCATTCCTCCCTCCCCCCGTCCTTGTACCCATTGCCCTACCCCTTCCCCCCTACTCCCCCCCTCCCCCTCACCATAGATTGGCTTAACGTAAGTCTTTGAAGAGGGTATCCTCTCCCCAGCATTCCTCACGGGCTGTGGATTTCTCGGTTGAGTTCTCCTGAATATGCTTTAAAAGTTTTACTTTCTAAATAGTATGGTTCGCTTATATTGATTCCAGCACTGCGAGCTGGAGAAGGTTATATGTGTTATGTTATGTTGATTTGTGTATTGTTCCTATGCACTTGACACTTGACCTTTCTGTAGCTTGTTCCTCATGGTAGGCTCCCCGCTATGCTTCTTGGGCTCTCGCTGTAAGCGGGACCCCTCATCCGCTCCACTTTGACCCCCGGTCCACAGCTAGGCTGTGGTTACCGCTCACACTACTACCCCCACACAGTGGTCTCACTGGGACGTAGCTGACACTCCAGATTTCCCCTTGACTTCTACAGGTGGGTAGCCTAGCTAAGTCCACCTCTGGTTTTTCTTTCTCCTCCCCCATATTTATCCCCTTACATTTAGCTCCCATACCCCCTTTTTTTTTATATACCCCGCCTTGGGTACTTGGCCCTGATCCCCCCTACCCTTCTTTCTCCCCCTTTTTTTCTACTCTGATCCTCCTGATTCTCCCTACCCCCAACTCTTCCTGATTTCCTCACCCGTGTGTCCTCTCTCCTTACCCCTCTTCCCCTTCTGTGTGTCCCCTTCCCTTCTTTCCCTTCCCCTAGGGGAGTGACCCTCACATTCATCCTCTATAGGAAGATCCTAACCTACTCGACAACCAGACATTCATTTTCACCTCTCCCTAACTCTTCATAATGCAGAACCCCCCTAAGACTAATATCCCAATGACTCTGAAGTGTGTTTCATTGAACACAAAAGGCCTGAATGCACCAGAAAAAAGGTCACAAGTGTTAGCTTCGCTCACCAAACATAAGGCTCACTTTATCTTCCTACAGGAGACGCACTTCCGATCTGATGCTATCCCCAAACTGACTAATCACATATATCGCTCTGCCCTACACGCCACTAACCCGGTGGCCAAATCTAAGGGAGTTTCGATCCTTATTTCAAAACACGCCAACTTTCTCCTGACTGACTCCCTAGTGGATCCTGAAGGCAGATTCATTTTTATTAGGGGAACATATGCAACTAAGCCTATTACACTGGCTAACATATATTGTCCTAATGAACATCAGGACTCCTTCTTCCGCAAGACATGTGCCCTTCTGTCCTCATTCCAGAGCGGCCTGGTCCTCCTGGGAGGCGACATTAATGTGCCCTTGAACCCCCTTCTAGATACCTCCACTGCCACGACATCTCTGCCCTATAAGGCATTACGCCAAATTAAAGCCCAATTACAAACCTTGACCCTTCATGACACATGGCGCACCCTCTATCCTTCAACCAAAGACTACACCTACTTTTCGGCCCCTCACCAGAAATACTCCAGAATCGATTTTTTTTTCTATCCCAGACCGACCTCCCCGTCCTCCAACATGCCTCCATTGAACCGATGTTCTTATCGGATCACCATTCCATCACAGTTACACTATCGTTCCCGGAAACGTACCCCAAGACTAAAGTATGGCGGTTCAACCCTTCCTGCTTGACGGATCCAACCTCATTGGAACGGATCCGCTCATGCATCAAGCTTTATTTTCAGGAGAATGCTAATCCTGACATTTCTCCAATATCCATATGGGAAGCCCACAAATGTGTGGTAAGGGGAGAACTGCATGCCCTGAATGCACAGGCCAAAAAAGCTTATCAGGAGAAGGTGAATACTCTTATCAAAAGGATTAGAGCACTAGAGCTGTCCCACAAACAAACACAAGCCCAGAACACCCTTCAGGAACTAACTCAGTTCCGCACACTCCTTACAGACGAATTGGGTAAACGCACGAGAAGACGCTATATTCTTGGCCAGAGGGTCTTTTATGAACATGGCAATAAGAGTGGGCGCCTTTTAGCGCGGTCAGTCCAGAAGGCCAAACTCTCGTCCACCATACATGCCTTACGCGATCCCCAGGGCACCCTCCTGGCCAAGAGTGAGGACATCGCGAAATAATTAGAGTCTTTCTACCTTTGCCCTGCCCTGCCACCCCGAGCATTGGGGGAGACACGTCAAACGCTCATCGCGGACTTTCTCGCTCAATATGGCCCTAAACCCCTTTCCCCCCAACAAGCACAATCCTTAGAGGGACAATTCTCGACAGGAGAGCTGGAGATAACCCTGAAACAAATGAAGCTGGGCAAAAGCCCGGGCCCGGACGGGTACACCCTCCAGTACTATAAGTCCTTTGCAGACATCCTTGCCCCCAACCTTTTACAGACGTTTAATGCCCTGGCCAATCCGCAAGACCGACCTAACAGACTATTAGAGGCACACATCACTGTAATCCCTAAGGAAGGGAAGGATGCCCTCCAGGTGGCGAATTATAGGCCGATCTCACTCCTTAATGTCGATATAAAAATTTATGCCAAGATCCTTGCCAGCAGGTTAATACCTCTAATCCCCGGTCTTATCTCCAATGACCAAGTGGGTTTTGTCCCGGGTAGGGAGGCACGGGACAATACCATACGAACCCTCAACCTACATCACTGGCTCACCTCAACTAAAACACCAGGCTTTTTGCTTTCCCTTGATGCAGAGAAGGCGTTTGACAGAGTGGCCTGGGACTACATGCGAGAGGTCCTAAAAGGGGTGGGTCTGGAGGACCGCATGCTCACCTCCATAATGGCATTATACTCGAACCCCACGGCGGCGGTGAGAGTTAACGGCCACCTGTCGAACGTCTTCTCCATCAGCAATGGCACTCGCCAGGGTTGTCCCCTCTCCCCCCTGATCTACATTCTCTCCTTAGAACCCCTCTTAAACAAACTTAGAGAAAACACGGACATTAGGGGTTTGATGGTCAAAGGCAAAGACTTTAAAGTGGCCGCCTTCGCGGACGATATCTTGCTCTCCCTCACATCCCCGCGAACCTCCCTTCCATCTCTCCTACATGACCTGGAAGCCTTTGGTACAATTTCAAACCTAAAAATTAACTACACAAAGTCCCACGCCCTGAATATCACCCTCCCACCACAGGAAGTTCTCCATTGTCAGGAATCTCTGCCATTTCATTGGGAAAAGACTGCTATCTCCTATCTTGGGATTCGGATCCCACCCTGCCTTAAAGATTTGTATGCCCTTAACTTCCACCCTGCCCTGAAAAAAGCCCAAGACCACTTCTTGGAGTGGTCCTCACTGAATGTCTCGTGGTTTGGCCGAGCGGCTCTGATCAAAATGATTGTCCTGCCACGTATATTATACTTGATCCAAACCATCCCGATGCATATATCCGCAGGATTCTTTTTCTCTTATCGGAAGGCCTGCTCGGCATTTCTATGGAAAGGTTCCCCCCCTAGAATCAAATACGCCAGACTCACCTTGCCCAAGCCTAAAGGGGGTATTGCTCTCCCAGACCTGTATAAATACTACGTGGCTTGTCACCTTACGAGAATCGCGGATTGGTCCATTCACTCCCTTGAAAAGGTCTGGACTGCTATCGAAGACTCTTTCTCACCCATTCCGCTACGTCTTCTCCCATGGCTATCCCCGAAACAATGGCCACAGCCCCTGACCTCACATCCTTTCATCCACACTTCCTTAACGCTTCTTAGGTGGTCCCCCTCCAGAGGTTCCCTCTCACCCACCCCGGGCCCGCTGACTACGCTGAGAGGGAATCCCGACTTTATCCCAGGTGGGTCACCTACTTTCCTCAAACAAGAATGGCCGTATCAGGACATCCTTGCTTTACAGCTATACACTGACGGTAAGCTCGCTTCGATAGAGGACCTCAGGCTCATTTCCAACACCTCTACCTTCCCCTTTTGGACATACAGGCAAATTTGTCACTTTCTATCCACACATGCAGCTCAGGGCAGCTGGACAAGACCACTTACCCCTTTTGAAACCCTCTGCTATCGTAGAACCCCCCAACGACACCTTATTTCCCTGCTCTACGCTTTACTCTTAGAACCTACTGATTCCACCCTTTCGCCATCGCAGGCCTCGTGGAACAGAGATCTACCTACCCCCCTGACACCAGTTGAATGGACGAGAATTCACGAATACGCACACAGGGGGTCGTTGAACGTTGCCATCCAGGAGAATGGGTATAAAGTGCTCACTAGATGGTATAGGACCCCAGCTCTCCTTCATAAGTTTGCCCCTTCAACCTCCAATATATGCTGGAGATGCAATACAGAGGTGGGTACCATGATACATATTTGGTGGGAATGCTCACACATCCAACCCTTTTGGAGGGAAGTACACAGATGCATCGCCTAAATCACCACTTACACCTTGGACTTCACACCAGCACAATTTCTCCTGCATCACACTTCTCTCTCGAGGAAGGACTATTTCAAATCCCTAGCCATGCACATGGTGAATGCTGCCAGGCTGTGCATTCCCAAACACTGGCGCTCCTTCCATATACCGTCACTTAAAGAATGGTTTACGACCATCTCTAGAATTTGCCACATGGAAGAGCTGATCCACATCTCTCAAGAGAGACTGGAGAATTTCTCGACTACCTGGTCCTGTTGGTCACACTTCAAAACTACAGCTGAATACAATCAGCATGTTCCCTCGGATTAGAGTCTGTACTCTGAGGGGCTCTTTATCCCCCTCTTTCATACGGAGGTTCAAGCGAGTGGTCACTCCCCTCATCCTCATCCTCATCCTCAACCCCACCCCACCCCTGCCTCCCATTCTCGCTGTTGCCCCTTGTGCTCTGATCCTTCCCCCCTCCCCTACCCCCCCTTCAGTCCCATACCCCCTCAACATGAATACATATTGTCCCCCCCATCCTATCCCCTTATCTCCATATCTTAGACACCATCTCTTTGGTGTTGGAATCAACATGTAATGTAGCAAAGTTAGCAGGCGGTTGGAATGCGGATCAAACTAATAAAGGCTCCGGCCCATCCGCACCTTCATTCTCACTGATACAAAATTTGGAGACTATTTTACACCCGCCTGTAATGTTTGTTTAAGTTGTACCAAAATCTGGTTCTCTATGAATGCACCTGTTCTGCATCAAACCTTGTACTGTGATTCCTGTGAATTTGCTCAATAAAACTTTATGGAACAAAAAAAAAAGCTCATGAAAGGCCTCTAGAACTTTGATAGGGTTGGCCATGGGAGGTTGACCAGAAATTCAGATTTTAGGTGTAGAATTGACTCGAATACGGGAAGAAAGTTTAGCAGCCAACAAGGGCCCCAGTTTGTTAGCATGAATACAGAATCAGCTTGTGTAGTGAGGAGTAAGTTGAGATCAAGTCTAGCTTTATCAATGAGGGCAATAGGAACTTTGGTTGGGTTATTTTTGTGTAATGCTCTGAGCGAAGCAAATTCTTTTTCTAAGCATTCTAATTTATCTCTACTTTCCCGTTTGAGGTTTGAGTTGTGTTGCTAGCTTTATTATTTCACCTCGGATGAAAGCCTTATGAGCAGCCCAGAGCGTTTCAGCCAAAATTTCCCCATTATCGTTGAGAAGAAAATAGTCTTGAAGAGCTTTATTAATCATCTCAACTCTAATTGGATCAGACAGAATAGATTCATTGAGCCACCAAGCGCCCCTCTTTCCGCTTAAAGCATTAGAGTAAATAGCTATAATGACTAGCGAGTGATCTGAAAGGGTTGTATCTTTGATACGAGCATGAAGAATAAACGGGAAAAGAGGCATGGGTCTTAAGATATGATCTATTCTACTATATGTATTATGCGGATGAGAGAAGTGAGTGAAATCTCTTTTTGAAGGATTTAATTCCTTCCAGACGTCAGCAAGGTTGTGTGTTGAAAGCAATTCAGCAAATTTGTAGCTTTCCCTAGTTGGTCTAGTTAATTGAGCCCCGTGGGGTTTAGATTTGTCCAAAGTTTGATCAAAAGCAACATTGGAATCTCCTCCGAGAATGATCGTGCCCTCAAGTAAAGGATTAAGGGTCTCCATCATAACTTTAAAGAAGAAAGTCTGACCTCTATTAGGGGCATAGTAGGACACCAAAGAATAAAGGAGCCCCTCTATGGTACCTTTTATTAAAATAAATCGTCCCTCAGGATCAAAGTACTGGAAAGTCTTTTTGAATTCACAATGTTTAGAAAAGAGAATGGATACCCCCTTGGTCTTATTTTCTGCATTAGCTAGGTGAAATTGTGAATAATGTGAATGTATGAAATTAGGACTATACCATATAGGAAAATGTGTCTCTTGGAGTAGGAAAACATACATTTTAAGTGACTTATAATAGTCTAACATTTTTCTCCTTTTGGTCGGAGAGTTTAGACCCTGAACATTGTGCGAGGCTATTGATAGGTTGGATTGTGTGGTGTTTGCCATGGAAGTCAAGAAAGATACAACTATTACAATCGTACCCACTCACCCTTAAAAGTTTTTTGACAGGAATCAATCTCAGAATCTCTCTTATCAGGTAAATAAGTGGTATTGTGTCCATTGTAGATCCGTTGGTTGTGAATCTGTAAAATATGAATATGTTAGGCATGCACAAAAAGGGGGGGGGTAAGCAGGAAAAGGGTAAAGACAGAAAAAATTGTAAAAGTCAAACCCAAATAAAAGTAAAGTCTCCTAGCATTGAATACCGAGATCCGGGAGGGGAGACAACCCCCCAGAGCCCTACAACAAGTGAAAATAATATCCAACCTTAAGGGTACAGACAACCTGGACTAACTGGTCTTCAAGAGGTAGGCGGAGGCACATGTAAGCCATCCCTCCACAGGACGCCCAAAAAAAATATATATATATTTCATTCAAATAAGAACACGGTCATGTAATGCATTAAGCTGAACTCAGTAGGATGCCCACAAGTGACTAATATAAGATCAAAGAGTCGTGACCCCTCTAAAAGAAAAAAACAGATGAAGGGAGACATTGAATGTCTTGAGTTTTTATATGAAATTAAATCAAACGGTCCATATTTTTCAGTCTTTCGGAATACTGAACCGTGGGAAGAAAATTTGAGGGGAGTTCTTCACAGATCAAATACAAAAGTTTCGTAGTATGTAAAGTTAGATATCAGAAGGACTAAAAGTCAGTAGAAATCCAAAAACGTTACTGAAGAGAAAACAAGAAATTGCCACAACATCAATACACTTGGGGCATATTAAATGGGGAAGGGAGAGAACATCAGACAAACTTCCCAAAAAGGAAATAGTTGGACACAAGGCCCAAAAAAGAATTAGGGGGAACAAGAAGAAATTACTATTAAATCAAGTAGGGCCATTATCCATAATTTTCTAAGCTCTTCCTTTATTCCATTGGGGAGAGTTTGGACTCGTCTGTGTAGGTCTCTTTGATGATACAGAACTGGATGGAGAAGTATCAATATCCGCCTCTTGAGAAATTAACTTTAGTTGTAAGACCAATTTTTCTCCGTCTTGAAAGTTGGAAAAATAATAAGATTTTCCGTTGTCAGTGAATTTAACAGCGAATGGGAAGGCCCATCTGTATCTGATTTCCTTCCTAGAAAGGACCAATAGTAAAGGTTTCAGTGACCTCCTGCACTGGATAGTAGATGGAGAAAGATCCGCAAATAGTTGAATTGGGTGACCCTGGTATGTCACTTGCGGAGAAGATCTAGCCTGCTTCATAATGTCTTCCTTTATTGCAAAGAAATGGGGCTTAACAATAATGTCCCTTGGTTTTCCATCCTTCCTAACGGGTCCTAGGGCTCTATGTGCCCTATCTAGTTCCAGGCGATCGAGTGGGGTATTAGGGAGCATGTTTCCAAACAAGTCCTGGACGGCTTTGGGTACATCAATTACAGATTCAGGAATTCCTCTAATCCTGACATTGTATCTGCGGGACCTATTTTCGAGTTCATCAATCCTGGATAATGCAATATCCAGTTGTTCCTGAACTGTATGGATATGTCCCATATTTTGGTTAGCAACAGCTGCTGTTTCATCCATTTTATGTTCAATTAAGTCAATTCTAGAGCCCAAGTTTTGAAAATCAGCTTTCAGATCCCTAGTGATTTTATCAGCTGTTTGTGCTAGTCCTTTGTCTAGGAGGTTAGAGAATTTTTTAAATAAGTCCTCAATTTGATAAGGTTCAACTCTATAAGTGGTATCTAAGGTAAACAAAATGGCCTTAACAGCAGTGTCATGTCCTAAGGAAGACAGGGTATACTCTGAGAGAGATTGGTCACCAAGGGTTCCAGGATTAGCTGGGGTATTGGTAAGTACTTGAGTAATTACTTCCCGGGGTCCTGAGTGAATCATAGCTGTTGAGGAGCGGGTATTCTGCCTTTTTTCTGTAAGGCTGTTTATATCAGAGGCCGAGCGCTGCGATGCGGTGGCCATCTTGGATTTCGTATCCGTCATTAACAATCGAAATTGCGGCCTGAAAACCTCTTAAATAGAGGATTTAACCTCCCTGGTGGTATGATTCTGTCTGGAATTATGTACCAAAAGCGGTACAATTATTTTGCATGGAAATTTTGCGTTATGTACTGTAGGCCTGCAATTCTTAGTAATTACTTACTTAAACTGACCAAACAAGACTCTAGTAGACATCCCAGATGTGATAAATTTGAAACACAAAATCATGAATTATAATCTAATAAGTAATATAATTTTATTCAATAATGCAGAAGAAAATAATGACATTTGTCAAACAAAGAAAATTCAATACACATCCTGAGTGTGATACATTTTAAAGCATGGAACTAGACAAAGTCCAACGTCGCAATCTGGACAATGGTATCTTGTTTCTTTTCTGACTTTTTTCCCATTGCCATCTCTCTTGGAACAGCAGACCACGCACATCCTGGTAGGTGCTTCCTTTTTAGCGGTTGGCGGTATATAGTCCAAAAAATGACGTCCAGTCAGGCGTTCTGGGTTGACAACGCCAACAGCACGTCGTCCGGGTCTGTTCACAGCTACTGATGGCACCTGGTGGTTGACAAAAATCTGCTCAGCCACCTTCCAGATAAAGTCGGAATGAACAAGAGGCGTGCCACTCTTTGCTTTGTATAGGATATACGCATTCCAAAGGCATTGTTCCAAAAGATGCCTGAAAATCTTTTTATAATATTTTTTCTGCTGTTTGCGCATAGCCGGGTAAAATGTCATTGCCTGATCGGCTCTGTCGACACCGCCCATTGTATTATTGTAGTCCATCACAACTTGCGGCTTCAACAGATCTTTCCAACCTCTTGTGTGGACCATGGCAGTGGCGGTATTGTGCACAGTAATCATGAGACACACGTCTTTCTTGTCTCGCCATCGCATTGCCATCATCTTACCCTTCTGCCAGGCAACCATTTCTCCTGTTTTTAGTTTTTTCTTGCCAAACATAGATGGCATGCCACGTCGGTTAGGCCTAACGGTACCATACCCATCAGTTTTATTTTGTAGCAAAACCTCAAAAAGTTCCGGAGATGTATAGAAGTTGTCCGTGGTCACACAATATCCCTGGTTCAGCAATGGCTCCAGCAGTGTAAGGACAGATGATGTGGCCATCCCATAGCCGCTGTACCTGGGGTTGAACTTCATGCCTTTACCGGTGTAAATGACCGAATTCCAGATGTATCCGGTGGATGACTCGCAGAGCATAAAGAATTTGATGCCAAACCGCGCTCTTTTGGATGCAATGTACTGTATCCAGCTGAGGCGTCCCTTGTAGGCCATCAGACTTTCATCCATGCTGACATCCCTGTCTGGCACGTAGGTCTGCTGGAAATTGGCCACGATCATTTGGCATACCTCCCAGATTTTTTTTAGCTTGGGCGCAGGATGCGTGGCCTCATCAAACTCCTGATTGTTCGTGAAGTGGAAATATTTCATGATGAGGGAAAAACGGTATTCGGACATCACGGTGCTAAAAAATGGAGTGGCCAGTAGCTTATTGGTGGTCCAGTACCATTTCTGGAGCAGTTTCCCCACCACCCCCCGAAGAATGATGAGTCCCAGAAAGTGCCAGATGTCCTCTTTCGTCACCAGTTCCCACTTTCTGCTTCGGGAAAATCTGGCATGCAGCGTAGCGGATTGCTGATCATGGTAACGATTTGTCTCTGTGACAATTTTTTCAATTACCTCTTCAGTGAGAAATAATTGCAGGTATGCCAGAGGGTTGTCACACTCCACATCTACCTTCATCCCAGGTGATCCAGTGAAGGGAAATCTTGGGGGCGCTACCTAGTCCGTATCGGAGTCTATAGGGCACCAAGTGCGCACATCGCTGAGGTCGCTGAGGTCAGGTGCAGGATCATCGCCGTTGTCACTTGCCAGATCCGTGTCAATGTCAGTGTCAGACGACAAATCTCCCCACGACTCACTATTGCTCACTTCTGCGAGCAACTCCGTGTCGCTGCCGCTGTCACTCATCTGGTCCAAAAGCGCCGTTTTGGTAAAGTGGCGCTTTTTTGATGCCATATTTTTATGAGCACAGATGACAGGCAAGGGGGCACTGTACAGGCCACTGTATGGTGATCAGAGATGATACAGTGTAATACAGTGTAATCAGATTCAATATAACTGCTTTTATTTCTGTGTTTGTGTTGTGTGAACTTTTGAACTTTTTAAATTTGCTGCCCAGTTCTGCTCCCATGCGATGCTGCGGCTCGCAGAGAACGGAACCAGGAAGTCAAGTAAAGTGCCGACACTCGCCGGAGGTCTTGCTGGCGATCACAGCAGAGGACATCATCACTGGATCGCCAGGAGAAGGTAAGAAAACTCCGCTGCGGGCTCTTCAATGTTACCCCGAGCGTGACTCGGGGTTACCGATCCTAGCTAAAAAAAACAACCCAGAGTCACGCTCTGGATTACCGCCAGGGAGGTTAATAAGCTGGGGACGTTCACCGGTCTCCTGGTTATCAGCTGTAGTAAATAGGAGGTTGTACCGACACCGTGTTCGCCGATACAGGTGCCGCTGTGAAGGGATGGAGCGGAGCTCTCGGCTCAAGCAGCCATCTTAGGAGCTTCGCGCATTCTCACTCTAATAAACAATGATGTCAAAATATTAACTAAAATACTAGCCAATCGTTTGGCTTATTTTATTAGTATATATATACATAGAGATCAAGTAGGCTTCATCCCTGGTAAACAGGGTCCTGACCAAATAAGGAGGGCAATAGATGTGATCTTGATACTTCAATCTAACTGGGATGGGGGTGCGAGACAACAGGGATTTCTTTTATCATTGGACCTTCAGAAGGCCTTTGATTCAGTTTCCTGGCCTTATATTTTTGCTCTCATAGAACTCTGGGGTTTTGGGGAACGATTTAAAGGTCTTATACACTCCCTTTACTCTCGTCCTATGGCATTACTTCACCTCCAGGGTCATTATTCGAAACCGTTTCACATACAGAAGGGCACTAGGCAAGGTTGCCTGATTTCTCCGCTCATTTTTGCCATAGCAATAGAAACCCTGGCGATAGCAATTCGTCAAAACCCTAGCGTTCAGGGGGTAACGTGCGGAAATCAGACACATAAATGTGGTCTATTTGTGGATGACATTCTTGTTACTTCTCCTTTAATTTCATTACTGAACATTTACAATGTACTTACCAACTTTTCTAAGATATCAGGTCTTAAAGTAAACTATACAAAATCGCAGGCCCTAAACGTCTTGCTCCCACATTCAATTGTTTCCTCTCTGCAGCAATCTTTTAAATTTGAATGGAAAGACTCTATCAAATATCTAGGTATCACACTGACTGCTTGCATAGAAAAACTCTATGACCATAACTACCCACCACTATTTAAAAAATTGGAAAATGATCTCAAAACTTGGTCCAAACATGATTTGTCCTGGCTTGGCAAAATCAACTCAATCAAATTGACTCTACTCCCGAGAATTCTTTATTATTTTAGATCCCTGCCTATCCCTATTAAAAAAAATCATTTGAAATCACTTCAGGGCAAAATTCTCTAATTTGTTTGGGGCTCCTCTGGTTACCGCATATCACAGAACACTCTGTTTCTTCATAGACATAGAGGGGGACTAGGTCTCCCAGACTTATATAAATACTTTGTGGCAGCGAGATTGGCACAACTCTCTTCCATATACTCTAAAGCCCTGTACACACGATCGGTTTTACCGATGAAACCCGTCCGATGGATTTTTTTCATCGGACAAACCGATCGTGTATGGTGTCCCTTGTTATTAATTCCACATTTTATTTATGAAATGATGAAATGTTATTGCTACTCCCAATAAAAACACATCAGGCAAGTATTTTGGCTGAAATCAAATCTCCATTTATTCTGGCAAAATATAAAATAAAAAACGAAGGGCAACAATTCGAAAATTAGCGGAAAATATGAAGTCATTGGACCCCAAAGGCAGACATAAGTATGATGAACAATAAGATAAACAACATAATTAAATCAGGAGCAGCAGCCAAAGACATACATCATCCCAAGCTGTGGTACTCCCTCAAACTGCAACTTCTGGAAGAGCAGCTCGAAGCCAGGGAATCACCTTCTGCTCTTCCCTGTGCACTTCCCTCCATGCTTCCCTGCAGTGTTCCCTCCATGCCTCTCTGCAGCGTTCCCTCCACGGCCCCGTCCACGCACCCTTGCAGGCCGTGCCACTGTGGGTGGTAATGTGGCAGGAAGAGGAGGAGAAGGAGGAGAAGGATTGGCCTGATGTGAGAGATGGGTGGCATCAGTCAGCTGTCCCCCCCCATGTGTACGGCTGTGTATATAATGTGCTCGCAGAGGGCACGTTGTCCCGCCTCCATTTGGACTAATTTGTCCGCGAGTTATGTACTAAACCCCTCCACAGGGTTGAGGGGGCTCTCATGGATCATTTTGAGTGACTCCTCCTCCACCTGTGTCATCCTATGATTTTTTTAGGTCTGATGTGGAGGGGAGCCACTTGTGACACTGTGCTGCCACTAGGCCTGGGGACCCGCTGAGTCCCACTTGGCCCTGCCTCCTCCTGGCTGACACTCACCCCTGCCTCCTCCTGCCTGCCACATTCCTGCACCTCTTCCTCCTGGCTGGCCTCATCCTGTGTAGAAAAAAGGCACATAGTTAGATATTTTGGGAATCAATCTCACACAATTTTGATCTCATGACTGGTGCAATTTGCTTGTTTTAAAAATAGAAAAGAGTTTCATTCTGTCCCCGTTCTTTTTAGATACTTTAACAATCATTTATGTCCCCATTTTTTGGGGGGGGGGATGTTATCATTTTGGGAGAATAAATCAAGTTCATCACAATAGTACTTTGAGGCCAATAATTATGTTCTAAAATACTATACCTGGCTGAAGATGTGAAGATCCGGCTCTTCAAGCACAGGTGGCTCCTCCTCCCCCTCTGCAGGGGTGGAGGGAAGGGTGGAAGGAATGCTGGAGGGAAGGGTGGAGGGAAGGCTGGAAATTGATTCCCTGGCCTCAATATGGTCTTCCAGAAATTGCAGGTGCTTGTAGTACCACAGCTTGGGCTGTACTACATCGTCTGCTGCTGCTCCTGATCTCATCGAAGCGCGGTATTCTGTGTATTTTTTTATATGCATTCCGCATATTGTTTATCTTATTGTTCATCATACTGTAGTCTGCCTCTGGGACCCAGGGCTTCATATAATCCGCTAATTTTTGAATTGTTGCCCGACGTACACCACTCTTGTGGTAAGCTGGATGTTTAATTTCCCAGAGGTTGCGGAGTTCTTTATATTTTTCGATAAAAACCAACATGATCTCCGGCTCACGTAGTTTATGCATTGTAGACTGTCTGCAAGTTCAAAACACATAAAAAAACATGAGAGGTCAGATTCCATTCTCCTCAACTTATCCCAATATTGGCCTTTACAATCATGAACCATTATAGGCCATTTCAGGCCCAAGTTCCCTTCTTACTTTAGTTGTGGTCTTTTCTGGACTTCCGCTCGTTCTTACTCCGCGCAACCCTAATAACTTCGTTCCCATTTTATACCCTGCTCATGCGTGTAACTCCGCCCGCGTAGCCCGCCCATGACGGTCTTTTCCTGCATTTCCCCGCCCCTTCGCGTTCGGCGCACAGTGGGATACGACAACATGTCGGTGACACAGGTGGCTTCTTTATTAGAAAGTACCGACGAGGAAAGCCCGGAGGCGGGAATGTCCCGATCCAGGAATAAAAGATACAAGGCGACTAATATGTCATTTGCTGAGATGGCCTAGATGGTGGACATCCTGCGGAGGAAAGATTACGATGGGAAGCATGGGCCATACGACACCCCTAATCTCAGGAAGTCGCAAATAATGGACAAAGTGGTGAGGACTCTCTATCAGAAATATGGGGTCAGGAGATCCAAGGAGCAGCTCCGTAAAAGGTGGTCTGACCTGAAGCTGAGCTAGCCGGAGCAGTATAGGAAACCTATCAAAAGCATTGAAAAAAGTAAGCTTTTATTTTTACTGTGGTCTTTCACATTGTAATATGTATTCTTCAATGTTTTGCTCCATGTGCTTGGCTTGACTGGTTTCACATTTGCAAATGGCAACTTTTATGTTAAGTTGAGTGTCCACTTATTTGGTAATGTTTCGTAGGAAACACGTGATCGTTTTCCCCAAAACATGTTTGGCACATATCCACGTAAACCACATGTGGTCATGCCTCATTTTAATAAAACAACGTTTCTACACATTGTTGGCTAGATGATGTGTTGTAAGTAACGTAGAATGTGAATGAAAGGCTAAACTAGATTCTGGGTAAAGGGGATGACACTCAAGCAGTTGGTTACACAGCTTTTCGCTCAGGAGCAATATACTATAGTGTGGGCCACATGACCACATTTTTAAGGGTGTCACACACAGGTGCTCCAGTGGATACCTTGGTGGTTATCCAAGTGTGTTTTTTATGCCCCTAAAAAAAAGCATGCAGCTTAGTAGAGTTCTCAAGATCTCATGTGTTCATCTTGGAACTCAGGCCCAAATATCAATTGCACCCCACTTCCAATCAATGTATACAATTTCTGCCCTCAAATCTCTGTGTGCTAAAGGATACCTTTTTTTTCCATTCCCATAGGGGAGAGGAGACTGGGAGGACACCAATCTGAGGAGACGAGGAAGCACAGACCACATAAACACCCCCAAGATCCAAAAGCACCCCAAGATCAGCATGTTGAGGAAGCGGAGGTGGAGGAAGCGGAGGTGGAGGAAGAAGTGGTGGAGGAAGGAGAGGTGGAGCTTATCACCACACAGGTCAGTGTCTGTCACCACAACTTCAAGGTAAATACAGATGTAGGCCTGCATATTTCTAATTTTTTTTATTTGTTTAGGGGATGAACGTGGTGGTGTGTCAGGAACTCCAAATCCTCCATTCTCGAGTGCTAGTGCCAAAATAATTATTCAAGAAAAAATGGAATGTAGTAGCGAAATGGACATTATGAGAAATAGAATTAATGTGATTGAGCAAAAATATAAAAACATTATAGATATTTTGGGGCGAATAGTCTGGTATTCCCACCAGCCCAAATGTGAAGATGCACACAGTGACTCAACATGTGCTATCTGCCATCACAGGATATCTAAATCATTGTTTTTTGTAGTGACAATTGTGGCTATTTACTAAGGACAAATACACTTGGCACTACAAGAACCTGGGAGACACATAAAGCAAAAAAACAAGAATGACAAAACAAGATTTTTTTAAATATAATAAGATTTTATTTTAAGAACCAAAAGGTCAGATATGGTCTGGCATTGCAATGGCCCCCCTACCCGTGAAGTACTCAACGTATTTATCACGTACTTCACGGGCACTTTGGGGGGCCAAGCCAGTACGGGCAGTGTCCAGGCCGGTCATAATGGTCACCTCGGATGGACCGGCCTCAGGCCCAACTGTTGACACATATGTCGCCGAAAAATGTCTGAGAAAGTTATGCAAGATGCAGCAGCAGTAAACAATGTGGTTCAGCTTGTATTCCGCCATATGGATTGCTGTCTGAAACAGGCGGAACCGGCTGGCCATTATCCCGAAGGCATTCTCCACAACTCTCTGGGCTCTGGCCAGCCGGTAATTAAAAACCCTCCTCTCCGGGGT
This sequence comes from Rana muscosa, assembly GCA_029206835.1. Classification (NCBI taxonomy): domain Eukaryota; kingdom Metazoa; phylum Chordata; class Amphibia; order Anura; family Ranidae; genus Rana; species Rana muscosa. The sequence goes on from CM055116.1 coordinate 997,518,981, forward strand.
GAGGGTGCGTTGGGGAAACGGCCGCATCAGGTGTGGTCCCAGTCTAAAGGCTTCATCCGCAATGAAAACAAACGGTAGTCCTTCCACGTTGTCTGCATCTGGAGGCAGTGCAAGACCCCCAGAGTGCAGATGGCGAGCAAACTCCGTCTGTGCGAATGCTCCGCCATCGGACATCCGGCCGTTCTTCCCCACGTTCACATACAGAAACTCATACCGTGCCGACACCACCGCCATTAACACAATACTATTAAAACCTTTATAGTTATAATAGTATGACCCCGAACGGGGTGGCGGCACTATGTGGACGTGCTTGCCATCAATTGCCCCTTCACAGTTGGGGAAGTCCCACCGCTGGGCAAATTGATCAGCCACAGTCTGCCATTCCTGTGGTGTGCAAGGAAACTGTGCAGTCAAACAAAAAGAATACTGCCCTCTGTGACCATTGGAGACAGTCCCTCTCTAGCATTCCCTGGGTGACCAGTGTCTGATCCTGGAACTTTATCGGTGGTCTCGCCTGCATGTTACACGAGATGGGGTAAGCATAGTCTCTGGGTTTCAGGTTGGAACTCTGACCTTCTCTCTAAAGCAATGAATATGTACTCTTTTTTGCAATTTGGATTAATATTTGTTTTAATATTGTTTATTGTTGAATTATTTATATCTCCTTTTCATTTTTACAGTTATTTTCTCTACCATTGAGCATAAACGCACCGCCCCTGAAGAAGCTACATATAGCGAAACATGTCAGGCTGATGCATTAAGCTCTCTGCTCTTTATTTTTGAAAATAACCATGCTTCTGTGACCACTTTATACGTATAATACCACCACTTTGGTTTTATCCAATGTGTCATTTTCTGTATTTTCTTTATATTTGTGTTTAAATTTGTATAATAAAATGGTAACAAACTTTTAAACAAGGATATCCTCCTCATTAGTATCCTATTGTCAGCACTGTATAAAAATCCCACTTTCCTTTCCCCCTGAAATTTTTGAATATATCTATCTGGGATGTGGTGCCTATATCTGTGGGTGTTTTCCCTTTGACTGCACTAAAACATATAAAAATATATTAGTACGTTTTCAGTTTACAGTGCAAACAGATTACACAAAGACATTGTTCATGCCCAAAAAAGAAGGCCCACTTAGCAGATGACTCACCCCCGCTGAGGGGACATTAGAAAATATTCTAAGGGGGGGTGTTTGAGGTGATTTTGGGGGCACAAAATAAAGGCTCTACCACTCTGCTGAACTTGAATGAGAACTAAAACATTTGTACACATTTTAGGGGGGGGGAGGGGTGCAAAACTAGGATGGCACTGACCCAAAAAAAACGGGAGTAAAAAACTAGGCTAGCTGTGTTTGGGCCCAGGATAGCATGCTGGAGAGGTTAGTGAAGGGAAATAGGCATGTAGGCCCCAAAAATGGCCATTAGAGGTAAAAACATGCATGGTGAAAATGGGGACATTCCCAGGATATTACAAACAGGCAAATTTGGGAAGGAGGAAATAAATAAAATACATTAGCAAACAATCCAAACATATAATGTGATGTTAAAGGAGCAAACTTACCTTCATATAGTCCTTCTGCAGGACCTGCATAATGGCAGAGCACTTTTCAGGGATAATGATCCCCAGAGCCTGGGGGGAGATGCCTGTTGTGAACTTGAGGTCCTGCAAGCTTCTCCCAGTCGCCAGGTATCTCAACGTGGCAATAAGCCTCTGCTCGGCAGTGATGGCCTGGTGGATCACAGTGTCCTGCCTCGTGATATAGGGGGACAGCAAATCCAACAGACGGTGAAAAACGGGGTCCATCATCCTGAGATAATTCCTGAAATCATCAGAATTATTTTCATGGATTTCCCACAGCAGAGACATATGAGAGAATTGGTCCCGCTGGAGCAACCAATTCTTGGTCCATGAACTCCTTCTCACCCTGTTCACGGACTGAACTCGGTTTACAGTGTTAACCGCAACACCAAGTCCATAGCCAGCACGAGCTCGAGAACGAGAACGCACTTCAAACATGGTCTTAAACCGGTCGGCTGGTCAGAATGAACTCAAACAGAACGCACCGTGGAACAGCAAGGCCTGAGAAGAACGACCTGAAAAACAGTAAACGAACGGCCAAGAAGGCACTGCAAAGCAGTAAAGACCTGACTGCATGCACTGAATAACAAGTACGAACCCGCAAGCACAAACTGAACACCAGGAAATGATCTGCAAAGCACGGAGACTGAAAAGCGCGAATCGGCTCTCACCAAACTTTTACTAACACGTGGTCACACGAAATCAGCAAAAGCAGCCCAAGGGGTGGCGCCATTAGATTTGAACTTCCCTTTTATAGCGCCGTCGTACGTGTTGTACGTCCCGTCGTTTTGTTGCCGTCGGTTTTTGGACTGATGGTGTGTGGCCAAGACTGATGAGAAACAGTTTCATCGGATTTCCGATGGACAAATCCATCTGACTAAAATCCATCGGAAATCCGATCGTGTGTACAGAGCTTAAGTCTGAGAAACCAGATTGGGTCATGATCGAAAATCAAGCAGCACCCTGCTTTTCCTTTGACTGTCTCCTATGGTGCTCTCCCAAGAAACAACCTTCTTTAATTCTTGAATCGCACTTGGAAGGATAATCCTTTCCCATTCCAATATACGAATTATGAAACGTGGTGTGATAGAACTATGGACCCAAGGGGAGGCATTTCTCTAATATACTCACCCTCACTCACCCTACTGAGAAGTCCTCTTATATGACAGCTTGGGAAGAGGACTTCCAATGTAGCTGGGACCTGAAAACCTGGCATACTGCTTGTTCGAAATCCTTTAAAGGTATTCTGAATGAATATCTGATGGAAGGTAGTGTTAAAGTCTTAACCAGATGGTATCTTACCCCTCTAAATTGGCTTCTATTTACCCTCCCTCTGATCCCTCATGCTTTAGAGGATGCCAACTATTGGGTTCAATGGCCCACACATGGTGGGAATGTCCTAGGATTCGCCCCTTCTGGAATAAAGTTTTTAATTTAATTTTCAGGCTGACTGGTTGCCAGGTTCCCAGGTCTCCATTTGTTGCTCTACTAAATGCACATATTCCTCTTATATCTATACCTACTCAAATATTGATTTACTTCCTTCTCACAGGAGCAAAGTTGACCATTGCTAAGGCTTGGAAAAAACCGAAACCCTTCCTTGTTGATGTCAAACAAAAATATCTTGGATTATGACTCAAGAAAAACTAGCTAGTATATTAAATAATACATTACCGAAATTTGAAAAGATATGGGAACTGTGGGCTACTTATATTGGAATATCTCTCAATTGAATTGCTCCATGGTCCTCCAGCTTCGGATCATTTTTATGTTGGCATGCACCCTTCCTTCTCCCCCCCCCCCTATTTCTCTCTTTTTTTTGTTCTATCTTTTATTTTAGGGTCAGCGGAAAAGTGGACATGGTTACTGGTGGCAGAGCTCCTCCTCTCATCCCCACACTGCACACAGCCTGGTTACTCAGATTCCCTTACAGAAACAACCTCAATCTGCACAATGTGTACCTGGCTACTGCTGCTGGGCTGCCATTATGGGAATTTCACAGGTCATAACTGCAACATAGCAGCTATCTATACACTGTGCAGATTGAGGCTGTGTCTGTAAGGAAATATGATCTCAGCTATGTGTTGTGTGGGGAGGAGGAGATCTGTTGAGTCTTCTGTGTGTAGTGTAGGCAGTGCTGGGACAAGGTCATCTTTGGAATAGGGCAAAGATGACAAACTACACCCCCCAAGTGTGAGCATCCTGTCTCAGCATAAATCCCTCCCAGCACAAAACGGTACACTCACCCCTAAGCCTAAATTCCGTCTGGAAGCCAAAATTCTCCCCCCCCAAAAAACTCTCTCTGCTCCCAGGTTCAAATTCACTCTCCCAGCACAAATCTGTGCCCCCCAATCTTGCCTCCCAACTCAAATCCCCCAAATTCCCCCTCCTTGCACAATTCTCTGTCACCCAAAAAATCACCACATCCTCTTTCTTCTCAAATTTCCCATCCTAGCACAAATCCTCTCCCCCAAATCCCCCCTTTTAGCATAAATCCCCCCAATCCCCCCTCCCAGCACAAATCCTTCCCAATCCCTTTTCCTAGCACAAATTCCCCCTCCTATAGCCCAAATCCCCCCACCCCCCCTATTAGCCCAAATTCCCCTACCCACTTCTGGCACAAAATTACCCCAATCCCCCTTCCCAGCACAATTCCTCTCCCTCCAATCCCCCCTCCAATTTACCATATCCAGCACAAATAGCCTTCCAACCTCCACAAACATCCCAAGCACAAATGATTGTCCCCCCCACACACACACACACACACTTTGTTGTGTACAATTCCCTGCATTGTGTACAGTTTGCATGTAAGATTACCACTACATACCTTACAAGGGGGAAACTGCTACAAAGAAAGGAGGAGGTGCGGGCTGTGCTCTCCCCTCCTGTCACAATGACACTTTTCCATGCAGAAGATGACACAGGATCACTCTTACATCAGGCTATACACAAACAGTTTGATTACCCACACCCTACCCACATGTCCTGCTGCCTGGTGATGAGCAGCCTAGGACATAGGGGCCCATACCTCCTCACAGCTTTCTGCCACTTTAAATTTCAAGATTTCACTGCTCTAGTGTGCCCTTCCCTTGTCCTGGCCCTGAATGCAGAGATGGGAAAAGGAGTTTAGTGGCCAGGCAAAACATTCATAAAAAGGCCAGTCTGGGCTAGGCACAACTGAAATCTTAGGGGGCACTGCCCATCCCATTACCCCCCCCTAGATCTGACCATGCTGCCTATATGTAGAGAACTACTAAGAAATTGAGCATAAAGTGGAACTGAACCACTCACAAACTTTGGGGCCCCCCCAAAAGCTTTTGTCATAATGTTCAAGTATTCACAGCTTATTTGCACATTATGGCACACTTACCTTACCAGCAATACAATATTTGTGATCTTCTTCACTATTCTTTCACTGGTGCTTCCATCTTCACTACTTGTTCAGGGTTCAGATTATTTAGTTGTCATGATTGGCCCAGGATGGTATAACGTAACTCCAGAAAATAAACATTTTCTTTAGTCTTGCTTTAATAGCTATAGGTAGCAGCTAAAGAAGTTAAAGTGGTATTAAACCCAAAAGTAAAAATGTAATAGATTGCAGCTTAGCAATTGTTAAGTGTGGTGGTTGCATTCGTTTTCCATTTTTTAAGCCTCGTACACACGGGTGGGAATCCCGTCGAAAAAAATGTAGATTTTCTCAACGGGATTCCTGTCAAGCTTGTCTTGCCAAGCCCTTTGTACACACGTGCCATTCAAAAGAACCGCCGTTCTTTTGAATGGCAAGAACGCGGTGACGTCATTGACTACGACGAGACAGAGCTCGTCACATTCAATGCCGTCGCCGCCATCTTGCTACACCCTACACTACCCTTGTATGCTACCGCGCATGTGTCGAAGTCTCATCGAGCATGCGCGGGTTTCTCTGGACAGGTAAGCATACAGACGACCGGGTTGCTCGGCAGGAAACACTCTGCCAAGAATCCCGACGAGAAAAATAGAGCGCAGGTTCTCTATTTTTCTCATCAAGATTCCCGGCAGTTTTCATGCCGAGAAACTATACACACAAACGTTTTTCTTTGCAAAAAGCTCTCCCAGCAGTTTCCTTGCCGAGAAAACCGGTCGTGTGTACGAGGCTTTAGTCTTTTTTCTTTCATTTTCACCTGTTAATCCAGCCACTAACTCTTTTATTTTTCAATTACTACAGATCAAGCTGTTCAGAAACTGTGGCAGTTAGAAGGTTGAGACAAACCATGTAACATTGTCAGGGATGCTTACAATGGACAGCTTTTATTTACTTGTGTAAAACCTTTATCAAAAAAGGGAAAACAAATTGCTATAACTGCTTTTTAAAAGTGTTTGCTGGCATTCAGCTTTAACCACTTAAATACGAAAAGAACAACAATTTAAAAAAAAAAAACGACTTTCTGTTATAAAACATATCCAATAAAATCAAATTTCTTCAAAAATGTAGCCCAAAATATATTCTGCTACATGTCTTTGGTAAAAGGAAATCCAAATAAGTATAATAATTGGCTTGTGTGAAAGTAATACAAACTATGGAATATGTATATTTGAAATTTGATCAATCCTGATGTACTGACAGCCTAATTTCTTGAGGCCCCAAAATACCAGGACAGTACAAATACCCCCAAATTACCCCTTTTCCAAGGTATTTAGTAAAAGATTTTTGAAGTTGTAATTTTTTTGTCACTTTTTTTGGAAAATTAAGAAATTAAATAAAATGTATTTTGTTTCCACAATAATTTTTTTTACGTACAGTCACTAGTGCAGTACAGCATAATCATATGACTGGTGCGGCGGTTATCAGATATATTGACTGTTGACAGTAGGTAATAAAAAAATAAAATAAAATAATAATAATAATAATTTTTATTCAGTTTTTTATTTTATTTTTCCTTTTTTTTACTATTTATTTTTACATATTGTCATCAGAGTAGCTCATAGTCACCATAGTGTCACCTAACTACTCTGGGGAGGTGATCTGGGATTTTTTTACACTGGTATTACTTATACAATGAAGATTACTGTAAAAGCAATAGTTTTAGTTGCATGAATAGGTTTTCTATTCATAAACAACTTGCTTCTGGTTGTGATCTGTGGAATCAAATGGAACAGGTTGCCAGTAGCCAGGTACCATGTGATCACAGGCTAATCACAGACCACAACATTAATCAATCTGTTCATAAATGGAAAGACATTCATGACAGGTTGTTTAAATTGTTATCATGTGATTGCTGTCACCAATCATAGCGATCACACGATACCCTATTACCAGTAACAGTAATCCGCTGTGTCCAGTGGACACAGATGTCACAGGAGGAGCGCGCTGTGCACTCCTAATCTGGAAGAGGCACACTCAGGTATATATACGTGACTGAGCCTCCAGCTGTCACCCCGCTGCAATAAATGCAATGTGGTAGGGCGGTGAGTGGTTTATTCATCAGTCAAGTAGTGCATTTAACATTTCCCTCTCCCTAGGTTGACGAAGCTTGTGTCCAAAGGTATTGATCTTTCTTCCAGAATGAAGATTCCTTAGGACAGGAAGTGTGTTTCACCAGGTGAAAGTAATGGAAAAAAAAGGCTAAAAAAAATAATGCAGCCACCACATTCAGGTTTGCAGAATTGCAATATATTACTCAAATATTGATTTACTTCCTTCTCACAGGATCAAAGTTGCTAAGGCTTGGAAAAAACCGAAACCCTTCCTTGTTGATGTCAAACGAAAAATATCTTGGATTATGACTCAAGAAAAACTAGCTAGTATATTAAATAATACATTACCGAAATTTGAAAAGATATGGGAACTGTGGGCTACTTATATTGGAATATCTCTCAATTGAATTGCTCCATGGTCCTCCAGCTTCGGATCATTTTTATGTTGGCATGCACCCTTCCTTCTTCTCCCCCCCCCCCCCTATTTCTCTCTTTTTTTTGTTCTATCTTTTATTTTAGGGTCAGCGGAAAAGTGGACATGGTTACTGGTGGCAGAGCTCCTCCTCTCATCCCCACACTGCACACAGCCTGGTTACTCAGATTCCCTTACAGAAACAACCTCAATCTGCACAATGTGTACCTGGCTACTGCTGCTGGGCTGCCATTATGGGAATTTCACAGGTCATAACTGCAACATAGCAGCTATCTATACACTGTGCAGATTGAGGCTGTGTCTGTAAGGAAATATGATCTTAGCTATGTGTTGTGTGGGGAGGAGGAGATCTGTTGAGTCTTCTGTGTGTAGTGTAGGCAGTGCTGGGACAAGGTCATCTTTGGAATAGGGCAAAGATGACAAACTACACCCCCCAAGTGTGAGCATCCTGTCTCAGCATAAATCCCTCCCAGCACAAAACGGTACACTCACCCCTAAGCCTAAATTCCGTCTGGAAGCCAAAATTCTCCCCCCCAAAAAAACTCTCTCTGCTCCCAGGTTCAAATTCACTCTCCCAGCACAAATCTGTGCCCCCCAATCTTGCCTCCCAACTCAAATCCCCCAAATTCCCCCTCCTTGCACAATTCTCTGTCACCCAAAAAATCACCCTTCCTAGCACACATCCTCTTTCTTCTTAAATTTCCCATCCTAGCACAAATCCTCTCCCCCAAATCCCCCCTTTTAGCATAAATCCCCCCAATCCCCCCTCCCAGCACAAATCCTCCCCAATCCCTTTTCCTAGCACAAATTCCCCCTCCTATAGCCCAAATCCCCCCACCCCCCCTATTAGCCCAAATTCCCCTACCCACTTCTGGCACAAAATTACCCCAATCCCCCTTCCCAGCACAATTCCTCTCCCTCCAATCCCCCCTCCAATTTACCATATCCAGCACAAATAGCCTTCCAACCTCCACAAACATCCCAAGCACAAATGATTGCCCCCCCCACACACACACACACTTTGTTGTGTACAATTCCCTGCATTGTGTACAGTTTGCATGTAAGATTACCACTACATACCTTACAGGGGGGAAACTGCTACAAAGAAAGGAGGAGGTGCGGGCTGTGCTCTCCCCTCCTGTCACAATGGCACTTTTCCATGCAGAAGATGACACAGGATCACTCTTACATCAGGCTATACACAAACAGTTTGATTACCCACACCTTACCCACATGTCCTGCTGCCTGGTGATGAGCAGCCTAGGACATAGGGGCCCATACCTCCTCACAGCTTTCTGCCACTTTAAATTTCAAGATTTCACTGCTCCAGTGTGCCCTTCCCTTGTCCTGGCCCTGAATGCAGAGATGGGAAAAGGAGTTTAGTGGCCAGGCAAAACATTCATAAAAAGGCCAGTCTGGGCTAGGCACAACTGAAATCTTAGGGGGCACTGCCCATCCCATTACCCCCCTAGATCTGACCATGCTGCCTATATGTAGAGAACTACTAAGAAATTGAGCATAAAGTGGAACTGAACCACTCACAAACTTTGGGGCCCCCCCAAAAGCTTTTGTCATAATGTTCAAGTATTCACATCTTATTTGCACATTATGGCACACTTACCTTACCAGCAATACAATATTTGTGATCTTCTTCACTATTCTTTCACTGGTGCTTCCATCTTCACTACTTGTTCAGGGTTCAGATTATTTAGTTGTCATGATTGGCCCAGGATGGTATAACGTAACTCCAGAAAATAAACATTTTCTTTAGTCTTGCTTTAATAGCTATAGGTAGCAGCTAAAGAAGTTAAAGTGGTATTAAACCCAAAAGTAAAAATGTAATAGATTGCAGCTTAGCAATTGTTAAGTGTGGTGGTTGCATTCGTTTTCCCTTTTTTAAGCCCCGTACACACGGGTGGGAATCCCGTCGAAAAAAATGTAGATTTTCTCAACGGGATTCCTGTCAAGCTTGTCTTGCCAAGCCCTTTGTACACACGTGCCATTCAAAAGAACCGCCATTCTTTTGAATGGCAAGAACGCGGTGACGTCATTGACTACGACGAGACAGAGCTCGTCACATTCAATGCCGTCGCCGCCATCTTGCTACACCCTACACTACCCTTGTATGCTACCGCGCATGTGTCGAAGTCTCATCGAGCATGCACGGGTTTCTCTGGACAGGTAAGCATACAGACGACCGGGTTGCTAGGCAGGAAACACTCTGCCGAGAATCCCGACGAGAAAAATAGAGCGCAGGTTCTCTATTTTTCTCGTCAAGATTCCCGGCAGTTTTCATGCCGAGAAACTATACACACAAACGTTGTTCTTTGCAAAAAGCTCTCCCAGCAGTTTCCTTGCCGAGAAAACCGGTCGTGTGTACGAGGCTTTAGTCTTTTTTCTTTCATTTTCACCTGTTAATCTAGCCACTAACTCTTTTATTTTTCAATTACTACAGATCAAGCTGTTCAGAAACTGTGGCAGTTAGAAGGTTGAGACAAACCATGTAACATTGTCAGGGATGCTTACAATGGACAGCTTTTATTTACTTGTGTAAAACCTTTATCAAAAAAGGGAAAACAAATTGCTATAACTGCTTTTTAAAAGTGTTTGCTGGCATTCAGCTTTAACCACTTAAATACGAAAAGAACAACAATTTAAAAAAAAAAAACGACTTTCTGTTATAAAACATATCCAATAAAATCAAATTTCTTCAAAAATGTAGCCCAAAATATATTCTGCTACATGTCTTTGGTAAAAGGAAATCCAAATAAGTATAATAATTGGCTTGTGTGAAAGTAATACAAACTATGGAATATGTATATTTGAAATTTGATCAATCCTGATGTACTGACAGCCTAATTTCTTGAGGCCCCAAAATACCAGGACAGTACAAATACCCCCAAATTACCCCTTTTCCAAGGTATTTAGTAAAAGATTTTTGAAGTTGTAATTTTTTTGTCACTTTTTTTGGAAAATTAAGAAATTAAATAAAATGTATTTTGTTTCCACAATAAAAAAATTTACGTACAGTCACTAGTGCAGTACAGCATAATCATATGACTGGTGCGGCGGTTATCAGATATATTGACTGTTGACAGTAGGTAATAAAAAAATAAAATAAAATAATAATAATAATAATTTTTATTCAGTTTTTTATTTTATTTTTCCTTTTTTTTACTATTTATTTTTACATATTGTCATCAGAGTAGCTCATAGTCACCATAGTGACACCTAACTACTCTGGGGAGGTGATCTGGGATTTTTTTACACTGGTATTACTTATACAATGAAGATTACTGTAAAAGCAATAGTTTTAGTTGCATGAATAGGTTTTCTATTCATAAACAACTTGCTTCTGGTTGTGATCTGTGGAATCAAATGGAACAGGTTGCCAGTAGCCAGGTACCATGTGATCACAGGCTAATCACAGACCACAACATTAATCAATCTGTTCATAAATGGAAAGACATTCATGACAGGTTGTTTAAATTGTTATCATGTGATTGCTGTCACCAATCATAGCGATCACACGATACCCTATTACCAGTAACAGTAATCCGCTGTGTCCAGTGGACACAGATGTCACAGGAGGAGCGCGCTGTGCACTCCTAATCTGGAAGAGGCACACTCAGGTATATATACGTGACTGAGCCTCCAGCTGTCACCCCGCTGCAATAAATGCAATGTGGTAGGGCGGTGAGTGGTTTATTCATCAGTCAAGTAGTGCATTTAACATTTCCCTCTCCCTAGGTTGACGAAGCTGTTGTCCAAAGGTATTGATCTTTCTTCCAGAATGAAGATTCCTTAGGACAGGAAGTGTGTTTCACCAGGTGAAAGTAATGGAAAAAAAAGGCTAAAAAAAATAATGCAGCCACCACATTCAGGTTTGCAGAATTGCAATATATTACATGTTTGTTTTGGGGTTTAATAACCCTTTAAATCCCAAAAGATGTCTGGTATAAAAAACAAAAACAAACAAACAAATGTTATGCTATTCTTGCATAATGTCAGATCAATGTTTGGAATGTTACTTTTCACACATAAATGTTATACTGTACAATAAATATTAATGTTTTAATTGTCTATTTTATTTTAATAGGTTTCCCTTTTTCCAAACTTCTTAACAGAAAAAAAAAATACTCAGTCATTCTGGTGCAAGAAAATTCAACAAATTTTATGATTCTCTGTCAGTATATAGCAGGTAGAAGAAATTATACATTCCCTCTGTTAGCTTTGTTTAAGAGAGCACATTCAGTAGAAAACAGTATCTAGGAGAAAATTCCAGTTTCCCAGGCTACAATAAAATATTATGCAATCTGCTGCAGTAATGTAATCATTGCCTAGAGTGCAATAACTAAAAATTTCTCTGCTTGGATAGAGGCACAAATTGACTGTGGATTTATAGTCTTCCTCACTAACAAAAGATCCAGTTTCCTAAGCAAAAAAAAATGACATTTATTATATATAAAATGTTCTATATTTTATAATGCAGCATTATTTTAGACATGTCTTGAGATAGTCAGGAAAAAAAAAAACAATGAAGATCTCAGTCTTTACTTTATATCTACTAAAGAGTATTACATGGCTGTCATACAATTTAAAGCCCATAGGATTGCTGTTTACTATGAAGAATAATGATTAAAACGATGTAGTAACAAGATTAGTCTTCTGCTAGAAGCTAGATAATCTCTGTGGGAACTATATGTAAAGAAAAGGCAAAAGGGAATAGTGCCACAAATATACGAATACTAGTTAAATATTCACCAACATGTTTGCCTTCTATGTGATACTTTTTTTTTAGGTTTGCAAATTAATATACTGTCAATTGTATACATTTTAATAGTTTAAATTACAAGAATGGACTAATATACAGTATATATAGCTGGATTACTAAATGAATGATTTGTTTGTTCTCTGAGAAAATGGAATGTGTTCAGTTTATAGGTCCAATGTAGATTTACAAGAAAAAAAAAAACCTTGAACACTACTGGAAGATTGAAGAACACAAGTGTCTAAAGAAAGTAAAAATAATATATTTTTAGTAATTATTATTTATATTATAAAATTAAAAAATATATTATTATAATGAAGTATAATCATTTATATACACATATATATTATTAGTCAAGGTAATGTACAGAATATTAAGGAACAGAGTAATCAGCAGTCATTACCTAAGTTGATGATAGCTCCCTGTTATATAAACATTTAGTTTTTGAATATTAACTGATAAAAAAATAAAACAAAAATCCTATACTACTGTTGTAAAGCGCCGATGCTATATAAATTCTGTATAATAATAATAATAAAGCAGCTAAAAGGAATTACACTGCATTTAAGCACACGCTCTATTATTATTATTTTTATTTCCCATTATTGCTGTGTTTCTTATGTTTTGTGATGCACATGACCTATGTATAGCGAGGAAATTTCTTCTAAAAAGTGAGTATTCATAGTCTTAAAAGCTCACTGAACAGGAAAATTTGGCTGCTTTTAATGTCAGTGTGACAGGTTACTTTATTACTATGCCTTTCACAGCAATTTACCAGTTACCTTGGTAACGGATTGAGTGAGGTAATGGGATCATAGGCATTAGAGAGTGGAAAGGCTAGCTGTAAGAGAAGACCAGCTGCTGGCTTATGTTTGCTGGACTGTATGCTCACTAAAAGCTCTTGATAATCGTTATACTTGTATGGAAATTTGGTAGGTTAAACAACAGTCCTGCCCTTTTTAGCTGCACTCTAGCAATGTATCTGTTTAATTGCACTTATACAATATTTCAAATATTTTTCCATATAACTGACTGAGGCAGGTACATTTGTGAGAAGAGCTTAAAAAAATCACAGTATATTCTTTATGTATATGATTGTAAATGAATTAGCAAAACACTTCTTGCACTTTCTGCTGTAGTGTGCTAACAGAGAGCAGTTTTGGAGAGGAATGACCACAACAATCTAACTTCTAAATTAAATCAGGCTCCTAAATTAAAGAGGTGTCAGAGCAACTAACCTCACCTTGTTGTAGGAGGATCCTTAAAACCATTGAAACACACTGGCTGTTTTTTTTTATTTTATTGCATTCAATGGAAAATAAAATGTAGATGGACATACCCTAGTAGACTGCCACTTTTTCTTGTTATTTCTTAAGGTTTTTCCAATAACCTAATGTCAGAAGCTGGAGTCTATTCCCACTAGGAGGTGGACTGCCTAGCTAAAAATTAGTTATGGCAGCTGGGGTTATGTAGTGGCATAGCCCACAGAGGAGACACAGAAAACTATGGGGAGTCTAGATGAAACAGCATGCTCATTGACAACAGAGGGAAAGCCCAGTGTGCCCACCCATGCAGCAACACAAAGAGCCTTTAGAAGGGTGGAGGTGTGGATTCTAAGGACTCACTTTGTCTTCACCAGAGATCATAAAGGTGGAGATGGGTTTTGCTGCAGAGAACACCAAGGTTGCAGCCCTCTGACTCACCCAAGCAGACATACTTAGAGCTGAGGGTGGCTAGGCAGGGAAGAATTATTGCAGTGTTGAGATGCTGGGTTCACAAGTCTGTAGTGTACGTAGTTCAAACTGTTTGGAGTGCACGGAAACCATACAGAGGCATAGAGAAGGAAAACAGATAAGGAATGCAGAGGTGCCTGCTGATGAGAGACTGGGTTGGACACACATGGAGTCACACTGGTGCAGAGAAGCAAGTGGCTAACTGGAGTACAAAAGAAAACATAATAAAGAATCATTGGTGTCCCCTAATCATTGACTAGGATGTAGGCTGGGAACACAAATACCACAAGAGCAGGCTCTAAAACACAGGCACAAGGTACAAGTTGGAGTGCACATGGATCACAAGAGTAGATGTAGGCTGGAGTACATGAGGATCACTGGAAAGATCTATACACTGGGGAATGCCACAGAGACACAGAGGTAATGCCAGAAAGCACTGGGGATCAAAGGCAGAATAACTAGAGAACAAAGGGGTCTGACTGCTAGCATGTTAGCAAGTGGATGCATTTCTCAAATACTGAGCACTTTGATAAGGACGGATGACCCCGCCCTGTGACGTCACGGGGCGGGCTCACCCGTCCTTATCATAGGGAACCCTGGGGGTTCCATATGATAATGACGGGTGACCCCGCCCCCTCTTACGCATCATGGGGGTTTCGTTCCTGCTGGAGAGGGGAGACTGCAGCGTCGCTAGAGAATGGATCATCATTGGACATCGATGGGATTACATCGCTGGAATTTATTTTTATTTTAATTTTTTTTTAAAAAGGACTTGCCCAACTGTGTCTGTGTGTTTTTTTACACATTTTTACACTTCCTTTGTGAAATGGTAGGGGTACAATGTACCCCGACAATTCATTATGACTTTTTTTCCTTCAGAAATTACATTTTGTGCAGGGACAATTCTAAACACGGGAAACATGCGCGACTTTACAGGCATACTTTAGACACCCCCAGGTACAAAATTTAAAGGAATATTTCACTTTTATTGTTTCACTTTAAGCATTATTAAAATCACTGCTCCCGAAAAAACTGCAGTTTTTAAAAAAAAATTTTGCATTGATACATGTCCCCTGGGGCAGGACCCAGGTCCCCAAACACTTTTTATGACAATAACTTGCATATTAACCTTTAAAATGAGCACTTTTGATTTCTCCCATAGTCTGTGATTGGCGGAACACCCAACACAGTGTCTGCTGGGAAACTGAGGATAAGAAAATGTTCGTGATAGGCGGAGAGTGTCTGCTGAGAATCGCCTATCACGGAAGGGACCAGGAAGAGACCGCGGGATTTGAACGATGGACGCCGCAGCCTCAACTTTTTTTCAGGTACTATTTACAATGTAAAATTTAAACAGTGAGGATAGGAACAGTGAGCTAGGGAACAGTGAGGATAGGAACAGTGAGGATAGGAACAGTGAGGATGGGAACAGTGAGGATGGGAACAGTGAGGATGGGAACAGTGAGGATGGGAACAGTAAGGATGGGAACAGTGAGGCATTGTTGACCCTCGACTTATACTCGAGTCAGTAAGTTTTCCCAGTTTTTTGTGGCAACATTAGGTACCTCGGCTTATACTCTGGTCGGCTTATACTCGAGTATATACGGTAAACATTCTCTTTCTTTGCAGCGTGGGCTTTGTTCCTTTTTGATTCTGTGGAAAAGATTAATCAGGCCTGTAAACTATGTCTAACTTGGTGTCTAGTGTCAAACAAATACAAAGAGATTTCCAAGCTCAAATTTACCAACCAGCCAGCGACCAACTGAATTGACCTGTCTAACAATATGCGTTAAGAACAGGGGTTTCGTCTGCAAATACATGCATAAGCTAAAGGCCCCATCAAGGCACCCTGTTTTCTGTAGTCCCTAACTCTGATTTCTGAGTCTTCACAATGGAAGCCCCTCTTGGTGTCCCTGTTGCTCCCCCTCCTGAATCCATAGTAGAAATAAGCAGTGATTTTATTAAAATTTATTCTGTTGCTAAATTACAGATTTTGACATAAAATTGCACTGGAGAGTCTCAATTATGTTTTTCACCAATATACACTCCAATATACACTTATTACTCCACACCATGACCTACATTTTATGGCCTATTCATAAAATACAGGCTACAATGTGAAGTCTGCAGTAGGTCATAGAAAAATGATTTGTGAAAGAAGTTAATTGGAGGATACGCCATATTGAAGAGGGTATGGTGAACTCCAATCAGTTTCTTGACCTTCCACTTGAGTGCTACAATGATTCACAACTGACAGTGCTGTTATTCTTTTTAGAGAAATTGTAGAAATCATCAGCATGTCGTATACTCAAAAGTGAGCAATTTATTAGTCATTTAACAAGCAGTGTTGGTTGCTGTACATTTTCCAAAAAAAAAGCCATCTTGTCCATGAAATGAAATCGGGGGAAAGAATAGACAGATATCAAAACCATACACAGAAGGAGGTAAATCGTGAGCCTTGTTACACCAAGAAGCATGTCAGAAGTGAGTTAAACACTTTCTACTCATTAAGGAAAATTTATCAAAACTGGAGTAGAGAAAATTTGAAGCAGTTGTTCATGGTAACCAGCCTTTATCTTTAATTTTCAAATCTTAACGGAACAAGCTGAAGACAGAAACTGATTGGCTGCCAAGCACAGCTGCTCCAAATTCCATCTCCAGTTATGATAAATTTCCTTAAGCCCAAGTTCACACTGGGCTGTGGGAATGAAGCCGTGCGAGTCCAGCTGGTTCTTTAGCAACCTGTGCAAAATATTGCATAGTGCTGACAATGGGTACTACTGAGCATGTGTGGTGAGAAGTCGTGACCACTTTTTTCACTGAACCTTAGGAGGATCATTTGGCACTTTGGGAATTAGGTTATCCTTTTATTTAGCTTGTAATTATTTGTTTAGATGCACTGGGGATGGGGGTGATTTGGGGTGGGGAGTCATTGTTTTCTGGCACTATTTAATAGAGGTGGGAGAGTTTTGATTTTGTTACTGTTTGCCTGAGGAAGGCACAGGTTAGAGCTCTAAAACGTGACTAATAAATTGCTCATGTTTGAGCCCTATGATGTCAAGGTTATTTCTATTGTCAT
Organism: Rana muscosa; assembly: GCA_029206835.1. Lineage (NCBI taxonomy): Eukaryota > Metazoa > Chordata > Amphibia > Anura > Ranidae > Rana > Rana muscosa. Next base: position 997,536,038 of record CM055116.1, read on the forward strand.
TGTATAGTATTGGCAGGTCGGCTAAGCTTTTTTTTTGTAATCACACCTAAAGGCTTAATAAATGTGATCTTTTTTTAAACAGCAGTATGGTCACGGTAACACCACACTGCTTGTTTATAAATGAGCCCTTAAAGGCATAGTTCATCTTTACCAAAAAATAGCCTATGCAGGTAAGGGGCATCAATAGATAATAACAAATGGTGAAGCTTGGACCAATGTTGCAAAATGCCCTTGGTATAGGTGTAGGCTATTTATGTACCTCCTGAAGCCTGACTAAAAAACTCCCAAATATTGTTTCATCCTGTCCTGCCTTGTTGCTAGGAAGTTGCTAAGAGACTCCAAGCTCATACTGTCTACCATCACACCAGCAAACTCACAAATGCTGAGTTCAGACCTACTCTGTCAGGAGAGAGAAAGTGCATGTAAAGGAGATTTTAATCAGATAAAGAGCTTGCTTCTGTGATGGTGAAGTGAACAGTCTCTTAAAAAGGTTATAGTAACAAGGCAAGATGGGATGATGCAATCTCTGGGAGTTTTTCAGGAGGGGCTATGATGGTGTGGTCTCCCACCATATATGGGTGCAAGATATAGTGAAGGAGGAAAATGAGAAAGAGTCACAACATAAGTGAGGAAAGATGTCACCCAAGGGCAGCTACCAGTGGAGTGAAGTGAGCCTTATCCCACCAGATGGCAGAGCTTCATGGGTGCAGGCACCAGTCCCACTCAGCTGCATGGGACTTTTTCAACACATGTGCTGCAGACCGCATCTTAGTCATTTGCAGTATTGTTCACCAGCATCTCAAGCATGGTAATAAACCAGTAATTTTGGTATAATATATATGAAGAGACATAAGAATATTTGCCATGCAGCTCAGTGAGAGTAGTACTTGTATGTTAGTGATTGAAAGCAAAAGGGCAGCACTCTTCCTTCTCCTTCCAGCTACTGCCTTTTAACCTCACCACACTATTCAAGATTCATTATCAGCAGTCAAAAATTATAGGTATTTCAAGGGGTGTTAGAGGACTTCCTTCCAGTGGAGAACATAGTCAGCATGGGACCCTGCAAAACAGGGCCAAGAGCAGACTGCAACCATGATCTGATTCTGCCAACTCCAGATTAACATCTCTAGCTGTACCACTGAGCAGGCAGCTTTCTGTGCCCCAACTACTGGAATGTAAGAAAAAGTAGATTCCCAGCCAGCCCCACGTTCAGTATCCTAATGCCAGCTTGACCAAACTGCTGGCTTTACAGCTGTGGCCATTACAGCTGGTACATAGTTACATAGTTACATAGTTACATAGTTAGTCAGGTTGAAAAAAGACACAAGTCCATCCAGTTCAACCATAAAAAAAAAAAAAAAAAAAAAAATATCGTACAATCCCATATACCCAATTCTATACCCACAGTTGATCCAGAGGAAGGCAAAAAACCCAGAAGAGCATGGTCCAATTTGCTACAGCAGGGGAAAAATTCCTTCCTGATCCCCCGAGAGGCAATCGGATATTCCCCGGATCAACTTTACGTATAAATGTCAGTACCCAGTTATATTATGTACATTTAAGAAAGAATCCAGGCCCTTCTTAAAGCAATCTACTGAGCTGGCCAGAACCACCTCTGCAGGGAGTCTATTCCACATTTTCACAGCTCTTACTGTGAAAAAACCTTTCCGTATTTGGAGGTGAAATCTCTTTTCCTCTAGACGCAAAGAGTGCCCCCTTGTCCTCTGTGTTGACCATAAAGTGAATAACTGAACACCAAGTTCACTATATGGACCCCTTATATATTTGTACATGTTGATCATATCCCCCCCTTAATCTCCTCTTCTCAAGAGTGAATAAATTCAGTTCCTCTAATCTTTCCTCATAGCTGAGCTCCTCCATCCCTCTTATCAGTTTGGTTGCCCTTCTCTGCACTTTCTCCAGTTCCCCAATATCCTTTTTGAGAACTGGGGCCCAAAACTGAACTGCATATTCCAGATGAGGTCTTACTAATGATTTAAACAGGGGCAAAATGATATCTCTCTCTCTGGAGACCATACCTCTCTTAATACAAGAAAGGACTTTGCTCGCTTTGGAAACCGCAGCTTGGCATTACATGCCATTATTGAGCTTATGATCTACCAAAACCCCCAGATCCTTCTCCACTACGGATCCCCCCAGTTGTACTCCCCCTAGTATGTATGATGCATTCATATTCTTAGCCCCCAAGTGCATAACTTTACATTTATCAACATTAAACCTCATCTGCCACATAGTCGCCCAATTAGACAGAGCATTGAGGTCGGCTTGTAAATTGGCGACATCCTGTAAGGACGTTATTCCACTGCATAGCTTGGTGTCATCTGCAAAGACAGAAATGTTACTTTTGATCTCAGACCCAATATCATTTATAAACATATTAAAAAGTAAGGGTCCCAGCACTGAACCTTGGGGTACATCACTGATAACCTTGGACCATTCAGAGTAAGAATCATTAACCACTACTCTCTGAATTCTGTCTTTTAGCCAGTTTTCTATCCATTTACAAACTGATATTTCCAATCCTGTAGACTTTACCTTGCACATGAGCCGTGTGTGGGGAACTGTATCGAACGCTTTTGCAAAATCCAAGTATACCATGTCCACAGCCACCCCTCTATCCAAGGTCTTACTTACCTCTTCATAAAAAGAAATCAGGTTTGTTTGACAACTTCTGTCTTTCATGAATCCATGCTGTCTGTTGCTTAAATAGTTTTTTTTCCAGCAAGAACTCATCTATGTGGTCTTTTATTAATCTCTCCAGTATTTTCCCAACTATAGAAGTTAAACTAACAGGTCTATAGTTACTTGGTAAAGACTTAATTCCCTTTTTAAATGTAGGCACCACATTGGCCCTGCGCCAATCCAGTGGTACTATTCCTGTCATTAATGAGTCCCTAAAAATTAAATACAATGGCTTTGAAATTACAGAGCTCAATTCTTTTAGGATCCGTGGGTGTATGTCATCTGGTCCAGGTGCTTTATCCACCTTTATTCCATCTAAATATTTCTGGACCATATCACTTTTGAGCCATTGTGGATTTGGGGCTGTGTCACTACCACCCCCATTTTGGACAAGAGCTCCCCCATGCTCCTTTGTATACACAGAACTGAAGAAAGTATTTAATAAATTAGCCTTCTCTTTATCCCCTGTCACCCACTCTAGATTATTTTGTAAAGGGCCTACATGCCCAGACTTGACCTTTTTACTATTAATATATTTGAAGAATTTTTGGGGGTTTGTCCTACTATCTTTTGCAATCTGTCGTTCATTTTGAATTTTTGCATCCTTGATTTCCTTTTTACATATCCTGTTATATTCTTTGTAACATTTAAATGACACTAGTGTTCCCTCATTTTTATATTTTTTAAAAGCTCTTTTCTTATAGTTTATAGCTTTTTTAACTTTGGCAGTGAGCCACATAGGTTTTATTTTTAGCCTTTTAAACGTATTGTCTATGGGAATATACTTTGCAGTGAGTTCACAGTCTTTTTGAAGAATTCCCATCTCTGTTCTGTGCCCATTGATGCCAATATTCCTTCCCAGTCTAAGTCCTGGAGAGCAGCGCTCATCCTTGGAAAATTTGCTCTCTTGAAATTAAGTGTGTTTATCTTTCCCGTATGTGATTTTTGCTTACAACTAACATCAAATGAAATCATGTTATGGTCACTGCTACCCAGGTGTTCCTTTATCTGAACATTAATAATACGCTCTGCATGGTTTGAGATTACCAGGTCCAACAGAGCATCATTCCTAGTTGGGGCCTCAATAAACTGGACCATAAAATTGTCCTGCAATAGGTTTATAAATTTTTGCCCTTTAACTGTCCCAGCAGTTCCATTACTCCAGTCAATTTCTGGGTAGTTAAAATCCCCCATTATTATCACCGTCCCAGCCCTTGCAGCCCTTTCCATCTGTGCAAGGAGCTGAGTCTCCAACTCCTCATTAACATTGGGTGGTCTATAACAAACTCCAATGATTAGCTTTGAACTACGCACATCTGTATGCAGTTCCACCCATAATGCTTCAGACTCATCACACTCTCCATCCACCAGGTCCTCTTTCACACTCGCTTTGAGATCACTTCTCACATAGAGACAGACCCCTCCACCTTTCCTTTTTACCCTGTCTTTCCGAAAGAGTGCATAGCCAGGAATATTAATAGCCCAGTCATGTGAGGAATGAAGCCAAGTTTCAGCAATACCGATTACATCATAGCTCTCCTCATGCACCAGAGCTTCCAACTCACCTATTTTGCTTGGCAGACTTCTGGCGTTGGTGAACAGACACTTTAATGCATTAATATATTTTGACCAGTCACATACTATCCTCTTGGGTGTTCCCAGATTGCAACTAGGACTTGCTACTATACTTACCTTGGGTTTATGTGCTTTGGTTACCCTACCACTTATGCCCCTAATACTACCCTCTAGAATATGTTCCCTGCTGACTCTAACTATCTCTGGACCCTCCCCCCCGTCGCCTAGTTTAAAAACCCCTCTAACTTTTTGGCCATCCTTATTCCCAGCTGATCTGCACCCTCCTCATTTAGGTGCAGTCCGTCCCTTCTATAGTACTGGTTATCGACTGAGAAGTCGGCCCAGTCCTCCAGGAACTCAAACCCCTCCTTACTACACCAGCTCTTCAGCCACTTGTTCACTTCCCTAATCTCCCTCTGCCTTTCTGGTGGGGCTCGATGTACCGGTAGTATTCCTGAGAATACTACCTTGGAGGTCCTTTTCCTCAATTTAGCTCCCAAGTCCCTAAAATCGTTCTTTAGGACACTCCATCTGCCTCTGACTTTGTCATTGGTGCCAACGTGCACCATGACAGCTGGGTCTTCCCCAGCCCCTCCCAGTAATCTGTCCACCAGATCCGTGATGTGCCGAACCCGAGCGCCCGGTAGACAACATACAGTTCGGCACTTCAGGTCTTTGTTACAGATTGCCCTCTCTGTCCTTCTAAGAATTGAGACCCCTACCACCAGAATCTGTCTTTCCTTTCCCTTCGCTTCCCCCCCACTCTCACTGGAGGAGTTCTTCCCCCGGCAGCTAGGAGAGTCCCTCAGCTCCAGCAGTGCTGGTCCCTGACTGGTTTCACCAATGTCACTCAATGGAGCATACTTATTGGGATGCTCCAGCCCTGGATCGGCCTCCCTGGCACTTCACCCTCTACCCTTCCTGACTGTCACCCATCTACTATTTTCTATTGCCTGCACCTCTTTGTCTCCACCCACCTCTGTGCTGGCCCCTGCCATCACCTGCCGGGTACGTATCCAGCTCTCCTTTAGTGTGGAGGGAATTCCCAGTGCTGACAGTTGCTTCCCTAGATTCAGAACCTGGGCTTCCAGGGAAACAATGTGCTTACATTTTGCACAGCAGTAATCGCCCTCGATCAGATGATCAAGGAACGCATACATGCTGCAAGATGTACACCGAGTCGCCTCGCCACACCCGCTGGGCATCATACCTATTAATTTAATGAGAATACGAGATTATGCCCTGTCCAAATTACCTAACACTAGCTTCCTGACCCAACTATTCAACAAGACAATACACAGGTACTCAACAAGACAATACACAGGTACTCAACAAGACAATACACAGGTACGCAACAAGACAATACACAGGTACCACGCAGACCTACGTGCACCCGCAGACCAACGGACCCGCGTGCACTCACAGACAAGCGTGCACTCGCAGACCAACGGACCCGCGTGCACTCGCAGACCAATGGACCTGCGTGCAATCGCAGACCAGCGTGCACTCGCAGACCAATGGACCCACGTGCACTCGCAGACCAATGGACCCGTGTGCACTCGCAGACCAGCATGCACTCGCAGACCAACGGACCCGCGTGCACTCGCAGACCAGCGTGCACCCACAGACCAATGGACCCGCGTGCACTCGCAGACCAGCGTGCACTCGCAGACCAATGGACCCGTGTGCACTCGCAGACTAGTGTGCACTCGCAGACCAATGGACCCGCGTGCACTCGCAGACCAGCGTGCACTCGCAGACCAACGGACCCACGTGCACTCGCAGACCAGCATGCACCTACAATACACAAGTACTAACGATCCACACACACTACTCAGACAACACCCAGGTACTCACACTACACATCTACTATGACCCCTGTTTTAACCTCCTGTTTTAAACTCTTGATTTTAACTCACCACTTAGTCCAGTTCCACTTGGACAGAGTTCCAGCAACTCAAAATTAGCAGGCTCTAAATGAGCTCTATGGAAATTTATATAGGCCTCAAGCACCTGTGACCAATTAACCACTCCCCTTAATTAGTAGGCTGAAGGAAAAAAAGAGAAAAAAAAGGCTGTTTTAAATGTGCCAGAAAAAGGTGTTAACAAGCTTGTAGAGTCTGCAGTCTTGCTGGAATTTGAAGCCTGTGCTGTACAGGCAGCAGTGACAGGTTCCCAGCTGTAATTTTTCACCTGTAAGGCCATTCCTGCCCTCCACTATCATGTAGAAGGCAACGTTTCCACATCGCTGGACATCACAGTCAGCTGTAGCAACCACCTGACCACAGAAACAAGGTACAACATGCATGGCAGGAGAAATGCCCTATTTCATCTTCAGAACCTCTAGCTCCCCCCAAGTGACCAAGGGAGACAGAATAAATACATTTCCATTTAGTAAGAATAAAACCAAACTTTTATACTCTGGAAGATTCTGCTATGACTTTGGTAGCAAATCTGATGGACCTTTACCAGATCCCTTAAAAAAGATCATTGACAGGCAGGGGGAAGACAGAAAGGTTAACGCGTTTCACATGAAGTACGTGGTTTGTGTGAAATGCGTTAACCTTTCTGTCTTCCCCCTGCCTGTCAGTGCTGGTTGTTTTTATGGATAATTGAGAACTTTAAAAAGCAGATATTGCAGTGTGGCAGTGCAGCTTTTCGATTTCTTGTTCACGTATGACATGTAGTTGATTCACTAAAATGCAGAGTACCAAATCTGGTGCAGCTCTGCATAGAAACCAATCAGTTTTCATTTTTTTTTATTTTAATAATGATCTTATTGAGGTTTTAGTTTCCATTTATTTTGTCAAAGCTTAATTGAACAAGTTGAAGTTAAAAGCTGATTGACGACCATGTAGAGCTACACAAGGTTTTGAACTCTCCAGTTTTAATAAATCAACCCCATAATCTCTTTGCATGGGCAGAATCTCTTTAAATCAGCAGATATAGCTGACTGATTAAGGGATTTCTATCATCACTGTCACAATCTCTCTAGGCAGGAGACTCATACGATACGGCCACAAAAAGTGCTGCCATAGATGTCTACTTGTCTTATCACAAATGTCTCAACAAGCTAGAGACTCTATAGACATCTCTTTAATGGCAACAGAAGTAGCAGAGGCCCTCAGGACTAGTGATGAGCCGAACACCCCCGGGTTCGGTTCGCACCAGAACCCGCGAACGGACCGAAAGTTCGTACGAACATTAGAACCCTATTAAATACAATGGATGCGAACGTTCGAATTCTAAAGTGCTAATTATAACGACTATTATGCATGTTATTGTCCTAAAAAGGGTTTGGGAACCCGGGTTCTGCACCAGGGGACATGTATCAATGCAAAAAGAAGTTTTAAAAACGGTCGTTTTTCGGGAGCAGTCATTTTAATGATGCATAAAGTGAAAAAAAAAAGTCAAATATTCCTTTAAATATCGTACCTGGGGGGTGTCTAAAGTATGCCTGTGAAGTGCCACGTGTTTCCCGTGTTTAGAACTGTCCCTGCACAAAATGACACTTCTAAAGGAAAAAAAAGCCATTTAAAACTGCTTGCGGCTTTAATGTAATGTCTGGTCCCGGTAATATGGATGAAAATCTTTAAGAAAAATGGCATAGCTACCCCATGACCCCCCCCCCCCTACCCCAGCCCATTACCAGCCCCTTTGGGTCTTGTATGGATATTAAGGGGAACCCCGCACATAAAATAAAAAAGGCCCTATATACTCTGAACAGCCGTATACAGGCGGTGCATACAAGACAGGGACTGTAGGTTTGTTCTTATGTAGAATCTGTTTGTATTTTGAACAGGTACATTGTTTAAGTGTAGCTCCAGCCCAAAAATCTATTTTTAAACTTTTTGGAAAACATAGGTAAGGGTTATCACCCCTGTAACATTTGTTTTGCTGTCTGTGCCCCTGTTCAGAACATTTCACCTCACTTTCCGTCCCAATGACAACTGTTTTTGAAATGTGGTGTTTTTCTTGAAACAAGGATTGGTGATAAAGCATCAGTACAGAGAAGACACCTTTCTCCCAAATTTAATTCTTACAGGAGAGAATTTTCCTTCCTAGGGGTAGATTTCCTCTCACTTCCTGTTGTCTTCTTGCGTTTGCAAGTAGGAGTCGTTTGTAAGTTGGATGTTTGAAAGTAGGGACCTGCCGTATATACTCTGCAGAAATAGGCCCCTTAGTTGTTGGTGTTGGCACAACACTGTAAGCACTCACAGTTACTCTTGGTTGGTGCTGGAACGCCCTGCTGTCAACTATTATATCAGGAATTGTAATTACATATAATTGTTGAACAGTGGTAGTAAAAATTGGGCCTTTGATGGTGGTGCTGGTGCCACAACACTGTAAGCCCTGACAGTTACTCTTGGTGGGTGCAGCAATGGGCCCTGCTGTGAATTATTAGATCAAGAATTGTAATTGCATACCCCTGTTGAACAGGGGCTGAAAAATTGGGCCTTTCGTGGTGGTGGTGGTGGTGGTGGTGTTGCCACAACACTGTAAGCCCTCAGAGTTACTCTTGGTGGGTGCAGGAATGGGCCCTGCTGTGAATTATTAGATCAAGAATTGTAATTACATGCCCCTTTTGAACAGGGGCTGAAAAATTGGGCCTTTCGTGGTGGTGGTGGTGGTGGTGGCGTTGCCACAACACTGTAAGCCCTCAGAGTTACTCTTGGTGGGTGCAGCAATGGGCCCTGCTGTGAATTATTAGATCAAGAATTGTAATTACATGCCCCTGTTGAACAGGGGCTGAAAAATTGGGCCTTAGGCACTGGTGGCACAACACTGCAACCCCTCACAGATACTGTACTTGGAGCACAGCAATGAGCCCTGTTGCAAAGTATTGCTTCAAAAATTTTAATTACACGCCCCTGTTAAACAGGGGCTAAAAAATTGGGCCTTAGGCACTGGTGGCACAACACTGCAACCCCTCACAGATACTGTACTTGGAGCACAGCAATGAGCCCTGTTGCAAAGTATTGCTTCAAAAATTGTAATTACACGCCCCTGTTAAACAGGGGCTGAAAAATTGGGCGTTAGGCACTGGTGGCGGCACCCATAAACAAAAATGATCTTCCAAGCTATCATCATCAATCGTATCATTGAGGACTCGGAGGAGGAGGATAGCCAGTCAACATAACAGCACAGGCACTCAGCATCAGCATCAGTCTTGAAGGGATGTGACTAGAGTTGAGCGGGTAGCTGGATATTCGGGTCCGGCGGGTTCGGCCGAACTTCGGAAAAAAGTTCGGATTCGGGACCGAACTTTAGCCTGAACCCGGACCCGGACCCGGACCCCATTGAAGTCAATGGGGACCCGGACTTCTGACGACTAAAAAGGCTCTAAAAAAGTAATGGAAAGGGCTAGAGGGCTGCAAATGGCAGCAAAATGTTGTTAAGAACATGGCAAGTGCTCTGCAAACAAATGTGGATAGGAAATAACTTAAAAGAACATAAAAAAAATTAAAAAATAAAAAAATATGCTGGAGGCCCCCTTTTCAGCAGAAGAGGTACAGGAAGTCATTAAGAACCTCAGAAACTCAACGGCACGATGCCACACATATGGTGGGAATGCCCCAGAATACGCCCTTTATGGAATAAATTATTTAATTTAATGGATAAGCTAGTGGGAAAATAAAATACTTTGAAATAAAAATGTAGCGGGGTGCTAAATTTAAGGAAAGTGTTTGAGTGGTAAATAGGCTCAAATACCCTAATTCTGTAGGATTCATGGACCATTTTGTCCTCGGGGGACAGTATTGGTGTGCAGTTCCCTGCGGCCTACAGGTGGCGCCTTTTGTGTCCCCTCTTGGCAGTAGTACAGCGGGGCGGGGAACCTGCTGTGCATGCCGGGAGAGCATATAAAAGGGGCAGACCTTTGGCCTGGGGGCTGATGTCCAGTGGGGTCCGCGCCCAGGTGCCTTCGGCCTGGGTGCATGTGTTCCTGTTCCATCTCGGGCACCTTTAGCCCGGGGTGAGGTACTATCCTGGAGTTCTTGCTGCCCTGGGTATGGAGGCCTAGGGGCGGGAGTAAAGCCTGGAGTCCAGAGCCGCCTCGTGTAGGGGACCCTGTTCCAGGGAAGGGAGGATCATTCTGATGGACCGATGCGGGAGTCACGGTGAAGGAATGGTCTGTTGACTCCCTGGAGAGATGTCTTCCCCTTGATATGGGCTAGGTTCGTAGAAGGAGAAGCTCAAGGTCACCTTGACTGTATCAGAGGCCTTATTCAACCGGCCCGTGGCAGGGGCCTTATACACCCTGGTCTGTGGCTGAGACCAAAGTTCTCCAGGCCCGTGGCAGGGGCCTTGTACACCCGGTCTGTGGCAGAGACCAACCTCAATGTCTGTGGCAGAGACCGTGCACCAAAAACTGTTTGAGAAACCTAAGCAGTGAAGTGAATGTGCTACGTTTGTGCCTGGACCTCCTCCACACCTTAAGCTGTCCTGTTTCTTTGCTCTAACCTTTTCTATCTGAGTACAGTTTATTTTGCCATGAGAGAATAAGAGTTGGAGTTTCAGCTGGTGTGGACATTGACTTTACTGGCAATTAAAGGACTTGCCTCTACCTACAGTAGAGGTGAGAATCATCCTCTGGAGGAGTTTTGACTCCGGCTGTGGACACGGCCCGTCAAGTACACCGCTCAACCTCTTTATATAGGAGGATACGGGCTGGTAGTGCGGTGTGCCTTTCTCCCTCCTGCGAAGAGCCAACAACATAAAGGCAGGTAAGGGGGAAAGGATCTGTGCGCTACAAAAAAATAAAATAAAAATTTTAATCTTGGCCTAGCAGGACGAGGTCCATATGGAGTAGGAGGTTGAGGTGGCGGTGGATGTGGCTGTGTAGGTGGAAGCGGCGGTGGAGGAGGACGAGGTAGCCAACACTGGTTCAAAAATACAACAATGGCTGGGTAAGGCCGGTGATGTGTCGAATTCTGTCCCCTGTCGAATAGTGTCCGCCCGTTGCTGAGTATGTAGGACAAGGGGATTTCAAAAATCTCCCAAGACTAACGGCGCCTGCGTGTTGAGTTCAGGTGAAGGCCACACCATCCGTGGTTCAAGCCGAGCCAAGCAAGGCCGCGATCGAAGCGAGCCCGTGAGGGGCCCTGTTACTATGTGCTACCGTATGTCCTCTTGGATGGTGGGGCTTGAACCTGCACTCACAGCGCAGGCGCCGTTCATCTTCGGAGATTTTGTGAATCTCCTTGTCCTCTGTACTGCGCAAGCGCTGCGCCTGCGCAGTACGGGCCGGGCACAATCCGATGGCCGGACAGTTTTTGTCACAACACCGGTATACATGTCTATTCTGCACAAGGTACGGACAAGTCCTGTGGGATCCATGCCTGGTTCATTTTAATGAACGTGAGCTTGTCCACATTGGCTCTGGACAGGCGGCTGCGCTTGTCTGTGATAACGCCCCCTGCCGTGCTAAATACACGTTCAGATAATACACTGGCTGCAGGGCAGGCCAGCACCTCCAAGGCATAAACGGCAAGCTCAGGCCATGTGCCCAATTTGGAGACCCAGAAGTTAAAGGGGGCAGACCCGTCATCCAGTACGTGTAGGCCTGTGGACACATACTGCTCAACCATGTTGGTGAAATGCTGCCTCCTGCTAAGACGTTCCATCTCAGCTGGTGGTGCTGGTTGTTGTGGCGTGCTGACAAAGCTTTTCCACATTTCGGCCATGCTAACCCTGCCTTCTGAGGTGCTGCCGGTGCCCCGGCTGCGTTGGCGACCTCTTCCTCCTCCTCTGCCTTCGCCTTTTCTTCCACCGTACGCCCGCTGTCAGGTGGGAATGCCACCAGCAGCGCGTCTACCAGCGTGCGCTTGTACTCGCGCATCTTACGATCCCGCTCCAGTGAGGGAATTAAGGACGGTACGTTGTCCTTGTAACGGGGATCCAGCAGGGTGGCCACCCAGTAATCAGCACCAGTTAAAATGTGGGCAACTCGGCTGTCGTTGCGGAAACACTGCAGCATGTAATCGCTCATGTATGCCAGGCTGCCCAGAGGCAAAGAAAAGCTGTCCTCTGTGGGAGGTGTATCGTCTGTGTCCTCTGTATCCCCCCAGCCACGCACCAGTAATGGCCACGAGCTGGTCTGAGTGCCACCCTGCTGTGAACATGGCTCCTCCTCCTCCTCCTCCTCCTCCATCTCCTCCTCCACCTCGTCATCCTCCAGAACTGTGCCCTTTCTGCCGGACAATTGTGTACCTGGCGTTTGTTGGTGCAGGAACCCACCCTCGTAGCCACTTGTGAAAGACTGCCCTGAAAGCCTTTGAAATGATCCCGCTTCCTCCTCCTCCTCCTCATCCTCCTGTGCCACATCCTCTTCCATCATCGCACGAAGCGTTTTTTCAAGGAGGCATAGAACTGGGATAGTAACGCTGAGAACGGCGTCATTGGCACTGGCCATGTTGGTGGAGTACTCGAAACAGCGCAACAAGGCACACAGGTCTCGCATGGAGGCCCAGTTATTGGTGGTGAAGTGGTGCTGTTCCGCAGAGCGACTCACGTGTGATTGCTGCAGCTGAAACTCCACTATTGCCTGCTGCTGCTCGCACAGTCTGGCCAGCATGTGCAAGGTGGAGTTCCACCTTGTGGGCACGTCACATATGAGGCGGTGAGCGGGAAGGCCGAAGTTACGCTGCAGCGCTGACAGGCGAGCAGCAGCAGGGTGAGAACGCCGAAAGTGCTCACACACAGCCCGCACTTTCTGCAGCAGCTCTGGCATATTGGGGTAATTTTTAAGGAACCTCTGGACCACCAAGTTCAGCACATGCGCCAGGCAAGGGATGTGCGTCAAACCGGCTAGACCCAGAGCTGCTACGAGATTTCGCCCATTATCGCACACCACCAGGCCGGGCTTGAGGCTCACTGACAGCAACCACTCATTGGTCTGTTGTTCCATGTCCCTCCACAACTCCTGCGCGGTGTGGGGATTTTCCCCCAAACAGGAAAGTTTTAAAACTGCCTGCTGTCGTTTACCCCTGGCTGTGCTGAAGTTGGTGGTGAAGGTGTTACGCTGAATGGATGAGGAGGCGGTAGAGGATGAGGAAGCGGAGAAGGAGGAGTTAGCAACAGGAGGCAAACTGAAGCGCCCTGCAATCCTCGGTGGTGGAAGGACATGCGCCAAACCGCTATCTGCCTCAGGCCCAGCCGCCACTGCATTTACCCAGTGTGCTGTTAGGGAGATATAACGTCCCTGGCCGTGCTTACTGGTCCACGCATCCGTAGTTAGGTGGACCTTGCCACAGATGGCGTTGCGCAGTGCACACCTGATTTTGTCCCCCACCTGGTTGTGCAGGGAAGGGATGGCTCGCCTGGAAAAGTAGTGGCGGCTGGGCACGACGTACTGCGGGACAGCCAATGCCATCAGGCTTTTAAAACTCTGCGTCTCCACCAGACGGAATGACAGCATTTCAAAGGCCAGGAATTTTGAAATGCTGGCATTCAGGGCCAGGGATCGTGGGTGGCTAGGGGGGTACTTCCTCTTCCGCTCCAATGTTTGGGAGATAGAGAGCTGAACGCTTCCATGGGACATTGTGGAGATGGTTGGTGACCCAGGTGGTAGTGTTGCTGGCAGATCCTCTGTTTGCGGGGTGACAGGTGCCACGGTCACTACAGAGGTGGATGAAGAGGCCGAGACTGCAGCAGAAGAGGAAGCAGGAGGAGCCAGAGACCTTTCTTGGTTTTTGAGGTGTCTACTCCACTGCAGCTCGTGCTTTGCACTTAGATGCCTGGTCATGCAGCTTGTGCTCAGGTTGAGAACGTTTATGCCTCGCTTCAGGCTCTGATTGCACAGCGTGCAAACCACTCGTGTCTTGTCATCAACACACTGTGTGAAGAACTGCCACGCTAGGGAAGTCCTTGGACCTGGCTTTGGTGTGCTCGGTCCCTTGCTGCGTTGGGCAGTAGCAGATGTACTGTCTAGGGGATGAATGCTCCATTTTTGCACCCTGCTCCCTCTTCTGCTGTGCTGGTGGCTCTGTGCGACCACCGCCTCTTCCTCCGAACTACACTGGTCATCTGCATAACGTTGATTCCATGTGGGGTCGAGGACCTCATCGTCCTCCACATCATCTTCCACCCAGTCTTCACCCCTGCCCTCCATGTCTGTCTGCACAATTGCGAAAGCAGCAGCAGTTGGCACCTGTGTTTCGTCATCATCCGAGACGTGCTGCGATGGTCCTCCCATGTACCCATCATGAAACATAAGTGGTTGGGCATCGGTGCACTCAATCTCTTCCACTTCTGGGGCAGGGCTAGGTGGATGGCCCTGGGAAACCCTGCTAACAGAGTCATCGAAAAGCAGAAGAGACTGCTGCATGATTTGGGGCTCAGACTGCTTGGCTGATTTGCAAGGGGGTGAGGTGAAAGACTGATGGACATGGGCTTCAGGTGCCAACTCTGATCTTTCATCAGAAGAGTGGGTGGGAGACAATGTGAAGGAACCCGAGGCACTGTCAGCAACCCAATCTACTATCGCCTGTACTTGTCCTGGCCTAAACATTGGTACAGCCTCATTAGGCGCGACAAAATACCGCCGCAGGCTCGGTCGCCTACTCGCACCTGAGGAAGGTGTTTCACTTGTGCATGTAGCTGGCACAGATCAACCACGTCCTCTCCCTGCAACAGGAGCTCCACCAGCAGCACCATGACCGGGGCCACCACGTCCCTTTGACCTTCCCCTCATATTTTCCAAATTTAGGATCTTGCCCTAAATGGCGTTTTTTGGAAGACCACAACACACCCACAGTACGTAATGGCTGAAACGCACAGCTACAGAACTGCAGAAAATGCTATTCAAAAAAAAAAGGTTGTTTTTTTTAGTATAGCACAGTACAAGGAAAATATATAGAAATTGTTTATTTCACACACCTCCAGATGTGTATTTCACACTGCAAAATATTTTCTGTGGCCCTAAATGGCGTTTTTTGGAAGAGCACAACACAACCACAGTATTTAACCACTGAATCGCACAGCTATAGAAGTGCAGAGAATGCTATTCAAAAAAAAATTTGTTTTTTTTAGTATAGCACTGTACAATATATAGAAATTGTTTATTTTACACACCTCCACATGTGTATTTCACACTGCAAAATATTTTCTGTGGCCCTAAATGCCGTTTTTTGACAGACCACAACACACCCACAGCACGTAACCACTGAATCGCACAGCTACAGAAAATGCTATTCAAAAAAAAGGTTGTTTTTTTAGTATAGCACTGTACAAGAAGAATATATAGAAATTGTTTATTTCACACACCTCCACATGTGTATTTCACACTGCAATTTTTTTTCTGTGGCCCTAAATGACGTTTTTTGGAAGAGCACAACACAACCACAGTATTTAACCACTGAATCGCACAGCTATAGAAGTGCAGAGAATGCTATTCAAAAAAAATTTTGTTTTTTTTAGTATATCACTGTACAATATATAGAAATTGTTTATTTCACACACCTCCAGATGTGTATTTCACACTGCAATTTATTTTCAGTGGCCCTAAATGGCGTTTTTTGGAAGAGCACAACACAACCACAGTATTTAACCACTGAATCGCACAGCTATAGAAGTGCAGAGAATGCTATTCAAAAAAAAATTTGTTTTTTTTAGTATATCACTGTACAATATATAGAAATTGTTTATTTTACACACCTCCACATGTGTATTTCACACTGCAAATTTTTTTCTGTGGCCCTAAATGGCGTTTTTTGGAAGAGCACAACACAACCACAGTATTTAACCACTGAATCGCACAGCTATAGAAGTGCAGAGAATGCTATTCAAAAAAAATTTTGTTTTTTTTAGTATAGCACTGTACAATATATAGAAATTGTTTATTTTACACACCTCCACATGTGTATTTCACACTGCAATTTATTTTCTGTGGCCCTAAATGGCGTTTTTTGGAAGAGCACAACACAACCACAGTATTTAACCACTGAATCGCACAGCTATAGAAGTGCAGAGAATGCTATTCAAAAAAAATGTTTTTTTTTTTAGTATAGCACTGTACAATATATAGAAATTGTTTATTTTACACACCTCCACATGTGTATTTCACACTGCAATTTATTTTCAGTGGCCCTAAATGGCGTTTTTTGGAAGAGCACAACACAACCACAGTATTTAACCACTGAATCGCACAGCTATAGAAGTGCAGAGAATGCTATTCAAAAAAAATTATTTTTTTTTTAGTATAGCACTGTACAATATATAGAAATTGTTTATTTTACACACCTCCACATGTGTATTTCACACTGCAATTTATTTTCAGTGGCCCTAAATGGCGTTTTTTGGAAGAGCACAACACAACCACAGTATTTAACCACTGAATCGCACAGCTATAGAAGTGCAGAGAATGCTATTCAAAAAAAATGTTGTTTTTTTTAGTATAGCACTGTACAATATATAGAAATTGTTTTTTTCATACACCTCCAGATGTGTATTTCACACTGCAAAATATTTTCTGTGGCCCCAAATGGCGTTTTTTGCAAGAGCACAACAACCCCAACAGTATATAACCGCTGAATCGCACAGCTGCAGGGGCCAGAGAATTCTTTTTAAAAATAATGTTGTTTTTTCACACACCTCCAGATGTGTATTTCACACTGCAAAATATTTTCTGTGGCCCTAAATGGCGTTTTTTGCAAGAGCACAACAACCCCAACAGTATATAACCGCTGAATCGCACAGCTGCAGAGAATGCTATTCAAAAAAAAGTTTTTTTTTTTTTTAGTATAGCATAGTACAAGAAAAATATATAGAAATTGGTTATTTCACACAACTAGAGATATACACTGCAAAATATTTTTTTTGCCCAAAAATAGATCTTTTTTGCGCACAACAAAGTGCCTTTTTTTTTTTGCAACAGCACAATAAAGTGCCTTTTTTTTTGGGGGGCCCAAAAATGGGTCTTTTTAACAAAAGCACAATAAAGTGCCTTTTTTTTTTTTCTGCCCGAAATGGGTCTTTTAGCAAGAGCACAATACAGCCACAGTATGGAATAGGTGTATCACTCAACGTAATGCAGTGCTGGTGCACTGAGCTTGCAACACAAACAGGTAAACCTATGCAGATCGCTGAGCTATTATATCTCTCAATCTGGACTCCTATCTAAATCTCTCTCCCTGAAAGCACAAACAGGATCCTGCCCCTACACTACACTACACTGTTTCTCTATCTTTTCTATCAGTAGATTGCAGAATCAGGACTAACTCCTATCATATAATTCTCTCCCTCACAGCAACAGCAGCCAGGATCCTTTCCCTACACTGTCTAAAAGCAGAGTGACGATCTGTGCTGTGTGCCTCTTGCTTATATAGAAGCTGGTCACATGCTGGGTCACATGTTGCACTGACCAATCACAGCCATGCCATTAGTAGGCATGGCTATGATGGCTTCTAAGGGCACACCAGCTAATCAAATGGTGATTGGCTGGCCCCTGAAGCATTTCTAACTGCGCCATTAAATTCCCGAATCCGAACCCGAACCCGGACTTTAGCGCAAAATCCGGGTCCGGGTCCGGGGTCGGGAAAACGCCAAAATTCGGTACGGACCCGAACTTTACAGTTCGGGTCCGCTCAACACTAGATGTGACATGTTAAAATCAATTAGTCTGTTATATCAGCATCAGGTGTGTGGTAGCTGGTGGTGATCCAAGACTGGTTCATCTTGATGAAAGTCAGTCGATCAACCGAGTCGGTGGACAGGCGCACCCTGTGATCCGTGACAAATCCTCCAGCAGCACTGAATGTGCGTTCCGAAAGAACGCTGGATGCAGGACAGGCCAGTAGCTCAATTGCATACTGTGCAAGCTCTGGCCAGTGATCCATCCTCAAGACCCAGTAAGCCAGAGGATTTTCGGTGGGGAAGGTGTCCAAGTCTGACCTTGCCCCTAGATATTCCTGCACCATGTTTATCAGACGCTGGCGATGGTTGCTGGAACCGATCATACTTTGGGGCTGCGGACTAAAGAATTGTCTGAACGCATCGGTCAGACGGCCACCTTCCCCACCGCTCCTTCTTTGACTGGCCGAAGCCTCAGCAACTCGTTGTCCAGGACCAGGAGTTTGTAACCTCCCAGTCTCTGGGAACGCGTTGCACAGACCTTTCTGCAAGGCCTCCCGGAGTTGTCTCATCCTCTGCTCCCTCTGCGACGGTAACATAAGGTCCGCAACCTTACCCTTGTACCGTGGATCAAGGAGAGTGGCCAGCCAGTAATGGTCCCTCTCCTTGATCCGAAGAATACGAGTATCCTTCCGCAGACTTTGCAGGATCAGGGAGGCCATGCAGCGTAGGTTAGCTGAGGCATTCGGTCCGGAGTCCTCTGGGTCACTAAGGACGACATGATCCGCAGCCACCTCCTCCCAGCCACGTACAAGTCCACTGGTTTCTTGGGACTGTAAATCATCCCTAAAAGACTGCTGCTGATGATGCTGAGTGCCAGCCTCCACCTCCATGCTGACACAATCCTCCTCCTCCTCCTCCTCCTCTTCCTGTGCGATGGGTGGGACAGAAGGAACACTGTCTGGGTAAAGGGGGCCTTGAGAGGCAAGGAAGTCCTCCTCTTCCTGCCTCTGTTCTGCCTCAAGTGCCCTGTCCATTATTCCACGCAGCGTGTGCTCCAACAGGTGGACAAGAGGTACAGTGTCACTGATGCATGCACTGTCACTGCTCACCATCCTCGTGGCCTCCTCAAATGGTGCCAGGACAGTGCATGCATCCCTGATCATGCCCCACTGGCGTGGAGAAAAAAAAACAAGCTCCCCTGACCCTGTCCTGGTGCCGTAGTCGCACAGGTACTCATTGATGGCCCTCTGCTGCGTGTGCAGCCGCTGCAGCATTGCCAACGTTGAGTTCCACCTGGTGGGCATGTCACATATAAGGCGGTTCTTGGGCAGGTTCAACTCCTTTTGCAGCTCAGCCAGGCGAGCACTGGCATTATAAGATCTGCGGAAATGCACACAGACTTTCCTGGCCTGCCTCAGGACATCCTGTAAGCCCGGGTACCTGCCCAAGAACCGCTGCACCACCAGGTTAAGGACGTGAGCCACACAGGGCACATGGGTCAGTTGTCCCTGTCGGAGGGCGGAGAGGAGGTTGGTGCCATTGTCGCAAACCACCATTCCTGGCTTAAGCTGGCGTGGCGTCAACCACCTCTCGGCCTGGCCCTGCAGAGCAGACAGGACCTCTGTCCCAGTGTGGCTTCTGTCCCCCAAACACACCAGCGCAAGCACGGCATGGCATCTTTTTGCCTGCGTACTTGCGTAGCCCCTTGAACGGCTACGGAGCACCGCTGGTTCAGAGGACAAAGCACAGGAAGAGGCCATGGAGGAAGAAGAAGAGGAGGGGGTGGAGGAGAGAGGTGTGTCACAACCAGTAGTAGCATTTTGGAGGCGTGGCGGTGGAACAACCTCCAACACTACTGCACCTTGTCCTGCATCCTTCCCAGCTGCCAAAAGAGTGACCCAATGGGCCGTGAAAGAAAGGTAACGTCCCTGTCCATGCCTGCTGGACCATGAGTCAGCGGTAATATGCACCTTACCGCTGACCGCCCTGTCCAGCGAGGCCAAGACATTGCCTTCCACATGCCGGTAGAGAGCCGGAATAGCCTTCCGTGAGAAAAAGTGGCGTTTAGGAACCTGCCACTGAGGAACCGCACATTGCACAAACTCACGGAAGGGGGCCGAGTCTACCAACTGAAAAGGCAGCAGTTGAAGCGCTAGCAATTTAGCCAAGCTAGCATTCAACCGCTGGGCATGTGGATGGCTGGGAGTGAACTTCTTTCGACGGTCCAGCAGCTGGGGCAGGGAAATTTGCCTGCTAGAATCGGACGTCGGTGTACTGCTAGCAGAGTGGCCGCAAGTACTTGGCTGTGACACACCTAATTCTACACCTTCATTCCTCTCAGTGCATGTTTCAGAGAGGACTGAAGTTATAGTGGGGTTGGAGATCCCAGCTGATGCGGTGCAAGGAGAGGTCCGCTTTGTTCTTTGGTGTGGGTCTTTGAGGTAGGCTTGCCAACGAGCTGCATGGCAGGTCAACATATGTCTGGTCAGGCATGTGGTACCCAAGCGGCTGATGTTTTGGCCATGCTATATACGCTTGAGACATATGTTGCAAACAGCAGCTGTGCGATCTGATGCACTAGCCTCAAAAAAGGCCCACATCAAAGAACTTTTTGAATGACGGGCAGAGGCAGCGCCCTGCACAGGCGGAGCTCTGCGGTGTGATTCCGTCGGTGTACTGCCCTTACGCTGGCCACCAAAGGGCATCCTGCCTCGTTGGAGATGTGCCTCCTCCTCATCCTCCTCCTCCTCCTCTCTCCTATTAGGCACCCACGTGGAGTCAGTGACCTCATCATCCCCTCCCTCCTCATCACTGGAGCCAATCTGGCAGTATGCTGCAGCTGCTGGAACATGACTGCCAGATTGGTGTCCTTCTTGAGCATCCCCTCTGTCTGCTCTCACGCTACTGCCTTCCTCTAGCTGGGTTTCATCATCAGACCCTTCGAAACGCTGGGCATCCTCCTGGAACATGTACCCAACACTGTGCTCAAACAGTTCGGGGGACTCCTCAGGAGGAGGACATGGTGGGTCTAGGGAAGGAGTGACTGATGATGAGTCTGACATTGATACCAGGGAAGATAACGCTTTGGCAGCTGCTTTGCCAGTACCCTGAGCCTGGGTGAGAGAGGATGAGGAGGAGGAGGAGGGCTTGGTCATCCACTCTACCAAGTCTTCGGCATGATGTGGCTCAACATGTCCAGCTGCCGAAAAGAAGGACAAGCGTGTCCCATGGCCATGTGCTGATGACAATGCACCGCGTCCACGACCAGCACTGTTGCCCCCAGACACAGAGCCTGCTTGCCCTCTTTTATTGCCTCCTGACTGTCTGCCTCTCCTTGTTTGCCTTCCAGACATTCTAATGGATGGCCTGCAGGGAGATGGGAAAAAACCAATAAGGGCTACCTTCAGGTGTCCTTCTCTGTCCCTTTACTTAAGGATTTCTAAATATGGTTGAGGATGATTGCTTTCGCAAAGAATAGCACAATGACAATTTCCCTGACTGTCCAAAAAACAAGGATTTCAAAGATGGTTGATGAGGAATGCTTTAGCACAGTATAGCACAATGAGAATTTCCCTCACTGTCCTTCCCTGTCCCTACAAACAAGGTTTAGCACAGTAAAACACACTGACACTCTCCCTACCTATAGTTTTCTGTCCCTATAAAAAAAGTTTTTTTAAAGATGGTTGATGATGAATGCTTTAGCACAGTATAGCACAATGAGAATTTCCCTCACTGTCCTTCCCTGTCCCTACAAACAAGGTTTAGCACAGTAAAACACACTGACACTCTCCCTACCTATAGTTTTCTGTCCCTATAAAAAATGTTTTTTTAAAGATGGTTGATGATGAATGCTTTAGCACAGTATAGCACAATGAGAATTTCCCTCACTGTCCTTCCCTGTCCCTACAAACAAGGTTTAGCACAGTAAAACACACTGACACTCTCCCTACCTATAGTTTTCTGTCCCTATAAAAAAAGTTTTTTTAAAGATGGTTGATGATGAATGCTTTAGCACAGTATAGCACAATGAGAATTTCCCCCACCGTCCTTCCCTGTCCCTACAAACAAGGTTTAGCACAGTAAAACACACTGACACTCTCCCTACCTATAGTTTTCTGTCCCTATAAAAAAAGTTTTTTTAAAGATGGTTGATGATGAATGCTTTAGCACAGTATAGCACAATGAGAATTTCCCTCACTGTCCTTCCCTGTCCCTACAAACAAGGTTTAGCACAGTAAAACACACTGACACTCTCCCTACCTATAGTTTTCTGTCCCTATAAAAAATGTTTTTTTAAAGATGGTTGATGATGAATGCTTTAGCACAGTATAGCACAATGAGAATTTCCCTCACTGTCCTTCCCTGTCCCTACAAACAAGGTTTAGCACAGTAAAACACACTGACACTCTCCCTACCTATAGTTTTCTGTCCCTATAAAAAAAGTTTTTTTAAAGATGGTTGATGATGAATGCTTTAGCACAGTATAGCACAATGAGAATTTCCCTCACTGTCCTTCCCTGTCCCTACAAACAAGGTTTAGCACAGTAAAACACACTGACACTCTCCCTACCTATAGTTTTCTGTCCCTATAAAAAAAGTTTTTTTAAAGATGGTTGATGATGAATGCTTTAGCACAGTATAGCACAATGAGAATTTCCCTCACTGTCCTTCCCTGTCCCTACAAACAAGGTTTAGCACAGTAAAACACACTGACACTCTCCCTACCTATAGTTTTCTGTCCCTATAAAAAATGTTTTTTTAAAGATGGTTGATGATGAATGCTTTAGCACAGTATAGCACAATGAGAATTTCCCTCACTGTCCTTCCCTGTCCCTACAAACAAGGTTTAGCACAGTAAAACACAATGACACTCTCCCTACCTATAGTTTTCTGTCCCTATAAAAAAAGTTTTTTTAAAGATGGTTGATGATGAATGCTTTAGCACAGTATAGCACAATGAGAATTTCCCTCACTGTCCTTCCCTGTCCCTACAAACAAGGTTTAGCACAGTAAAACACACTGACACTCTCCCTACCTATAGTTTTCTGTCCCTATAAAAAATGTTTTTTTAAAGATGGTTGATGATGAATGCTTTAGCACAGTATAGCACAATGAGAATTTCCCTCACTGTCCTTCCCTGTCCCTACAAACAAGGTTTAGCACAGTAAAACACACTGACACTCTCCCTACCTATAGTTTTCTGTCCCTATAAAAAAAGTTTTTTTAAAGATGGTTGATGATGAATGCTTTAGCACAGTATAGCACAATGAGAATTTCCCTCACTGTCCTTCCCTGTCCCTACAAACAAGGTTTATCACAGTAAAACACACTGACACTCTCCCTACCTATAGTTTTCTGTCTCTATAAAAAAAGTTTTTTTAAAGATGGTTGATGATGAATGCTTTAGCACAGTATAGCACAATGAGAATTTCCCTCACTGTCCTTCCCTGTCCCTACAAACAAGGTTTAGCACAGTAAAACAGACTGACACTCTCCCTACCTATCCTTCTCTTTCCCTAAACTAAAGGAATCCAGGTTTAGCAAGAAAAAAAATGTCACTGTCCCTGCCTATGCTTCTCTTTCCCTGCTCCGGAACACACTACACTAGGCCGCCGTGCTGGCGGACTTTTATAGTGTGGGGCGTGTACTTAACACCCTCAGCAATAATTGGCCACAGGCATCCTGCCTGTGGCCAATCATTGCTCTCCTCGCTGCCGGCGCTGTGATTGGCCAAGCATGCGGGGTCACAGTGCATGCTTGGCCAATCACAGCGCCTGGATGACACTGCGATGGCGTAGTGCATTGTGGGCCGCGAATTAGGCGCGAACGGCCCAAATCGTTCGTTGTTCGGCGAACGATCGAACAGCCGATGTTCGAGTCGAACGTATGTTCGACTCGAACACCGAGCTCATCCCTACTCAGGACTATGAATTTGGCAAGGCCCTGGGCACTGATGGCATATCCTTACAATATTAGCGCACCTTATTTCAAACTCTATCATCCAGATTCATCTGGTGGGATACATCGCTTTGTGCCAAAATGCAAATACATCCAATAGAATTTTCCCTTGCATACCTTGGTGTTCATGTTACACTGTCCCTGTTTATTTCCTATTTTAATAAGGACCATTTGTGGGGACCTTATGCGGGGGAACAAAGAAACACGCACTTGTTTTTTTAGGAGTTTTAAAAATGCTCACATGACCACTTTTTGGTGCTATGTACATGGGTTATGAGTGGAGGCGGAGCCTTCCTTACTCAAAAAAGACTAGTCCTTTCCCTCTGCTCCACTTTCTAATATGCTTAGTGCATACAAGCTATGATAGACAGTGAGGCTTGGATGGGAGCCACTGACCAATCATTAAATGAAGGGCTGGAATGTTGTCACAGGCTAGCTAGGGGATATCAGACTTCCCATACCTTTGCCTGGAATTCTGTTGTGATGAGATGAATTGCACACATCTGTCAATATAAGTGACGACGCAAATGTACCTGGGTTTGGCTCTGGGTAGGTAACATGACTAAGGTTTGGGTACCCAATCCGAACTCCATTTATGTCAAGGGAGCAGAATCTGGGAAATAAGTAATGGACATATTCTAAGATAATAGGAAAGGTTTTGTCAAACAAAAAGCATGGGGGAACTGGGCATTGCTCTGGGAAACATGAACCACAGCAAAAAATAATTAAAAGTAAAAAATTCAATTTGGCAGGGAAAAGCAAATTTAACATTGCTTCAAATGAAACATTATAAATGCAAAACTCCTTTGCATAACATGCCTGTTGGATGTCCTTAACATCCCTGTGAAGGGGCACATCTGTATGATGTATTCAACCTACTACAGCGTAATTGACATTTACAAAGAAAAAAAAAAAAGCCTCTTTAACTGCCATGTAAATGACAACTCCTAGCTGCTTCGTTCTGGATTATTTTCATACATACAAGACCTTTATCATAGAGGAGGTCATGTTCATATTTAGTCAATGATATCACCTGGGAGAACATGCCTTTTTGTTTACACTCTTCTGTGGGAACCAAGAGCTATCTTTTGCGATGTGTGAGCAATGGGATTGGATGTGTTGCTTGGTTGTGAGTCAATGGCATATTCATCATGTTTGACAAGTATCTGCACCACTGAATAACATGATTGACGATGGATTTACATGGTAGGACTTTTTTGGTTTTTAAATATTTAAATAAAGAACATGTCAAAAAGTGTGTCTTTAATTTTTATTAATGAAAATGGGATGGTATCTGGGGGGGCTTTTAAAAGAGGATTCCATATTCCAATAAGCCCCCTGCCCACAGACCCTCATAATCACTGGCCCAGGGTTGTAGCAAAAAGGTCCTTGTCCTCATCAACATGAGGACAAGGTGCTTTGCCAGTGGTGTCCTCCGTGGCATGGCATCCTCCCCATGTTGGGGGCATGTGGCCTAGAATGGTTGAGGAGGCAGAGGTAAATGCTTACCCCCCCCCCCCACTTCCCCCTCCTGGCCTGCCAACTGCATGCTTAAATAAAGATCTAGTATGAAACTATTGCACAGATACACTGTCCAGAGTTTAAAAACCATGGACTACATGGCAAAGGAGTTTTTTTTTTAAATTTTTGTTTCCTATGTTTGTTGTTTTTGCTCCTTTGCCTGGGGTAACAAAGCTGAAGCTTACAAGTCCATCTCCCTCCTACAATTCTAGCCTTGAGACTGCAACTTAATGATGGCTAACCTTAACCACTTCCTGCCTGGCCTATAGCAAAATGACGGCCGGGCGGTGGTTCAATTATCCACTTCAGCCCTGGACCATTTTGCTGGCCAAAGACCAGAGCATTTTTTGCGATTCACCATTGCGTCGCTTTAACTGACAATTGCGCGGTCGTGCGACGTGGTACCCAAACAAAATTTACGTCCTTCTTTTCCACAAATAGAGATTTCTTTTGGTGGTATTTGATCACCTCTGTGGTTTTTATTTTTTGCTCTATAAACAAAGATAGAGAGACAATTTTGAAAAAAAAGCAATATTTTTTACTTTTTGCTATAATAAATATCCCCAAAAAATATATAATTTTATAAATTTTTTGCTCAGTTTAGGCCGATACGTATTCTTCTACATACTTTTGATAAAAAAATCGCAATAAGCGTTTATTGATTGGTTTGCGCAAAAGTTATAGCATCTACAAAATAGGAGATAGTTTTATGGCAATTTTATTAATAATATTTTTTTTTACTAGTAATGGTGGCGATCAGCGTTTTTTTTCATGACTGCAAAATTATGGCGGACACATCTGACACTTTTGACACATTTTTGGGACCATTGTAATTTTTACAGCGATCAGTGCTATAAATATGCACTGATTACTGTGAAAATGACACTGGTAGTGAAGGGGTTAACCACTAGGTGGCGCTGAAGGGGTTAAGTGTGCCCTAGGGAGTGATTCTTACTGTTAGGGGGCGTGGCTACATGTGACACATCACTGATCGCTGTTCCCGATCACAGGGAACAGACAATCAGTGACAGTGTCACTAGGCAGAACGGGGAGATGCATGTTTACACTTGCCTCTCTCCGTTCTGCAGCTCTGTGACCCGATTGCGGGACACTGGCAGACATCGAGTCGGCGGGTCCTGTGGGCACGGTCACGGAGCTCGCGCGTTGGCAGCTGCACTCGCGCCCGGCACGGGGGGAATTTCAAAGTGACGGAAATATACGTTACTTTGCCCAGCCGTGCCATTCTGCCAAAGTAAATCTACAGGAGTCGGTCAGGAACCGATTATCCTGACTGGACATCATATGACATCCAGCAGGATAACAGCCACCGTGCGCCCACGGGGTCGCGCATTGCAGCGATCGGTGGTGCGGTGTGTCAGTTTGACACACCGCTACACCGATCTCGGTAAAGAGCCTCCGATGGAGACTCTTTACCATGTGATCAGCCGTGTCCAATCATGACTGATCACGATGTAAACAGGAAGAGCCGTTGATCGACATTTCCTCACTCGCGTCTGACAGACGCGAGTAGAGGAGAGCTTATCGGCTTCTCTCCTGACAGGGGGGTCTGTGCTGATTGTTTATCAGCGCAGCCCCCCTTGGATGCCTGCCCAGGACCACCAGAATGCTGCAAGGGACCACCAGGGATGGCCATCCCCACTAAACCACCAGATATGCCACCTAGACCACCAGGGAATGACAATTAGTGCCCAGGCAGCTGCCAATCAGTGCCCAGGCAGCTGCCAATCAGTGCCCATCCCCAATTCCAGTGCCAGTGCCATCAGTGATGCCTATAAATGCAATCTATTAGTGCCGCATATCAGTGCCCATCAGTGCAACGTATCAATGCCCATCAGTGCCCAGCAGTGCTGCCTATCAGTGCCCATTAGTGCCCAGCAGTGTCACCTATCAGTGCCCACCAGTGCCCACCAGTGCCACCCATGAGTGCCCATCAGTGCCGTCTATCAATGCCCATCAGTGCTGCATATCTGTGCCACCCATCAGTGCTGCCTAACAGTGCCCATCAGTCCCGCCTATCAGTGCCCATTGCCAGTGCCTGTCAGTGCCACCTCAATGGTGCCACCTCATCAGTGCTGCCTTATCAGTGCCCATCAGCGAAGGAGAAACCATACTTATTTACAAAATGTTATAACGGAAACAAAACAAAAAGTATTTTTTTTTCAAAATTTTTGGTCTTTTTTTATTTGTTTATCAAAAAATAAAAACCTCAGAGGTGATCAAGTACCCACAAAAGAAAGCTCTATTTGTGGGAACAAAATGATAAAAATTCTGTTTGGGTAAAGTGTGGCATGTCATTCAAAGTGCGACAGAGCTGAAAGCTGAAAATTGTCCTGGGCAGAAAGGGGCGAAAGTTCCTGGTATTGAAGTGGTTAAAGTTTAAAATGCATGTACACATTATCTTATGACCTGGACTCTACATATATATATATATATATGGTATAATATGGGGGGGGGGCTCGGGTCCAACTTAGAGAGATAGATTTACACTACGATCCATTGCCCCCCCCCCCCACCCTGGGAATTCAAACACTGTGCTGTTGTAGATTAGGCTTGAATAGTTCCAGAGGATGCTGAAACTATGCTTACATATCTACAATAAGCTATGCTGGCTCTAGAGTGAAGGCTTTTCTTTCTTAGGCCTCGTACACACGACCGATTTTCTTGTCGTAAAAAACACGTCGTTTTTTTCGACGAGATTCTTGTTAAGCTTGTCGATTTTCTCGTCAAGCTTTCCATGCGTACACACTGACAATTTCCAATTTCCTCGTTGTTCTCCGCGGTCACGTCCAGCACGTACGACGGCACTATAAAGGGGAAGATCTTTTTTCTTGGCGCCACCCCTTGGGCTGCTTTTGCTGATCTCGTGTTACCGCGTGTGTAGTAAAAGTTTGGAAAGAGACGATTCGCGCTTTTCAGTCTTCGTACTTTTCAGATTGTTTTCTGCGGTTCAGTTTGTGCTTGTGGGTTTGTATCTTGACTTTCAGGGCGTCTAGGCAGGTTGTATCTGTTTTACAGTGCGTTCTTGCCTGTTCGTTTCTGTTTTTCAGTTCGTTATTCATAGGCCTTGCTGTTCTAATGTGCGTTCTGTTCTGTACGTTCTGATAAGACGACCGTTTCTTAGCCATGTCGCCTGGACGTTTTCGTCGTCGAGTTCGTGCGGTGCGTGCGCTTGGTGTTGGTCTGCTTGTTTTGGACCAAGACCAGTCCATGAATGGTGTGAGGAGGAGTTCATGGACCAAGAATTGGTTGCTCCAGCAGGACCAATTCTTCCATATGCCTCTGCTGCGGGAGATCGTCGAGAATAATCCTGAGGACTACAGGAATTTTCTGCGGATGTCTGACCCCGTTTTTCAGGAACTGTTGGCTTTGGTGTCCCCCTATATTACCAGGAAGGACACCGTTATGCGGGAAGTCATCAGTGCTGAGCAGAGGCTCATCGCCACGTTGCGTTACCTGGCGACAGGGAGAAGTCTTCAGGACTTGAAGTTCACGACAGGCATCTCCCCCCAGGCTCTGGGCCTCATAATCCCAGACACCTGTTCTGCCATTATACAAGTCCTGCAGGAGGACTATATTAGGGTAAGTTTTCTCCCTTAACATCACATTTTATGTATTACATGTATGTTAATGTATTGTATTTCTTTCATCCTTCCCTAATTACCATGATTGTAATATGCTGAGAATGTCCCCTTTGTCCCCATGCATGCTGGAAGCTTTAGATTGCCCCTTTTTTCTCCTCCATAAATATTTCCCTTCACTAACTTTTCCAGCAGGGGCGCCTGATGCTCCAAATGTTTGGGGGTCCCACCGCAATTTATGAACTAAACTTCCTCCTTTTTTGCTCAGGTGCCTATTAAATGCCCCCAGTTGTCCCCTCTAATGCAGCCATTTTGTTCCCTCCAATGCAGCCATTTAGTCCCCTCTAATGCAGCCAGTTTCCCCCCAGCCCTGCACTTACCTTCTTGTGGTCAGCGCCATCCTTCTTCTGTCCTTGATGTGTTCTCCTTCCCTTGATGTTGCATCAGCCAATCATGTTACCATTAAACAGACTTGGTGAACATGATTGGCAGAGCAGCCTGCCAGTGTTTCCCCAAGGAATGCCCCCCCCCCTGCGTCCCCTATTTTACTTTTAGGAAGCCAATTACATCCCTCAGGTTGTAATGTGCAAGACTATTTTACTACCTGTTTCTGCTATGCAATTTGAACCCCCTAAATGCCGCAATTATTCATATGTCGGTCGCTTTACAAGAGGCCATCCACCTGAATAGTGGGCGGCATAGACAATACATAGGTTAATGCAACGCATGAACCTATGTATTGTTCTGAGTGACGGGCACAGGAGAGAGGGGGCAGTGCTCCAGCGCCCACTCTGGACGCACCGCCACTGCAATGCTATCCTGTGGCCAAACACATCTCCCCCCCAAAATAATTTAGTAATGGGCCATCAGAGGGGGTGATGAATATGATAAATGAGCCTTCCATTATACTTATTTTAAACACCTTAATAAACGTAGAATTTTATTGATGTTGGCCTCTAATGTTTTTTTAGAGATTTTCCTTGTAATGTATGATTTTTGTATTCTAATATTATTTCATCTTGTTTCACTCCACAGCTTCCTTCCACGCCACAGGAATGGCAGACTGTGGCATCGGAGTTTGCCACGCGGTGGGACTTCCCCAACTGCGGTGGTGCTATAGACGGTAAGCACGTCCGCATCGTGCCGCCACCCCGTTCTGGGTCCTACTACTACAACTACAAGGGGTTTCATAGCATTGTGCTGATGGCGGTGGTGTCAGCACGGTATGAATTCCTCCATGTTGATGTAGGGAAGAATGGCCGGATGTCCGATGGGGGATCCTTCATCTAGACGGAGTTTGCCCTCCGTCTCCAGAGTGACGACCTTGCATTGCCACCAGGTGCAGGGAATATTGAAGGACTCCCCTTTGTTTTTTTGGCTGATGAAGCCTTCGGACTCGGACGGCATCTTATGAGGCCATTTCCTCAGAGGACCCTGACCCCAGACAAGAGGGTGTTCAATTACTGGCTGGCCAGGGTCCGAAGAGTTGTCGAAAATGCCTTTGGCATAATGGCCAGCCGGTTCCGCATTTTTATGAC
Organism: Rana muscosa; assembly: GCA_029206835.1. Classification (NCBI taxonomy): domain Eukaryota; kingdom Metazoa; phylum Chordata; class Amphibia; order Anura; family Ranidae; genus Rana; species Rana muscosa. Next base: position 997,566,504 of record CM055116.1, read on the forward strand.
TTCCATCCACTTGGCGGACTACAAAATAAACTATGTCGTATTATGCTGCTGTGTGCTACACAACTTTCTGAGCCAAAAATCAAATTCCTATATGACCTCAGTTTTGCCAGAGGCTGGACTTTCCCCTGCAAATCCCCTGCCGGGCCTGGAATCTGTCCATCCTGGCTTGCCCTCCCAAAATGCCCGTGAGGTTCGGGACAAATACATAGAGTATTTCATGGGTAGGGGGGCAATTCCTATGCCAGCCTATGTCTAAGGATCCAAATAAAAAGCTTGTTTAAACCTTTAATTATTTGTTCTTTCCTGTCTCCTAGTTTGTCTTAGTGCATTTGTAGTGCCAAGTGTGTTTTACTTTAGTAACTAACAACCATTTCACTATGTAACCTTACAAAATAACCAAATAAGCTTAGAGGGTATTATAAAAAGAAGCTACACGTTGTTTGTGGTCAAATATTTTACTCTGTGCACATTCACACCTTTTTTCGTTTTTTCAGTTTTTTTGGGTTGGCCTGGCCACAAACCAGCAATTTTTTGCTTATGAAAATACAAAAATAACAGTTGCATTCCAAAAATTACAACATTGGATACCTCTGAGCAATCTGAGACACTCACTTACACAAACTATAGCTCTATGTGCCCGTCCTAATATGGGGTCCTGCCACCCCTTGCCCAGCCAAAAATTGAATATGCACACATTTGGGATTTTTTTCATCTAGGAAGTTTACAATCCTGATCCCTATTGTCAACATGTGCTATCTGCCATCAGGGGTGATCAATGGACGTGTTTTGGGGGTGCAACCCCTTCCTCAGTTCACCAACTTTAGATACGAGGAAGGGGTTGCACCCCCAAAAGACGTACATGGATATCCCCTGATGGCAGATAGCACATGTTGACACACTGTGTGCAGATTCAATTTTTGGCTGGTTTGATTGTCAAAAATATTCTAAAATGTGCAATAACAAACATGTAAAAACAAATGTGTTTGGATGGCTTATTGAATTCTCCCCAAAACATCGAGAATGTCTTTAAATGTTTGTTCCATCACATGGATTCTTTGTTTAATTAGGTCCAGTTCCGTGCTACATTCCATCACTTGCTGGATGAGGCGGAGGGCACTGTCAGCAGAGAACCGTGTACTATCCTTCACAACATTTATATCCCCTAAAAACAAAAAACAAAAGGTATTATAACTCTGCAGGCCTACATCTCTTACCTGAAGCTGTGGTGACAGATACTGACCTGTTGTGGTGACCAGATCCACAACGTCATCCACCTCTCCTTCCTGCACTTCTCCTTCCTCCACCTCAACTTCCTGCACATCTTTCGGTTGTGGGTCTTTGGGAGTTTGGGGTTGCTTGGAAGTTGTGGGGTGCATGTGCTCCCTGGAGTGTTCTCCTCCCAGTCTTCTCTCCCCTATGAGAATCAAACAAAAGGTCTATTTATCACACTGTAAATCTCAATGTTAAAATAAAAACAGGCTAAATTGCTTGGAAGTGTGGTACAAGTGTGTGTTTGGGCGGAATTTAAAGAAGAATGCATTATTTATGACCAAGAATATGTTTAGTATTCACCTTTGGATGTAATTTATTTGACATGGACGCACCACAAAAATTCACTGATGCACCTGTGTGGGACACCCAAAAAAGGCGGGTCTGGTGGCCCACACTATAGTGCTCCAAAGTACAGATGTGGAAGCAGCTGCTGAGTGTCGTCTCCTTTACACTGATAAAAGTTTGCATTTCATTCTCTTTACAAACACATCATCTAGCCTAAACATTTCGCCACAATATTTGACCAAAAATGGCAGATGTCTAATTACTTTTGTGGCTATAAAATAAGCCAAAACCGCGGATAGTGGCCGAACGAAGTGTCTGTAACGTAACGAACAATTACTGTGCCCAACCAAGTTCAAAATATTACATTTTGGAAGGGAGTCCAATATGAGAAACCAAAATAAAGAGCAACATGTAAGTTTAGAAAAAGATTAATAGCAGAAAAGTCTACATTTTACTTACTTTTTGCCAGCATTCTCTTTATGCTCCTCAACTGCTCTGGCTCCCTCAGTTTGAGGTCTGACCACCTCTTTCTGAGCTGCTCATTTGAGCGTTTCACCCCGAAATTCGTCTTCAGACTCTTCACGACTTTAGTGAGGATTTTGGCCTTCCTTCTATTTGGTTTGCTATACGGCCCATGCTTTGCGTCATAATCAGACTTGAGCAAGATGTCCACCATCTCCGCCAAAGACATATTCGATGCCTTGAATCTCCTACTTGATCGTGACGTTTCCTCGGTCTCCGGGCTTGTCTCCTCCTCGTTAGTTGCGGAATTATCAGACACCTGCTGTAACTCCGCCATATCTGTCTGTGCGCCGAAAGAGAAGGGGCGGGGAAAAGATGTTAGTTAGAACATCATGGGCGGGCGACGTGTGCGGAGCGACGTGTTCGAAATATGATGCATGCGTGGTGTGTATATAGCAAACACACATGTGACTATAGTATGTTCAGTGTGCGGAGAGAGGAGTTCAAGTGACGGACGTGCGAACGAAGGTATGTGATTTTCTGACTTGTACAAATTGTTGGCCTATACTGTCTTGAGAATGTTGGAGGATATATATGGTGACTAGGATGTTAAGGAGGTTAGACTGTTTGCCTCACATTAGTTATATATAATTTATTTAACTTGCAGATACAATATGAATGTCTTTATAAGCGACAAGGATTTCCTGGCGGTATTTATTGACCGGGTAAGGGAGGTGCCCGCTCTGTGGGAGACGAAAAACCCCATCCATAAAAAAAGAGGGGTGAGAAAAGCAGCGCTGGAGAAGCTGCTCCCATTTGTGCATACCAAGGTGCCCACAGCCACAGCAAAACAAGTGGACACTAAAATTGGCAGCTTGAGAGGTACCTACAGGACTGAACGCTCTAAGGTGCTGGCTTCTCAGAGGTCAGGAGCAGCAGCAGGTGATGTTTATGTCCCGATTTTGTGGTACTACAACAGGATGTCCTTCCTGGATGACCACATTGAGACAAGGCCATCACTCTCCACTCTTCCCCCCAGACTTCCTTGCAGCCAACCTGAGCCTTCTCTGGAGCAAGAGGAGGCAGCCATCCTGGATGATCCTGATTTGGCCATCTGGAGCCAGGTATAGTATTAACTGAAAATGTATTGGGATAAACTTAATGTTTGACAAATATGTCAAGATGACAAACATAAAATATTTTGGATTCCACAAGTGAAATCAAGATCTGTAGACATTAGTCTGCACATAATTAAGTGCTAAATAGTCAATCTGATGTAGTGGTAAATATAAAGCAAGGATTTATGGATTTACATTCTAATTGCTTCAATCAGGATTACAAAGTTTGATGCAAAGATTAAACCAACATATTAAACTATGTCCCTTTTTCATACACAGGATGAAATCAGCCAGGAGGAGGGTCTGGAAACTGTCAGGCAGGAGGAGGAAGGGCCCAGTGGCAGGCAGGAGGTGGCAGGGCCCAGTGCCAGCCAGGAGGTGGCAGGGCCCAGTGGCAGCCAGGAGGTGGCAGGGCCCAGTGGCAGACAGGAGGTGGCAGGGCCCAGTGGCAGACAGGAGGTGGCAGGGCCCAGTGGCAGACAGGAGGTGGCAGGGCCCAGTGGCAGACAGGAGGTGGCAGGGCAAAGGAGAAGCACCAGATCCCAGGTGCCTCCCATCCGGCTTCCCAAAAGAGGCAGGAGGGACAGGAGCACGAGTGAGGCAGCAATGGCCCTTATTCGTGAGGCCCATGCCACCCTCCAGGAGCCCACATCCCCTGAAGAGGCCATTGCCGGCCTAGTGGAGGCTAAATTCAAAGTGATGAGCATGGAGCAATGCCTCCTATGCGAGCCCCTGTTCATCACCTTGCTCAACAAGGGGGTGATGGAGAAAATTACCCCCAATACCGCCATATGTGAGGTGGCACAACTGACCCAACCTCAACCTCCACCTCCCCCTTCTTCTTCTGCCCCACCCCCTTCTGCTACACCTCCCCCTTCTTCTTCTGCCCCACCCCTTTCTGCTACACCTCCACCTTCTTCTTCTGCCCCACCTCCTTCTGCTACACCTCCACCTTCTTCTTCTGCCCCACCCCCTTCTGCTACACCTCCCCCTTCTTCTTCTGCCCCACCCCCTTCTGCTACACCTCCACCTTCTTCTTCTGCCCCACCCCCTTCTGCTTCACCTCCCCTTCTTCTTCTGCCCCACACCCTTCTGCTACACCTCCACCTTCTTCTTCTGCCCCACCCCCTTCTGCTACACCTCCACCTTCTTCTTCTGCCCCACCCCCTTCTGCTACACCTCCACCTTCTTCTTCTGCCCCACCCCCTTCTGCTACATCTCCACCTTCTTCTTCTGCCCCACCCCCTTCTGATACATCTCCTCCTCCTCCTCCTGACAGGAGTACCCCTCCAGTGGCCCAGCCTCCAGCCAAACGAAGAAGGAAGGCTGCAGGGAAGGCTTCAGGGAAGGTTGCAGGGAAGGTTGCCAGGAAGAAGAGGAAGTGATGGCCTTGCTTCATTGTGGTCGGACAGAAGGCAGCCTGTTGTAGTACCACACACTTGGGACATATATATCACCTGCTGCTGTTCCTGACCTCTGGGAGGCCAGCATCAGATTGTGTTCAGAAATGTTGGCCTTCTCAAGCTCCCAATTTTAGGGTCCACACAGGGTTGCTGTGTGCTCTGGGGTCCCTGGGATGCACAAATGGCAGCAGGTTCTCCAGCGCTGCCTTCTCTTTATTTTATTTCGAAACATGAATAAATGTGATTTTTGTTTAAGTTCATACTTGACTATGTGTATTTGTAAAAATTAAAAATCTAGCTTTGGAGTAAGCAGATACATTTGACTGACAAAAAAAGGGACAGATAACAACCCCCCAAAAGAATAACTAAATCTGATTTGCAAAAAAAGATGGTGGAAAATTTAACTAATATAGATTCCAAAATTAAATGGGAGATCACTATCAAAACATTGCGAAATTATAATTAACATCATTTTGAAAAATATAACAATTTAAATTATTCGGAAAAACTTGCACGATATAATACACATAAATCTTCTTAAGAGCAGCATGAAAAAGGTTAAAAAAATAGTCATAACTCGGTGTGAATATCAGCAGCAAAAGAAGGTCACTCGTTTTGATTAATGTAACATTCTAACGAAGATTTCAATGCAGAACATTTAAACGATGCAATAATTTGGAGCGTGACGAATGTGCTCTCTCCATTACGAAGGCTTGTTTTACCAGAAGATGCGCTCCCGTCTCATAGTTGCTTGTGAGCATGCGCGCTTTTGGAAGAGTCGTAAAAGCATACACACAAACCATTTTCTCGTCACAAAACAGGCCGACGAGAAACACGACGAGGAAATCTGGAATCCTGACGAGAAAATAGAGAGCAGGTTCTCTATTTTCTCGTCGAGATTCTCTGCAATTTTCTCGTCGTAAAACCATACACACGAACGTTTTTCTCGAGAAAAAAGCTCTCGTGGCACTTTTGGACGAGAAAATCGGTCGTGTGTACGAGGCTTCACCCTTATCGGAAAGTTCTCATTCGAGCTCTATGGAGTTATTTAACTTCTGATCTTAATTCAGGGATATGCCTTCTACAGGGAGCTACCATTCTTCTTCTCCTACTGCTCAAGAGTAGGGCTAATGGGATTGGTTGTTGGTTGATGAATATGCATGATTCCCAAGGTGCACTGCTATAAGTATTTTTAGGCCGGGGTGGGTCACTGCAGACTGACTGGCCCGTATAAAATTTCACTTAAAGCTAACCCAGATGTAATGTTATGCATTCTATATTTGTCAAATTCAACTCTTATAACCAAGCATGGCAAATGTGCAGAATGTCTGCTGTGCCATGCAGTAGATCAGTGCGCTGTGGGTAACGATAAAATTATAGGCCTTAAGGAGTAAGCTAGGAGCAATTGAAATTAGACACATGTGAGACTGAAACCAACTGATATACGGGAGCCAATATTTGCATAGTATGTCTGGAATTCATAGGTTCTATATACTTTAACTACTGTAAGTTCGCACAAAAACACTTATGAGAGCTTAGATTAAAGCTCCGATTACATTATACCAAAATAATTGCGGGATCTATGTAAAGTTAAATTTGGTTTTGGGTTTTTTCTGTGACACCAGTTAGCAACACATGATAATATGCTTAACACTGGTGGATTTCAGCTTCCTGCTATGACTAACCAACCTCTAGTTTATTGTTACGATTATTGAAGTTTCGCACTACACTGTTTTAGCCTTATGGAAGCCCTTTTATATATATATATATATATATATATATATATATATATATATGTGTGTGTGCGTAAAAGCATGTGTTTTTCGTCCTCACCTACATCCCCTAGCAGCAGGTCCATATGACACTTGCTGACCACCCAGCTTGCTCTCTGCAAGGTAGAATAGTATAACTATTGCCACCTCTGGTATTTAGTCCCCCCTATCTCATGGCCTTCACAAGCTTACTTCAAACTTTCTCTACTCTTTTGTCTTTTTCCCAAACTAACCCCTTTTTTTTCTCTCCTTACTTTATCCTTCCCCCCCAGCACCACAGACCCGCCTTCCCTGTTTCATCCAGAATCTCACTTGTAAAGAGAAACCTTCAACCGTCCGAGGCGGACATGTAAACCCTCTTCTGCTCTAGGTTTAGCACTTTCAACACTGTCTTGCACCATGCAGAAAGGGCCAGTGCTCAAAGCGCCTCTCTCATTGAAATGCATCTCACTCAACGTTAAAGGTCTGATCTTGCCAGAAAAAAGAACGCAAGTCTTGTTCACCCTGGCCAAGCATAAATCCAAGTTCATTTTCCTTCAGGAAACCCACTTTCACTCGCACACAATCCCCAAGATCACTAGCCATTTGTATCACGCCGCAATCCACGCAACAAACCCCATTTCTAAGACCAAAGGGGTGTCCATACTAATTTCTAAGCATGTAGATTTTCATGTGTCAAACTCCCTGATAAATGCCGAGGGTAGATTTATATTAATTAAAGGTCCAAACCAATAACGCTTGCAAATGTATATTTCCCCAATGAACATTCTTCTTCAGGAAAGTCTGTGACCTCCTGTCCTCATTCCAAGAGGATATAGTATTATTAGGAGGCGACTTTATTGTACCACTGAATCCGGACATGGACACCTCCTTAGGCACATCCACCTTAGCTTATCGTGCACTCCGACAGATCAAACTACAGGGCTTATCATTGCATTACACCTAGCGTACATTATTTCCATCCGATAAAGATTATACCTTTTACTCAGCTCCACACCAAAAAAACTCTAGAATAATCAATTTCTTCCTTACTCAACCTGACTTATCATTCCTCACTTAAGCAAAGATAGAGTCTAGGTTCCTATCTGATCATTACCCTGTTACGGTCACTTTATCTTTCCATGAATCCACAACCAGAACAAAATCCTGGTGGTAGGGATGAGCCAAACACCCCCCGGTTTGGTTCGCACCAGAACCAGCGAACGGACCGAAAGTTTCTGCGAACTATTGAACCCTGTTAAAGTCTATGGGACTCGAACGTTCGGAATCAAAAGTGCTAATTTTAAAGGCTAATATGCAAGTTATTGTCCTAAAGAGGGTTTGGGGACCCGGGTCCTGCCCCAGGGGACATGTATCAATGCAAAAAGAAGTGTAGCGGGGTCCTCAAATTGATGGGATACACCTGGGCAATAGTGTGACCCAGGTGTATAATTGTGTTAGGATTCAGACCCCTTTTTGTTTCGTGGAGGATTGGAGGATGTAATATTCTCCTTTGCCTGTGGGTGGCGGGGTACCCACGGGCTTCAGGTAGAATCATCCCCTGCAGTGCTCCCTGTTTGGTCTCTTCCCGGAGATGGTATGGCTGGGGCGGGGAACCCGCCGGGCCGTTGCAGGGAGGAGATAAAAGGGGGAGACGCCCTGACCACGAGGTCGTCGTCTTGCGGAGAAGGAGGTCCTCGGAGGAGGAGGGTTGCGGTCCGCACCCAGGGCCCTTAGGCCTGGGTGCGGGAGATCCAGGAGTCTGGTCCAGGTGCCCATGGCCTGGTCCGGAGTCATGTTGGCGTCCATCCCAGGCACCTTTAGCCTGGGGTGAGGTACTATCGAGGAGGCCTGGGGCCCAGTACCTTCGACTGGGTCCCGCTAGGGTGGACTGTCCGAGGGTCCCTGAGCGGAGGGACTCGTACCTGAGGTGAGGAGGCCGGGGAGGTTACCCACTGGAGACCCGGAGCAGCACCAACCCGGTGACAGTGGGCCTCTGGGAACTCTCTTGGGAGGACACATCCCCCTGATAGGGGCCACAGCGCATCGAAGAGGGCTCCATTGCTGTTCATAGGGGTTGCTGGAAGAGACCCCATCCTTCCTGTTCTGTAACAGCCGGATTGGCTTAGGCGCCGCTGGTCATAGTACAGTGGCATAGAACTCAAACTTTAGGAAGTGCCTCGATCTGCTCGCCCCACCGTTGGCAAGGTTATAGGTCCCAACCAGTTTGCTGCAAAAGAACTGTTTATTGTGCTTTGCGTATTGGAGTGTCAAATAAACAAGTGTTGGACCTTTCTCCGTTGTGTGAACTCCAGTTACTGGAAGCAAAGGGGAGGCTGGTGAGCTTGCAATTACAGACTCAGTGCATTCACAGAACACACCGGCCCGAGGAAACATCAGTAAGTGGCCTTCACCTCCCTACTACAATGGGGAGGACATGGGCCGTGGCGCATCTCACTCTCACAACCCAGGAACCCCTAGACATGAGTTGGTGTGTAACCGATAAAGATGGAGAGAGGGTGAGGCCGCTACACGTGGGGGCTCGTGAGTCCGGGATAGAGTGTGTTCTAAAGATGGACTTGAGAATGTCTACATTTGAACTTTGCTGCCCAGAGGAGTTCCGAGCAGATCGGCCAAATTACTGGCCAAAGTGCGTCCCTGCTCGGAGTTGTGGAAATGACCCTAACACGGGAAAGGCCCATGCGGAGGAGCGGAAAAAGGGAGAGGTCCAGCCGTGTGACGTACTGCACGTGGGGACTGTTAACGCACTGCGCCACGAGGCACCCCATGGCGACATCGTTCGTGGGCGGAGTCAAGAGGAAGCCCGCGAAAATGTACAGCTCATGGGAGGAGTCTGGCCAAGTGTGGGGATACACGTGGAGACTCCGGCGCGGGGTCAGTGCATGATGGAGCAGAAAACAGTCGGGATGACCTCAAGTGCCCCGTGGATTATGGTTCCTCACCCCACGAGAATGACTTCCTTTGCTGCCCCCATCACAGACACGGGGATAAGACTTAGGCCCCGAGGGCGGTTGGCTCTGTACACCTGCAGAGACACGGAGGCCCTCGGTGTGATCTGTCCCGGCTGCTCGGGACTGGTGGTCACCCTGAAGCCATTCGGGCGATGTGAGGAGTGCAGAGAATTCCTTTTTGAGGTCGAGTCGTCCACAGCAAGGCCCCGGGCCCTTCGCCTCAATCACCTCACGGGTACTGCTACTCCGGAAGGGGAGATCAAGGCCTTTGTCGAGGTTCCTGTGCGCGCTGACCAGGGCGATGGACTGCCCAACAGAGAAAAATCCGAAGATGCTGCTTCGGTCGCCACAAGTTCTTTGCTTCCACCACCGAAGAGGAAAGTTGGCCTAGTACAGGCATCCTATGGACGTGGTCGAGCTTCACCCCGCTGCTTGCCTGGCCTGGATGGCGCCGGTCGAGATGGAAGTCCCGGACATCCCAGTCTTCTACAAGGGTCAGGTGAGCCAGGGGCTGGGACTGTGGTGGTGGTTGGAGGTGTCGGGGGCCCATTGGAGGTGGAACCCCCCAGAGAAGATGATTCTGTGTCCACCGGTAGATATCTGCCTGCGGAGATGTATGACACCTCCGACCTAGAGTCGCTGTCTGATTGCGGAGATGATGGCGAGATAGACGAACTGTTCAGCCGCAAGGGCTGGGATAGAGTGCCACTTCTTGCTTCCCGTGCGGTACGGGATTCACCTATGTACACAGGAGACAGCACGCCTCGGGTGGAAGACCCGCAGCTTACGAGGGAACCTACCCCTCCACCTGTGTCCTCATCTACTGTTACCTCACCTACTTTGGTTGTGGGGACACCCCGCGCTTCTCTGAGAGCGCCGAAAGTCATTTCCAGGGAGCTGGTAAAGGTACCTCGGCATCCGGAAGCTATTGTGCTGCCTGGAACTGGAGAGAAAGCCACTATGCCACCTTTGGCCCGCTTGCAGAGACTGTTTTGCCATAAAGTAGCTCGGGAATATGGGTGGGAGTACCCGTATCTACCCCGGGACTTGCTGTATGAGGTGGAAGTCTGGAGAACAAGATGGTATGACGAGTTTGTGTGGGACAAGTTGAAGGTGCCCCATGCCCGCAGGTACCTGGAATGTGTGCCGGCAGTGTCTAAGAGGTTTGAGGACTGCAAAGCTGAATGGAAATTGGGGCACCATATCCATGCTGACAAGATAGTCATTTGCAGAAGAGAAGGAGAAGATGTCGAGTATTCGATAGAGGCATTTGACAAACACCTGAAACCCCTGTACCTGCCGGATCCAAAGTTTTACTTATAGGAGAAAAGAACTCCTGTTTATTTCTTTTGTGCACTTGAACTTTCTGGAAGAGCCATTCCCAGACACGCAGGACTGTGCCCTGTTTTTGTTTTTGTTTGGGCTTTTCTTTTTCTCGTTGGAGACTTGGGGACTGTTGTGTTTTCGTGTTTCCCCTTTTCTTCATGTGCCAAAGGCAAGGACATTTGGGAATAGTGGCAGAGTAGGGAAAAGCTGGAAGAACGAAGATTCGTTGAGTGTCATGACCGCGGCGTTGTCACCAGGTGGCAGTGTTGCGCAACAAATGTTTGAAAATATTTCACCCACACATCACCTTGCTTGTTGGAGTGAGTGGGTCTCTCGGCTGACGGGCCCACTCATCCCAAATGACACGAAATTATGTTAGGATGTTGTTTTTCTTTCCCCTGCAGGAGAATCGTCAGTCAAGATCATTGAGAGTGGGTGGCTCTTAGACAGTGTGGGAGAGGGGCTGTGACTAGGCAGATGTTTAAAGTGTTTTATGACATAAGTTGTTTTATATGTTCCCCATTCCCTGAGCAGGTCTTGGCACTTGGGAAATTTAGAGGAACTGCCTCAGGGGTTTCACTCCATGTCACCACTTTATGGGAGGCATGGGTGTGCACCTGACGCTGGGGACCAGCGTCAAATTACAGGGGGGAGTGTGTAGCGGGGTCCTCAAATTGATGGGATACACCTGGGCAATAGTGTGACCCAGGTGTATAATTGTGTTAGGATTCAGACCCCTTTTTGTTTCGTGGAGGATTGGAGGATGTAATATTCTCCTTTGCCTGTGGGTGGCGGGGTACCCACGGGCTTCAGGTAGAATCATCCCCTGCAGTGCTCCCTGTTTGGTCTCTTCCCGGAGATGGTATGGCTGGGGCGGGGAACCCGCCGGGCCGTTGCAGGGAGGAGATAAAAGGGGGAGACGCCCTGACCACGAGGTCGTCGTCTTGCGGAGAAGGAGGTCCTCGGAGGAGGAGGGTTGCGGTCCGCACCCAGGGCCCTTAGGCCTGGGTGCGGGAGATCCAGGAGTCTGGTCCAGGTGCCCATGGCCTGGTCCGGAGTCATGTTGGCGTCCATCCCAGGCACCTTTAGCCTGGGGTGAGGTACTATCGAGGAGGCCTGGGGCCCAGTACCTTCGACTGGGTCCCGCTAGGGTGGACTGTCCGAGGGTCCCTGAGCGGAGGGACTCGTACCTGAGGTGAGGAGGCCGGGGAGGTTACCCACTGGAGACCCGGAGCAGCACCAACCCGGTGACAGTGGGCCTCTGGGAACTCTCTTGGGAGGACACATCCCCCTGATAGGGGCCACAGCGCATCGAAGAGGGCTCCATTGCTGTTCATAGGGGTTGCTGGAAGAGACCCCATCCTTCCTGTTCTGTAACAGCCGGATTGGCTTAGGCGCCGCTGGTCATAGTACAGTGGCATAGAACTCAAACTTTAGGAAGTGCCTCGATCTGCTCGCCCCACCGTTGGCAAGGTTATAGGTCCCAACCAGTTTGCTGCAAAAGAACTGTTTATTGTGCTTTGCGTATTGGAGTGTCAAATAAACAAGTGTTGGACCTTTCTCCGGTGTGTGAACTCCAGTTACTGGAAGCAAAGGGGAGGCTGGTGAGCTTGCAATTACAGACTCAGTGCATTCACAGAACACACCGGCCCGAGGAAACATCAGTAAGTGGCCTTCACCTCCCTACTACAATGGGGAGGACATGGGCCGTGGCGCATCTCACTCTCACAACCCAGGAACCCCTAGACATGAGTTGGTGTGTAACCGATAAAGATGGAGAGAGGGTGAGGCCGCTACACGTGGGGGCTCGTGAGTCCGGGATAGAGTGTGTTCTAAAGATGGACTTGAGAATGTCTACATTTGAACTTTGCTGCCCAGAGGAGTTCCGAGCAGATCGGCCAAATTACTGGCCAAAGTGCGTCCCTGCTCGGAGTTGTGGAAATGACCCTAACACGGGAAAGGCCCATGCGGAGGAGCGGAAAAAGGGAGAGGTCCAGCCGTGTGACGTACTGCACGTGGGGACTGTTAACGCACTGCGCCACGAGGCACCCCATGGCGACATCGTTCGTGGGCGGAGTCAAGAGGAAGCCCGCGAAAATGTACAGCTCATGGGAGGAGTCTGGCCAAGTGTGGGGATACACGTGGAGACTCCGGCGCGGGGTCAGTGCATGATGGAGCAGCAAACAGTCGGGATGACCTCAAGTGCCCCGTGGATTATGGTTCCTCACCCCACGAGAATGACTTCCTTTGCTGCCCCCATCACAGACACGGGGATAAGACTTAGGCCCCGAGGGCGGTTGGCTCTGTACACCTGCAGAGACACGGAGGCCCTCGGTGTGATCTGTCCCGGCTGCTCGGGACTGGTGGTCACCCTGAAGCCATTCGGGCGATGTGAGGAGTGCAGAGAATTCCTTTTTGAGGTCGAGTCGTCCACAGCAAGGCCCCGGGCCCTTCGCCTCAATCACCTCACGGGTACTGCTACTCCGGAAGGGGAGATCAAGGCCTTTGTCGAGGTTCCTGTGCGCGCTGACCAGGGCGATGGACTGCCCAACAGAGAAAAATCCGAAGATGCTGCTTCGGTCGCCACAAGTTCTTTGCTTCCACCACCGAAGAGGAAAGTTGGCCTAGTACAGGCATCCTATGGACGTGGTCGAGCTTCACCCCGCTGCTTGCCTGGCCTGGATGGCGCCGGTCGAGATGGAAGTCCCGGACATCCCAGTCTTCTACAAGGGTCAGGTGAGCCAGGGGCTGGGACTGTGGTGGTGGTTGGAGGTGTCGGGGGCCCATTGGAGGTGGAACCCCCCAGAGAAGATGATTCTGTGTCCACCGGTAGATATCTGCCTGCGGAGATGTATGACACCTCCGACCTAGAGTCGCTGTCTGATTGCGGAGATGATGGCGAGATAGACGAACTGTTCAGCCGCAAGGGCTGGGATAGAGTGCCACTTCTTGCTTCCCGTGCGGTACGGGATTCACCTATGTACACAGGAGACAGCACGCCTCGGGTGGAAGACCCGCAGCTTACGAGGGAACCTACCCCTCCACCTGTGTCCTCATCTACTGTTACCTCACCTACTTTGGTTGTGGGGACACCCCGCGCTTCTCTGAGAGCGCCGAAAGTCATTTCCAGGGAGCTGGTAAAGGTACCTCGGCATCCGGAAGCTATTGTGCTGCCTGGAACTGGAGAGAAAGCCACTATGCCACCTTTGGCCCGCTTGCAGAGACTGTTTTGCCATAAAGTAGCTCGGGAATATGGGTGGGAGTACCCGTATCTACCCCGGGACTTGCTGTATGAGGTGGAAGTCTGGAGAACAAGATGGTATGACGAGTTTGTGTGGGACAAGTTGAAGGTGCCCCATGCCCGCAGGTACCTGGAATGTGTGCCGGCAGTGTCTAAGAGGTTTGAGGACTGCAAAGCTGAATGGAAATTGGGGCGCCATATCCATGCTGACAAGATAGTCATTTGCAGAAGAGAAGGAGAAGATGTCGAGTATTCGATAGAGGCATTTGACAAACACCTGAAACCCCTGTACCTGCCGGATCCAAAGTTTTACTTATAGGAGAAAAGAACTCCTGTTTATTTCTTTTGTGCACTTGAACTTTCTGGAAGAGCCATTCCCAGACACGCAGGACTGTGCCCTGTTTTTGTTTTTGTTTGGGCTTTTCTTTTTCTCGTTGGAGACTTGGGGACTGTTGTGTTTTCGTGTTTCCCCTTTCCTTCATGTGCCAAAGGCAAGGACATTTGGGAATAGTGGCAGAGTAGGGAAAAGCTGGAAGAACGAAGATTCGTTGAGTGTCATGACCGCGGCGTTGTCACCAGGTGGCAGTGTTGCGCAACAAATGTTTGAAAATATTTCACCCACACATCACCTTGCTTGTTGGAGTGAGTGGGTCTCTCGGCTGACGGGCCCACTCATCCCAAATGACACGAAATTATGTTAGGATGTTGTTTTTCTTTCCCCTGCAGGAGAATCGTCAGTCAAGATCATTGAGAGTGGGTGGCTCTTAGACAGTGTGGGAGAGGGGCTGTGACTAGGCAGATGTTTAAAGTGTTTTATGACATAAGTTGTTTTATATGTTCCCCATTCCCTGAGCAGGTCTTGGCACTTGGGAAATTTAGAGGAACTGCCTCAGGGGTTTCACTCCATGTCACCACTTTATGGGAGGCATGGGTGTGCACCTGACGCTGGGGACCAGCGTCAAATTACAGGGGGGAGTGTGTAGCGGGGTCCTCAAATTGATGGGATACACCTGGGCAATAGTGTGACCCAGGTGTATAATTGTGTTAGGATTCAGACCCCTTTTTGTTTCGTGGAGGATTGGAGGATGTAATATTCTCCTTTGCCTGTGGGTGGCGGGGTACCCACGGGCTTCAGGTAGAATCATCCCCTGCAGTGCTCCCTGTTTGGTCTCTTCCCAGAGATGGTATGGCTGGGGCGGGGAACCCGCCGGGCCGTTGCAGGGAGGAGATAAAAGGGGGAGACGCCCTGACCACGAGGTCGTCGTCTTGCGGAGAAGGAGGTCCTCGGAGGAGGAGGGTTGCGGTCCGCACCCAGGGCCCTTAGGCCTGGGTGCGGGAGATCCAGGAGTCTGGTCCAGGTGCCCATGGCCTGGTCCGGAGTCATGTTGGCATCCATCCCAGGCACCTTTAGCCTGGGGTGAGGTACTATCGAGGAGGCCTGGGGCCCAGTACCTTCGACTGGGTCCCGCTAGGGTGGACTGTCCGAGGGTCCCTGAGCGGAGGGACTCGTACCTGAGGTGAGGAGGCCGGGGAGGTTACCCACTGGAGACCCGGAGCAGCACCAACCCGGTGACAGTGGGCCTCTGGGAACTCTCTTGGGAGGACACATCCCCCTGATAGGGGCCACAGCGCATCGAAGAGGGCTCCATTGCTGTTCATAGGGGTTGCTGGAAGAGACCCCATCCTTCCTGTTCTGTAACAGCCGGATTGGCTTAGGCGCCGCTGGTCATAGTACAGTGGCATAGAACTCAAACTTTAGGAAGTGCCTCGATCTGCTCGCCCCACCGTTGGCAAGGTTATAGGTCCCAACCAGTTTGCTGCAAAAGAACTGTTTATTGTGCTTTGCGTATTGGAGTGTCAAATAAACAAGTGTTGGACCTTTCTCCGGTGTGTGAACTCCAGTTACTGGAAGCAAAGGGGAGGCTGGTGAGCTTGCAATAACAGACTCAGTGCATTCACAGAACACACCGGCCCGAGGAAACATCAGTAAGTGGCCTTCACCTCCCTACTACAATGGGGAGGACATGGGCCGTGGCGCATCTCACTCTCACAACCCAGGAACCCCTAGACATGAGTTGGTGTGTAACCGATAAAGATGGAGAGAGGGTGAGGCCGCTACAGAAGTTTTAAAAACGTCCGTTTTTTTGAGAGCAGTGATTTTAATGATGCATAAAGTGAACAAAAAAAGTGAAATATTCCTTTCAATATCGTACCTGGGGGGTGTCTATAGTTTGCCTGTGAAGTAGCACATGTTTCCCGTGTTTAGAACTGTCCCTGCACAAAATTAAATTTCTAAAGGAAACAAACTAATTTAAAACTGCTTGCGGCTTTAATGTAATGTCTGGTTCCGGCAATATGGATGGAAATAATTGGGAAAAATGGCATGGGTACCCCCCAGCCAGCCCATTACCAGCCCCTTTATGTCTTGTATGGATATTAAGGGTAACCCTGCACCCAAATTAAAAAAAGGAAAGGCGTGGGGCCCCCAGGCCCTATATACTCTGAACAGCAGTATACAGGCGGTGCAAACAAGACAGGGACTGTAGGTTTGCTGTTACGTAGAGTCTGTTTGTAATTTTTAACTGGTACATTTTTAAAGTGTAGCTTCAGCCAAAAAATCTATTTTTAAGCTTTTTGGAAAACATAGGGAAGGGTTATCACTCCTGTAACATTAGTTTTGCTGTCTGTGCACCTGTTCAGAACATTTCACCTCACTTTCCGTCCCAATGACAAATGTTTTTTGAAAATTTGGGGTTTTTAGTGAAACAAGGATTGGTGATAAAGCATCAGTGGAGAGGAGACAACTTTTTCCCATATTAACTCTTGCAGGAGAGAATTTCCCTTCCTAGGGGTAGATTTCCTGTCACTTCCTGTTGTCTCCTTCCATTTGCAAATTGGAGTCATTGTAAGTTGGATGTTTGAAAGTAGGGGCTTGCCGTATATACTCTGCAGAAATTTGGCCCTTAGGTGTTGGTGTTGCCACAACACTGTAAGCCCTCAAAGTTACTCTTGGTGGGCGCTGGAACCCCCTGCTGTGAACTATTATATCAAGAATTGAAATTACATGCCATTGTTGAACAGGGGCAGAAAAATTGGGCCTTTGGTGGAGGTGGTGGTGTTGCCACAACACTGTAAGCCCTCACAGTTACTCTTGGTGGGCGCAGGAATGGGCCCAGCTGTGAAATATTAGATCAAGAATTGTAATTACATGCCCTTGTTGAACAGGGGCATAAAAATTGGACCTCAGGCACTGTTGCCACAACACTGCAACCCCTCACAGATACTGTAGTTGGAGCGCAGGAATGAGCCCTGCTGCAAAGTATTGCATCAAAAATTGTAATTACACGCCCCTGTTAAACAGGGGCTGAAAAATTGGGCCTTAGGCACTGGGGCTGGTGCCACAACACTGCAACCCCTCACAGATACTGTAGTTGGCGCGCAGGAATGAGCCCTGCTGCAAAATATTGCATCAAAAATTGTAATTACACGCCCCTGGTAATCAGTTGTCCAGAACTAGGAATTTGTAACCTCCCAGTCTCTGGGAATGCGTTGCACAGACCTTTCTGCAAGGCCTCCCGAAGATGTTTCATCCTCTGCTCCCTCTGCAATGGCAAGATAAGGTCCGCAACCTTACCCTTGTAACGTGGATCATGGAGGGTTGCCAGCCAGTAATGATCCCTCTCCTTGATAGCATGAATACGAGGATCCTTCCACAGGCTTTGCAGGATCAGGGAAACCATGCAGTGTAGGTTTGCTGAGGCATTTGGTCCAGGGTCCTCTGGGTCACTCACTACGACATGATCCGCAGCCACCTCCTCCCAGCCACGTACAAGTCCATGGGTGTCTTGGGACTGTAATTGATCCCTTGAAGCCTGCTGCTGATACTGAGTGCTAGGCTCCACCTCCATGCTGACACAATCCTCCTCTTCCTCATCGTCCTCTTCCTGTGTGATAGGCGGGCCAGCAGGAACACTGTCTGGATAAAGGGGGCCTTGAGAGGTAAGGAAGTCCTCCTCTTCCTCCTTCTGTTCTGCCTCAAGTGCCCTATCCATTATTCCATGCAGCGTGTGCTCCAACAGGTGGACAAGAGGGACAGTGTCACTGATGCATGCACTGTCACTGCTCACCATCCTCGTTGCCTCCTAAAATGGTGACAGGACAGTGCATGCATCCCTGATCATGACCCACTGGCGTGGCAAAAAATAACCAAGCTCCCCTGACCCTTTCATGGTGCCATATTGGCACAGATACTCATTGATGGCCCTCTGCTGCGTGTGCAGCCGCTGCAGCATGGCCAACATAGAGTTCCACCTGGTGGGCATGTCACAGATTAGTCGGATGTTGGGCAGGTTTAATTCCTTTTGCAGATCAGCCAGCCGAGCACTGGCATTATATGACCGGCGGAAGTGCACACAGACTTTCCTGGCCCGCCTCAGGACATCCTGTAAGCCCTGGTACCTGCCCAAGTACCACCAAGTTAAGGACGTGAGCCAAAAGGGAACATGGGTCAGATGTCCCTGTCGGAGGGCGGAGAGGAGGTTGGTGTCATTGTCGGAAGCCACCATTCCTTGCTTAAGCTGGCGTGGCATCAACCACCTCTGAGCCTGCCCCTGCAGAGCTGACAGAATCTCTGCCCCAGTGTGGCTCCTGTCCCCCAAGCACACCAGCTCAAACACCGCATGGCATCTCTTTGCCTGCGTACTTGCATAGCCCCTTGAACGCCTACGGAGCACCGCTGATTCCGAGGACAAAGCACAGGAAGAGGCCATGGAGGAAGAAGAAGAGGAGGAGGTGAAGGAGAGAGGTGTGTCAGAATCACCAGTAGTAGCATTTTGGAGGCGTGGTGGCGGAACAACCTCCAACACTACTGCACCTTGTCCTGCATCCTTCTCAGCTGCTAGCAGAGTCACCCAATGTGCCGTGAAAGATAGGTAACGTCCCTGTCCATTCCTGCTGGACCATGAGTCAGCAGTAATATGCACCTTACCGCTGACCGCCCTGGCCAGCGAGGCCAAGACATTGCCTTCCACATGTCGGTAGAGAGCCGGAATCGCGTTTGGGAACCTGCAAATGAGGTACCGCACATTCCACAAACCTATGGAAGGGGGCAGAGTCTACCAACTGAAAAGGCAGCAGTTGGAGTGCTAGCAATTTAGCCAAGCTAGCATTCAACCGCTGGCATGTGGATGACTGGAAGCGAACTTCTTTCGGCGGTGCAGCAGCTGGGGCCGGGAAATGTGCCTGGTACAATCTGACGTTGGTGTACCGATAGCAGATTGCCCGCAAGTACTTGGCTATGACACACCAAATTCTACACCTTCATTCCTCTCAGTGCAGGTTTCAGAGAGGACTGAAGGTATACTGGGTTTGGAGATCCCAGCTGATGAGGAGCAAGGAGAGGTCCGCTTTGTTCTTTGGTGTGGGTCTTTTAGGTGTGCTTGCCAACAAACTGCATGGCAAGTCGACATATGTCTGATCAAGCATGTGGTGCCCAAGCGGGTCATGTTTTGGCCACGCGAGATACGCCTGAGACATATGTTGCAAATAGCAGCGCTGCGATCTGATGCACTCATCTCAAAAAAGGCCCACACCAAATAACTTTTGGAATAACGCGCAGAGACAGCAGCGGCCTGCACATGTGGAGCTCTGAGGTGTGATGCTGTCGGTGTGCTGCCCTTAAGCTGGCTCCTAGAGGGCATCCTGCCTCATTGGAGATGTGCCTCCTCCTCCTCTCTCCTATCAGGCACCCACGTAGAGTCAGTGACCTCATCATCCCCTCCCTCCTCATCACTGTATCAAACCTGGCAGTGTGCTGCAGCTGGGGGAACATGACTGCCATATTGCTGTCTTTCTTGGGCACCCCCTCTCTCTGGGCTCACGTTACTGCCTTCCTCTAGCTGGGTACCATCATTGGAGACTTCAAAACGCTGGGCATCCTCCTGGAGCATGTACCCAACACTGTGGTCAAACAGTTCCGGGGACTCCTCAGGAGGACATGGTGGAGCTAGGGAAGGAGTGACTGATGCCATTGAGCCGAGGGAAGAGGCCGCTTTGGCAGCTGCTTTGCCAGACAAAGTACTATGAGCCTGGGTGAGAGAGGATGAGGAGGATGAGGACAGCTTGGTCATTCACTCTACCAAGTCTTCAGCATGTTGCGGCTCAACACGGCCAGCTGACAAAAAAAAGGACAAGCCTGTCCCACGGCCACGTGCTGAGGATGCACCGTGTCCACGACCAGCACTGTTGCCTCTAGACACAGAGCCTGCTTGCCCTCTTTTATTGGCTCGTGACTGTTTGCCTCTCCTTGTTGTCCTTCCAGACATACTAATAGCCTGCATGGAGATGTAGCTGCACAAAGCTGGGATGTATATATATATACTGATTATACTGCAGCTAGCAGAATCAACTGCCTGCCTGTAGTATTATTAGAATGAGAACATCAGCAATTGTCTTTAGTTAGCTTTAGTTGCAGACTGTGCAGAGGACACAGTACACTAACTGAAAATACTGCAGCTCCCTGCCTGTGGTATTAGTATGAGAACACCAGCAATTGTATTCAGGTAAGCTTTAGGTGCACACTGTGCAAATGACACTAAAACAAAATACTGCAGCTCCCTGCCTGTATTTGTATGAGTACACCAGCAATTGTATTCAGGGAAGCTTTAGGTGCACACTGTGCAAAGGACACTAAATCAAAATACTGCAGCTCCCTGCCTGTATTTGTATGAGTACACCAGCAATGGTATTCAGGTAAGCTTTAGGTGCACACTGTGCAAAGGACACTAAATCAAAATACTGAAGCTCCCTGCCTGTATTTGTATGAGAACACCAGCAATTGTATTCAGGTAAGCTTTAGGTGCACACTGTACAAAATACACTAAATCAAAATACTGCAGCACCCTGCCTGTTTTTGTATGAGAACACCAGCAATTGTATTCAGGTAAGCTTTAGGTGCACACTGTGCAAAGGACACTAAATCAAAATACTGAAGCTCCCTACCTGTATTTGTATGAGAACACCAGCAATTATATTCAGGTAAGCTTTAGGTGCACACTGTGCAAAGGACACTAAATCAAAATACTGCAGCTCCCTGCCTGTATTTGTATGAGAACACCAGCAATTGTATTCAGGTAAGCTTTAGGTGCACATTGTGCAAAGGACACTAAATCAAAATACTGAAGCTCCCTGCCTGTATTTGTATGAGAACACCAGCAATTGTATTCAGGTAAGCTTTAGGTGCACTCTGTGCAATGGACACTAAATCAAAATACTGCAGCTCCCTGCCTGTATTTGTATGAGAACACCAGCAATTGTATTCGGGTAAGCTTTAGGTGCACACTGTGCAAAGCACACTAAAACAAAATATTGCAGTTCCTTGCCTGTATTTGTATGAGAACACCAGCAATTGTATTCAGGTAAGCTTTAGGTGCACACTGTGCAAAAGACACTAAAACAAAATACTGCAGCTCCCTGCCTGTATGTGTAGGAGAACACCAGCAATTGTATTCAGGTAAGCTTTAGGTGCACACTGTGCAAATGACACAAAAACAAAATACTGCAGCTCCCCTTCTGTATTTGTATGAGAACACCAGCAATTGAATTCAGGTAAGCTTTAGGTGCACACTGTGCAAAGGAAACTAAAACAAAATACTGCAGCTCCCTGCCTGTATTTGTATGAGTACACCAGCAATTGTATTCAGGGAAGCTTTAGGTGCACACTGTGCAAAGGACACTAAATCAAAATACTGCAGCTCCCTGCCTGTATTTGTATGAGTACACCAGCAATTGTATTCAGGTAAGCTTTAGGTGCACACTGTGCAAAGGACACTAAATCAAAATACTGAAGCTCCCTGCCTGTATTTGTATGAGAACACCAGCAATTGTATTCAGGTAAGCTTTAGGTGCACACTGTACAAAATACACTAAATCAAAATACTGCAGCTCCCTGCCTGTATTTGTATGAGAACACCAGCAATTGTATTCAGGTAAGCTTTAGGTGCGCACTGTGCAAAGGACACTAAATCAAAATACTGCAGCTCCCTGCCTGTATTTGTATGAGTACACCAGCAATTGTATTCAGGTAAGCTTTAGGTGCACATTGTGCAAAGGACACTAAATCAAAATACTGAAGCTCCCTGCCTGTATTTGTATGAGAACACCAGCAATTGTATTCAGGTAAGCTTTAGGTGCAGTCTGTGCAACGGACACTAAATCAAAATACTGCAGCTCCCTGCCTGTATTTGTATGAGGACACCAGCAATTGTATTCGGGTAAGCTTTAGGTGCACACTGTGCAAAGCACACTAAAACAAAATATTGCAGCTCCTTGCCTGTATTTGTATGAGAACACCAGCAATTGTATTCAGGTAAGCTTTAGGTGCACACTGTGCAAAAGACACTAAAACAAAATAGTGCAGCTCCCTGTCTGTGTGTGTATGAGAACACCAGCAATTGTATTCAGGTAAGCTTTAGGTGCACACTGTGCAAATGACACTAAAACAAAATACTGCAGCTCCCCTTCTGTATTTGTATGAGAACACCAGCAATTGAATTCAGGTAAGCTTTAGGTGCACACTGTGAAAAGGAAACTAAAACAAAATACTGCAGCTCCCTGCCTGTATTTGTATGAGTACACCAGCAATTGTATTCAGGGAAGCTTTAGGTGCACACTGTGCAAAGAACACTAAATCAAAATACTGCAGCTCCCTGCCTGTATTTGTATGAGTACACCAGCAATGGTATTCAGGTAAGCTTTAGGTGCACACTGTGCAAAGGACACTAAATCAAAATACTGAAGCTCCCTGCCTGTATTTGTATGAGAACACCAGCAATTGTATTCAGGTAAGCTTTAGGTGCACACTGTATAAAAGACACAAAATCAAAATACTGCAGCACCCTGCCTGTATTTGTATGAGAACACCAGCAATTGTATTCAGGTAAGCTTTAGGTGCACTGTGCAAAGGACACTAAATCGAAATACTGCAGCTCCCTGCCTGTATTTGTATGAGAACACCAGCAATTGTATTCAGGTACAGGGATGAGCCGAACACCCCCCTGTTCGGTTAGCACCAGAACCTGCGAACAGACAAAATGTTTGTGTGAACTTTAGAACCCTATTAAATACAATGGACTCGAACGTTCGAAATCTAAAGTGTTAATTATAAAGGCTAATATGCAAGTTATTGTCCTAAAAAGTGTTTGGGGACCTGGGTCCTGCCCCAGGGGACATGTATCAATGCAAAAATAAGTTTTAAAAACGGCCGTTTTTTCGGGAGCAGTGATTTTAATAATGCTTAAAATGAAAAAATAAAAGTGAAATATTCCTTTAAATTTCGTACCTGGGGGGTGTGTATGATATGCATGTGAAGTGGCGCATGTTTCCCGTGCTTAGAACTGTCCCTGCAAAAAATGTCATTTTTGAAAGAAAAAAAATGCATTTAAAACTGACTTGCGGCTATTAATGAATTGTCGGCTCCCGGCAATACATACAAAAGTCATTGAGAAAAAAAAAAAAAAAAAAAAAGCGTGGGGGTTCCCCAGAATTCAATTACCAGGCCCTTCAGATCTGGCATGGATTTTAAGGGGAACTCCACCCCAAGTTTAAAAAAAAAATGGCGTGGAGTCCCCCTAAAAATCCATACCAGACCCCTTATCCGAGCATGCAACCTGGCCGGCCGCAGGGGAAAAGGGGGGGACGAGAGAGCGGCCCCCCTCCCTCCTGAACCGTACCAAGCCACATGCCCTCAACATGGGGAGGATGTCCCCATGTTGATGGGGACAAGGGCCTCATCCCCACAACCCTTGCCCGGTGGTTGTGGGGGTCTGCGGGCGGGGGGCTTATCGGAATCTGGAAGACCCCTTTAACAAAGGGGACCCCCAGATCCCGCCCCCCCCTATGTGAATTGGTAACGGGTACATTGTACCCCTACCATTTCACGAAGAAAGCGTAAAAAAATGTTTAAAAAAACACACAAACACCTTGAAAAAGTCCTTTATTTAAAAAAATAAATAAATAAACATTCCAGCGGTGAAATCCAGTGTCCCGCGGCGATCCCGATGTCCAGCGCTGTCCTTCATTGGTTGTGCCTGAGCGGACCTGATGGGGAACTCCCTCTCAGTATTTTAAATGTATAGACCCGCCCCTTCTAATGTTCCCCATCAGGTCCGCTCAGCGGACGAGATGCAGAACATGAGAAGGGGCGGGTCTATACATGTATTACCAAAGTGAGAGCAGTTCCCCATCAGGTCCGCCCCCTCGGTATGTCAGACCCGCCTACGTCATTGGCTTGAGCGGGGAACTTCCTTCACTATGTAAATTTAAATTTACATAGTGAAGGAAGTTCCCCGCTCAAGCCAATGACGTAGGCGGGTCCGACATACCGAGGAGGCGGACCTGATGGGGAACTGCTCTCACTTTGGTAATACATGTATAGACCCGCCCCTTCTCATGTTCCGCATCTGGTCCGCTGAGCGGACCTGATGGGGAACTTTAGAAGGGGCGGGTCTATACATTTAAAATACTGAGAGGGAGTTCCCCATCAGGTCCGCTCAGGCACAACCAATGACGGACAGCGCTGGACATCGGGATCGCCGCGGGACACTGGATTTCACCGCTGGAATGTTTTTTTTTTTAAATAAAGGACCTTTTCAAGGTGTTTGTGTGTTTTTTTAAACATTTTTTTACGCTTTCTTCGTGAAATGGTAGGGGTACAATGTACCCCTTACCAATTCACATAGGGGGGGGGCCGGGATCTGGGGGTCCTCTTTGTTAAAGGGGTCTTCCAGATTCCGATAAGCCCCCCGCCCGCAGACCCCCACAACCACCGGGCAAGGGTTGTGGGGATGAGGCCCTTGTCCCCATCAACATGGGGACATCCTCCCCATGTTGAGGGCATGTGGCTTGGTACGGTTCAGGAGGGAGGGGGGGCCGCTCTCTCGTCCCCCCCTTTTCCCCTGCGGCCGGCCAGGTTGCATGCTCGGATAAGGGGTCTGGTATGGATTTTTAGGGGGACTCCACGCCATTTTTTTTTTAATTTGGGGTGGAGTTCCCCTTAAAATCCATGCCAGATCTGAAGGGCCTGGAATGGATATTTGGGGGAACCCCACGTCAATTTTTTTTTTATTTGCGGCGGGGTTCCCCTTAATATCCATTCCAGACCTGAAGGGCCTGGTAATTGAATTCTGGGGAACCCCCACGCTTTTTTTTTTATTTTTATCAATGACTTTTGTATGTATTGCCGGGAGCCGACAATTCATTAATAGCCGCGAGTCAGTTTTAAATGCATTTTTTTCTTTCAAAAATGACACTTTTTGCAGGGACAGTTCTAAGCACGGGAAACATGCGCCACTTCACATGCATATCATACACACCCCCCAGGTACGAAATTTAAAGGAATATTTCACTTTTATTTTTTCATTTTAAGCATTATTAAAATCACTGCTCCCGAAAAAACGGCCGTTTTTAAAACTTCTTTTTGCATTGATACATGTCCCCTGGGGCAGGACCCGGGTCCCCAAACACTTTTTAGGACAATAACTTGCATATCAGCCTTTATAATTAGCACTTTAGATTTCTCCCATAGATTTTTCGAATTTGCCGCGAACACCCCAATTTGTTCGCTGTTCGGCGAACGGGCGAACAGGCAAAGTTCGAGTCGAACATGAGTTCGACTCGAACTCGAAGCTCATCCCTATTCAGGTAAGCTTTAGGTGCACACTGTGCAAAGGACACTAAATCAAAATACTGCAGCTCCCTGCCTGTATTTGTATGAGTACACCAGCAATTGTATTCAGGTAAGCTTTAGGTACACATTGTGCAAAGGACACTAAATCAAAATACTGAAGCTCCCTGCCT
This sequence comes from Rana muscosa, assembly GCA_029206835.1. Taxonomy (NCBI): domain Eukaryota; kingdom Metazoa; phylum Chordata; class Amphibia; order Anura; family Ranidae; genus Rana; species Rana muscosa. The sequence continues at coordinate 997,592,187 of CM055116.1, forward strand.
GTATTTTATGAGAACACCAGCAATTGTATTCAGGTAAGCTTTAGGTGAACTCTGTGCAACGGACACTAAATCAAAATACTGCAGCTCCCTGCCTGTATTTGTATGAGAACACCAGCAATTGTATTCGGGTAAGCTTTAGGTGCACACTGTGCAAAGCACACTAAGACAAAATATTGCAGCTCCTTGCCTGTATTTGTATGAGAACACCAGCAATTGTATTCAGGTAAGCTTTAGGTGCACACTGTGCAAAAGACACTAAAACAAAATACTGCAGCTCCCTGCCTGTATGTGTATGAGAACACCAGCAATTGTATTCAGGTAAGCTTTAGGGTCACACTGTGCAAAGGACACTAATTCAAAATACATCAGCTCCCTGCCTGTATTTGTATGAGTACACCAGCAATTGTATTCAGGTAAGCTTTAGGTGCACACTGTGCAAAGGACACTAAATCAAAATACTGAAGCTCCCTACCTGTATTTGTATGAGAACACCAGCAATTATATTCAGGTAAGCTTTAGGTGCACACTGTGCAAAGGACACTAAATCAAAATACTGCAGCTCCCTGCCTGTATTTGTATGAGAACACCAGCAATTGTATTCAGGTAAGCTTTAGGTGCACATTGTGCAAAGGACACTAAATCAAAATACTGAAGCTCCCTGCCTGTATTTGTATGAGAACACCAGCAATTGTATTCAGGTAAGCTTTAGGTGCACTCTGTGCAATGGACACTAAATCAAAATACTGCAGCTCCCTGCCTGTATTTGTATGAGAACACCAGCAATTGTATTCGGGTAAGCTTTAGGTGCACACTGTGCAAAGCACACCAAAACAAAATATTGCAGTTCCTTGCCTGTATTTGTATGAGAACACCAGCAATTATATTCAGGTAAGCTTTAGGTGCACACTGTGCAAAAGACACTAAAACAAAATACTGCAGCTCCCTGCCTGTATGTGTAGGAGAACACCAGCAATTGTATTCAGGTAAGCTTTAGGTGCACACTGTGCAAATGACACAAAAACAAAATACTGCAGCTCCCCTTCTGTATTTGTATGAGAACACCAGCAATTGAATTCAGGTAAGCTTTAGGTGCACACTGTGCAAAGGAAACTAAAACAAAATACTGCAGCTCCCTGCCTGTATTTGTATGAGTACACCAGCAATTGTATTCAGGGAAGCTTTAGGTGCACACTGTGCAAAGGACACTAAATCAAAATACTGCAGCTCCCTGCCTGTATTTGTATGAGTACACCAGCAATTGTATTCAGGTAAGCTTTAGGTGCACACTGTGCAAAGGACACTAAATCAAAATACTGAAGCTCCCTGCCTGTATTTGTATGAGAACACCAGCAATTGTATTCAGGTAAGCTTTAGGTGCACACTGTACAAAATACACTAAATCAAAATACTGCAGCTCCCTGCCTGTATTTGTATGAGAACACCAGCAATTGTATTCAGGTAAGCTTTAGGTGCACACTGTGCAAAGGACACTAAATCAAAATACTGCAGCTCCCTGCCTGTATTTGTATGAGTACACCAGCAATTGTATTCAGGTAAGCTTTAGGTGCACATTGTGCAAAGGACACTAAATCAAAATACTGAAGCTCCCTGCCTGTATTTGTATGAGAACACCAGCAATTGTATTCAGGTAAGCTTTAGGTGCAGTCTGTGCCACGGACACTAAATCAAAATACTGCAGCTCCCTGCCTGTATTTGTATGAGGACACCAGCAATTGTATTCGGGTAAGCTTTAGGTGCACACTGTGCAAAGCACACTAAAACAAAATATTGCAGCTCCTTGCCTGTATTTGTATGAGAACACCAGCAATTGTATTCAGGTAAGCTTTAGGTGCACACTGTGCAAAAGACACTAAAACAAAATAGTGCAGCTCCCTGTCTGTGTGTGTATGAGAACACCAGCAATTGTATTCAGGTAAGCTTTAGGTGCACACTGTGCAAATGACACTAAAACAAAATACTGCAGCTCCCCTTCTGTATTTGTATGAGAACACCAGCAATTGAATTCAGGTAAGCTTTAGGTGCACACTGTGAAAAGGAAACTAAAACAAAATACTGCAGCTCCCTGCCTGTATTTGTATGAGTAAACCAGCAATTGTATTCAGGGAAGCTTTAGGTGCACACTGTGCAAAGAACACTAAATCAAAATACTGCAGCTCCCTGCCTGTATTTGTATGAGTACACCAGCAATGGTATTCAGGTAAGCTTTAGGTGCACACTGTGCAAAGGACACTAAATCAAAATACTGAAGCTCCCTGCCTGTATTTGTATGAGAACACCAGCAATTGTATTCAGGTAAGCTTTAGGTGCACACTGTATAAAAGACACAAAATCAAAATACTGCAGCACCCTGCCTGTATTTGTATGAGAACACCAGCAATTGTATTCAGGTAAGCTTTAGGTGCACTGTGCAAAGGACACTAAATCGAAATACTGCAGCTCCCTGCCTGTATTTGTATGAGAACACCAGCAATTGTATTCAGGTAAGCTTTAGGTGCACACTGTGCAAAGGACACTAAATCAAAATACTGCAGCTCCCTGCCTGTATTTGTATGAGTACACCAGCAATTGTATTCAGGTAAGCTTTAGGTACACATTGTGCAAAGGACACTAAATCAAAATACTGAAGCTCCCTGCCTGTATTTTATGAGAACACCAGCAATTGTATTCAGGTAAGCTTTAGGTGCACTCTGTGCAACGGACACTAAATCAAAATACTGCAGCTCCCTGCCTGTATTTGTATGAGAACACCAGCAATTGTATTCGGGTAAGCTTTAGGTGCACACTGTGCAAAGCACACTAAGACAAAATATTGCAGCTCCTTGCCTGTATTTGTATGAGAACACCAGCAATTGTATTCAGGTAAGCTTTAGGTGCACACTGTGCAAAAGACACTAAAACAAAATACTGCAGCTCCCTGCCTGTATGTGTATGAGAACACCAGCAATTGTATTCAGGTAAGCTTTAGGGTCACACTGTGCAAAGGACACTAATTCAAAATACATCAGCTCCCTGCCTGTATTTGTATGAGAACACCAGCAATTGTTTTCAGGTAAGCTTTAGGTGCACACTGTGCAAAGGATGGTAAATCAAAATACTGCAGCTCCCTGCCTGTATTTGTATGAGAACACCAGCAATTGTATTCGGGTAAGCTTTAGGTGCACACTGTGCAAAGGACACTAAATCAAAATACTGCAGCCCCTGCCTGTATTTGTATGAGAACACCAGCAATTGTGTTCAGGTAAGCTTTAGGAGCACACTGTGCAAAGGACACTAATTCAAAATACTGCAGCTCCCGGCCTGAATTTGTATGAGAACACCAGCAATTGTATTCAGGTAAGCTTTAGGTGCACACTGTGCAAAGAACACTAAAACAAAATACTGCAGATCCATGCCTGTATTTGTATGAGAACACCAGCAATTGTATTCAGGTAAGCTTTAGGTGCACACTGTGCAAAGAACACTAAAACAAAATACTGCAGATCCATGCCTGTATTTGTATGAGAACACCAGCAATTGTATTCAGGTAAGCTTTAGGTGCACACTGTGCAAAGGACACTAAAACAAAATACTGCAGCTCCCTGCCTGTATTTGTATGAGAACACCAGCAATTGTATTCAGGTAAGCTTTAGGTGCACACTGTGCAAAGGACACTAAATCAAAATACTGAAGCTCCTTCCTGCATTTGTATGAGAACGCCAGCAATTGTATTCAGGTAAGCTTTAGGTGCACACTGCAAAAGACACTAAATCAAAATACTGCAGCTCCCTGCCTGTATTTGTATGAGAACACCAGCAATTATATTCAGGTAAGCTTTAGGTGCACACTGTGCAAATGAAGTAAATAAAAATAATGCAGCTCCCTGCCTGTATTTGTATGAGAACACCAGCAATTGTATTCATGTATGCTTTAGGTGCACACTGTGCAAAGGACACTAAAACAAAATACTGCAGCTCTCTGCCTGTATTTGTATGAGAACACCAGCAATTGTATTCAGGTAAGCTATAGGTGCACACTGTGCAAAGAACACTAAAACAAAATACTGAAGCTCATTGCCTGTATTTGTATGAGAACACCAGCAATTGTATTCAGGTAAGCTTTAGATGTACACTGTGGAAAAGACACTAAATCAAAATACTGCAGCTCCCTGCCTGTATTTGTATGAGAACACCAGCAATTGTATTCAGGTAAGCTTTAGGTGCACACTGTGCAAAGGACATTAAAACAAAATACTGCAGCTCCCTGTCTGTATTTGTATGAGAACACCAGCAATTGTATTCAGGTAAGCTTTAGGTGAACTCTGTGCAACGGACACTAAATCAAAATACTGCAGCTCCCTGCCTGTATTTGTATGAGAACACCAGCAATTGTATTCGGGTAAACTTTAGGTGCACACTGTGCAAAGCACACTAAGACAAAATATTGCAGCTCCTTGCCTGTATTTGTATGAGAACACCAGCAATTGTATTCAGGTAAGCTTTAGGTGCACACTGTGCAAAAGACACTAAAACAAAATACTGCAGCTCCCTGCCTGTATGTGTATGAGAACACCAGCAATTGTATTCAGGTAAGCTTTAGGGTCACACTGTGCAAAGGACACTAATTCAAAATACATCAGCTCCCTGCCTGTATTTGTATGAGTACATCCGGAAAAGGTATTCAGGTAAGCTTTAGGTGCACACTGTGCAAAGGACACTAAATCAAAATACTGAAGCTCCCTACCTGTATTTGTATGAGAACATCAGCAATTATATTCAGGTAAGCTTTAGGTGCACACTGTGCAAAGGACACTAAATCAAAATACTGCAGCTCCCTGCCTGTATTTGTATGAGAACACCAGCAATTGTATTCAGGTAAGCTTTAGGTGCACATTGTGCAAAGGACACTAAATCAAAATACTGAAGCTCCCTGCCTGTATTTGTATGAGAACACCAGCAATTGTATTCAGGTAAGCTTTAGGTGCACTCTGTGCAATGGACACTAAATCAAAATACTGCAGCTCCCTGCCTGTATTTGTATGAGAACACCAGCAATTGTATTCGGGTAAGCTTTAGGTGCACACTGTGCAAAGCACACCAAAACAAAATATTGCAGTTCCTTGCCTGTATTTGTATGAGAACACCAGCAATTATATTCAGGTAAGCTTTAGGTGCACACTGTGCAAAAGACACTAAAACAAAATACTGCAGCTCCCTGCCTGTATGTGTAGGAGAACACCAGCAATTGTATTCAGGTAAGCTTTAGGTGCACACTGTGCAAATTACACAAAAACAAAATACTGCAGCTCCCCTTCTGTATTTGTATGAGAACACCAGCAATTGAATTCAGGTAAGCTTTAGGTGCACACTGTGCAAAGGAAACTAAAACAAAATACTGCAGCTCCCTGCCTGTATTTGTATGAGTACACCAGCAATTGTATTCAGGGAAGCTTTAGGTGCACACTGTGCAAAGGACACTAAATCAAAATACTGCAGCTCCCTGCCTGTATTTGTATGAGTACACCAGCAATTGTATTCAGGTAAGCTTTAGGTGCACACTGTGCAAAGGACACTAAATCAAAATACTGAAGCTCCCTGCCTGTATTTGTATGAGAACACCAGCAATTGTATTCAGGTAAGCTTTAGGTGCACACTGTACAAAATACACTAAATCAAAATACTGCAGCTCCCTGCCTGTATTTGTATGAGAACACCAGCAATTGTATTCAGGTAAGCTTTAGGTGCACACTGTGCAAAGGACACTAAATCAAAATACTGCAGCTCCCTGCCTGTATTTGTATGAGTACACCAGCAATTGTATTCAGGTAAGCTTTAGGTGCACATTGTGCAAAGGACACTAAATCAAAATACTGAAGCTCCCTGCCTGTATTTGTATGAGAACACCAGCAATTGTATTCAGGTAAGCTTTAGGTGCAGTCTGTGCAATGGACACTAAATCAAAATACTGCAGCTCCCTGCCTGTATTTGTATGAGGACACCAGCAATTGTATTCGGGTAAGCTTTAGGTGCACACTGTGCAAAGCACACTAAAACAAAATATTGCAGCTCCTTGCCTGTATTTGTATGAGAACACCAGCAATTGTATTCAGGTAAGCTTTAGGTGCACACTGTGCAAAAGACACTAAAACAAAATAGTGCAGCTCCCTGTCTGTGTGTGTATGAGAACACCAGCAATTGTATTCAGGTAAGCTTTAGGTGCACACTGTGCAAATGACACTAAAACAAAATACTGCAGCTCCCCTTCTGTATTTGTATGAGAACACCAGCAATTGAATTCAGGTAAGCTTTAGGTGCACACTGTGAAAAGGAAACTAAAACAAAATACTGCAGCTCCCTGCCTGTATTTGTATGAGTAAACCAGCAATTGTATTCAGGGAAGCTTTAGGTGCACACTGTGCAAAGAACACTAAATCAAAATACTGCAGCTCCCTGCCTGTATTTGTATGAGTACACCAGCAATGGTATTCAGGTAAGCTTTAGGTGCACACTGTGCAAAGGACACTAAATCAAAATACTGAAGCTCCCTGCCTGTATTTGTATGAGAACACCAGCAATTGTATTCAGGTAAGCTTTAGGTGCACACTGTATAAAAGACACAAAATCAAAATACTGCAGCACCCTGCCTGTATTTGTATGAGAACACCAGCAATTGTATTCAGGTAAGCTTTAGGTGCACTGTGCAAAGGACACTAAATCGAAATACTGCAGCTCCCTGCCTGTATTTGTATGAGAACACCAGCAATTGTATTCAGGTAAGCTTTAGGTGCACACTGTGCAAAGGACACTAAATCAAAATACTGCAGCTCCCTGCCTGTATTTGTATGAGTACACCAGCAATTGTATTCAGGTAAGCTTTAGGTACACATTGTGCAAAGGACACTAAATCAAAATACTGAAGCTCCCTGCCTGTATTTTATGAGAACACCAGCAATTGTATTCAGGTAAGCTTTAGGTGCACTCTGTGCAACGGACACTAAATCAAAATACTGCAGCTCCCTGCCTGTATTTGTATGAGAACACCAGCAATTGTATTCGGGTAAGCTTTAGGTGCACACTGTGCAAAGCACACTAAGACAAAATATTGCAGCTCCTTGCCTGTATTTGTATGAGAACACCAGCAATTGTATTCAGGTAAGCTTTAGGTGCACACTGTGCAAAAGACACTAAAACAAAATACTGCAGCTCCCTGCCTGTATGTGTATGAGAACACCAGCAATTGTATTCAGGTAAGCTTTAGGGTCACACTGTGCAAAGGACACTAATTCAAAATACATCAGCTCCCTGCCTGTATTTGTATGAGAACACCAGCAATTGTTTTCAGGTAAGCTTTAGGTGCACACTGTGCAAAGGATGGTAAATCAAAATACTGCAGCTCCCTGCCTGTATTTGTATGAGAACACCAGCAATTGTATTCGGGTAAGCTTTAGGTGCACACTGTGCAAAGGACACTAAATCAAAATACTGCAGCCCCTGCCTGTATTTGTATGAGAACACCAGCAATTGTGTTCAGGTAAGCTTTAGGAGCACACTGTGCAAAGGACACTAATTCAAAATACTGCAGCTCCCGGCCTGTATTTGTATGAGAACACCAGCAATTGTATTCAGGTTAGCTTTAGGTGCACACTGTGCAAAGAACACTAAAACAAAATACTGCAGATCCCTGCCTGTATTTGTATGAGAACACCAGCAATTGTATTCAGGTAAGCTTTAGGTGCACACTGTGCAAAGGACACTAAAACAAAATACTGCAGCTCCCTGCCTGTATTTGTATGAGAACACCAGCAATTGTATTCAGGTAAGCTTTAGGTGCACACTGTGCAAAGGACACTAAATCAAAATACTGAAGCTCCTGCCTGCATTTGTATGAGAACGCCAGCAATTGTATTCAGGTAAGCTTTAGGTGCACACTGCAAAAGACACTAAATCAAAATACTGCAGCTCCCTGCCTGTATTTGTATGAGAACACCAGCAATTATATTCAGGTAAGCTTTAGGTGCACACTGTGCAAATGAAGTAAATAAAAATAATGCAGCTCCCTGCCTGTATTTGTATGAGAACACCAGCAATTGTATTCATGTATGCTTTAGGTGCACACTGTGCAAAGGACACTAAAACAAAATACTGCAGCTCTCTGCCTGTATTTGTATGAGAACACCAGCAATTGTATTCAGGTAAGCTATAGGTGCACACTGTGCAAAGGACACTAAAACAAAATACTGAAGCTCATTGCCTGTATTTGTATGAGAACACCAGCAATTGTATTCAGGTAAGCTTTAGATGCACACTGTGGAAAAGACACTAAATCAAAATACTGCAGCTCCCTGCCTGTATTTGTATGAGAACACCAGCAATTGTATTCAGGTAAGCTTTAGGTGCACACTGTGCAAAGGACACTAAAACAAAATACTGCAGCTCCCTGTCTGTATTTGTATGAGAACACCAGCAATTGTATTCGGGTAAGCTTTAGGTGCACACTGTGCAAAGGACACAAAATCAAAATACTGCAGCTCCCTGCCTGTATTTGTATGAGAACACCAGCAATTGAATTCAGGTAAGCTTTAGGTTTACACTGTACAAAATACACTAAATCAAAATACTGCAGCTCCCTGCCTGTATTTGTATGAGAACACCAGCAATTGTATTCAGGTAAGCTTTAGGTGCACACTGTGCAAAGGACACTAAATCAAAATACTGCAGCTCCCTGCCTGTATTTGTATGAGTACACCAGCAATTGTATTCAGGTAAGCTTTAGGTGCAGATTGTGCAAAGGACACTAAATCAAAATACTGAAGCTCCCTGCCTGTATTTGTATGAGAACACCAGCAATTGTATTCAGGTAAGCTTTAGGTGCACTCTGTGCAACGGACACTAAATCAAAATACTGCAGCTCCCTGCCTGTATTTGTATGAGAACACCAGCAATTGTATTCAGGTAAGCTTTAGGTGCACACGGTGCAAAAGACACTAAAACAAAATAGTGCAGCTCCCTGTCTGTATGTGTATGAGAACACCAGCAATTGTATTCAGGTAAGCTTTAGGTGCACACTGTGCAAATGAAACTAAAACAAAATACTGCAGCTCCCCTTCTGTATTTGTATGAGAACACCAGCAATTGAATTCAGATAAGCTTTAGGTGCACACTGTGCAAAGGAAACTAAAACAAAATACTGCAGCTCCCTGCCTGTATTTGTATGAGTACACCAGCAATTGTATTCAGGGAAGCTTTAGGTGCACACTGTGCAAAGAACACTAAATCAAAATACTGCAGCTCCCTGCCTGTATTTGTATGAGAACACCAGCAATTGTATTCAGGTAAGCTTTAGGTGCACACTGTACAAAATACACTAAATCAAAATACTGCAGCTCCCTGCCTGTATTTGTATGAGAACACCAGCAATTGTATTCAGGTAAGCTTTAGGTGCACACTGTGCAACGGACACTAAATCAAAATACTGCAGCTCCCTGCCTGTATTTGTATGAGGACACCAGCAATTGTATTCGGGTAAGCTTTAGGTGCACACTGTGCAAAGCACACTAAAACAAAATATTGCAGCTCCTTGCCTGTATTTGTATGAGAACACCAGCAATTGTATTCAGGTAAGCTTTAGGTGCACACTGTGCAAAAGACACTAAAACAAAATAGTGCAGCTCCCTGTCTGTGTGTGTATGAGAACACCAGCAATTGTATTCAGGTAAGCTTTAGGTGCACACTGTGCAAATGACACTAAATCAAAATACTGCAGCTCCCTGCCTGTATTTGTATGAGTACACCAGCAATTGTATTCAGGTAAGCTTTAGGTACACATTGTGCAAAGGACACTAAATCAAAATACTGAAGCTCCCTGCCTGTATTTTATGAGAACACCAGCAATTGTATTCAGGTAAGCTTTAGGTGAACTCTGTGCAACGGACACTAAATCAAAATACTGCAGCTCCCTGCCTGTATTTGTATGAGAACACCAGCAATTGTATTCGGGTAAGCTTTAGGTGCACACTGTGCAAAGCACACTAAGACAAAATATTGCAGCTCCTTGCCTGTATTTGTATGAGAACACCAGCAATTGTATTCAGGTAAGCTTTAGGTGCACACTGTGCAAAAGACACTAAAACAAAATACTGCAGCTCCCTGCCTGTATGTGTATGAGAACACCAGCAATTGTATTCAGGTAAGCTTTAGGTGCACACTGTGCAAAGGACACTAAATCAAAATACTGCAGCTCCCTGCCTGTATTTGTATGAGTACACCAGCAATTGTATTCAGGTAAGCTTTAGGTGCACATTGTGCAAAGGACACTAAATCAAAATACTGAAGCTCCCTGCCTGTATTTGTATGAGAACACCAGCAATTGTATTCAGGTAAGCTTTAGGTGCAGTCTGTGCAACAGACACTAAATCAAAATACTGCAGCTCCCTGCCTGTATTTGTATGAGGACACCAGCAATTGTATTCGGGTAAGCTTTAGGTGCACACTGTGCAAAGCACACTAAAACAAAATATTGCAGCTCCTTGCCTGTATTTGTATGAGAACACCAGCAATTGTATTCAGGTAAGCTTTAGGTGCACACTGTGCAAAAGACACTAAAACAAAATAGTGCAGCTCCCTGTCTGTGTGTGTATGAGAACACCAGCAATTGTATTCAGGTAAGCTTTAGGTGCACACTGTGCAAATGACACTAAAACAAAATACTGCAGCTCCCCTTCTGTATTTGTATGAGAACACCAGCAATTGAATTCAGGTAAGCTTTAGGTGCACACTGTGAAAAGGAAACTAAAACAAAATACTGCAGCTCCCTGCCTGTATTTGTATGAGTAAACCAGCAATTGTATTCAGGGAAGCTTTAAGTGCACACTGTGCAAAGAACACTAAATCAAAATACTGCAGCTCCCTGCCTGTATTTGTATGAGTACACCAGCAATGGTATTCAGGTAAGCTTTAGGTGCACACTGTGCAAAGGACACTAAATCAAAATACTGAAGCTCCCTGCCTGTATTTGTATGAGAACACCAGCAATTGTATTCAGGTAAGCTTTAGGTGCACACTGTATAAAAGACACAAAATCAAAATACTGCAGCACCCTGCCTGTATTTGTATGAGAACACCAGCAATTGTATTCAGGTAAGCTTTAGGTGCACTGTGCAAAGGACACTAAATCGAAATACTGCAGCTCCCTGCCTGTATTTGTATGAGAACACCAGCAATTGTATTCAGGTAAGCTTTAGGTGCACACTGTGCAAAGGACACTAAATCAAAATACTGCAGCTCCCTGCCTGTATTTGTATGAGTACACCAGCAATTGTATTCAGGTAAGCTTTAGGTACACATTGTGCAAAGGACACTAAATCAAAATACTGAAGCTCCCTGCCTGTATTTTATGAGAACACCAGCAATTGAATTCAGATAAGCTTTAGGTGCACACTGTGCAAAGGAAACTAAAACAAAATACTGCAGCTCCCTGCCTGTATTTGTATGAGTACACCAGCAATTGTATTCAGGGAAGCTTTAGGTGCACACTGTGCAAAGAACACTAAATCAAAATACTGCAGCTCCCTGCCTGTATTTGTATGAGAACACCAGCAATTGTATTCAGGTAAGCTTTAGGTGCACACTGTACAAAATACACTAAATCAAAATACTGCAGCTCCCTGCCTGTATTTGTATGAGAACACCAGCAATTGTATTCAGGTAAGCTTTAGGTGCACACTGTGCAACGGACACTAAATCAAAATACTGCAGCTCCCTGCCTGTATTTGTATGAGGACACCAGCAATTGTATTCGGGTAAGCTTTAGGTGCACACTGTGCAAAGCACACTAAAACAAAATATTGCAGCTCCTTGCCTGTATTTGTATGAGAACACCAGCAATTGTATTCAGGTAAGCTTTAGGTGCACACTGTGCAAAAGACACTAAAACAAAATAGTGCAGCTCCCTGTCTGTGTGTGTATGAGAACACCAGCAATTGTATTCAGGTAAGCTTTAGGTGCACACTGTGCAAATGACACTAAATCAAAATACTGCAGCTCCCTGCCTGTATTTGTATGAGTACACCAGCAATTGTATTCAGGTAAGCTTTAGGTACACATTGTGCAAAGGACACTAAATCAAAATACTGAAGCTCCCTGCCTGTATTTTATGAGAACACCAGCAATTGTATTCAGGTAAGCTTTAGGTGAACTCTGTGCAACGGACACTAAATCAAAATACTGCAGCTCCCTGCCTGTATTTGTATGAGAACACCAGCAATTGTATTCGGGTAAGCTTTAGGTGCACACTGTGCAAAGCACACTAAGACAAAATATTGCAGCTCCTTGCCTGTATTTGTATGAGAACACCAGCAATTGTATTCAGGTAAGCTTTAGGTGCACACTGTGCAAAAGACACTAAAACAAAATACTGCAGCTCCCTGCCTGTATGTGTATGAGAACACCAGCAATTGTATTCAGGTAAGCTTTAGGTGCACACTGTGCAAAGGACACTAAATCAAAATACTGCAGCTCCCTGCCTGTATTTGTATGAGTACACCAGCAATTGTATTCAGGTAAGCTTTAGGTGCACATTGTGCAAAGGACACTAAATCAAAATACTGAAGCTCCCTGCCTGTATTTGTATGAGAACACCAGCAATTGTATTCAGGTAAGCTTTAGGTGCAGTCTGTGCAACAGACACTAAATCAAAATACTGCAGCTCCCTGCCTGTATTTGTATGAGGACACCAGCAATTGTATTCGGGTAAGCTTTAGGTGCACACTGTGCAAAGCACACTAAAACAAAATATTGCAGCTCCTTGCCTGTATTTGTATGAGAACACCAGCAATTGTATTCAGGTAAGCTTTAGGTGCACACTGTGCAAAAGACACTAAAACAAAATAGTGCAGCTCCCTGTCTGTGTGTGTATGAGAACACCAGCAATTGTATTCAGGTAAGCTTTAGGTGCACACTGTGCAAATGACACTAAAACAAAATACTGCAGCTCCCCTTCTGTATTTGTATGAGAACACCAGCAATTGAATTCAGGTAAGCTTTAGGTGCACACTGTGAAAAGGAAACTAAAACAAAATACTGCAGCTCCCTGCCTGTATTTGTATGAGTAAACCAGCAATTGTATTCAGGGAAGCTTTAAGTGCACACTGTGCAAAGAACACTAAATCAAAATACTGCAGCTCCCTGCCTGTATTTGTATGAGTACACCAGCAATGGTATTCAGGTAAGCTTTAGGTGCACACTGTGCAAAGGACACTAAATCAAAATACTGAAGCTCCCTGCCTGTATTTGTATGAGAACACCAGCAATTGTATTCAGGTAAGCTTTAGGTGCACACTGTATAAAAGACACAAAATCAAAATACTGCAGCACCCTGCCTGTATTTGTATGAGAACACCAGCAATTGTATTCAGGTAAGCTTTAGGTGCACTGTGCAAAGGACACTAAATCGAAATACTGCAGCTCCCTGCCTGTATTTGTATGAGAACACCAGCAATTGTATTCAGGTAAGCTTTAGGTGCACACTGTGCAAAGGACACTAAATCAAAATACTGCAGCTCCCTGCCTGTATTTGTATGAGTACACCAGCAATTGTATTCAGGTAAGCTTTAGGTACACATTGTGCAAAGGACACTAAATCAAAATACTGAAGCTCCCTGCCTGTATTTTATGAGAACACCAGCAATTGTATTCAGGTAAGCTTTAGGTGCACTCTGTGCAACGGACACTAAATCAAAATACTGCAGCTCCCTGCCTGTATTTGTATGAGAACACCAGCAATTGTATTCGGGTAAGCTTTAGGTGCACACTGTGCAAAGCACACTAAGACAAAATATTGCAGCTCCTTGCCTGTATTTGTATGAGAACACCAGCAATTGTATTCAGGTAAGCTTTAGGTGCACACTGTGCAAAAGACACTAAAACAAAATACTGCAGCTCCCTGCCTGTATGTGTATGAGAACACCAGCAATTGTATTCAGGTAAGCTTTAGGGTCACACTGTGCAAAGGACACTAATTCAAAATACATCAGCTCCCTGCCTGTATTTGTATGAGAACACCAGCAATTGTTTTCAGGTAAGCTTTAGGTGCACACTGTGCAAAGGATGGTAAATCAAAATACTGCAGCTCCCTGCCTGTATTTGTATGAGAACACCAGCAATTGTATTCGGGTAAGCTTTAGGTGCACACTGTGCAAAGGACACTAAATCAAAATACTGCAGCCCCTGCCTGTATTTGTATGAGAACACCAGCAATTGTGTTCAGGTAAGCTTTAGGAGCACACTGTGCAAAGGACACTAATTCAAAATACTGCAGCTCCCGGCCTGTATTTGTATGAGAACACCAGCAATTGTATTCAGGTAAGCTTTAGGTGCACACTGTGCAAAGAACACTAAAACAAAATACTGCAGATCCCTGCCTGTATTTGTATGAGAACACCAGCAATTGTATTCAGGTAAGCTTTAGGTGCACACTGTGCAAAGGACACTAAAACAAAATATTGCAGCTCCCTGCCTGTATTTGTATGAGAACACCAGCAATTGTATTCAGGTAAGCTTTAGGTGCACACTGTGCAAAGGACACTAAATCAAAATACTGAAGCTCCTGCCTGTATTTGTATGAGAACGCCAGCAATTGTATTCAGGTAAGCTTTAGGTGCACACTGCAAAAGACACTAAATCAAAATACTGCAGCTCCCTGCCTGTATTTGTATGAGAACACCAGCAATTGTATTCAGGTAAGCTTTAGGTGCACACTGTGCAAATGAAGTAAATAAAAATAATGCAGCTCCCTGCCTGTATTTGTATGAGAACACCAGCAATTGTATTCATGTATGCTTTAGGTGCACACTGTGCAAAGGACACTAAAACAAAATACTGCAGCTCTCTGCCTGTATTTGTATGAGAACACCAGCAATTGTATTCAGGTAAGCTATAGGTGCACACTGTGCAAAGGACACTAAAACAAAATACTGAAGCTCATTGCCTGTATTTGTATGAGAACACCAGCAATTGTATTCAGGTAAGCTTTAGATGCACACTGCGGAAAAGACACTAAATCAAAATACTGCAGCTCCCTGCCTGTATTTGTATGAGAACACCAGCAATTGTATTCAGGTAAGCTTTAGGTGCACACTGTGCAAAGGACACTAAAACAAAATACTGCAGCTCCCTGTCTGTATTTGTATGAGAACACCAGCAATTGTATTCGGGTAAGCTTTAGGTGCACACTGTGCAAAGGACACAAAATCAAAATACTGCAGCTCCCTGCCTGTATTTGTATGAGAACACCAGCAATTGAATTCAGGTAAGCTTTAGGTTTACACTGTACAAAATACACTAAATCAAAATACTGCAGCTCCCTGCCTGTATTTGTATGAGAACACCAGCAATTGTATTCAGGTAAGCTTTAGGTGCACACTGTGCAAAGGACACTAAATCAAAATACTGCAGCTCCCTGCCTGTATTTGTATGAGAACACCAGCAATTGTATTCAGGTAAGCTTTAGGTGCAGATTGTGCAAAGGACACTAAATCAAAATACTGAAGCTCCCTGCCTGTATTTGTATGAGAACACCAGCAATTGTATTCAGGTAAGCTTTAGGTGCACTCTGTGCAACGGACACTAAATCAAAATACTGCAGCTCCCTGCCTGTATTTGTATGAGAACACCAGCAATTGTATTCAGGTAAGCTTTAGGTGCACACGGTGCAAAAGACACTAAAACAAAATAGTGCAGCTCCCTGTCTGTATGTGTATGAGAACACCAGCAATTGTATTCAGGTAAGATTTAGGTGCACACTGTGCAAATGACACTAAAACAAAATACTGCAGCTCCCCTTCTGTATTTGTATGAGAACACCAGCAATTGAATTCAGATAAGCTTTAGGTGCACACTGTGCAAAGGAAACTAAAACAAAATACTGCAGCTCCCTGCCTGTATTTGTATGAGTACACCAGCAATTGTATTCAGGGAAGCTTTAGGTGCACACTGTGCAAAGAACACTAAATCAAAATACTGCAGCTCCCTGCCTGTATTTGTATGAGAACACCAGCAATTGTATTCAGGTAAGCTTTAGGTGCACACTGTACAAAATACACTAAATCAAAATACTGCAGCTCCCTGCCTGTATTTGTATGAGAACACCAGCAATTGTATTCAGGTAAGCTTTAGGTGCACACTGTGCAACGGACACTAAATCAAAATACTGCAGCTCCCTGCCTGTATTTGTATGAGGACACCAGCAATTGTATTCGGGTAAGCTTTAGGTGCACACTGTGCAAAGCACACTAAAACAAAATATTGCAGCTCCTTGCCTGTATTTGTATGAGAACACCAGCAATTGTATTCAGGTAAGCTTTAGGTGCACACTGTGCAAAAGACACTAAAGCAAAATAGTGCAGCTCCCTGTCTGTGTGTGTATGAGAACACCAGCAATTGTATTCAGGTAAGCTTTAGGTGCACACTGTGCAAATGACACTAAAACAAAATACTGCAGCTCCCCTTCTGTATTTGTATGAGAACACCAGCAATTGAATTCAGGTAAGCTTTAGGTGCACACTGTGAAAAGGAAAATAAAACAAAATACTGCAGCTCCCTGCCTGTATTTGTATGAGTACACCAGCAATTGTATTCAGGGAAGCTTTAGGTGCACACTGTGCAAAAGACACTAAAACAAAATACTGCAGCTCCCTGCCTGTATGTGTATGAGAACACCAGCAATTGTATTCAGGTAAGCTTTAGGGTCACACTGTGCAAAGGACACTAATTCAAAATACATCAGCTCCCTGCCTGTATTTGTATGAGAACACCAGCAATTGTTTTCAGGTAAGCTTTAGGTGCACACTGTGCAAAGGATGGTAAATCAAAATACTGCAGCTCCCTGCCTGTATTTGTATGAGAACACCAGCAATTGTATTCGGGTAAGCTTTAGGTGCACACTGTGCAAAGGACACTAAATCAAAATACTGCAGCCCCTGCCTGTATTTGTATGAGAACACCAGCAATTGTGTTCAGGTAAGCTTTAGGAGCACACTGTGCAAAGGACACTAATTCAAAATACTGCAGCTCCCGGCCTGTATTTGTATGAGAACACCAGCAATTGTATTCAGGTAAGCTTTAGGTGCACACTGTGCAAAGAACACTAAAACAAAATACTGCAGATCCCTGCCTGTATTTGTATGAGAACACCAGCAATTGTATTCAGGTAAGCTTTAGGTGCACACTGTGCAAAGGACACTAAAACAAAATACTGCAGCTCCCTGCCTGTATTTGTATGAGAACACCAGCAATTGTATTCAGGTAAGCTTTAGGTGCACACTGTGCAAAGGACACTAAATCAAAATACTGAAGCTCCTGCCTGTATTTGTATGAGAACGCCAGCAATTGTATTCAGGTAAGCTTTAGGTGCACACTGCAAAAGACACTAAATCAAAATACTGCAGCTCCCTGCCTGTATTTGTATGAGAACACCAGCAATTGTATTCAGGTAAGCTTTAGGTGCACACTGTGCAAATGAAGTAAATAAAAATAATGCAGCTCCCTGCCTGTATTTGTATGAGAACACCAGCAATTGTATTCATGTATGCTTTAGGTGCACACTGTGCAAAGGACACTAAAACAAAATACTGCAGCTCTCTGCCTGTATTTGTATGAGAACACCAGCAATTGTATTCAGGTAAGCTATAGGTGCACACTGTGCAAAGGACACTAAAACAAAATACTGAAGCTCATTGCCTGTATTTGTATGAGAACACCAGCAATTGTATTCAGGTAAGCTTTAGATGCACACTGTGGAAAAGACACTAAATCAAAATACTGCAGCTCCCTGCCTGTATTTGTATGAAAACACCAGCAATTGTATTCAGGTAAGCTTTAGGTGCACACTGTGCAAAGGACACTAAAACAAAATACTGCAGCTCCCTGTCTGTATTTGTATGAGAACACCAGCAATTGTATTCGGGTAAGCTTTAGGTGCACACTGTGCAAAGGACACAAAATCAAAATACTGCAGCTCCCTGCCTGTATTTGTATGAGAACACCAGCAATTGAATTCAGGTAAGCTTTAGGTTTACACTGTACAAAATACACTAAATCAAAATACTGCAGCTCCCTGCCTGTATTTGTATGAGAACACCAGCAATTGTATTCAGGTAAGCTTTAGGTGCACACTGTGCAAAGGACACTAAATCAAAATACTGCAGCTCCCTGCCTGTATTTGTATGAGTACACCAGCAATTGTATTCAGGTAAGCTTTAGGTGCAGATTGTGCAAAGGACACTAAATCAAAATACTGAAGCTCCCTGCCTGTATTTGTATGAGAACACCAGCAATTGTATTCAGGTAAGCTTTAGGTGCACTCTGTGCAACGGACACTAAATCAAAATACTGCAGCTCCCTGCCTGTATTTGTATGAGAACACCAGCAATTGTATTCAGGTAAGCTTTAGGTGCACACGGTGCAAAAGACACTAAAACAAAATAGTGCAGCTCCCTGTCTGTATGTGTATGAGAACACCAGCAATTGTATTCAGGTAAGCTTTAGGTGCACACTGTGCAAATGACACTAAAACAAAATACTGCAGCTCCCCTTCTGTATTTGTATGAGAACACCAGCAATTGAATTCAGATAAGCTTTAGGTGCACACTGTGCAAAGGAAACTAAAACAAAATACTGCAGCTCCCTGCCTGTATTTGTATGAGTACACCAGCAATTGTATTCAGGGAAGCTTTAGGTGCACACTGTGCAAAGAACACTAAATCAAAATACTGCAGCTCCCTGCCTGTATTTGTATGAGTACACCAGCAATGGTATTCAGGTAAGCTTTAGGTGCACACTGTGCAAAGGACACTAAATCAAAATACTGAAGCACCCTGCCTGTATTTGTATGAGAACACCAGCAATTGTATTCAGGTAAGCTTTAGGTGCACACTGTATAAAAGACACAAAATCAAAATTATGCAGCACCCTGCCTGTATTTGTATGAGAACACCAGCAATTGTATTCAGGTAAGCTTTAGGTGCACACTGTGCAAAGGACACTAAATCGAAATACTGCAACTCCCTGCCTGTATTTTTATGAGAACACCAGCAATTGTATTCAGGTAAGCTTTAGATGCACACTGTGCAAAGGACATTAATAAAAATACTGCAGCTCCCTGCCTGTATTTGTATGAGTACACCAGCAATTGTATTTAGTTAAGCTTTAGGTACACATTGTGCAAAGGACACTAAATCAAAATACTGAAGCTCCCTGCCTGTATTTGTATGAGAACACCAGCAATTGTATTCAGGTAAGCTTTAGGTGCACTCTGTGCAACGGACACTAAATCAAAATACTGCAGCTCCCTGCCTGTACTTGTATGAGAACACCAGCAATTGTATTCGGGTAAGCTTTAGGTGCACACTGTGCAAAGCACACTAAGACAAAATATTGCAGCTCCTTGCCTGTATTTGTATGAGAACACCAGCAATTGTATTCAGGTAAGCCTTAGGTGCACACTGTGCAAAAGACACTAAAACAAAATACTGCAGCTCCCTGCCTGTATGTGTATGAGAACACCAGCAATTGTATTCAGGTAAGCTTTAGGGTCACACTGTGCAAAGGACACTAATTCAAAATACATCAGCTCCCTGCCTGTATTTGTATGAGAACACCAGCAATTGTTTTCAGGTAAGCTTTAGGTGCACACTGTGCAAAGGACAGTAAATCAAAATACTGCAGCTCCCTGCCTGTATTTGTATGAGAACACCAGCAATTGTATTCGGGTAAGCTTTAGGTGCACACTGTGCAAAGGACACTAAATCAAAATACTGCAGCTCCCTGCCTGTATTTGTATGAGAACACCAGCAATTGTGTTCAGGTACGCTTTAGGTGCACACTGTGCAAAGGACACTAATTCAAAATACTGCAGCTACCTGCCTGTATTTGTATGAGAACACCAGCAATTGTATCCAGGTAAGCTTTAGGTGCACACTGTGCAAAGAACACTAAAACAAAATACTGCAGCTCCCGGCCTGTATTTGTATGAGAACACCAGCAATTGTATTCAGGTAAGCTTTAGGTGCACACTGTGCAAAGAACACTAAAACAAAATACTGCAGATCCCTGCCTGTATTTGTATGAGAACACCAGCAATTGTATTCAGGTAAGCTTTAGGTGCACACTGTGCAAAGGACACTAAAACAAAATACTGCAGCATCCTGCCTGTATTTGTATGAGAACACCAGCAATTGTATTCAGGTAAGCTTTAGGTGCACACTGTGCAAAGGACACTAAATCAAAATACTGAAGCTCCCTGCCTGTATTTGTATGAGAACACCAGCAATTGTATTCAGGTAAGCTTTAGGTGCACACTGTGCAAAAGACACTAAAACAAAATACTGCAGCTCCCTGCCTGTATGTGTATGAGAACACCAGCAATTGTATTCAGGTAAGCTTTAGGGTCACACTGTGCAAAGGACACTAATTCAAAATACGTCAGCTCCCTGCCTGTATTTGTATGAGAACACCAGCAATTGTTTTCAGGTAAGCTTTAGGTGCACACTGTGCAAAGGACAGTAAATCAAAATACTGCAGCTCCCTGTCTGTATTTGTATGAGAACACCAGCAATTGTATTCGGGTAAGCTTTAGGTGCACACTGTGCAAAGGACACAAAATCAAAATACTGCAGCTCCCTGCCTGTATTTGTATGAGAACACCAGCAATTGTATTCAGGTAAGCTTTAGGTTTACACTGTGGAAAGGACACTAATTCAAAATACTACAGCTCCCTGCCTATATTTGTATGAGAACACCAGCAATTGTATTCAGGTAAGCTTTAGGTGCACACTGTGCAAAGAACACTAAAACAAAATACTGCAGCACCCTGCCTGTATTTGTATGAGAACACCAGCAATTGTGTTCAGGTAAGCTTTAGGTGCACACTGTGCAAAGGACACTAATTCAAAATACTGCAGCTACCTGCCTGTATTTGTATGAGAACACCAGAAATTGTATTCAGGTAAGCTTTAGGTGCACACTGTGCAAAGGACACTAAAACAAAATACTGCAGCATCCTGCCTGTATTTGTATGAGAACACCAGCAATTGTATTCAGGTAAGCTTTAGGTGCACACTGTGCAAAGGACACTAAATCAAAATACTGAAGCTCCCTGCCTGTATTTGTATGAGAACGCCAGCAATTGTATTCAGGTAAGCTTTAGGTGCACACTGCAAAATACACTAAATCAAAATACTGCAGCTCCCTGCCTGTATGTGTATGAGAACACCAGCAATTGTATTCAGGTAAGCTTTAGGTGCACACTGTGCAAAGGACAGTAAATCAAAATACTGCAGCTCCCTGCCTGTATTTGTATGAGAACGCCAGCAATTGTATTCAGGTAAGCTTTAGGTGCACATTGTGCAAAGGACACTAAATCAAAATACTGAAGCTCCCTGCCTGTATTTGTATGAGAACACCAGCAATTGTATTCAGGTAAGCTTTAGGTGCACTCTGTGCAACGGACACTAAATCAAAATACTGCAGCTCCCTGCCTGTATTTGTATGAGAATACCAGCAATTGTATTTGGGTAAGCTTTAGGTGCACACTGTGCAAAGCACACTAAAACAAAATATTGCAGCTCCTTGCCTGTATGTGTATGAGAACACCAGCAATTGTATTCAGGTAAGCTTTAGGGTCACACTGTGCAAAGGACACTAATTCAAAATACATCAGCTCCCTGCCTGTATTTGTATGAGAACACCAGCAATTGTTTTCAGGTAAGCTTTAGGTGCACACTGTGCAAAGGACAGTAAATCAAAATACTGCATCTCCCTGCCTGTATTTGTATGAGAACACCAGCAATTGTATTCGGGTAAGCTTTAGGTGCACACTGTGCAAAGGACACTAAATCAAAATACTGCAGCTCCCTGCCTGTATTTGTATGAGAACAACAGCAATTGTGTTCAGGTAAGCTTTAGTTGCACACTGTGCAAAGGACAATAATTCAAAATACTGCAGCTACCTGCCTGTATTTGTATGAGAACACCAGCAATTGTATTCGGGTAAGCTTTAGGTGCACACTGTGCAAAGCACACTAAAACAAAATATTGCAGCTCCTTGCCTGTATTTGTATGAGAACACCAGCAATTGTATTCATGTAAGCTTTAGGTGCACACTGTGCAAAAGACACTAAAACAAAATACTGCAGCTCCCTGCCTGTATGTGTATGAGAACACCAGCAATTGTATTCAGGTAAGGTTTAGGTGCACACTGTGCAAATGACACTAAAACAAAATACTGCAGCTCCCTTTCTGTATTTGTATGAGAACACCAGCAATTGAATTCAGGTAAGCTTTAGGTGCACACTGTGCAAAGGAAACTAAAACAAAATACTGCAGCTCCCTGCCTGTATTTGTATGAGTACACCAGCAATGGTATTTAGGTAAGCTTTAGGTGCACACTGTGCAAAGGACACTAAATCAAAATACTGAAGCACCCTGCCTGTATTTGTATGAGAACACCAGCAATTGTATTCAGGTGAGCTTTAGGTGCACACTGTGCAAAGGACACTAAATCAAAATACTGAAGCTCCCTACCTGTATTTGTATGAGAACACCAGCAATTGTATTCAGGTAAGCTTTAGGTGCACACTGTGCAAATGACACTAAATCAAAATACTGCAGCTCCCTGCCTGTATTTGTATGAGTACACCAGCAATTGTATTCAGGTAAGCTTTAGGTGCACATTGTGCAAAGCACACTAAATCAAAATACTGAAGCTCCCTGCCTGTATTTGTATGAGAACACCAGCAATTGTATTCAGGTAAGCTTTAGGTGCACTCTGTGCAACAGACACTAAATCAAAATACTGCAGCTCCCTGCCTGTATTTGTATGAGAACACCAGCAATTGTATTCAGGTAAGCTTTAGGTGCACACTGTGCAAAGGACACTAAATCAAAATACTGAAGCTCCCTGCCTGTATTTGTATGAGAACGCCAGCAATTGTATTCAGGTAAGCTTTAGGTGCACACTGCAAAATACACTAAATCAAAATACTGCAGCTCCCTGCCTGTATTTGTATGAGAACACCAGCAATTGTATTCAGGTAAGCTTTAGGTGCACACTGTGCAAAGGACAGTAAATCAAAATACTGCAGCTCCCTGCCTGTATTTGTATGAGAACGCCAGCAATTGTATTCAGGTAAGCTTTAGGTGCACATTGTGCAAAGGACACTAAATCAAAATACTGAAGCTCCCTGCCTGTATTTGTATGAGAACACCAGCAATTGTATTCAGGTAAGCTTTAGGTGCACTCTGTGCAAAGGACACTAATTCAAAATACTGCAGCTACCTGCCTGTATTTGTATAAGAACACCAGAAATTGTATTCAGGTAAGCTTTAGGTGCACACTGTGCAAAGGACACTAAAACAAAATACTGCAGCATCCTGCCTGTATTTGTATGAGAACACCAGAAATTGTATTCAGGTAAGCTTTAGGTGCACACTGTGCAAAGGACACTAAAACAAAATACTGCAGCATCCTGCCTGTATTTGTATGAGAACACCAGCAATTGTATTCAGGTAAGCTTTAGGTGCACACTGTGCAAAGGACACTAAATCAAAATACTGAAGCTCCCTGCCTGTATTTGTATGAGAACGCCAGCAATTGTATTCAGGTAAGCTTTAGGTGCACACTGCAAAATACACTAAATCAAAATACTGCAGCTCCCTGCCTGTATTTGTATGAGAACACCAGCAATTGTATTCAGGTAAGCTTTAGGTGCACACTGTGCAAAGGACAGTAAATCAAAATACATCAGCTCCCTGCCTGTATTTGTATGAGAACACCAGCACTTGTTTTCAGGTAAGCTTTAGGTGCACACTGTGCAAAGAACACTAAATCAAAATACTGCAGCTCCCTGCCTGTATTTGTATGAGTACACCAGCAGTGGTATTCAGGTAAGCTTTAGGTGCACACTGTGCAAAGGACACTAAATCAAAATACTGAAGCACCCTGCCTGTATTTGTATGAGAACACCAGCAATTGTATTCAGGTAAGCTTTAGGTGCACACTGTATAAAAGACACAAAATCAAAATACTGCAGCACCCTGCCTGTATTTGTATGAGAACACCAGCAATTGTATTCAGGTAAGCTTTAGGTGCACACTGTGCAAAGGACACTAAATCGAAATATTGCAACTCCCTGCCTGTATTTGTATGAGAACACCAGCAATTGTATTCAGGTAAGCTTTAGATGCACACTGTGCAAAGGACATTAATAAAAATACTGCAGCTCCCTGCCTGTATTTGTATGAGTACACCAGCAATTGTATTCAGGTAAGCTTTAGGTACACATTGTGCAAAGGACACTAAATCAAAATACTGAAGCTCCCTGCCTGTATTTGTATGAGAACACCAGCAATTGTATTCAGGTAAGCTTTAGGTGCACTCTGTGCAACGGACACTAAATCAAAATACTGCAGCTCCCTGCCTGTATTTGTATGAGAACACCAGCAATTGTATTCGGGTAAGCTTTAGGTGCACACTGTGCAAAGCACACTAAGACAAAATATTGCAGCTCCTTGCCTGTATTTGTATGAGAACACCAGCAATTGTATTCAGGTAAGCTTTAGGTGCACACTGTGCAAAAGACACTAAAACAAAATACTGCAGCTCCCTGCCTGTATGTGTATGAGAACACCAGCAATTGTATTCAGGTAAGCTTTAGGGTCACACTGTGCAAAGGACACTAATTCAAAATACATCAGCTCCCTGCCTGTATTTGTATGAGAACACCAGCAATTGTTTTCAGGTAAGCTTTAGGTGCACACTGTGCAAAGGAAACTAAAACAAAATACTGCAGCTCCCTGCCTGTATTTGTATGAGTACACCAGCAATGGTATTTAGGTAAGCTTTAGGTGCACACTGTGCAAAGGACACTAAATCAAAATACTGAAGCACCCTGCCTGTATTTGTATGAGAACACCAGCAATTGTATTCAGGTGAGCTTTAGGTGCACACTGTGCAAAGGGCACTAAATCAAAATACTGAAGCTCCCTACCTGTATTTGTATGAGAACACCAGCAATTGTATTCAGGTAAGCTTTAGGTGCACACTGTGCAAATGACACTAAATCAAAATACTGCAGCTCCCTGCCTGTATTTGTATGAGTACACCAGCAATTGTATTCAGGTAAGCTTTAGGTGCACATTGTGCAAAGCACACTAAATCAAAATACTGAAGCTCCCTGCCTGTATTTGTATGAGAACACCAGCAATTGTATTCAGGTAAGCTTTAGGTGCACTCTGTGCAACGGACACTAAATCAAAATACTGCAGCTCCCTGCCTGTATTTGTATGAGAACACCAGCAATTGTATTCGGGTAAGCTTTAGGTGCACACTGTGCAAAGGACACTAATTCAAAATACTGCAGCTACCTGCCTGTATTTGTATGAGAACACCAGAAATTGTATTCAGGTAAGCTTTAGGTGCACACTGTGCAAAGGACACTAAAACAAAATACTGCAGCATCCTGCCTGTATTTGTATGAGAACACCAGCAATTGTATTCAGGTAAGCTTTAGGTGCACACTGTGCAAAGGACACTAAATCAAAATACTGAAGCTCCCTGCCTGTATTTGTATGAGAACGCCAGCAATTGTATTCAGGTAAGCTTTAGGTGCACACTGCAAAATACACTAAATCAAAATACTGCAGCTCCCTGCCTGTATTTGTATGAGAACACCAGCAATTGTATTCAGGTAAGCTTTAGGTGCACACTGTGCAAAGGACAGTAAATCAAAATACTGCAGCTCCCTGCCTGTATTTGTATGAGAACGCCAGCAATTGTATTCAGGTAAGCTTTAGGTGCACATTGTGCAAAGGACACTAAATCAAAATACTGAAGCTCCCTGCCTGTATTTGTATGAGAACACCAGCAATTGTATTCAGGTAAGCTTTAGGTGCACTCTGTGCAAAGGACACTAATTCAAAATACTGCAGCTACCTGCCTGTATTTGTATGAGAACACCAGAAATTGTATTCAGGTAAGCTTTAGGTGCACACTGTGCAAAGGACACTAAAACAAAATACTGCAGCATCCTGCCTGTATTTGTATGAGAACACCAGAAATTGTATTCAGGTAAGCTTTAGGTGCACACTGTGCAAAGGACACAAAAACAAAATACTGCAGCTCCCTGCCTGTATTTGTATGAGAACGCCAGCAATTGTATTCAGGTAAGCTTTAGGTGTACACTGCAAAATACACTAAATCAAAATACTGCAGCTCCCTGCCTGTATTTGTATGAGAACACCAGCAATTGTATTCAGGTAAGCTTTAGGTGCACACTGTGCAAAGGACAGTAAATCAAAATACTGCAGCTCCCTGCCTGTATTTGTATGAGAACGCCAGCAATTGTATTCAGGTAAGCTTTAGGTGCACATTGTGCAAAGGACACTAAATCAAAATACTGAAGCTCCCTGCCTGTATTTGTATGAGAACACCAGCAATTGTATTCAGGTAAGCTTTAGGTGCACTCTGTGCAACGGACACTAAATCAAAATACTGCAGCTCCCTGCCTGTATTTGTATGAGAATACCAGCAATTGTATTTGGGTAAGCTTTAGGTGCACACTGTGCAAATCACACTAAAACAAAATATTGCAGCTCCTTGCCTGTATGTGTATGAGAACACCAGCAATTGTATTCAGGTAAGCTTTAGGGTCACACTGTGCAAAGGACACTAATTCAAAATACATCAGCTCCCTGCCTGTATTTGTATGAGAACACCAGCAATTGTTTTCAGGTAAGCTTTAGGTGCACACTGTGCAAAGAACACTAAATCAAAATACTGCAGCTCCCTGCCTGTATTTGTATGAGTACACCAGCAGTGGTATTCAGGTAAGCTTTAGGTGCACACTGTGCAAAGGACACTAAATCAAAATACTGAAGCACCCTGCCTGTATTTGTATGAGAACACCAGCAATTGTATTCAGGTAAGCTTTAGGTGCACACTGTATAAAAGACACAAAATCAAAATACTGCAGCACCCTGCCTGTATTTGTATGAGAACACCAGCAATTGTATTCAGGTAAGCTTTAGGTGCACACTGTGCAAAGGACACTAAATCGAAATACTGCAACTCCCTGCCTGTATTTGTATGAGAACACCAGCAATTGTATTCAGGTAAGCTTTAGATGCACACTGTGCAAAGGACATTAATAAAAATACTGCAGCTCCCTGCCTGTATTTGTATGAGTACACCAGCAATTGTATTCAGGTAAGCTTTAGGTACACATTGTGCAAAGGACACTAAATCAAAATACTGAAGCTCCCTGCCTGTATTTGTATGAGAACACCAGCAATTGTATTCAGGTAAGCTTTAGGTGCACTCTGTGCAACGGACACTAAATCAAAATACTGCAGCTCCCTGCCTGTATTTGTATGAGAACACCAGCAATTGTATTCGGGTAAGCTTTAGGTGCACACTGTGCAAAGCACACTAAGACAAAATATTGCAGCTCCTTGCCTGTATTTGTATGAGAACACCAGCAATTGTATTCAGGTAAGCTTTAGGTGCACACTGTGCAAAAGACACTAAAACAAAATACTGCAGCTCCCTGCCTGTATGTGTATGAGAACACCAGCAATTGTATTCAGGTAAGCTTTAGGATCACACTGTGCAAAGGACACTAATTCAAAATACATCAGCTCCCTGCCTGTATTTGTATGAGAACACCAGCAATTGTTTTCAGGTAAGCTTTAGGTGCACACTGTGCAAAGGACAGTAAATCAAAATACTGCAGCTCCCTGCCTGTATTTGTATGAGAACACCAGCAATTGTATTCGGGTAAGCTTTAGGTGCACACTGTGCAAAGGACACTAAATCAAAATACTGCAGCTCCCTGCCTGTATTTGTATGAGAACACCAGCAATTGTGTTCAGGTACGCTTTAGGTGCACACTGTGGAAAGGACACTAAATCAAAATACTGAAGCTCCCTGCCTGTATTTGTATGAGAACACCAGCAATTGTATTCAGGTAAGCTTTAGGTGCACACTGTGCAAAAGACACTAAAACAAAATACTGCAGCTCCCTGCCTGTATGTGTATGAGAACACCAGCAATTGTATTCAGGTAAGCTTTAGGGTCACACTGTGCAAAGGACACTAATTCAAAATACATCAGCTCCCTGCCTGTATTTGTATGAGAACACCAGCAATTGTTTTCAGGTAAGCTTTAGGTGCACACTGTGCAAAGGACAGTAAATCAAAATACTGCAGCTCCCTGTCTGTATTTGTATGAGAACACCAGCAATTGTATTCAGGTAAGCTTTAGGTGCACACTGTGCAAAGAACACTAAAACAAAATACTGCAGCACCCTGCCTGTATTTGTATGAGAACACCAGCAATTGTGTTCAGGTAAGCTTTAGGTGCACACTGTGCAAAGGACACTAATTCAAAATACTGCAGCTACCTGCCTGTATTTGTATGAGAACACCAGAAATTGTATTCAGGTAAGCTTTAGGTGCACACTGTGCAAAGGACACTAAAACAAAATACTGCAGCATCCTGCCTGTATTTGTATGAGAACACCAGCAATTGTATTCAGGTAAGCTTTAGGTGCACACTGTGCAAAGGACACTAAATCAAAATACTGAAGCTCCCTGCCTGTATTTGTATGAGAACGTCAGCAATTGTATTCAGGTAAGCTTTAGGTGCACACTGCAAAATACACTAAATCAAAATACTGCAGCTCCCTGCCTGTATTTGTATGAGAACACCAGCAATTGTATTCAGGTAAGCTTTAGGTGCACACTGTGCAAAGGACAGTAAATCAAAATACTGCAGCTCCCTGCCTGTATTTGTATGAGAACGCCAGCAATTGTATTCAGGTAAGCTTTAGGTGCACATTGTGCAAAGGACACTAAATCAAAATACTGAAGCTCCCTGCCTGTATTTGTATGAGAACACCAGCAATTGTATTCAGGTAAGCTTTAGGTGCACACTGTGCAAAGGACAGTAAATCAAAATACTGCAGCTCCCTGCCTGTATTTGTATGAGAACGCCAGCAATTGTATTCAGGTAAGCTTTAGGTGCACATTGTGCAAAGGACACTAAATCAAAATACTGAAGCTCCCTGCCTGTATTTGTATGAGAACACCAGCAATTGTATTCAGGTAAGCTTTAGGTGCACTCTGTGCAAAGGACACTAATTCAAAATACTGCAGCTACCTGCCTGTATTTGTATGAGAACATCAGAAATTGTATTCAGGTAAGCTTTAGGTGCACACTGTGCAAAGGACACTAAAACAAAATACTGCAGCATCCTGCCTGTATTTGTATGAGAACACCAGAAATTGTATTCAGGTAAGCTTTAGGTGCACACTGTGCAAAGGACACTAAAACAAAATACTGCAGCTCCCTGCCTGTATTTGTATGAGAACGCCAGCAATTGTATTCAGGTAAGCTTTAGGTGCACACTGCAAAATACACTAAATCAAAATACTGCAGCTCCCTGCCTGTATTTGTATGAGAACACCAGCAATTGTATTCAGGTAAGCTTTAGGTGCACACTGTGCAAAGGACAGTAAATCAAAATACTGCAGCTCCCTGCCTGTATTTGTATGAGAACGCCAGCAATTGTATTCAGGTAAGCTTTAGGTGCACATTGTGCAAAGGACACTAAATCAAAATACTGAAGCTCCCTGCCTGTATTTGTATGAGAACACCAGCAATTGTATTCAGGTAAGCTTTAGGTGCACTCTGTGCAACGGACACTAAATCAAAATACTGCAGCTCCCTGCCTGTATTTGTATGAGAATACCAGCAATTGTATTTGGGTAAGCTTTAGGTGCACACTGTGCAAAGCACACTAAAACAAAATATGGCAGCTCCTTGCCTGTATGTGTATGAGAACACCAGCAATTGTATTCAGGTAAGCTTTAGGGTCACACTGTGCAAAGGACACTAATTCAAAATACATCAGCTCCCTGCCTGTATTTGTATGAGAACACCAGCAATTGTTTTCAGGTAAGCTTTAGGTGCACACTGTGCAAAGAACACTAAATCAAAATACTGCAGCTCCCTGCCTGTATTTGTATGAGTACACCAGCAGTGGTATTCAGGTAAGCTTTAGGTGCACACTGTGCAAAGGACACTAAATCAAAATACTGAAGCACCCTGCCTGTATTTGTATGAGAACACCAGCAATTGTATTCAGGTAAGCTTTAGGTGCACACTGTACAAAAGACACAAAATCAAAATACTGCAACACCCTGCCTGTATTTGTATGAGAACACCAGCAATTGTATTCAGGTAAGCTTTAGGTGCACACTGTGCAAAGGACACTAAATCGAAATACTGCAACTCCCTGCCTGTATTTGTATGAGAACACCAGCAATTGTATTCAGGTAAGCTTTAGATGCACACTGTGCAAAGGACATTAATAAAAATACTGCAGCTCCCTGCCTGTATTTGTATGAGTACACCAGCAATTGTATTCAGGTAAGCTTTAGGTACACATTGTGCAAAGGACACTAAATCAAAATACTGAAGCTCCCTGCCTGTATTTGTATGAGAACACCAGCAATTGTATTCAGGTAAGCTTTAGGTGCACTCTGTGCAACGGACACTAAATCAAAATACTGCAGCTCCCTGCCTGTATTTGTATGAGAACACCAGCAATTGTATTCGGGTAAGCTTTAGGTGCACACTGTGCAAAGCACACTAAGACAAAATATTGCAGCTCCTTGCCTGTATTTGTATGAGAACACCAGCAATTGTATTCAGGTAAGCTTTAGGTGCACACTGTGCAAAAGACACTAAAACAAAATACTGCAGCTCCCTGCCTGTATGTGTATGAGAACACCAGCAATTGTATTCAGGTAAGCTTTAGGGTCACACTGTGCAAAGGACACTAATTCAAAATACATCAGCTCCCTGCCTGTATTTGTATGAGAACACCAGCAATTGTATTCGGGTAAGCTTTAGGTGCACACTGTGCAAAGGACACTAAATCAAAATACTGCAGCTCCCTGCCTGTATTTGTATGAGAACACCAGCAATTGTGTTCAGGTACGCTTTAGGTGCACACTGTGCAAAGGACACTAATTCAAAATACTGCAGCTACATACCTGTATTTGTATGAGAACACCAGCAATTGTATCCAGGTAAGCTTTAGGTGCACACTGTGCAAAGAACACTAAAACAAAATACTGCAGCTCCCGGCCTGTATTTGTATGAGAACACCAGCAATTGTATTCAGGTAAGCTTTAGGTGCACACTGTGCAAAGAACACTAAAACAAAATACTGCAGATCCCTGCCTGTATTTGTATGAGAACACCAGCAATTGTATTCAGGTAAGCTTTAGGTGCACACTGTGCAAAGGACACTAAAACAAAATACTGCAGCATCCTGCCTGTATTTGTATGAGAACACCAGCAATTGTATTCAGGTAAGCTTTAGGTGCACACTGTGCAAAGGACACTAAATCAAAATACTGAAGCTCCCTGCCTGTATTTGTATGAGAACACCAGCAATTGTATTCAGGTAAGCTTTAGGTGCACACTGTGCAAAAGACACTAAAACAAAATACTGCAGCTCCCTGCCTGTATGTGTATGAGAACACCAGCAATTGTATTCAGGTAAGCTTTAGGGTCACACTGTGCAAAGGACACTAATTCAAAATACATCAGCTTCCTGCCTGTATTTGTATGAGAACACCAGCAATTGTTTTCAGGTAAGCTTTAGGTGCACACTGTGCAAAGGACAGTAAATCAAAATACTGCCGCTCCCTGTCTGTATTTGTATGAGAACACCAGCAATTGTATTCAGGTAAGCTTTAGGTGCACACTGTGCAAAGAACACTAAAACAAAATACTGCAGCACCCTGCCTGTATTTGTATGAGAACACCAGCAATTGTGTTCAGGTAAGCTTTAGGTGCACACTGTGCAAAGGACACTAATTCAAAATACTGCAGCTACCTGCCTGTATTTGTATGAGAACACCAGAAATTGTATTCAGGTAAGCTTTAGGTGCACACTGTGCAAAGGACACTAAAACAAAATACTGCAGCATCCTGCCTGTATTTGTATGAGAACACCAGCAATTGTATTCAGGTAAGCTTTAGGTGCACACTGTGCAAAGGACACTAAATCAAAATACTGAAGCTCCCTGCCTGTATTTGTATGAGAACGCCAGCAATTGTATTCAGGTAAGCTTTAGGTGCACACTGCAAAATACACTTAATCAAAATACTGCAGCTCCCTGCCTGTATTTGTATGAGAACACCAGCAATTGTATTCAGGTAAGCTTTAGGTGCACACTGTGCAAAGGACAGTAAATCAAAATACTGCAGCTCCCTGCCTGTATTTGTATGAGAACGCCAGCAATTGTATTCAGGTAAGCTTTAGGTGCACATTGTGCAAAGGACACTAAATCAAAATACTGAAGCTCCCTGCCTGTATTTGTATGAGAACACCAGCAATTGTATTCAGGTAAGCTTTAGGTGCACTCTGTGCAACGGACACTAAATCAAAATACTGCAGCTCCCTGCCTGTATTTGTATGAGAATACCAGCAATTGTATTTGGGTAAGCTTTAGGTGCACACTGTGCAAAGCACACTAAAACAAAATATTGCAGCTCCTTGCCTGTATGTGTATGAGAACACCAGCAATTGTATTCAGGTAAGCTTTAGGGTCACACTGTGCAAAGGACACTAATTCAAAATACATCAGCTCCCTGCCTGTATTTGTATGAGAACACCAGCAATTGTTTTCAGGTAAGCTTTAGGTGCACACTGTGCAAAGGACAGTAAATCAAAATACTGCATCTCCCTGCCTGTATTTGTATGAGAACACCAGCAATTGTATTCGGGTAAGCTTTAGGTGCACACTGTGCAAAGGACACTAAATCAAAATACTGCAGCTCCCTGCCTGTATTTGTATGAGAACAACAGCAATTGTGTTCAGGTAAGCTTTAGTTGCACACTGTGCAAAGGACACTAATTCAAAATACTGCAGCTACCTGCCTGTATTTGTATGAGAACACCAGCAATTGTATTCGGGTAAGCTTTAGGTGCACACTGTGCAAAGCACACTAAAACAAAATATTGCAGCTCCTTGCCTGTATTTGTATGAGAACACCAGCAATTGTATTCATGTAAGCTTTAGGTGCACACTGTGCAAAAGACACTAAAACAAAATACTGCAGCTCCCTGCCTGTATGTGTATGAGAACACCAGCAATTGTATTCAGGTAAGCTTTAGGTGCACACTGTGCAAATGACACTAAAACAAAATACTGCAGCTCCCCTTCTGTATTTGTATGAGAACACCAGCAATTGAATTCAGGTAAGCTTTAGGTGCACACTGTGCAAAGGAAACTAAAACAAAATACTGCAGCTCCCTGCCTGTATTTGTATGAGTACACCAGCAATGGTATTTAGGTAAGCTTTAGGTGCACACTGTGCAATGGACACTAAATCAAAATACTGAAGCACCCTGCCTGTATTTGTATGAGAACACCAGCAATTGTATTCAGGTGAGCTTTAGGTGCACACTGTGCAAAGGACACTAAATCAAAATACTGAAGCTCCCTACCTGTATTTGTATGAGAACACCAGCAATTGTATTCAGGTAAGCTTTAGGTGCACACTGTGCAAATGACACTAAATCAAAATACTGCAGCTCCCTGCCTGTATTTGTATGAGTACACCAGCAATTGTATTCAGGTAAGCTTTAGGTGCACATTGTGCAAAGCACACTAAATCAAAATACTGAAGCTCCCTGCCTGTATTTGTATGAGAACACCAGCAATTGTATTCAGGTAAGCTTTAGGTGCACTCTGTGCAACGGACACTAAATCAAAATACTGCAGCTCCCTGCCTGTATTTGTATGAGAACACCAGCAATTGTATTCGGGTAAGCTTTAGGTGCACACTGTGCAAAGGACACTAATTCAAAATACTACAGCTACCTGCCTGTATTTGTATGAGAACACCAGAAATTGTATTCAGGTAAGCTTTAGGTGCACACTGTGCAAAGGACACTAAAACAAAATACTGCAGCATCCTGCCTGTATTTGTATGAGAACACCAGCAATTGTATTCAGGTAAGCTTTAGGTGCACACTGTGCAAAGGACACTAAATCAAAATACTGAAGCTCCCTGCCTGTATTTGTATGAGAACGCCAGCAATTGTATTCAGGTAAGCTTTAGGTGCACACTGCAAAATACACTAAATCAAAATACTGCAGCTCCCTGCCTGTATTTGTATGAGAACACCAGCAATTGTATTCAGGTAAGCTTTAGGTGCACACTGTGCAAAGGACAGTAAATCAAAATACTGCAGCTCCCTGCCTGTATTTGTATGAGAACGCCAGCAATTGTATTCAGGTAAGCTTTAGGTGCACATTGTGCAAAGGACACTAAATCAAAATACTGAAGCTCCCTGCCTGTATTTGTATGAGAACACCAGCAATTGTATTCAGGTAAGCTTTAGGTGCACTCTGTGCAACGGACACTAAATCAAAATACTGCAGCTCCCTGCCTGTATTTGTATGAGAATACCAGCAATTGTATTTGGGTAAGCTTTAGGTGCACATTGTGCAAAGCACACTAAAACAAAATATTGCAGCTCCTTGCCTGTATGTGTATGAGAACACCAGCAATTGTATTCAGGTAAGCTTTAGGGTCACACTGTGCAAAGGACACTAATTCAAAATACATCAGCTCCCTGCCTGTATTTGTATGAGAACACCAGCAATTGTTTTCAGGTAAGCTTTAGGTGCACACTGTGCAAAGGACAGTAAATCAAAATACTGCATCTCCCTGCCTGTATTTGTATGAGAACACCAGCAATTGTATTCAGGTAAGCTTTAGGTGCACACTGTGCAAAGGACACTAAATCAAAATACTGCAGCTCCCTGCCTGTATTTGTATGAGAACAACAGCAATTGTGTTCAGGTAAGCTTTAGTTGCACACTGTGCAAAGGACACTAATTCAAAATACTGCAGCTACCTGCCTGTATTTGTATGAGAACACCAGCAATTGTATTCGGGTAAGCTTTAGGTGCACACTGTGCAAAGCACACTAAAACAAAATATTGCAGCTCCTTGCCTGTATTTGTATGAGAACACCAGCAATTGTATTCATGTAAGCTTTAGGTGCACACTGTGCAAAAGACACTAAAACAAAATACTGCAGCTCCCTGCCTGTATGTGTATGAGAACACCAGCAATTGTATTCAGGTAAGCTTTAGGTGCACACTGTGCAAATGACACTAAAACAAAATACTGCAGCTCCCCTTCTGTATTTGTATGAGAACACCAGCAATTGAATTCAGGTAAGCTTTAGGTGCACACTGTGCAAAGGAAACTAAAACAAAATACTGCAGCTCCCTGCCTGTATTTGTATGAGTACACCAGCAATGGTATTCAGGTAAGCTTTAGGTGCACACTGTGCAAAGGACACTAAATCAAAATACTGAAGCACCCTGCCTGTATTTGTATGAGAACACCAGCAATTGTATTCAGGTGAGCTTTAGGTGCACACTGTGCAAATGACACTAAATCAAAATACTGCAGCTCCCTGCCTGTATTTGTAAGAGTACAACAGCAATTGTATTCAGGTAAGCTTTAGGTGCACATTGTGCAAAGCACACTAAATCAAAATACTGAAGCTCCCTGCCTGTATTTGTATGAGAACAACAGCAATTGTGTTCAGGTAAGCTTTAGTTGCACACTGTGCAAAGGACACTAATTCAAAATACTGCAGCTACCTGCCTGTATTTGTATGAGAACACCAGCAATTGTATTCGGGTAAGCTTTAGGTGCACACTGTGCAAAGGACACTAAATCAAAATACTGCAGCTCCCTGCCTGTATTTGTATGAGAACACCAGCAATTGTATTCGGGTAAGCTTTAGGTGCACACTGTGCAAAGGACACTAAATCAAAATACTGCAGCTCCCTGCCTGTATTTGTATGAGAACAACAGCAATTGTGTTCAGGTAAGCTTTAGTTGCACACTGTGCAAAGGACACTAATTCAAAATACTGCAGCTACCTGCCTGTATTTGTATGAGAACACCAGCAATTGTATTCGGGTAAGCTTTAGGTGCACACTGTGCAAAGCACACTAAAACAAAATATTGCAGCTCCTTGCCTGTATTTGTATGAGAACACCAGCAATTGTATTCATGTAAGCTTTAGGTGCACACTGTGCAAAAGACACTAAAACAAAATACTGCAGCTCCCTGCCTGTATGTGTATGAGAACACCAGCAATTGTATTCAGGTAAGCTTTAGGTGCACACTGTGCAAATGACACTAAAACAAAATACTGCAGCTCCCCTTCTGTATTTGTATGAGAACACCAGCAATTGAATTCAGGTAAGCTTTAGGTGCACACTGTGCAAAGGAAACTAAAACAAAATACTGCAGCTCCCTGCCTGTATTTGTATGAGTACACCAGCAATGGTATTTAGGTAAGCTTTAGGTGCACACTGTGCAAAGGACACTAAATCAAAATACTGAAGCACCCTGCCTGTATTTGTATGAGAACACCAGCAATTGTATTCAGGTGAGCTTTAGGTGCACACTGTGCAAAGGACACTAAATCAAAATACTGAAGCTCCCTACCTGTATTTGTATGAGAACACCAGCAATTGTATTCAGGTAAGCTTTAGGTGCACACTGTGCAAATGACACTAAATCAAAATACTGCAGCTCCCTGCCTGTATTTGTATGAGTACACCAGCAATTGTATTCAGGTAAGCTTTAGGTGCACATTGTGCAAAGCACACTAAATCAAAATACTGAAGCTCCCTGCCTGTATTTGTATGAGAACACCAGCAATTGTATTCAGGTAAGCTTTAGGTGCACTCTGTGCAACGGACACTAAATCAAAATACTGCAGCTCCCTGCCTGTATTTGTATGAGAACACCAGCAATTGTATTCGGGTAAGCTTTAGGTGCACACTGTGCAAAGGACACTAATTCAAAATACTACAGCTACCTGCCTGTATTTGTATGAGAACACCAGAAATTGTATTCAGGTAAGCTTTAGGTGCACACTGTGCAAAGGACACTAAAACAAAATACTGCAGCATCCTGCCTGTATTTGTATGAGAACACCAGCAATTGTATTCAGGTAAGCTTTAGGTGCACACTGTGCAAAGGACACTAAATCAAAATACTGAAGCTCCCTGCCTGTATTTGTATGAGAACGCCAGCAATTGTATTCAGGTAAGCTTTAGGTGCACACTGCAAAATACACTAAATCAAAATACTGCAGCTCCCTGCCTGTATTTGTATGAGAACACCAGCAATTGTATTCAGGTAAGCTTTAGGTGCACACTGTGCAAAGGACAGTAAATCAAAATACTGCAGCTCCCTGCCTGTATTTGTATGAGAACGCCAGCAATTGTATTCAGGTAAGCTTTAGGTGCACATTGTGCAAAGGACACTAAATCAAAATACTGAAGCTCCCTGCCTGTATTTGTATGAGAACACCAGCAATTGTATTCAGGTAAGCTTTAGGTGCACTCTGTGCAACGGACACTAAATCAAAATACTGCAGCTCCCTGCCTGTATTTGTATGAGAATACCAGCAATTGTATTTGGGTAAGCTTTAGGTGCACACTGTGCAAAGCACACTAAAACAAAATATTGCAGCTCCTTGCCTGTATGTGTATGAGAACACCAGCAATTGTATTCAGGTAAGCTTTAGGGTCACACTGTGCAAAGGACACTAATTCAAAATACATCAGCTCCCTGCCTGTATTTGTATGAGAACACCAGCAATTGTTTTCAGGTAAGCTTTAGGTGCACACTGTGCAAAGGACAGTAAATCAAAATACTGCATCTCCCTGCCTGTATTTGTATGAGAACACCAGCAATTGTATTCAGGTAAGCTTTAGGTGCACACTGTGCAAAGGACACTAAATCAAAATACTGCAGCTCCCTGCCTGTATTTGTATGAGAACAACAGCAATTGTGTTCAGGTAAGCTTTAGTTGCACACTGTGCAAAGGACACTAATTCAAAATACTGCAGCTACCTGCCTGTATTTGTATGAGAACACCAGCAATTGTATTCGGGTAAGCTTTAGGTGCACACTGTGCAAAGCACACTAAAACAAAATATTGCAGCTCCTTGCCTGTATTTGTATGAGAACACCAGCAATTGTATTCATGTAAGCTTTAGGTGCACACTGTGCAAAAGACACTAAAACAAAATACTGCAGCTCCCTGCCTGTATGTGTATGAGAACACCAGCAATTGTATTCAGGTAAGCTTTAGGTGCACACTGTGCAAATGACACTAAAACAAAATACTGCAGCTCCCCTTCTGTATTTGTATGAGAACACCAGCAATTGAATTCAGGTAAGCTTTAGGTGCACACTGTGCAAAGGAAACTAAAACAAAATACTGCAGCTCCCTGCCTGTATTTGTATGAGTACACCAGCAATGGTATTCAGGTAAGCTTTAGGTGCACACTGTGCAAAGGACACTAAATCAAAATACTGAAGCACCCTGCCTGTATTTGTATGAGAACACCAGCAATTGTATTCAGGTGAGCTTTAGGTGCACACTGTGCAAATGACACTAAATCAAAATACTGCAGCTCCCTGCCTGTATTTGTAAGAGTACAACAGCAATTGTATTCAGGTAAGCTTTAGGTGCACATTGTGCAAAGCACACTAAATCAAAATACTGAAGCTCCCTGCATGTATTTGTATGAGAACACCAGCAATTGTATTCAGGTAAGCTTTAGGTGCACTCTGTGCAACGGACACTAAATAAAAATACTGCAGCTCCCTGCCTGTATTTGTATGAGAACACCAGCAATTGTATTCAGGTAAGTTTTAGGTGCACACTGTGCAAAGGACACTAAATCAAAATACTGCAGCTCCCTGCCTGTATTTGTAT
This sequence comes from Rana muscosa, assembly GCA_029206835.1. NCBI lineage: Eukaryota > Metazoa > Chordata > Amphibia > Anura > Ranidae > Rana > Rana muscosa. Next base: position 997,631,089 of record CM055116.1, read on the forward strand.
GAGAACACCAGCAATTGTATTCAGGTAAGCTTTAGGTGCACTCTGTGCAACGGACACTAAATCAAAATACTGCAGCTCCCTGCCTGTATTTGTATGAGAACACCAGCAATTGTATTCGGGTAAGCTTTAGGTGCACACTGTGCAAAGCACACTAAAACAAAATATTGCAGCTCCTTGCCTGTATTTGTATGAGAACACCAGCAATTGTATTCAGGTAAGCTTTAGGTGCACACTGTGCAAAAGACACTAAAACAAAATACTGCAGCTCCCTGTCTGTATGTGTATGAGAACACCAGCAATTGTATTCAGGTAAGCTTTAGGTGCACACTGTGCAAATGACACTAAAACAAAATACTGCAGCTCCCCTTCTGTATTTGTATGAGAACACCAGCAATTGAATTCAGGTAAGCTTTAGGTGCACACTGTGCAAAGGAAACTAAAACAAAATACTGCAGCTCCCTGCCTGTATTTGTATGAGTACACCAGCAATTGTATTCAGGGAAGCTTTAGGTGCACACTGTGCAAAGGACACTAAATCAAAATACTGCAGCTCCCTGCCTGTATTTGTATGAGTACACCAGCAATGGTATTCAGGTAAGCTTTAGGTGCACACTGTGCAAAGGACACTAAATCAAAATACTGAAGCTCCCTGCCTGTATTTGTATGAGAACACCAGCAATTGTATTCGGGTAAGCTTTAGGTGCACACTGTGCAAAGGACACTAAATCAAAATACTGCAGCTCCCTGCCTGTATTTGTATGAGAACACCAGCAATTGTATTCGGGTAAGCTTTAGGTGCACACTGTGCAAAGGACACTAAATCAAAATACTGCAGCTCCCTGCCTGTATTTGTATGAGAACAACAGCAATTGTGTTCAGGTAAGCTTTAGTTGCACACTGTGCAAAGGACACTAATTCAAAATACTGCAGCTACCTGCCTGTATTTGTATGAGAACACCAGCAATTGTATTCGGGTAAGCTTTAGGTGCACACTGTGCAAAGCACACTAAAACAAAATATTGCAGCTCCTTGCCTGTATTTGTATGAGAACACCAGCAATTGTATTCATGTAAGCTTTAGGTGCACACTGTGCAAAAGATACTAAAACAAAATACTGCAGCTCCCTGCCTGTATGTGTATGAGAACACCAGCAATTGTATTCAGGTAAGCTTTAGGTGCACACTGTGCAAATGACACTAAAACAAAATACTGCAGCTCCCCTTCTGTATTTGTATGAGAACACCAGCAATTGAATTCAGGTAAGCTTTAGGTGCACACTGTGCAAAGGAAACTAAAACAAAATACTGCAGCTCCCTGCCTGTATTTGTATGAGTACACCAGCAATGGTATTCAGGTAAGCTTTAGGTGCACACTGTGCAAAGGACACTAAATCAAAATACTGAAGCACCCTGCCTGTATTTGTATGAGAACACCAGCAATTGTATTCAGGTGAGCTTTAGGTGCACACTGTGCAAAGGACACTAAATCAAAATACTGAAGCTCCCTACCTGTATTTGTATGAGAACACCAGCAATTGTATTCAGGTAAGCTTTAGGTGCACACTGTGCAAATGACACTAAATCAAAATACTGCAGCTCCCTGCCTGTATTTGTAAGAGTACAACAGCAATTGTATTCAGGTAAGCTTTAGGTGCACATTGTGCAAAGCACACTAAATCAAAATACTGAAGCTCCCTGCCTGTATTTGTATGAGAACACCAGCAATTGTATTCAGGTAAGCTTTAGGTGCACTCTGTGCAACGGACACTAAATCAAAATACTGCAGCTCCCTGCCTGTATTTGTATGAGAACACCAGCAATTGTATTCAGGTAAGTTTTAGGTGCACACTGTGCAAAGGACACTAAATCAAAATACTGCAGCTCCCTGCCTGTATTTGTATGAGAACACCAGCAATTGTATTCAGGTAAGCTTTAGGTGCACTCTGTGCAACGGACACTAAATCAAAATACTGCAGCTCCCTGCCTGTATTTGTATGAGAACACCAGCAATTGTATTCGGGTAAGCTTTAGGTGCACACTGTGCAAAGGACACTAAATCAAAATACTGCAGCTCCCTGCCTGTATTTGTATGAGAACAACAGCAATTGTGTTCAGGTAAGCTTTAGTTGCACACTGTGCAAAGGACACTAATTCAAAATACTGCAGCTACCTGCCTGTATTTGTATGAGAACACCAGCAATTGTATTCGGGTAAGCTTTAGGTGCACACTGTGCAAAGCACACTAAAACAAAATATTGCAGCTCCTTGCCTGTATTTGTATGAGAACACCAGCAATTGTATTCATGTAAGCTTTAGGTGCACACTGTGCAAAAGACACTAAAACAAAATACTGCAGCTCCCTGCCTGTATGTGTATGAGAACACCAGCAATTGTATTCAGGTAAGCTTTAGGTGCACACTGTGCAAATGACACTAAAACAAAATACTGCAGCTCCCCTTCTGTATTTGTATGAGAACACCAGCAATTGAATTCAGGTAAGCTTTAGGTGCACACTGTGCAAAGGAAACTAAAACAAAATACTGCAGCTCCCTGCCTGTATTTGTATGAGTACACCAGCAATGGTATTCAGGTAAGCTTTAGGTGCACACTGTGCAAAGGACACTAAATCAAAATACTGAAGCACCCTGCCTGTATTTGTATGAGAACACCAGCAATTGTATTCAGGTGAGCTTTAGGTGCACACTGTGCAAAGGACACTAAATCAAAATACTGAAGCTCCCTACCTGTATTTGTATGAGAACACCAGCAATTGTATTCAGGTAAGCTTTAGGTGCACACTGTGCAAATGACACTAAATCAAAATACTGCAGCTCCCTGCCTGTATTTGTAAGAGTACAACAGCAATTGTATTCAGGTAAGCTTTAGGTGCACACTGTGCAAAGGACACTAAATCAAAATACTGCAGCTCCCTGCCTGTATTTGTATGAGAACACCAGCAATTGTATTCGGGTAAGCTTTAGGTGCACACTGTGCAAAGGACACTAAATCAAAATACTGCAGCTCCCTGCCTGTATTTGTATGAGAACAACAGCAATTGTGTTCAGGTAAGCTTTAGTTGCACACTGTGCAAAGGACACTAATTCAAAATACTGCAGCTACCTGCCTGTATTTGTATGAGAACACCAGCAATTGTATTCGGGTAAGCTTTAGGTGCACACTGTGCAAAGCACACTAAAACAAAATATTGCAGCTCCTTGCCTGTATTTGTATGAGAACACCAGCAATTGTATTCATGTAAGCTTTAGGTGCACACTGTGCAAAAGACACTAAAACAAAATACTGCAGCTCCCTGCCTGTATGTGTATGAGAACACCAGCAATTGTATTCAGGTAAGCTTTAGGTGCACACTGTGCAAATGACACTAAAACAAAATACTGCAGCTCCCCTTCTGTATTTGTATGAGAACACCAGCAATTGAATTCAGGTAAGCTTTAGGTGCACACTGTGCAAAGGAAACTAAAACAAAATACTGCAGCTCCCTGCCTGTATTTGTATGAGTACACCAGCAATGGTATTGAGGTAAGCTTTAGGTGCACACTGTGCAAAGGACACTAAATCAAAATACTGAAGCACCCTGCCTGTATTTGTATGAGAACACCAGCAATTGTATTCAGGTGAGCTTTAGGTGCACACTGTGCAAAGGACACTAAATCAAAATACTGAAGCTCCCTACCTGTATTTGTATGAGAACACCAGCAATTGTATTCAGGTAAGCTTTAGGTGCACACTGTGCAAATGACACTAAATCAAAATACTGCAGCTCCCTGCCTGTATTTGTAAGAGTACAACAGCAATTGTATTCAGGTAAGCTTTAGGTGCACATTGTGCAAAGCACACTAAATCAAAATACTGAAGCTCCCTGCCTGTATTTGTATGAGAACACCAGCAATTGTATTCAGGTAAGCTTTAGGTGCACTCTGTGCAACGGACACTAAATCAAAATACTGCAGCTCCCTGCCTGTATTTGTATGAGAACACCAGCAATTGTATTCAGGTAAGTTTTAGGTGCACACTGTGCAAAGGACACTAAATCAAAATACTGCAGCTCCCTGCCTGTATTTGTATGAGAACACCAGCAATTGTATTCAGGTAAGCTTTAGGTGCACTCTGTGCAACGGACACTAAATCAAAATACTGCAGCTCCCTGCCTGTATTTGTATGAGAACACCAGCAATTGTATTCGGGTAAGCTTTAGGTGCACACTGTGCACAGCACACTAAAACAAAATATTGCAGCTCCTTGCCTGTATTTGTATGAGAACACCAGCAATTGTATTCAGGTAAGCTTTAGGTGCACACTGTGCAAAAGACACTAAAACAAAATACTGCAGCTCCCTGTCTGTATGTGTATGAGAACACCAGCAATTGTATTCAGGTAAGCTTTAGGTGCACACTGTGCAAATGACACTAAAACAAAATACTGCAGCTCCCTGCCTGTATTTGTATGAGTACACCAGCAATTGTATTCAGGGAAGCTTTAGGTGCACACTGTGCAAAGGACACTAAATCAAAATACTGCAGCTCCCTGCCTGTATTTGTATGAGTACACCAGCAATGGTATTCAGGTAAGCTTTAGGTGCACACTGTGCAAAGGACACTAAATCAAAATACTGAAGCTCCCTGCCTGTATTTGTATGAGAACACCAGCAATTGTATTCAGGTAAGCTTTAGGTGCACACTGTGCAAAGGACACTAAATCAAAATACTGCAGCTCCCTGCCTGTATTTGTATGAGAACACCAGCAATTGTATTCGGGTAAGCTTTAGGTGCACACTGTGCAAAGCACACTAAGACAAAATATTGCAGCTCCTTGCCTGTATTTGTATGAGAACACCAGCAATTGTATTCAGGTAAGCTTTAGGTGCACACTGTATAAAAGACACAAAATCAAAATACTGCAGCACCCTGCCTGTATTTGTATGAGAACACCAGCAATTGTATTCAGGTAAGCTTTAGGTGCACACTGTGCAAAGGACACTAAATCAAAATACTGCAGCTCTCTTCCTGTATTTGTATGAGAACACCAGCAATTGTATTCAGGTAAGCTTTAGGTGCACACTGTGCAAAGGACACTAAATCAAAATACTGCAGCTCCCTGCCTGTATTTGTATGAGAACACCAGCAATTGTATTCAGGTAAGCTTTAGGTGCACACTGTGCAAAAGACACTAAAACAAAATACTGCAGCTCCCTGTCTGTATGTGTATGAGAACACCAGCAATTGTATTCAGGTAAGCTTTAGGTGCACACTGTGCAAATGACACTAAAACAAAATACTGCAGCTCCCCTTCTGTATTTGTATGAGAACACCAGCAATTGAATTCAGGTAAGCTTTAGGTGCACACTGTGCAAAGGAAACTAAAACAAAATACTGCAGCTCCCTGCCTGTATTTGTATGAGTACACCAGCAATTGTATTCAGGGAAGCTTTAGGTGCACACTGTGCAAAGGACACTAAATCAAAATACTGCAGCTCCCTGCCTGTATTTGTATGAGTACACCAGCAATGGTATTCAGGTAAGCTTTAGGTGCACACTGTGCAAAGGACACTAAATCAAAATACTGAAGCTCCCTGCCTGTATTTGTATGAGAACACCAGCAATTGTATTCAGGTAAGCTTTAGGTGCACACTGTGCAAAGGACACTAAATCAAAATACTGCAGCTCCCTGCCTGTATTTGTATGAGAACACCAGCAATTGTATTCGGGTAAGCTTTAGGTGCACACTGTGCAAAGGACACTAAATCAAAATACTGCAGCTCCCTGCCTGTATTTGTATGAGAACAACAGCAATTGTGTTCAGGTAAGCTTTAGTTGCACACTGTGCAAAGGACACTAATTCAAAATACTGCAGCTACCTGCCTGTATTTGTATGAGAACACCAGCAATTGTATTCGGGTAAGCTTTAGGTGCACACTGTGCAAAGCACACTAAAACAAAATATTGCAGCTCCTTGCCTGTATTTGTATGAGAACACCAGCAATTGTATTCATGTAAGCTTTAGGTGCACACTGTGCAAAAGACACTAAAACAAAATACTGCAGCTCCCTGCCTGTATGTGTATGAGAACACCAGCAATTGTATTCAGGTAAGCTTTAGGTGCACACTGTGCAAATGACACTAAAACAAAATACTGCAGCTCCCCTTCTGTATTTGTATGAGAACACCAGCAATTGAATTCAGGTAAGCTTTAGGTGCACACTGTGCAAAGGAAACTAAAACAAAATACTGCAGCTCCCTGCCTGTATTTGTATGAGTACACCAGCAATGGTATTCAGGTAAGCTTTAGGTGCACACTGTGCAAAGGACACTAAATCAAAATACTGAAGCACCCTGCCTGTATTTGTATGAGAACACCAGCAATTGTATTCAGGTGAGCTTTAGGTGCACACTGTGCAAAGGACACTAAATCAAAATACTGAAGCTCCCTACCTGTATTTGTATGAGAACACCAGCAATTGTATTCAGGTAAGCTTTAGGTGCACACTGTGCAAATGACACTAAATCAAAATACTGCAGCTCCCTGCCTGTATTTGTAAGAGTACAACAGCAATTGTATTCAGGTAAGCTTTAGGTGCACATTGTGCAAAGCACACTAAATCAAAATACTGAAGCTCCCTGCCTGTATTTGTATGAGAACACCAGCAATTGTATTCAGGTAAGCTTTAGGTGCACTCTGTGCAACGGACACTAAATCAAAATACTGCAGCTCCCTGCCTGTATTTGTATGAGAACACCAGCAATTGTATTCAGGTAAGTTTTAGGTGCACACTGTGCAAAGGACACTAAATCAAAATACTGCAGCTCCCTGCCTGTATTTGTATGAGAACACCAGCAATTGTATTCAGGTAAGCTTTAGGTGCACTCTGTGCAACGGACACTAAATCAAAATACTGCAGCTCCCTGCCTGTATTTGTATGAGAACACCAGCAATTGTATTCGGGTAAGCTTTAGGTGCACACTGTGCACAGCACACTAAAACAAAATATTGCAGCTCCTTGCCTGTATTTGTATGAGAACACCAGCAATTGTATTCAGGTAAGCTTTAGGTGCACACTGTGCAAAAGACACTAAAACAAAATACTGCAGCTCCCTGTCTGTATGTGTATGAGAACACCAGCAATTGTATTCAGGTAAGCTTTAGGTGCACACTGTGCAAATGACACTAAAACAAAATACTGCAACTCCCTGCCTGTATTTGTATGAGTACACCAGCAATTGTATTCAGGGAAGCTTTAGGTGCACACTGTGCAAAGGACACTAAATCAAAATACTGCAGCTCCCTGCCTGTATTTGTATGAGTACACCAGCAATGGTATTCAGGTAAGCTTTAGGTGCACACTGTGCAAAGGACACTAAATCAAAATACTGAAGCTCCCTGCCTGTATTTGTATGAGAACACCAGCAATTGTATTCAGGTAAGCTTTAGGTGCACACTGTGCAAAGGACACTAAATCAAAATACTGCAGCTCCCTGCCTGTATTTGTATGAGAACACCAGCAATTGTATTTGGGTAAGCTTTAGGTGCACACTGTGCAAAGCACACTAAGACAAAATATTGCAGCTCCTTGCCTGTATTTGTATGAGAACACCAGCAATTGTATTCAGGTAAGCTTTAGGTGCACACTGTATAAAAGACACAAAATCAAAATACTGCAGCACCCTGCCTGTATTTGTATGAGAACACCAGCAATTGTATTCAGGTAAGCTTTAGGTGCACACTGTGCAAAGGACACTAAATCAAAATACTGCAGCTCTCTTCCTGTATTTGTATGAGAACACCAGCAATTGTATTCAGGTAAGCTTTAGGTGCACACTGTGCAAAGGACACTAAATCAAAATACTGCAGCTCCCTGCCTGTATTTGTATGAGAACACCAGCAATTGTATTCAGGTAAGCTTTAGGTGCACACTGTGCAAAAGACACTAAAACAAAATACTGCAGCTCCCTGTCTGTATGTGTATGAGAACACCAGCAATTGTATTCAGGTAAGCTTTAGGTGCACACTGTGCAAATGACACTAAAACAAAATACTGCAGCTCCCTGCCTGTATTTGTATGAGAACACCAGCAATTGTATTCAGGGAAGCTTTAGGTGCACACTGTGCAAAGGACACTAAATCAAAATACTGCAGCTCCCTGCCTGTATTTGTATGAGTACACCAGCAATGGTATTCAGGTAAGCTTTAGGTGCACACTGTGCAAAGGACAGTAAATCAAAATACTGAAGCTCCCTGCCTGTCAGTGTACGTACCGTGCCGGGCGCGTCGGTGGTCGCTTCGGTGTGCGTTCGCGTGCGCCGATGCGCGCTGTGGTTTTGCATGTTTCCATCCGCGCTGG